>JARHVA010001598.1:0-1200000 GCA_037957365.1 Torreya grandis | reverse complement strand
TTCCAGACTTTTGTATTTTTGGTATCTAGGATGCAATTAATACAGTAAAATGCAAGTATAATATATATTTTACATTTTTTCACATCTAGGTTGAAAATTTTACAAAAAAGGTCAGTTTATTATGTATATCCCATTTGAGGGCTACAATCATGCAAACCATGCAAGCTTAGAACTTATAAGCATTGTGACATACCAAACAAAAAATTTCTAAATCTTAAGCATTGTGACAAAAAAATAAAGTGCAAACTAAGTGCCTACAGGAAGACAGAGAAACTAAACCAGCTCATCCATCATCAGCATAGAACGCTGTTTTGTGCGGCTCCTTTTGCGCTCCCAGCGAATGCGAAGAATCTGGCATAAACTCCGCACCTTCACAGCAAAGAATTATAAGAGTTAAGTCCAGATCAAACTAATAAAGATCAATTAAAATAATTAGGTCCACATTAAGGGCGTAAAAAAAATCAGAACACTCACATACAGACATAACACGTTTCACATTTTATAAAGTCACAAGGCATTTACTGAATTCTAAAAAGTTCCACAAAACAAAAACCCTTAAAAATGAAGTATGCATTGCCACAAGACATATAGAGAAAGTAAGACACATAAGGCTTCTTAAAACTGTCATGAGGCATTTAATGTGATCCAAAATATTCCACAAAAGAATCAACAAGTGTAGTGTGAACATATTTTGTTGCTTGTAAGTCATGAATCCAAGGAAATTAGATGACAAGCAAGAGCAATAAGACAGGTCAATATTTCATTTATCAAGATAAAAAATATTAGAGCAATTTGAATCAACAAACAATTGGCATGGTATAAATATTAAATATCATATGTTACAAGCTCAAAAGCAGAGATCAAATAGGCCAACCAGACTTGAAGAGAACAACGTAACCATCAAAACCTATCAAAAAAACCTTGAGAACAAAAGACAAAAGACCCACAAATAGATTCTAGAAAAAAATTAAATGTTATAATGTTGTAGAAGAAACAAGAAGTAAAATGGAGTAACACGCAGAAAGAAATTAAAGAAATATATATATATATATATATATGTAAACCTATCGAAAAAACCTTGAGAACAAAAGACAAAAGAACCACAAATAGATTCTAGAAAAAAAAAATGTTATAATGTTATAGAAGAAACAAGAAGTAAAATGGAGTAACATGCAGAAAGAAATTAAAGAAATATATATATATATATATATATATATAGAGAGAGAGAGAGAGAGAAATGTCCCCCGAATAACCAAACAAGGTCAATCGGACTCGAAAGTACACCTAGTTATGATAGAAAAGTACTAGGGTGAAAATAACCTACAAGCCAAAAGCGAGACTAAGAACCAAAACAAAAAAATAAAAGTAATAACTAGAAAAAGTAAACCCAAAACGGGTATAACATGACCATAGTATATAAGACAAATCTCGAAAAAAATATGTTGAAGTGATCAGTAATCTTCAAAGAGGTAAGATGACCTTGTCACAGTCACCAAGAGATTGTAGGTTGGTCCATGTGCAAAACAAACACAATATTGCAAGCACTGGCCGATGACAGAGTGAGAGATCTAAAACTCCTATAAATAAGCTGCAAGAGACCTTAATTGAAGGTAACACACAAGTTGTTTGTAGAAATGTTCTACAAAATGGTCAATGCCCAACTTGAAGCTTGGTTGTGGTAAGAACATCCCAAAATCAAATTTATTTCAAATCAAAATTTTAAGCCATATGCAGCATTTTGCATATTTATAAGCAAATGAATTTATTATAGGTTTTGAAAAGCAAATGAATTTATTACACGTTTTGAAAAGCAAATGAGTTTATTATACTTTTTGAAGTATAAGAATGAAATGCTAAGCTTGAAAAACTTTTTTAATGCAAGTCGGTATGTTAAACTTAATTTTGAAGTGATGACACCAATAGATTTCAGCGCAAGTTGCCCTTGGTGGTAGTTTTTTATTTTTATAAATATAAAACTTTGTAATGTCCCCTTGTAGGGCCAAAGAAGGAAGTACAGAAAATCCACAAATTCCATTTTTCTTCAAACGAAAAAGTCACAATATTAAAATGCCAAAATCTGAATAAATTGCCAGAAAGACTAGATCACTGCCTGAGGTCAGCAATTTGGTAAAAAAATACTTTTTTTGCCCTTAAACAACTCTCAAAATTATGAAATTTGGTTTGCAACTGCTAAATGAATATTCGGATTAGATTCTCCAATTAGTTTTGCCACATCATCAATTCTAGAATTTTTATAGGCAAAATACATCAGAAATTTATAAAATTAATTGCTCCAAAAATATTCAACAATCAACACAAATGATATACCAAAACGACCACAAAAATAGGAGGAATCCAATTATCTTTATTGCAGAATTTTTCGAATACAAAAGGTCCACAAAAAGTGGAAATTACAGTCCCAAAAGTGATGTCACCCTTAGGGAGTGTGACGTCACACTCCTAGAGGGGTTTGCTCCACCCTAGAGCCCTTACAAATGTCTTCAATCTGATCACTCACTTCAGATCTAATGTCTTTGCTTGCTTGCCTTCAAAAATAGACCTAAAATGCAAAAATACTGGAAATACTTCTTCAAATCAGCAACCTACAAAAAAGCAGAATGTCTTCAATGTGATTTCCGGGTGAAATCACTCTTCAATCAGCAACAACAATCTTGGGCATTCACATCTCAATCCTTCTTCAAAAGTGAAGATTAAATATATCAAAATTAGCATATCCAAAATAGAAGCCCCCATGTCCATATATAGTCTTCAAAGTGGGGCGAACCACTTTTGAAGGCAAAATATTTTTTTAAAATCACTTAATCACTTTTCAAAATATATTTTCTTATTTTATTTTCCCTCCGCACCGACATTTACTCTTTTTCCCACTTATAATATTGAATTAATTGCCAAAATAGAATTAGTAATTAAAATTAATCAAGGCAATAATTAATTAATTTACCCAATTTACAAGAGTGATTAAATCACTTTTGGGCAAACAATTAATTAAAATACCTTTTCCAATTATTGTTCAAACTCTCAAGTGTAACAATGGTTAAAACCACTTTTATAAAATGTTTTGATGGTAAAAACCAATTTTTAATAATATTCTATTAACCAACTAAAATTGTCTTATATGGTCAAATGATCAAAGTCACTATTCAAGTAATCTCAATCAATTAATAGAATAAAATCCCCAAAATTTATCCCTTAGTCTATGGGGAAAAACAGACTAAAAGTCTTCAATACATGTTTACTTGTAAACCGGAAATGAAGACATTACAGTCCTCCCTTCCCAAAATTGTTTGCCCTCAAACAATTCCAAACATGGTTGATCCTTCTCTTCCACATAACCGTTTGGCTTCCTTGATAGTGCATCCATTACTGCATTGTTTTTATCTTTCACATATCCAATGTCAAAATTATAAGCTTGCACTTTGCTTACCCACTTTTGTTGTCAGTCATTCACTTCCTTTTTGAATGCTCTTGGATGACGGTATGAAGCGACAATAACCAGTTTGGCACCCAATTCTAGCTCAACGTTATGCTCAAAACCTCTATCCGGTGGCATCCCAAAAGGCAAGTTATTAAAAACATGAATAGGTTTGTCTAAAATAGCTTGTAACTCACCATGAGGGGATTGTTCTGTTTTTTCTGATTTTACTATGATGAGGCAGCTTGTTGCCCATGCAATCTAAGCTTTTCTAAAAGTTCTTTCAATCCTCTTTATGGACACTTCTTGTGGAGCACCATTAGCTAGACCCTTGAGGACCACGTCCTTGCCTTCCTTGAAGAATTTTAGCTCCATAGTCTTATAATTTTGAGTGAATTCACCTAATGAATGCAACCGTTGAACACCCAACACAACATCAATCTCACCAATGCCAACAACATAAAAATCATCAATTACCTTGTGCTTGCCGAGAGTGCGCTGAAGTTGTTGAATCTTTTTTGAACATGGAATGGTGAAGCCATCCGCCATAGTCACATTGAGGCCCTTGCAATCCGTGATTTCCAATGCCATCTTCTTTACCAAGTCCTCATCAATGAAGTTATGAGTAGCTCCACTATCAACCATGGTAGTCACTCTTTGTCCTCTCAATGTGCCTTTCACTCTGAATGCATGATAGTTGGGAGCTCCTGAAAGAGAAGCAAGTGTGTTGCCTACTTCTTTTGTGTCCTCATGCACATGCTCATCAACAACATTTTCATTTTGCTCAACATTAGTATCAACATCAAAATATAATTCATCATCAATTACCTCAATGTACTGTACTTGTCCTTTGCCCATGCAATGATGACCTCTAGTCCATGGATCTTTGCAAGTGTAGCACAAACCTCTTCTCCTCAACTCATCTCTTGAATCCTTCATGTTATAAAGCAGTGCTTTATGTGGTGGAACATAATGCTGAAAAGGCTTCTTTGGTGACTCACTAGGTACTGCCCTAGGCTACCCATTTGGTGCTTTTGGCTGTCCATTAAAATCAGACCTTGGCTGCCCGGTATTTTCCACTTTTGGCAGCGAATGAGTGGCTGCCCCTTGCTGTCCTTTTGGCCACATATTGCCCCTGTAAGCTGAACACTCTAGATCCAATGCTTTAGTAATGGAATCTTGCAAGGAAAGTGGGTTAAAAGCTTTTACCAAACCTCTCAAAGGCCCATTCAAACCCTCAATAAATAGAACCAATCTTCTTTCACTTACATCCAGTACCATGATTGAAATCTTCTAAAAATCTTCCACATACCTCTCTACATCATAGCATTGTTTGAGTTGTGCTAACTCATGAAAGTGGATCTCAAGATCTCTCCTATCAAATCTTTCCATTAACCTCTTGTTGAATTCCTCCAAGGTAGTAATATATTTGTGGCCTTGTGTGATCAAGCCATGAAACCACCACTCATGAGCAATACCCTCCAAGTATAGTGTGACAAACTTGAGAGCCTCATCCTCAAACATAGGGTTGAGTGATAAATAGGTCTCCAATTTGTGCAACCATCATCTCACTGGAAGTTTATCAATACCATCAAAAATAGAAAAAGAAATCTTACCAAACCTTTGTTGCAAGTTTCTACGGGGTTGCATGCTTGGTACTCTTGGTTTTGGTCCATCCTTATCTCACAATAATCATGAAATAACAAGAGTGCTTGCGTGTCAAAGCTTAGAGCTGCATACTCTTGTCGACGTGTATCAAGTGGATCACACATCAGTGTCTCAATCTCAACTACTAGTTCTCTCTACAAAAATGTAGCCTTAAAGGGTTGATAGAAACCCTCTCATTGCCATTCGAACTTCCCTCTCCTGGGTAGCGATGGCTTTTGCTTGGATCTTGTGTGGTCTTCAACATCGCTGCAGATTGCATACTCAAAGTATGTTGAATATCACTTTGGCTCTCTCGATCAAATCCTACAAAAACTTTACTTGCTCTAAAGTAAACCCTTGATCACCCATGGATTTTTCTCGTCTTTGATAACACAATATTTTTATCTGCTTGCATCCAAATCTACACACATAATATCTTATAGGTGCACCAAATCAGTGCTCTAATACCACTGTAATGTCCCCTTCTAGGGCCAAAGAAAAAAATTTAAAAAAACCACAAATCTCACTTATCTTCAAATGGAAAAGTCAATATTAAAATGTCAAAATCTGAATAAATTGCCAAAAAGACTAGATCGCTGCCCTAGGTCAGTGATTTGGTAAAAAATATTTTTTCTTCCCTTAAACAACTCTAAAAATTACGAATTTTGGTTTGCAAGTGCTAAATGAATATTTAGATCATATTCTCCAATTAGTTTTGCCACATCATCAATTCTAGAATTTTTATAGGCAAAATATAACAGAAACTTATAAAATTAATTGCTCCAAAAATACTTAGCCAATCAACACAAATGATATACCAAAACGACCACAAAAATAAAAGGATCCAATGATCTTTATTGCAAAATTTTCTAAGCACAAAAGGTCCACAAAAAGTGGAAATTACAATCCCAAAGGTGACATCACTCTTAAGGAGTGTGACATCACACTCCTAGAGGGGTTCGCTCCACAGTAGAGCCCTCACAAATGTCTTCAATCTGATCACTCATTTCAGATATGATGTCTTTGCTCACTTGCCATCAAAAATAGACCTAAAATGCAGAAAAACTAGAAATACTTCTTTAAATCAACAACCTACAAAAACGTAAAATGTCTTCAATATAATTTCTAAGTGAAATCACTCTTCAATCAACAACAACCTTGAGCATTCACATTCCACCTTGGACATTCACATCCCAATCCTTTTTCAAAAATGAAAATTCAATATATCAAAATTAGCATATCCAAAATAGAAGCCCTCCTGTCCATATATAGTCTTCAAAGTGGGGCGAACCACTTTTGGAGGCAAAATATCTTTTTAAAATCACTTAACAACTTTTCAATATATCTTTTCATCTTTTATTTTTCCTCCAAGCCGACATTTACTCTTTTTCCCACTTATAATATTAAATTAATTGCCAAAATAGAATTTGTAATTAAAATTACTTTACAGCAATAATTTAATAAATAATTAATTAATTTACCCAATTTACAAGAGTGATTAAATCACTTTTGGGCAAACAATTAATTAAAATACCTTTTCCAATTATTATTCAAACTCTCAAGTGCAATAGCGGTTAAAACCACTTTTATAAAATATTTTAGTGGTAAAAACCATTTTTTAATAATATTCTATTAACTAACTAAAATTGTCTTATATGATCAAATGATCAAAATCACTATTCGGGCAATCTTAATCAATTAATAAAATAAGATCCCCAAAAGTGATCCCCTAGTCTATGGGGAAAAGTAGACTAAAGGTCTTCAATACCTGTTTACTTGTGAACCGGAAATGGGGACATTACAAACTTATGTTTTCAATCAAAGCATCACTTTCACATGCAATTTTCTTGTGTACATGTCTGCCATTCATGTTATATGTGATGGAAAAAATTCTCAATTCTATTTGTTAGGTGGCTTCGGGGTTTCTTACTCCCCCCACATGGCTATTTGTATTGTTACCCTAACCATATGGATTAGGGGATTTTCCTACATTGCGTTTACCCCACATTTTATTTCAGTGTTTTTCTTCTTTTATTTAGTTAGTCATTGTTCCTAGGGTCCTTTTACCCTAGCCCTTTCTATTGTAGTTGAGTGTATTCTCAAATCCCATTGACTACTTTTGGTCATTCGTGGACATTGATATATTTTATTTCTTTCTTTTCGTTTTCATATCGCAGACGCGTGACAACATTTGACTCCTTTCACAACCTCCTACTTCATCTTCTTCATCAGCGCCATGTTTATTTTAGGGGTCCTTCCCTTGCAAGTCTAATTATATTTGTACTATGTCTTATGGCTCAGGATAACTTTAGGTTTAACCCTGCTTACTTTTTTCATATTTCATTGTAAATTGTATTTAGATATTTTTCTTCTCCTAGGGTCTTTCTACCCTAGTACATTTCTTTTATAAATGATTGTACTTTCTGAGTTCCGTTGACCTATTTTGGTTAATCCTCAACAATATTATTGTTAAAAAACACATTGGACCCCGTGTATGTCAACATTGGCAAACCTGACATTACACTGTGAGTCTAGATTTAATTTATGTCCATAAATGTGAATGGTATTTTCAAATTTCAGGCTAGTGATTCAACAACAAAAAATTGAAAGCAATACACCAACATAAAGTAAGACAAGAACAGACATCAACACAATTGAGGTGGTATAATCATTCAATTTGTATTGACATAACTCAAACCCAGATTCTTGAAATCGATCTAAAGCCAGCTTCTACACAGTCATGTTAACACAACATTTCGGAGGAAGGTTTGTTCTGCCAGGTAGGATCTGGAGCTGATTGTCTACCAAGAAGACTTCATTTCGCCAAGTAAATTTACCTATCATTTAAACTAAAGAGTACCATAGGGCAGAAAAATGACATCATGGATAAATGCCATGCCTCTCACAAAGATGATACTAACCATTTTGATCGTATAGCATTGGCAATTATAATGTTCCATGGGGTACATATCCCAACCACTCTTTTGCCCTTTTTGTCCCATGTTCTTGTCCCCCAACCCCTTTCCCATATTATTTTCCTATTTGAATATTCTTCCTAGAATTTTGGAAGTACTTCTCAGCATCACCTTTTTGCATTGTTGCATTTTCCCATTCCCCCCAAAAGGGGATTCAGTGGAACATATAATCTAATCGAATTTATCAAGACCATATTTGGTTGTGCACTCATATTACCTTCTATGTTTTAATAGTTATATGTACATACTTTAATTCCTTATGAACTGTTTATATTTTTTTTGTATTTTTTTGAATATTCATGAAAATGTGTGCATGTTCCCAAATCTCTTCCCTATTTGCTTGCCCCAAAGCTTTGAAAATGATGTTCAAAAAATCATCCCTATTTCTAAAACAATTTATTTTCCCTTAATCCAAGTAACATTGAAAAATATGGGCAATAATAATCGCTCACTCACAATATCATTCACATATCTTCAATATAAGGTACATTTGTCACCTTAATAGTAACTACGAAATTATGTCTTGGTTATGATAATTAGAGTTTAGTCCAAAAAAAAAGTACTTGTGATTGGAAGAATATAAAATTTGCTTAAGTATAGAAAAGACCGTGGCAGCTAAAAGTGTAAATAGATTTCAATTACTCGAGAATAAAATGGAAAAAACACGGCAAATTAAAAGAGGAAATATTCATAAAAATAGAGAAAATTTTTGTTTTGTTATTTCAAGCCAAATATATTGTCTAGAGATAAAAACTAAATTTATTTAATGTTGCTAATGACAAAAATTTGTAAACATCATCTCGAGCCTAGACTTTCACTAAGTCTCAGAATCTTAGTTAATAACAATTAAAACTTATAATACAAAACAAAACACTATGAGGCCACAAGGCAACAAAATACAAGTTGTAGCTCTCCTACATTCGATCAAAGTTAATCAATGCCTCATCCAAGATGGACAAATCCTTGTCTGTAAGGGTTGGCTCCTCATCAACTGCAATCCACTCTGATTCATGATCGATCGTGTCAAAATCAATTGGTTGATCATCTTTGACACTACCTGATATTATAAAGGGACAAGTTTGTAGTAAATATGCAAGAAATTCAAATTAATCGTAAAGCATTAAAATTTAAAATAAGCGATCAAGTTATAACTTAGCAAGTCCGTATCTTCTAGAAAATATTTTAAGGCGAAGGCAAAGTTTGTGGTTTTTTCCCCATCAACCATTCTCAACACTTTGCCCAATGGCTCTAAGATTTGAACAATCTTATATGTGGCCAACCAAAAAGACTCATCAAAAATAAGACTTGAAAACAGTTATGCCATCAATGTGAAACAAATATTCATTTCATACTCATATTTTGTGAACACAGATTTTGCAATGGAAGAAAGCAGGTGACAAATCTAGTCACCCCCAAACATGCAAGCTCCTTTCCATCAATGAAAGCCCTCATCATGCTAAGAACCCTAGTGACATTGTATACTTACTCCCTTCTCCACTGCAGACTTAACACATGGAAGTTTGTAAATATCTTCCAAGGTTAAATCAAGGCAATGCGCAGCACATGGGCTCCAAAATATAGTAGGGTACTTATCCATCACAAGTCTACCTGTAGCCGCACAAATAGCAACATTATCTGTAATAAATTGCACCACATATGGTGGCCCAACCTCAGTCATAACCTCATCAAACAAATTAAAAAGTGTATGTGTTGATTTACTTTGTCAGATGCATCCACAAATTTGAGGAAGACTATGTCACTCTGTCATGTCCCCCTTTTGGGCATGACACTATTGAAGACCTTTAGCCTTGCATAGTTTCCCAAGGGCTAAGGGAAAAAAAAAAAAAAAGGGAAACATTTTAATTTTATTAATAACACTTGTAAAAGCACTTTATTGTTATAATTTCACTTAAGTTGGAGCCTTTTTGAGGGCCATGGGTACCAGTCCACTTAAGTGGATTATAAGAGGTTCTTTTTATAAATAAAGATCAAAAAGGTATTTCCCTCCAAATTGGGTGCTTCACTTGGGGAGTATAAAAGCATTTGAGGGTTTGTTTGAAAGGCATTTTGGATCATATTTTGAAATTACAGTTTTGAACACGAAAAAGCTTGAGCTATTGACTTGGAGACGAAAATTTTCAAGCCAAGGAGTGGGTATGGAAACCCCCATTTCTCATCTAGGGTAGCTTCATCTTGAAGTTGCATTTGGGTATAATATTCGGAAAATACAAAAAGAATTGCTTTGGAAGGTTGGCAACTTGCTTGTGAGAGTGGCTAATTGCTTGGAAGGTTGGCAACTTGCTTGTGAGAGTGGCTAATTGCTTGGAAGGTTTGGAGACCCAAATCCTGATTTTCAGGTTTGAAGACCCCTAATTTTAGGGTTGCGTTGGATTTAGGGCTGGAAACATTTCATTCCAGCTCGGGCGACTTGATTGGGAAATTGTTTGTGAGGGATTGATTGGCTATTTCAGGCCTATTTAATATTCTAAATTTTCCTATATTTATTTATGTATTTATCCCTAAATTGAAGGATAATTTCTAGCATTTTCAGTTTGGACATTGGAAAAGGCACTAAAAATCAGCATTTAATTCGTTGTAATTTCCTAAATGTTTGGCGCCAATGTGGTTGAGTTTATTAAGCGAATTGATGCCCTAAAATTATTACAGCATTCAATAAATTTTATGCTAGGGTTTCACAATTTGTGAGTTTTTGGCATCAAGGATTTGGCTAGAAAAATCAAAAAATATTTTTGGCTAGGGTTTTGCAAAAATTCCAGATTTCAGTAATTTAACCTATTTTGAGATATTTCACACTCTTTGATTCCTTCTACTTGTCCTCTTACCAGACATTATAGTTCAATGTCTTTACCCACTCATTACGATGCTTAGCAAGCCCATCACTCACATCTTACACGGCTTCTTTTAACATATCAACCCTAAGACACTCATATGATCCGGCTTTGAAGCTAGGGCCTGCAACAATAATTGCATCAATCATTGTTTGCCAATAGAAAGAACTTGCAACATTGAAAGGGATGCTAGAGTAGTACAAGAAATTGGCTATTGCCTTCCTCGCTTGTGCACATACATTTTCCTTCCACCCCGTGCTCTCCAAAGTTGTTTTAGATCCAAGTTTGGTGCATGGTGCAAAAAAGGCATCCATATTGCCCCCACCAATATTAGGTTTTTTTGGAAGAAGAAGATGTCAATACATCAATATGGTGCTACAACTGTGAATGTGGAAGTACCTCCTCATAAACATTATGAGAGGACCTTGTGGATGATCTAAAAGTAGTATTTGTTTTGTCAATTTGCTTTTGAAAAAGGCCTCAAGAGCCACTATTGCGTCAGGAATATTTTGCAAAACATCACATCATTCTCTAGCAGCGTCGTAAATTCCATTTGAAGAGATTAATGCCCCCACCACACTCATGCCCACAGAAGTTACATTTCAGCTTTGGCGAGTTGGATATGGGTTTTAAATAGGCAAATGCAAAATCCCTTTTCCACAGCGTTATTATTTCAAACAATGAAGAATGCATAGGGTTTAGGATAGTAAAACATAAAAGTTGATTCTAAGTAAAACCTATCAAAAATTAAATGCATTAGCCCTAACCATAAATTATTTTTTAAGTAAAGATTAAAAATAAAATAAAACTAAAAGGGTTATTTTAAATTGTAAAGTTTAAACCCTTACAGTTAGGATTTAACCTTCACAATTTAAACCCAAACGCTACCCCTAATAATTTTAGAAGCAATAAAAATAACAAACTAATAATTGCATATTATGATGGTTGTTGTGGAGAAGGAATGGACAAAATTGTGCAAAATGTTGTGCCCTGCTATAGGAGAATGTGCCTTAACTATTTTGGTGTGAACTCCAGCTTCAAATCTTTGATTTAAAAGTATTTTAGTCTACCTATGTTGTGAAAGTATTTCAGTCTACCTATGTTGTGAAATGTTTTTGGAGAATGTACCCAAAATGAGAACAAAACAAAAAAACAAACTTTTTAACAAAAAAATGCAGCTTTTTGTATAACTTGTTATTCAATAACTCACAATTAATTGGTAGCTTTTTCAATAGCTCGCATATTATTGCCCATTGACAGTTGTTCTGAGAAATACTCGACACAACAGTTTAGTTTGTACGACATTTTGGGCAAATGCAAGCCAATCCATAGAAATGTAAAATCACCAATAGCCTACGTTTACTCATGAGTAATCGCCACTCGCCCCAAAAGTCATGAACTACACTGTTGTGTCGAGTATTTCTCAAAACCAGAGTCAACATACATGACATGTGATTTATTGGAAAAAAACACCAATTACTTGTGAGTGATCGCAACTTATTCAAAATGCTGAATTATTTTGCTATAAAACTTTGTTTTTTTTGTCTCATTTTGACACTCTAATCCAAACATACAAAGCACAAGTTGACTAAATCATTTTCAAATCAAAAGATTAAAAACCACAGTTCGCACCAAAACAGTTATGACACGTTTTGCATAGTCTTGCAGGTTTCTTCTACATGACAGCCACACCAAAGACAAGTTGACTAAATCATTTTCAAATCAAACAATTCAAAACCACAGTTCGCACCAAAACAGTTATGACGAGTTTTGCATAGTCTTGCACGTTCCTTCTACATGACAGCCACCAAAGAAGTACATATTATTTTTTTGGTATTTTTATTGCTTTTAAAATTTATTAAGGCTAGAATTAGGGTTTAAACCCTAACCACTAGGAATTAAATGTTACAATTTAAATGATAACCCTAACCCTATAGATTTATTTTTTATTTTATTTTTAACAATTATTAGCCCTAGCCTTAACCGTAAACCAAAAAATAGTTTAGGCTTAGGCTTAGGCTTAGGGCTAGGGCTAGGGCTAAGGTTGGTGCATTTAAATTTTTTAGTCTTTTACTCCTCCAACTTTGGAGAGCATGAAGTGGAAGAAAAATATAGATGCACAAACTAGAAATTGGCTATTTTACTACTTTAGTATCCTTTTCAATGTTGCAAGGTCTCTCTATTGGCAAACAATGATTGAAGCGGTTATCGTTGCAAGCCCTAGCTTTAAAGCCCCATCATATCAAAGTTTTAGGGTTGATATGTTATTAAAAAGCAATGCAAGATGTGAGTGATGTACTTGTTGAGCATTGTAAATAGTGGGTAAAGACATGATACACTATTATGTACTTGTTTAATTTCCCTATGGCATCAAAGAATGACATGGTCATCCTCAAATCTATGGATGCATCTAACAAAGTAAAATCAACACATACATCTTTTATCAATTCCACAAGGTTTTGACCAAGGTTGAGCCACAATATGTGGTGCAATTTACCATAAATAATGTTGCTAGATGTGTGGTTGCAGACAAACTTTTGATGAAGTGCCCTACTATGTTTTGAAGGCCATGCATTGCACATTGCCTTGATTTAACCTTAGAAAATATTAGCAAACATCCATGGGTTAAATTTGCAGTAGAGAAGGGAAGATTTATCACAAAATACATATATAATAACACTAGGGGACTCGGCATGATGAGAACTTTCATTGCCACAAAGGAGTTTGTTCGCCTAGGTGTCACTAGATTTGTGACCCACTTTCTTGCATTGCAAAATCAATATACACAAAAGATGAGATTGAAATGGATGTTCATTTCATTTAAGTAGGTAGAGTAAAACTTTCTCAATCACATGTACAACATAACCATTTCAAGTCTTGTTTTTATGAATCTTTTTGGACAACTGCAAATGAGATTGTACAAATTTCAGAGCCATTGGTCAAAGTGTTGAGAATGATTGATGAGAGAAAAGGCCCTATGGGTTATGTTTACGAGCCCATGGATAGGGCAAAGGAGAAAATAAGATCAAAATTAGAGAATGACAAAGATAAGTTTATCTCGATATGGGAGAGCTTTGATTATGATGACTTCAAACCAAGTATTAAATTTGATACTTCTTTCGAGTTTCAATAAATTCAATCTTTTTTTAGATAGATTAAACGAGAGGATCGATTCGGGCCCTCACCCAATTATTAGAACGGAGGACATGACAAGTTGCCAAACTACAGAACAATCATATGAAATGAAAGCAAAAGCAAGTAAACCAAAATACAAACAACCCACTAACAAGGAACCCCAAAATCTAAATAGAAAAAGGGGAGCTAACCCAAACATTTTATCGGCCTGAGAATCATACATCGAGAAGAAGGCAGCATCTTGTGCTCCTTCCTTTTATTGACCTTAGTCCACTCTTGTTCAGAAGACCCCTCAAGAAGCTTCTCTAAAGGAGTTCGCGACGTAGTATGCAAATTGTTGGTCCAACAAAACCTCGACATCAATCGCCCAGAGCAGAGAGGCAGGCAACTAAGGCCCTTCGACCAAGGGATCTAAAACCACCTGTTACACAGAATTGTCACAAACCCTATAAACAGGGGAAGCCTCACACACCAGGTTCCTTTCTAAGGCCCAAATTTTACTTCCATGATATTTCCATTTTGATTGCTCATATGTACCTAATGGACTTTGTATCAGTTTGAGTTGTCATGCAATGGCAAGGCTAGTTTACTTAATACATTTATGCATATTGTGGTTCATTTATAGATTATGGTGATTATGTTATATGCAAAATTTATCATGCTTTGTAACCTTTGATTTATCATATGTGATCTAGATACTAATAATTAGACTATTATGAGATCTCCAGTGTTTGTGTGACAAACACATTAGTACATTGATTGTTGGTGGCAATATCATGTTGATTTATTATGATTAGAGATTTACACATTGTTAATTGACTGCTTGGCATGTCATTATCATTCATGTTTAGCAATCATATTCATACCTAGCGACGAAGTACTTGTAGGTTGTTTAACCACTTTTTTAAAGTGTTATTATTGTATGGTGTGCATGCACACAACATTATCTTGTATGTTTACTTTATATATACATATGTATTGATGGATACAATAATAGGCAAAATACAAGTACAAGTATTGGATCCTCTTGGAATAAAATAAGTACAAGAGGATCCAATAAGTCACATCGTCACCACATACACATTGCTTAGCCACCGTTTTTATCCTTGGACCTTAGAGATGTTTAAAACCCTTGTGCACCTTGGCAACCCAACCTTGAGACTAATAGAGATGTCAACTTTGTCTAACACCTTACAGGTTTAGGCTTAAAGTTGTCATGTGAACCCTTGTGCTAGAAGAGAAAATGGTAGACTCATAAAAGTGGATAAAAATGAGAACTCAAATACTTAAGTATTATATTAAACTAGGGATTTAGGAGGTAAGCCCAAATTTGGAAAGTTTAGAGAGCAAGATTTCCATTCTTAGCATGTGATTTTGGGGTGGGACCAATTAGGGTATGCTTAGGTGTGTTATGAAAGCCTTGATAAGCCCCCTGCATACTTAGAACCTTCTATAAAGGTGCTAGAATTTTCTAGAGGAAAAGGAAAGGAAAGCCAAATGAAGGTACACAAGTCCACCTCACATTGGGCAAGAATTGTGGGTTTTTATATTTAAAAATAATAATTTCCTAAGCAAACAATATTTGCCATTTTTGGAAGGAGCATACTAGGAGCTAGAGGCAAAAGTTACAGCAAGCAAAGGGCACAAAGGTAGGCCATTGATCAATGAGACCTTGGTATGCCACATTGCATGTTTATTAAGATTTGTGATGGGTTTTGTTGCATCTTTCTATTGTTGGTTTTAAACTTGGTTGATGCCTCTTTAGGCAGTTGTATTTGATGTCCCTTGTGCACTCATCCCAACCACCCCATCCATGACTTGAGCTATGGCATCTAGGGAATGGGTTAGTGTGGGAGATGGGAATGCCTTCCACACCCACATGGAAACCCCACCTTTGTAAAAACCTATAACACTGCATGCAACAAAAAAAGTTAGCACAAAAGAGAAAGCTTGAAAAATAACCCTGTGGGTTTGGAGAAGAGCCTTGAAGGTTCTTGGGAGTTAAGATATTGAAAAACCCTGTGCAAGAAATATTGACAAGAATGCTTGTGACCTCTCATGGAAACCATCAATAGAGGCCATGAAGGGTTTGAGAGTGAAGGTTATGGTGAAGCCTTCCCCCTCTTCCCTTGTCCATTCTCCTCCTTGCCCCAAGTGTGCAAATGGCACCTCTAGGGCTTAGAGAGCCATATGTAGAATGTCATAAGGATGTTAGGGCTTGGATTAGGATTCAACCTAACGAATGGTTGAGATAAGAAGGATCTAATGGTGGAGATTGGATCCTACGTTTTTTTTTTGGGGGGGAGGAAAATGGATTTGGCAGCTTAAGTGAGTCTTTCTATTTTATTAATAATGTTTTAATGTGCTAAGCAGCTAATATATTTGAGTGTTGAGTGGGGTCATAAGAGAGGGATGTCACTTAAGTGACATCCCTAGGAGATGTAACTTCTAACTTAATACCCCCTTGCACTTTTTAATCTAAATTTATAGCTTAAGTGAACGTGTTCTTATAAAGTGACCAACTGGATTCATGTTAAACCTATGACCTTGTAAACCTTGCAACTTCATAAGATGTGGACCCTTGTGACCTTGGCTAGCCTGGGACCCAATGAATTGTGATTGGTTTTATGTTTTTGTCATACTCCTTGTTACTCAACTCTTGTGTTGTACCTCATAACCTTGTCAACTCAAAACAAACAAATTACCCTATTTTGACCTAGTTTCGTGTGCTCATTTTATGAACATTACACTTCTCCTTAGGGGCAAAAGGTTCAACATCGATGCTAAATCTCATGGGGTCTAGCGCCACCAAGTGGTGGTGTTCCTCTGTACCACACCGCCAAGTTGGTCAAGAACTACAACCTTTTCTACTCTTGCTCGAAAAACCAACTAATTTTTTTGCCGACCTCTTGGGACAAGCAACCACCAAATGGCCATGGGCGAAGCAAGTACAACATTTGAAATTCACTTCTTCGTAGTCAAGCTTCTGCTTCCAAACCCAATCTTCGACTTTGAGCCAAATCTCATCTGCAAGCCATCTGAGAATTCAACTTCTACACATAACCTCACGAAGGTTGTGATATGTCCAAATTGTATCGTGAGAGAAAAAGTGTAATTCCCCAGGTTATTCCTTATGGAAAACAACCGATGGTGATTCCAAAACTATAGGGGTAAGTTCGAGACCCTGACCCACACCAAGGCAAACAAGATAGACTCAATAGAGGGATCAAAAGAGGGAAACCAAGTTTTCAGGCATAAACACACGCTACCCCAAAACCAAGGTCCCTCTTTGAGAATGAGGTCACAATCCACTACTGAGTCATATTCCACAATAAAAATACCCCAAGCACAAGGGTTAATGTAGATTCCATTCAAAATCAAGGCCTTCAGGAAGTTAAGACCCACTCGTGCAACGCTAATAGCTTGGGCTAGAGGCCATTGAACATATGCAAATCAAATCATGCTCCTTATTAAAGCCTTCTTAATCAATAGCTTCTTGACGCAAATCTAGGATTGGGATCTCCTTAGCTACATCAACTACAAAACAAGGTCACGATACCTCTGCAAGAAATCTATAGTAGGGGTAGAAGCAAACATTTTAGAAGCTTATTTAAAGAGTAGATGAGCACATCCTCAAGCAGACAACAAAGCAACAGGAGGAGGGATGTGCCCTAGAGCAACAAACAAAGGACAACTAGCAAAGATCTAGGGACTTTAATGACATGAGATGAAGAGAAGTGAGCAGGACACGAGGGCCACAAGAGGCAATAAAAAACAACACAGCCAAAGGAAGAGGTGGGTGACACCTAACAAGGAGGCATTTGCAGAACATATCAGCAAAGACTAGACGGCCCTAGAGTCAAGGGACTAAAGCTACCCATCAAAGCAGATGAATGGGGTAGAAGCCCACTGGTAGGTGGCGAGGAGGTCTAGCTAAGCACAAACAATCAAAAACGTGCCATAGATGCACCCTCAAACCCTAGCCAATTGATAAATTCAATGTTTTAAATGTCATTAAAATTTTAAAGGTATTATGGATTTATAATACATTTTGGTTTTGCAAATAATAAAAATCAAGGCAATGGTGGGATTTTTTTGGAAAAGAATCTAAATCGCTTCAATGGATGGCAATGTGTATTTAGAGCCAACTGTGTAGTTCTCCCGCTTGCAAGTGTTCTTGAAGTGAGTATGATCACACAATCCAAAAAGCACAACCGCTTGAGCCAAAAATTAATGATTAATTTGGTGTTCGTGCACAACCTTCGGCTTAACCTTTTAAAAATATCAAGTTTAAAAGTTACAAACTTGCTAAGTTATAACTTAGTCAATTATTTTGATTTTAAATGACTTACAAATATTTGAATTTCTTGCATGTGTATTATGAACTTAGACCTTTATATATCATGTAGTGTCGAAGATAATCAACCAAATGATCTTGACAAGATTGATCTTGAATCAGAATCGACAACAATCGATAAGGAGCCAACCATTACAAATGAAAATTTGACCATCTTGGATAAGGCATTGAATAACCAGGATATCGAAGTTTTAACATAGTGTTTTGTTTTGTATTGTAAGTTGAAACTTGTGATTGATTGAGATTCTGAGACTCATTAAGAATCTAGGCTCAAGACAATGTTTACAAAATTGTGATTGGCAACATTTAACAAATTCGGTTTTTATTTATTATGTTTTTTCAATCTCTAAGCAATATATTTGGCATGAAATAACAAAAACAATTGTTTTCCCCTATTTTCACAAATATTGCAGCATCTTTTAGTTTGCCGAGTTTTTCCCGTTTTACTCCCAAGGAATTGAATTCCATTTACACTTTGTTTGCATTGTAAATGGAATGCTATGGTGGAACAAACAAAAAGCCCTAATTTATGGTGTTTTTATTGTTCCAATGATAGCCTATTAGAGCCTAGTATTTTGAATCACGATATTCCAAATTTCTTAATTAGAGGAATATGAATTTGGCAAGTGATGAAAACAAAAATCAAGCCATTCCCTGCTATAAAGTTTTATCAAGAAAAAATTAAACTAGTACAAATATCTTAAATATATTTATCTGAAAAGCAAAGAGATATCAATTTTGAAGTGCCTCTCTTACTATTGTCGCATACCACACTGATTAACAACTCCACTACCTACTTCGTGAATTACACATTAATTGGTGACAGATGGCCTCAATCTACTTGCACCATTGCCTCGGGGTTTACAAACTTTCCAAGAAAACAAAAGGGGCTCCAAACTCCACTGTATGCCCAAGATATCACAATTTTTCAATCACCTTCTCCAAGTAAGAAGAAAAATTCCCGTATGATGGGAAAATGGACATCAAATTTAAAGTCAAACTGCCCTGTGACAGTCATATAGGTGTCACTATGGCAGTCATATGGGTGTCAAATTTAAGATTAGTCATTTTTATTGACATCTCACACTATTACAATCTACCACCACCCTCGGCTGCCATTGTAGCCCATCGGTGTGATAATTGATGACATTATCACATGAACATCCATGAATTAAGGTATAAAACAAATGCATAACCCTAAATTATTGTCTACTAGTTGCTCCAACAATAGTCTCTTCAAATTTTGTATACTGTTCCTGATATTTCAAAATGCTCAATGAAAAGAAAACAAGACAAGCAATCAAGTATGGATGATGACAAAATTGGCAAGGGATAAAATAAACAACGTGTTGTTCATGTTACAGAGGTACAAGGTGACTAAAGAATCAAGAAGTTAACAGATATTAGAATATTACAATTAATTTCAATGATGCTCAGAAATAGAAATCTACATGCAAAGATGAGAATAATTGGATAATTTACCCTCTCAATCATCATATTTCTGACAAAAGCATTCATTTAAAATAAAATCACGGAAGTAAAATGACAAAAGCAAACATATCATGAAAAATCGAAGGTTCTAAACACCTGTAGCTTAAAAAATGTTACCAGGAAGAAAAACAAAGAAAAGCAGGTGCACAAACTGACGAAGGCTCTAAACATTTCTAACAGAAGGCAGGCATACCATGAAGTGTGAGAAATTCTGAGCACCAACAGCTTCTATATACGGGGCCATCTGCCAGTCTGTAAAAACCAAAAATGCTAAAATGAAGGCACAAATATCAAATCTCTAATTTTAATGAAACAGATAATATCTAAATTCCAGTGATAAACTCCTTTAGGTGCCTACACCCATGACAACAATCTGCTAGATTCATGTTGAGACAAACTCACTTCGAAAAATAACTAACCAGAATACAAGTACAGCCACATGTATAGGTATGTAGACAGCACATGTTCAAGTACATCCCAGATTCAATACGATGCAGATGCATAATCCAGATTACAATCTAGAAGAAATTATCAAATGAAAATGTGCACATGCAATTCTTAAGTTGTTTAGTAGTTTTCTACTATTCTAAAAACAAAACATTGTGTGTTCTAATTTAGTGTTAAAATAAGAAACTGGTACGTATAAATGATGATGTTCCATTTATACACATCTTAAACATAAAGCAGTAACTGAAACATTCACAAAACGTGTAATGCATGTACATTTTTATGTTTTAGAGTCACTGTATGTCCTGACCCTATGCGGGTACAATGTGACTATCCGGATACAGCAGTGCATCTGATGTATCCGAGCTCATTGGATATGCAAGACAACACCCTTCCAAGATGTATCCAGTAACTCAGCCAACAAAAATTTCTAAGAAATGAGAGAAAATGAAATGACAGAACATGACCAGAATAATGGAAAAATATTACAGCAGCAAATCCCGAAAGGTGACTTCATATGGAATAAACAATTGGCATTAGAAAAAGTAGTTACTGTATGCGATTTTAAAGACAACCAAAGATAGGCAAAAACAAGTAAAATAGAAGGATAATATGGAAAAACGGATTTCCAGGAACACCAAAAACATTTCCAAGATTTTGGGGACAGGGCAGGAGACAGCACTAATATATATGTGTGTGTATGTGAATAGAGAGAGAGAGACAGCGAGACAGCGAGAATACAAAAACTCTTATAGCTTTTCATTTGCAATCTTTAGCATCATTAAACATTCTAAACAATCTCATTGCAGACTTTAAACATAATAAATTAAAATCTCCAATTCATGCATGACAATGAAAATTTTGTTTAAAATAAACACAGAATATCTGATTGTTATATATAACATAAAAATTAGTCTCAAATGACAAAAATAAACTTTAAAAAATTGTATTTGCGCCACTAAAAAATGCTAAGCTGCAAGCATGGAACAGCAAGCTCAATAATCAGAATTGCCATCAGAACCATCTCCCATGAGTCTTAGTAGCCTACCATCATTGTTCTCTGAGCCTGAATTATGTGGCTCCTCTAACAGAACCACAACCAATCCTGACCATTGGTGGATTGTAGGACCCTGAACCCTGCCTTCTTGTTTAATTTTTTAAATGTATGAGTTTTGTTTTTTTCCTGCTTGTCATGTAGGCCATGGAGGACAGCTATGTGTCCCCTAGCTGGCTGACAGATGATCCAGCTTCCCTTCAGACATCACAGGGACTTCCCTACAACCCCAACAGTGTGAGGGAAAGGAGGACGTCCCAAGGGAGGCTGAAAAACCCGTCAACTGTCTTGGGGATGCATAAAGAAGTAAAAGCCACGGACATCCCCAGCAAGGCATCAGATCCAAACATCTTTGGGATGACTACTCCCTCCAATGTAGACAGGGATGGGACGGGCGAAGGCAAAGTCCCAAGACGAAGATGGTTATGCACCACTGTGGTACAATGGGTGCTTTTGATGAATTCATAATAAGGGTTTCTAGTTGTCTTGATAATTCTGCTGCAGTAGTTGAAAAATCTGGTAGAATCTTGTGGCCTGTGGCAGAGAATCAGTCAGTAGAGAAGAAGCATTCTGTCAGTCTCTATTCAGTCTACAAATATGGTTTCAGCCCCTTCTTGAGGTGAACGGACAGATATATTCTGTACAAAGGAATTTAGGGATAGTCTTTGAAGGTACTGTTTGCAAGATATTTTTTCTTATCACCCTGCTGTTGGGAAAATGAAAGTGCAGCTACAGAGTTGATGGGGAGCTGTTCAACATCATCCATGGTCTCTCAACATTCTTGTGAAGTGATTTTCTCTATGCAAGAATGATACTCTGCTGCAACAGCCGGTGAGAATTACTGTTGCTCCTAAGTGTACTAAGAGTTGGATTTCTGCGGGTTTTGTTGGTTTTGCTTTGTTCAAGTTTAATTTCTATCAGAAACTCTATAGCGGTCAAAAATCTCCAATTACTTATTTTTTCTGTTCCAAGAGGAAACTGATATCAAAATCTTCTCTCAAAATTGTCTTTGGCCATTGCTTATTCTTGGCTGTCACAGGAGGAAATGGGAAGATTTCTGAGAAATATGAAAAACGAAGAGTGGTAGAACTGCCTAAAGGAGTAGATTTTCTGGGTTGAAAAAATTCCAAAAGAATTGTTGAAGCTATAAAATGTGATGCAGGAGCATCCAGGGCAACAAGGAATTTTGCATCAATCAAAAACATGAGTCGGTGTTTTTGTGTGTTCGCGACTTGTTGATTACAGCAACAAAATTGTGCACATTGAAGCCAATCAAAACTAGTCCAAGAAGCATCAACAAAGTTCCAACACTGCAGAAACATCAAGAGCAGCAAGTTTCAGTCATCTCTCCAAGGTCAAATGGATCCCTCTTGGGCAGATAATGAAACCTCCAGTTAATACAGGAGGCAGCTTCGAAACCACCTGTTTCCATTAACCAGCGGTTTCGCCATGGTGCAGATAAAACTAAAGCAACTGCACAGAATCGAAATTTTTAACATGTGGACCGTTTTTTAAGAACAAGGGAACTGGAAGAGTCACAACAGATTGTCAGAACAATCGGGTGAGATTTGGATCAGTCTTGCAAGAAAAGGAGAGAGTCAGTTGGAGCACGAGGCCAGCTTCAGTTAGAGGAGAGCAAGCAAGAGGGAGAGACAGCAGAAGCTTTCTAGAGTGTTTGTGTCCAGAACTGAGAGGGAGTATAGCAAGTCCATTGAGGGACTGAGCTGGATGTAATCTTGTTCATGTTGTAGTCAATAAGCAAACAGGAGTGTGTGTAGGAAATCTTTAAAACGCAGTCATTAAAAGCAATAACGAATGCGTGTTTGAATTCAGCTCCGAGTTCTTGTGTCTGAAGTGTGTCCATTGGAGAATGAGTATGTCTAGGCTGGGGAGTAAGGTAGCGATTAATTTTTCATCAATTGGTTTCAGAGAAAATTTGTTTCATATGCTTGGTTGAGTGTATGAGGTTCTAGTTGAGTCAGTTACAGGGTGTGAAAGAGTCCTGCATTGTTATTGTTAAGAGTTGTGAGGAGTAGTAATGGCACACAAAGAAGAACCTCGTGCGAAAAGAGTAAGAGCCCCGAGGATTGCAGACTTGGCAGAGATGTTGGGAGGAATCCAAGCTAGATTGGATGCAATGGACACGGCACAACGTAGAGGAACTATTGTTGTAGATGTAAACTGCATGATGGTAGAGCCAATACCTACACACCTATGAAGGATGGATGGAAGTTTACTTTGAGCCCATTATAGGACAAAGGATAAGAAGTGAGCAACAGTGCTAAAACACTAATAGTTAACAAAAAATAATTTTTGAAAAGGAAAAAGGAAGTGAAGGCATGTTTTACTTTCATTTACAAACCAATGTTAAGACAATGAACAAGGTGAGTGAAATTCCACTTTAAGTACACAATTTGTCAAAGTTACCTAAGTCTCGAGGATGTGCATACATGGTGACAGGATTTCTGAAATGGCAAAAATAATCCCAGATTTTGGGGACAGCGGGGCAATGCCTATTAAAATAATATATAAAAATTAATATTTTAATTTTATTCAATGAAATTTAGGGGTTTAAAGTTTTAAACTTTATTTAATTGTTTTTTATGGTACTTTAAGGATTAAAGTTCAATGTTTTTTTTTGAATATAACAACTTTTTGGAGGTGGGGGGTTATATTCTATAGTAAAAGCATCAAAAAAAAATTAATTAAAAATTTAAAAAGAATTGGGGACGTCCCCACCAAGTCCCCAAAACATTTGGGACATGCGGGATGTCACCAAAATCTAGGGGATACGTCCCTACATAACACTGGAATTTGTTGAGTGAAAATGCTGAGATTGGTTTAAAAATTTGTTGGATGGATTGCCATCCATGAGGAGCATTAGCCATCTCACGGATTTAATTCCTGGATCTAGTTTGCCAAACAAGGCAGCGTATAGGTTGACACCTATGAAGATGAGGAGGTGAAGAGACAAGTACAAAAGTTGATGGAGAAAGGTTTGATAAGAGAAAATTTCAGCCCATGTGCAGTTCCTACATTGTTAGCACCTAAGAAAGATAGGGAATGGTGTGTACAGATTCAAGAGCCATTAAAGAAATTACAATCACATATAAGTTTCCATTGCCTCAGATGGATGACTTAATAGATTGTTTGAGTGAAGCAACATACTTCACAAGGAATGATTTAAAGAGTGGGCATAACCAAATCAAATTAGAAAAGGTGATGAGTAGAAGACTGCATTCAAGACAAATGGCGGTTTGCAAGAGTGGCTAGTTATGCCATTTAGATTGACAAACGCACCAAGCGCATTCGTGAGACTTATGAATGAAGTGTTAGCGCCATATTTGGGTAAGTTTGTCATTGTTTTTGAGATGATATTTTGATATTTTGTGGAACAAAAGAAGAGCATTTGTTGCATTTGAGGTTAGTATTGCACAAGTTAAAAGAAAATCAGTTGCTGATCAACTTAAAGTTATGCACTTTTATGAAGAAATTGTTGGTCTATTTGGAATTTTTAATCTCACATGATGGGTTGAGGATGGACTCGGACAATGTAAAATCCATTGTTGAGCGACCATCACCTAGGAGTAGTTTGAAGCATGAAGTTTCATAGGTTACCTAGATTCTATCAGAAGTTCATTAGAAACTTAAGCAAAATATGTGCATCCATTACAAAAACAATGAAATGTGATAGGAAAGAATTCAAATGGATAGTTGCCACTAAAAGAGCTTTCAGATTTTGAAGAAGGTGACGGAACAGACATTGTTAGCATTTTTAGACTTCAACAAAGTGTTCCGAGTTGATTGTGATACTAGTCGGACAACGGTAAAAGCGATTTTAAATCAAGAAGGTAAGCCCATTTCTTACTTTAATGAGAAGTTGAATGAAGCAAAGTGGAAGTATTCCATTTATGATCGAGTTTTATGTCATGGTACAAGCTCTCAAAAAGTGGGCGGGTTATTTGTTTCCCAATGAATTCATTTTGGACATGGATCATGAAGCATTGCAGCTCATAAAAAGCCAAGGTAAGTTGAATCAAAAGCATATGAAATAGGTTGAATTTCTTAAAAGTTATTCATTTGTGTTGAAGCATAGAAGTGGCAACTCAAACAAAGTCGCAAATGCATTGAGTAGAAGGTGTCTTGTGTTGAATGAGACAAGAATAAAGGTTGTTGGGTTTGAATCTATGAGAGACTTGTATAAGAAGATTTGGATTTTAGAGATGCATGGGCAAAATGGAAGAGCCCAACCAGCACAGATAAAACTCCAAGTCTGGAATTGTTTTTTCAATATGGTTTGTTGTTCAAAGGACAACAGTCGTACATACCTCAGATTGATGAGGGAGAATTCAATTACGGAAAAGCATAGTGGAGGACTAGCTAGTCACTTTAGCATGGCTAAAACATTGACCCAACAAGAGAAAGCTATTGTTGGCCAAGGATGAGTGTGGATGTGAAGAAGTTTGAGCAAGGGTGTAGAGTTTGCCAAGGGCAAAATTCAAAATGCAAGTTTGTATCAGCCATTGCCAATTCCTAAAAGACCATGAAAGGACATAAGTATGGACTTTGTTCTTGGGTTGACAAGGACACAAAGGTAGTTATTCTATGTTGTTGATGAATTCTAAAAGATGGCACACTTTATAGCATGTAAAAAGACAAGTGATGCCACAAACATTTCCAATTTGCTTTTCAATGAGGTAGTAAAGTTGCATGGATTGTCAAAGAACATAGTTTCAGATAGAGATAAAAAAATTGTTGGACACTTTTTGTAAAATCCCCAAATTAGGACAAACCCTAAATTCTGTTTTTTCACACCAAACCCTAGCTGAAAATGATATTTTCTATTTTCTATCAGCAAATCTTGGATAACAATGATCCCACAAAATACTGAAAATAGATCATTCGAGCCCTAGCATTAAATACTAGCAATTTGTAGAATTGATAAGTGTCAAACCCTAACCAAACAAGTATGAATTTATAATTCTTCCACTTGCTAACCTACATAAATATGACAATATGCTGGAAGTGCAATTTTCCAAGTGCAAAACAATATTTACCCTCATAAATGAATCAATAAATTATGAATATTATAATCACCAAAATTACCTTAATTTCTTAATTTTCCTTGACAATTCATGGCTAGAAATACTCATAAAATATTCAAAAATTTATACAAAATTTAGAGTGTGATTCCCATGCTTGAACAACCCTAGAAAGGTACAAATAGACCCCAACAAGTGGGTCGCCACACTGCAAAAGTGAATCGTTGCTGGTTTAGGGCTTAAATGCAGCCCTCTTGATACTCAAAAACCCTTGATGAATGCCCAAACCCTGCAAGTTTCCTCTCAAAACCCTAGGCGATGCAATAGGTATATTCGTTGCCTTATGAATAGTGTTTGTTGCAAATCCAACCACTAAAGTTCAATACAATCCCCTGAATAAGGATGCCCTAGTTGAGTACAAGGGTTTCCGTCCTTGCTCCAACTTCCATTGAAGGTTTTCGTTCTCAATGGTCAAGTTAAGCGTTTCGTGCTCAAGCTTATACTTTTAATTATCAAACATAGTCTACCCTTTCAAATGAATCCTTCATCCCTTTTTATAATCTTCCCTCCAAGAGGGGCGTTGCATTTTTGGAGGGAAACTCAACTTTGAAAAAAAAGATTAATCAAATTATAACCCTCACTTAAGGTCTTGGGTGCCTATGACCCTCAAAAGACTACAACTTAAGTGAAAGCTAGACAATAAAGCAACTTTTTGAATTTTACAATTAAATCAACTTTTTGAATTTTTCTTTTTTAACTTCTCTTAGCCTTTAGAAACAAAGAACAATTAAGCTAAGGGTCTTCAAAAGCTTCATGTCCGAAAGGGGGGCATGACACTTTTGGAGAACTTTGTGGAGGACATTGGGCACAAAGTTAACTTTCAATTCCACCTATCATCTACAAACCTACATTACCGGATATTGTTGGTAAGGCCTGCGGATACGATACAAAATTTGTGTTGGATACGGGTTCACCGGGGATTCATCCAGGGTCTGTCTCTGCCCTTACGGATATGCCCAGATATCCAGGCATATCCACATGGGCTAAGGAAGTACCGTGGCCATATCCATGGCGAATCCCCCACAAAAAACATGATTTTTTTTATTTTTTTTCAATTTCACCTCATGAAAAGTCAAACATGGACTACAAAAAAATAATTAAAAACAAAATAAAGTAGATTCTCAACTCTAAAAGCAGCTTTCACTCATTTTATCAAAAGAAAACAACATATTTACCTTTCATTGCATTTTTACTTCTCATTGAACATTTGTTCTCTCATCTTCATTTTTTCAATTGCACAGGATTGAAACTCCTTCCTTTTGTTAATCTTACACTACTACCTCTACCCATTTGGCGCCAAGGAGTTTAAGGAGCTTGCAACGAAGAGGATTGTTGATTTAAGGTAGGTTTTCAGTTTTGTGGCTTTTTTTTTTTAAATGTTTGTAACTAGTTTTATTTTATATTTTTGTTATTCTTTTAAACATTTTTCAACAAATGCCAAATGTTTTAAGTTTTAAATTTTTAATAGCAATATTATTATTTTTTACCAAGGGGTATAGGGATTTTCAAGAATATTTCAAGCTACAAGTGCTAGTTTGGTGGGCCAAGGGATAGCCCCCAGAGCCGATGCGTGAACGCCCCTTTGGAAGTATATGACGATATAAGAACAGATGCCAAGTGGAGGGTGTTTCCTTTGGCTGTGCTCAAAGTGTAACTATAAACGCTAGAGCTCGTATAGTCGGATGAAATCATATTGGTGTGTGATTCATGGCACTAGAATCAAAGCTTGTGGTGGGCCAAGCATAAATAGAAAATCCGGAAAGGGCTTGCTACAAGCAAATATTCTTGCATACATCAAAGAGCAAGAAGAAGCAAATGTCATTGTTGGGCAAAGATTAAAGCATTCTTTGAAAAAGAAAGGATAGCCACCTATTTATCCATATCATGCTAATGTAGTGACCTCATCACACCCATTTCTTGCTACACCCATCGAGGCCGCAGAGGAAGAGAATTCACCTCTTGGTCCCAAGAGAACAAAAGATGCAAACCCATTGGAAAGGTCATTCTAGAATGAATCTGGGGACAGCGGAACAAAGCACTAAGCGTTGTCTTTACACATGTGGACTGCCATTTAAAATTGTTAGATCACCATACTGGTAGGATATGGTGAGATCTATCAATGATGCTCCTAAAAGATTCACCAGCCTAGGGTATGAAAAGGTGCACACCACATTGTTGACAAAAGAAAGAAAACAAGTTGAAGATGCATTGAAGCCCATCAGAGACTTGTGGATCAAAACAGGGGAGTTCATCATTTCTGATGGATGGAAAGATACGGCAAATAGGCAATTGATTAATATAGTCGCAGTGAGCCCTAAAGGGGCATTGTTTTTTAGGGTTGTTGATTGTGAGGGGCAAGTGAAGGATGCACAATTCATTGCCAACATCCTGATAGAGTCCATTGAAGTGGTGGGGTCTCAAAACGACATCCAAGTTGTAACAGAAAACCTTAAAAAATGCTAAGTTGCGAGCATGTTCATTGAGGCAAGGTATGGGCACATATTTTGGACACTTTGTGTTGTTCATTCTCTCAACCTTATGTTGCAAAAATTTGGGACCAAAATTGATTGGATCAAGTAAATCTATGAGGAGGCGAGCGAAATCCAAAGGTTCATAAGCAACCATCAAATGTCCCAGGCATCTTCAGGGTCTTCTCGAAGTTGCAATTGCTGAAGGTAACTTTTTATTTGATCATCCATGAATCATGTATTATTTTAATTAAATTTTGTAAGTTTGTAAATTGTAGTGTTTTTATTTTAAATATTTTTTTTATTTTATTTGTTTTAGTTTCATATTGGTTGCTGAGACTTGGGTTGCCTCACACACACTCATCTTGAGATGACTTGTCAAGATGCATGAGGCATTGAATAACATGGTTATCAACAACCTTTGGAATGCATGGAGGTAGGCAAACAGTGAGAGGGCCACAACGGTGAAAGGGTGGATTCTTGATGTGTGGTGGAAACATATGGAGTATTTGCTCAGTTTTATAGAGCCCATCGTCAACTTGTTGAGATATGTGGATATGGATTATCCATGTTTGTGTAAGTTTTATGATGGATTCGAATCAATGATTGAGAAGATTAGATTGATAATAAATGCCAAAGAGTAGGAACCTACGGAGAATTTCTTTAAAGAATTGCAGTCGCATATCATTGAAAGGTGGAACAAAATAACCACCCCGTTGCATCTTCTTGTTTTTGCCTTTACGTCCAAATACTACAGCACAGAGATCCTTTCTTTGCCCAGAAGGGTCGCACCGTATAGGGATGTTGAAGATAGTGACAAATATAAGGCAACATTCTCTAGACTGTTCCCCGATCCAAAAGTAGAAGACCAAGTTATGGAAGAGTTTGTGCATTTTATATCCTTCATGGGTCACTCTTGGTGTTATTCATGACAAGTACAAGAAAGAAGCTCAATTTTGATGGTAACTCCATGGACAAGCATCCACCCACCTCCAACCACTCACAATAAAAATTGTATCACTAGTAAGATTTTAATTTTTTTAAACTCTCAACCTTTCTTTTCGACATTTTTTTTTTAACTTTTTACTTTTATAAAGTCTAATCGAATTTGCAACTTGCCCCAATAGGTTGTAAGTTCCTCCTTACTTGAGCGGAACTGAGGTACCTACAACTTTATCCACTCAATTAAGCACAATAAGTTGGCAGCGAAAAAAAGGCAGAGGATTTAGTCTATGTGCATTGCAACTTGCGTCTTCTCTCACACAAACAACTTGATTACAAAGGGCAACAAAGTGTTGGGATGTGGACCCAAAGACTACTGACTTTGATGCCTTTGTTGCCTACCTATCATTGCTTGACATGAAGCTATTGACACGGAGCTAGACGGTGCTTCACATGACTTGCATGGTGGAGCTAGTGGGAGTGACACTGCTACTGCTTGTGGTTCTAATGAACCACATAATGATGAAGACATCGCAACTGAAGACGAAAATGAATATAGTGATTAGTAAATCATGAATATGTTGATATGTCTTTATTTTTGTCCATACAATGTAACATTTGCACTATGTACCTGTTATAAAACTAATCTAAGTTCGATCATTGAATATTATGATCTTTGGCTTATGAGTATGTTTTGTGGTTATTTAAACTTATTTTATTTCTTCTATGCATATTATGTGGTTAATTTTGCTTATATGGCTATATTTTTTATATTTTTAATTTTATATATATATATATATATATATATATATATAGCTAGTTTATGAGTATGTTTTGTGGTTATTTAAACTTATTTTATTTCCTCTATGCATATTATGTGGTTAATTTTGCTTATATGGCTATATTTTTTATATTTTTTATTCTATATATATATATATATGGCCGTATCCAAAAACATATCCAAGCCCCAAAAAAAAATCCCCATATCCACATCTCTGATTCTCATACCCGTATAAGTATCGGCAACTTAGCTACAAACAGAGGGTCAAACGAAGGTAGTGAATAAAAGCCTCAATAATTTGCTGAGACATTTCTTAGGAAGCAAGCCCAATTTGTAGGATGTGACTTTGGCACAAGCTGAGTTTTTTTACAACTACTCAATCAATAGAAATACCACCAAGAGTGCATTTCAGATTTTGTATGGTTCCATCCTTAGAGGCGTTAATGAGTTGTGAGATATAGCAGATACAAAAAGAAATGCTGAAGCGGGGGGATTATGCAGCATATTTACATGAGGTGCATATGGAAGTGAAAAAGTTGGATAAGAGCATCATGGATTATATACAAGATGCAGATTTGAAGAGATTGGAACAAGAATTCCAAGTAGGTGACTTGGTTTTGGCTCATTTGTGAAAATAAAGGTTTTCAAAAGAACATATGACAAGTTCAAGTGGACGAAGATTGGGCCATGTAAAATTTTGACAAAGGTTTTAACACGTCTATGAGATAGAACTACCGAATGGGATTGATATCTCGCAGCTACCGAATTGTTTTGATATCTCACCTATCTTCAACGTAGCAGAGTTGTAACCTTACCATGAGGGACCAGCAATTGATGAGGATGTAAGTTCAAATTCTTCAATTGTGAATTAAAGACCACCTATGCTTAAGAAGGTAAGGGAAGAGATAGAGATGGTGATAGATTATAGAATCGTCAAGAGAACAAGAGGCAACGACTACAAAGAATATTTGGTACATGTGCCTTGATGTGTGCGTTTACGGTTTGAGTTACCAAATACGGAAAACCAATGGAATAATTCACGCAAGGTTCATGAGAAATAGCTCATGGATCAGTTTTATTTATCCAAGGTGTATGATTTAGGAGCATTAGGGTCAACAAGCAATCTTGTAACAACCAAAAACACGAGTCGACGTTTGTGTGTGTGTTTGCATCTTGTCAATAATGTCAACATTGTTGTGCATGTCGAAGACGATCAAAACTAGTCCAAGAGGCATCAACAAAATTCCAACACTCCAGGGACATCAAGAGGCGGGTTCAAATTAACCCCTCCTAAGTAGATAAAAAAATTGCCGCTTAATGCAGCCGGCAATTTCGAAACCGCCAGTTACTTCAAACCAGTGGTTACAAAACTGCTGTAGCAGCTATACATAATTTTCGGTTTGTAGTAACCAGCAGATTCACCTACAGTGAAGAGAAAAGTAAAGTAACTTCCAGGAATCTAAATTTTTGACATGTGGACCATTTTCCAATAACAGGGGAACTAAAAGAGTCACTACAGATTGTCAAGACAATCATATGTGATTCAGATCAGTCTTGCAAGAGCAAGGCATGGTCAGTTGGAGTCAGAGGCAAATTTCAGTTGGAAGGGAGCAAACAAGAGGGAGGGAGAGCGGAAGCTTGCTAGAGTGGGGCATGTCCAAAACTAAGAGGGAGTGTAACAAGTCCATAGAGGGACTGAACTGGTTGCAATTTTATTCATGATATAGTTAATAAGTGAACAGGTGTGTGTGTGTGTAAAGAAAGAAAGAAAGAAATTATATTAATGTCCACGAATGACCAAAAGTAGGTCAATGGGACTCTCAAGTATACCAAAATACAATAGAAAGTGCTAGGGTAAAAGGACCCTAGGAACAACAACTAAATAAATAAAGGAAGAAGAAGAAAAGCACTGAAAGTTAATGTGGGGTAAACCCAACACAATAAAATCCTTAACCCATGTGGTTAAGGTAACAATACAAATAGCCATGTGGGGAAGGAGGAACCCCCGAATATCACGCATTGATGAAAGTCAAAAGTCAAAAGACTAGATGGTTGACTCATAAAACATCTCTGACCGTGCTTGAGATAGAGGAGTTATATGTGTCATCGTCTATAACTATGAAAGGGCCAATACAAGATCTCATAATGCTCCTCAGAAAATGTCTGGGGCTGAGGGGCCTAGGTTTGGGTAATCCTAGAAGGAAAGCACCCCCCCTAGAATCCATCCTAATATCCAAGGCCAAAGAAGCCCCTGTGATAGCAAAGAAACTTGTAATGTGTGATTACCTTTGCAGCTCACGAGGCAATCCCAAAAATGCAGATCTGCATTGTTGAGCAAAAGTGGGTCCCTGTTGCCGAGAGCTAGTGTGTTGGGGCACCTTAGGGGTAGTGTTGTGCAAAGATGAGTGTCGCTTCATTGAGCCACTCCCATCAATGTTTGAAGCAAGAGTATCCTAAGGGCGCTTAATGCCACTAACCTCTACAAGGGGTTGAAAGAATGAAGTGGTCAGCCTGGGGACTCTAGGAGTTCCCTACAGGGACTTGCGTGAAAGGGTGACAACCTCACAAAGAAAAACGTCCAGGCACCACTGATCCAGGTACCAAAAGAAAGTGGATAGAGAGTTGCCCAAGTCTCTGTAAAGATAATGGTAAATCTCAATTACACGGTCATTCAAAGCAATAAAGAATGTGTGTTTGATTCCAGATATGAGTTCTTGTGTTTGATGTGTGTCCCATTGGAGACTAGGTGTGCCTAGGCTAGGGAGTAAAGCAGCCATCAATTTGGCCCACTCATTCCCATCTGCATCATAATGGCTCAAGTTCCTTCTCTAGGAAGATAGAAAAGGTGGTGGTAGGAAGTAAAGGGAAAAGTCCCAAGCTGGAAGCACTGGAAAGAGAATTGATACAACGAATACCCATACCATTCAAGGAGCATTGATTTGGGAACTAGCTTCGACAATCAAGAACTAATCTCTCAAAGAACGACTACAAAACTTTCTTAAAAGTTGGTTTTAATATGGACACTGAAAAGCAAGAGTATAGCGCTGCTAAAATGGAGAAGTTGTTTGTTAACAGGGATAACAGCTGCACCAGAAGAAACATCTATAATTTAGCTAGGATCATTGCCACTGATAATCCTGCTGCAATAAGCCTTGCTTCTTACATTATTCATTCAGTCATCAAAGATTATGAGGCTTAGGCGACAGCAGAGTACAACAACATGGCAACTGATCATGAATCAATAGAGGCAACGGCCTCCTTTGAATTCTGTTCAAAAGGAATAGTGATAGATATACCTGGTAATCTGAATCCTTTGGATGCACACTTTCATCATGAGGACATGAATGAAAGAGGAGGGGCTGGTGTAGCTGGAATAGGCATCTAATTCTGAATTTTGTAAAAGAATGCTGTGGATATCACTGTCAATCTGAATCCTTTTAATGCTCCCTTCATTAGAGATGGGAATCAAGGCAGAGGAACTGGTGCAGCAGGAATAGCCATCTAATCATGTTCGGTTCCAAATATTGTTCTCCTGCAATTTTAATGCTACGGCAGTCCACATTCCTTACTCCTTGTCTTTCTCAGCTGTTTTCCTCCTTTCTATTTCCACTTTTGCTCATAGTTCGGTCCTGTAGTAGTCTTTTGGAAGTGGGACCATTATCAATGGCACTATTTCTTGAAAAAGATAGGGACCTATGCACTAATCTGTGAAATCTTCGCTAAAGATCCGAATGCAAGGTTGCCACTTTTGTCAACTCTTAGTCTATCTAGAAGGAATATGCAGAAGGTTGTCTATTCTGTTTATACTTTATAGTTTGCAGTCTTTCTACCCAAGGGTCAGTCCTGCCAGTAATACAGCAAAGCATATGGCCTATGTCCTCGGGCTTTTGGTATTTTTGTCAAACTGTCTTCAGTTGGTATGGTAAATCACTGTCCATCATGACCATTCCCGCTACCATTGGATAGAAGATTTGTGGGAAGGGGCCCCCAATAGATGCCCAGTTTTGGTTTATTCCAAAAAAAACAGAGGGTTCAATTAGATCAAAATTAAAAACTATAAATTATGGAAGTACAGATTTCAAATGTGCGAACATTTGAAAATATATGATACTCAACACACAACTTGAACAGTGGCACAACTTTTCTAACTGTAGACAGCTTAAAGCTTAAGTCAGCATAATAGGCAACATACCCTGCATGTCATCATCTGTCGTACTCTTTTTAATATCAAGACATTCTGCCAATATCACTGCCTGCTTAATGGTATCAAATATCTTTGAACTGCTTCCACCAGCATCTTCAACACTTGTGCAAAATCCTCCATCTTTCACTTCTTCAATCAACCTTGGTGCTAAAAGTATGTCATTGTCTTCATAACCATTAGATGATTGTCCATTCCCATCATGATCCTCGAGAACTTTATTCTTATTGTGTACTAGAGAACTGTCCATTTGAACTATGTCACTTCTCCCACCACTCTCTTCATTCAAGGGAGCTGCAACCAGAACCATTTGAGCCTTTGCTTCTGTCTGCAGAACAAGGTAATACATGAAGAGAATCATTTCCCGGAAAATATATCTTACATTTCATATTTTTTATGTGATCAAAGATACCTGATAAACCGTACGATAGCCTAGTGCACCAGTAACAGAAAGTCTCAAGCCACACGCTGCTTCTGCTTTTTTAAAGAATTGCCTGTAACAGTAACTATCATCAAGTCAATCAAACCATAAATGTTTCTGTGACATGGAAAATATCCTGATACATAAAACCAATGGGAAAAATATTATAAGCACAGAGATCATATGTCTGTATTAATTGATAGAATGAAAGAATATTATTATATTAAATACATGGTTTTCAAAGTCCATAAATTTGATGAAACAACTTCTGGAAAAAACTGTATGGAAATTTTTGAAATCTTCTACACAGTTTTTTCCAGAAGTTGTTTCATCAATAATTATATTATTGTACACAATGACTAAAGGGGGTCAATAGGACTCAAAAGTACATATAGTTATAATAGAACAGTACAAGGGCGAAAGAAAACCCTAGGATAGTCGAATGAGCCTTACTAATAATCTAGCACCTAAAAGACTATGAAAATCCAAAGGAATAAAAAGGGGAAAAAAACATCTTTTTGTGTGATCAAAGAAGTAGCACACCTAAAGGTCATAAGGGGTATATACAAGACATGAGGCATGGGAACTCAACAAGCACTCTTTTTAATGAAATCATGTTTTAGCTTTGGTAAAGTATGCTGGACTAATGAGCTTATTGAACATATAAAAGTCCGTTGGTTAAAAGAAAGTAGAAAAATTGTTGGTGACATTGGGGTTTTTGACAAGAACGTGTGCAAGCCTTGAATTGCAGTGAGCAAAACCAAATGTGGTAAACGCAAACAACGCTTAGTTGTGAGAGTGCTATCCTTTCCAAGCTATTTCTTGGAAGGGGGATTAAACAAACAGCATGTCATGATATCATTTTAGACGATGAAACAGATGGCCGCTATTTTAACTTGGGGAAATATAATCCAAAGGATTCCAAACAACAAAGGAAGTGCAAATTCTCATCCACCACCCTCAACTTTCTATTAATTAAATTTACAAAGAGAACATTTTCTTCTTCCTATTGCATTTGTTAAAAACTTATGTGTTTCTTGAGGAAGCAGCAAGCATGTTGTTTACATCAAAGTTCAGATACCAATTTAACTTGAAAGCTTTTTGATAAATTGGTTTATAGAGCACCCTTAGCCTTGATCTAGTACCAACGCACAAGCACCTTTGTTTTTGAAAAAATGCATCTTAGATGACTCAGTGTTTCTATGAGTTTCTGGGATGGGGAAAGGGCCGGACCATGTTTGGGATGGCAAAACAAATCCCGAATTTTAGACATAGCGGGGGAATGGGAACTAAAAAATAATATATGAAAAATTAAATTACAAAGTATTAAAAAATATAATAACTTAAACAAAATAGAAATGCATATTATAAACAAACTACATTCATGTCAAGAGTGATCAGAAAAAGCAATATATGACAGCCAACTGCAAGACAACCATCAAAAATTCCTATTACGAGACATAATTTAAAGTAGTAACCACAAAGGAGCATAACATTCATTCTTAGAACTATGGGCCATATGTTCATTATAGGTATTATCACTGCTAACGTCATCCTCTCCCACCTCATTAATGATATCATCTTCATTATCATCAATGGCCATATTGCATTGACCTTCTTTCTTTTCTCTTACTTATACCTTTAAGAAGATCAGAGCTCTGCTCTTACAATTCCATGCGACGTGTTCCAATTTATCACAGTACTAGCAATGCAATCCTTTTTCCTTGTTAATCTTTCCCTTAACTTTTTATTGGCTGCTTTTCTTTTGACCACAAGACATCCTGCTGTGTTAACTGTTATATCTTCATTCAATTATTTTTCTTGTGCAAGAAGAGTGAAAATCATAACTTCAAAGAACTATGAAGAAAATGGGTCGAATGCAAATATTATATTGTTGTAGCTAGGGGGTTAGTTATTTAGCAACAAAGCATTAGCATCATCTTTACTAACCCTAACACTTGCTTCTATAAATTGGTTCGTTAAGGACATTTGTTTATCACTATATAGTCACCTAATTTTAATACAAAGCTAGTTATTTGGCATGATATTAGTGTACCTATGTGTTTATAGATCATTGGCTCAGATTAAGCTCTTATTGACACATTTTCTTATCTTGTGAGACACTTTCAACACCTATGCTTCTATGTTTCCTCTTTGTGACTCTCTATTCTTCTTTGTTGTGCCATGGCTCTCCTCTATTCTTCCTATTTTTCCCCCTACTCGGTTTTCTCCCTCCTGTCCTACTTTCTGCATTCTCCTTCAATTTTTGATGTTTCTGGGCTTTTTCCAAGAGTGTACCGGTACACTCCTAGTATTTTGCTTTTGTGGGTCCTTTGAACCGTTTTTTCTGTTTCTTTGATGTTTATGTCCTTTTTTGTCATATTTTCTTGCTTGTTATTTGTCGCCTTGTGCACGAATAGGTCCTAATTTGAATTCAACAATTCTATAAGTATATGGGTGCATTAGTGCATCTAGGACAAGGAGTTGGCTTTCAAGATTCATCTTTATTAAGGTTGCAAAAGCAAAGGATTGCATTATTAGAGTAGCACCCCTGTACCAAACACAGAAATCAAGGATTAGTGAAAGAGCATATAGCATTTACTAGTTGTTTGCATCTAATTGATGGGGATAAGGGTTGGGATCTTCATATTGCACTTGACTGCCTATTGAGCTGCATTTATACTTATATGTTGTCCTCAAAACTCGTTCCCCAAAGAGAGTATGACTAAGGCAAGCTCTAGAATCCACCCCCACCCCACTTTTCTGGGTGGTTTTGTAGGACGTTGGAGGTGAATTAGGAATTCAAGAAAGGAGGACAGTTTTTGGGTGACCTGCGGAATATTCAAACAAAGCGAGCGAGGTTTTTGGAGCAGAGCAACATAGTGATCAAATGTACTCTGAAGCTAGACACATTTGCCAAGAGCATGCCAGCCCAATCTTGGTCAACCAAGAGCATACCAACTCAATCCTAGTCAAATTTTCAAGTTTTTAAATTCTTCCAAAATTTTTGGGTTGTGTTTGCATTGGTTCTTCAACCTATTTGCACCTGATTTCAGCTTCCGGAAGTCCACATATTTGATACAATTCAGTATTCTTCTTAGAACCCTCTCTTTGTCAATTGTAATCATATCAATACTTTACTTTACTGCAATCAGGTCTGTTTTTACTGTTATATTACTGTAATCTGCTTCAATCTGAATTGCAAAGTGTTTATGGTTTAGTCTATTGAATTGTTCATGTAAACCACTATACATTATTACACACTGGTCATTGTAAATTTAAAAAGTAGTTTTAGTTAAAAAAAAATTATTTAATGTTTTTCATCCAAATGGTGGATTCATGTAATCCCAGTTTTTTTATGAAGCTTTTGTTGAATCAACATGATCCAACTCTGATATCCCTAGTCCAATAATGGAAATATTTTTATCAACTCTATTATTCGATTCTACCATCTTTAATGGCTGTGATTTTAACTTTCCACGTGTGAAAATTGTGCCCATTGCATTCTTCTATTGTGTTCTACATTTCCAGAGAGCGATTTTTTGCTTTTTTCTTTACTTATAACTTCCAAATTAAAATATCCAACATGCCGTTGCTTCTTGATATATATTTTCACTTGTTCCTGCAAGTATGCTGTAATTGTCTGCTAAGCTGCTTTATTCATTCAAGCATTATGCCTTTGTTGGTGCTTCTACTGAGACTCAACAAGTAAATACTCTCACTTTCGCAAGTTATTCAATTTATATCCTATCTCCCAGCCACCTGCCACACATACCCTAACCCCCAACTGTTTCTTTTGATGGTGCTACAACCAGTTGTCAATTGTTTACTTAAGGAAACTGCAATTAGGGCACAAATTTTACAAAATTTCCAATGTCTGAAGGTCAACTAGGGTACATATTTTACAGAAGTTGCCCCTATAATTGTGTGTCGGGAACAATGTGGATCTTTCTGAGAACAAGTTCGGCCAAGACAACAGAGTAAGTGGTCTTTGGCATGCTTCAATCATGACAAACTCATCTACTGTGAGGATACAAGTTATGAGTCCTCCCACCTGCATCTACGTCCAACAAAAAGTACAAGACCAATGATTAGTAGTATTGGTACAAATGCCCAACAAATGTTACTAAACCATCACATGACATCTAGCACGTAAGGAGGCCAACACCAAACCATGTCTTGCAGATGGGCCTCCCTTGATGGTCACTGTTGTGAGGCATCACTGTTTTCCGACTCTAACCAACATTGTCTCCACCACCCAGCCAAAACAAGATTACAAATAAAATAGTACAAGTCCATACAATACACTTCATCTTTCATTCATTTCAACTCATCACAATAAACGTCAATGTTGTATACCATCAATTACAGAACAGTTAGCTCCCAGATTGTCAGGCTATTAGCAGCTTTCATGGGTTCAAGATTCCAATAACCCAAATATCATGGCCTTTATGGGTTTTAAGGTTTTATCTGATCATCAGTAAATCACATGAACCAGTGTTATACCCAATAAACCTGTTATCACAGGCATTCATGAATTCTATTCCAATCCTCTATATGTATCCGAGTATCGATGTATACATAATCACCCAAATTAGTACGAGCATTTATAGGTTTTTACCCCATCATCAATTTTGTAACAGAAGTCATGGGTTATATCAAATCACACAAATTAATGTGAGTATTCATGGGTTTTCACCTATCATCTGTTTTATCATATGAACCATGTGTTTTATCAAACACTGTCACTTGATATAGATAAGTAATTAACTAATTCAGTCAAATCTTTCTCTATGAATCTATGCATACAAGATTTGGCATTTTAGCATTAAAACTATATATAAAGTTAAAATAAGAGTTTAGATGATCAGACCTCCAAACACATTTCACCAGATAGTCAATTTACCTTGATCAAAGAAAATTTGAAACTACTTGATCAAACTTTTGCTGAAAAATTCAACACTAGGTCAAACCTACAGACTTATGTTCAAACCTACAACAAATTAATGAAGCAGGTTGGTGGTCAAAACGACTGCAAAAAGCAAAATATCGTCAAATTTGTCCCATTTAGTGAAATCACTAAACAACAACAGCCAGTTTATCACTAAACAACAGCAGCCAGTTTACCAAAAGTCAACACTGAAAAGATACATAACCAAATACTGCTACATAGGTATGCGGGTACTGATACAGTATGCCCTGGGTATGGATCCAGGTCCGATATGGCCAGGAAACGTCCACCTGACTATAAATACATCCGGGCTCATCCCTGGGTATGGATCCAGGTTCATCCCCGGACGAACCAAGGGCATATCCACAGTCGGGGGGACGTTTCCTGAGCATATCTGGGCTGTATGCGCAGCAAAAAAACTCTCTTTTTTTTTTTTTTTTCTGTTTTCACTTGACACAAATATGGATGAACCTGCACATATCCACAGTCAAGCAGACGTTTCCTTGCCATATCCACGGCAAAAAATGTTTTTTTTCTTTTTTTTTCTTTTCATGTGACAGCCAAATATGGACTTCAAAAAAAAATAAAAAATAAAATAAAATATAAGAGGAACCCTAAAACCAACTTTCACATTCATTTTATCGAAAAAAACAACACATTTACATCTCATTACACATTTGCTCTCTCACCTTCATTTTTACTGTTGCTTAAGACTAAAACTCCTTCCTTTTGCTAATCATACGCCATTACAACTACACATTTGGTGCCAAGGACTTTAAGAAGCTTGCAGAAATATTGATTTAAAATAAGTTTTGGGTGTTTTTTTTGCTACATTACCGGATACGCCCCCCCCGGGCCCTAGGAGTGCATGGGATACGCCCCAGGATACGGGAGAGCAAGGAACGTCCCTGGGCTGCGGATACACTCGAATACGTCGGGGTGACGTATCCGAGCATATCCGCAGCCCAAGGACGCTCCCTAGGCGTATCTCCACGCTCCCAGACATCAAAAACGTTTTTTTCTTTTTTTTTTTTTTCAATTTCGCCCAATGAAAAGTCAAACATGGACTACAAAATACAATTGCAAACAAACCAAAGTGGATTCCCAACCCTAAAAACAGCATTCACACTCATTTTATCAAAAGCTGCGTGAAATTTTTTTCAAGGACTCCGTCCCCAAACCCTCAAGCACCCCCTCATGCCTGATGGCTTGTCATACCACAAATGATATTGCCAAGGAGATTACAAGATGTCACACCATTACAGTTGTTGGAAGTCTGGATATTCACTTCACCTCCTAACACATTGCACATTTGTTCACTCTTGTTAACTCTTGGACTTCAAAATACAACTATGGATGTCATATTGAAGTTTTTATTTAACTTATTTTGTTTCCTCTATGCATATTATGTGGTTAATTTTGCTTATATGCTTATATGGATTCCATTTGAAGCGTATATAATTTATGATATTGAATATATTGCTCAAATATGTTAAGCTTGGCTATAGTATCTTGAAGATGAAAACCTTCAAGTGCTTCAAAGTGTAGAGATGAAACCCTTCACATCCTTATTGTAAGTAGCTCTATATCAAGAGCTGCAAATTGTGCTTCAACAGGGGAATTTAAGATTGGAAAGATTGGTGACTTGCTTTTAGAGGTTGCTTGATTGTGTGGAAGGCCATTTCTAAGGTGGCAATTTGATTGGAAGGTTGAAGGCCCCTCTTGGAGGGTTGCGCTACACAGGAAACCCTCTCCTAGAGTTTGATAATTAATTTCTAAATTATTTCCCACTGGACAACTTGGTCTCTTGGAGTTTGGAGGTAATTGAAAGAACCCTTTGAGGCAATAACAATTCATGAAATTATTTATATATTTTTGGTATGTGGAGCGACCCACTTTGGAGACATTTTGGAGTCTTCTAGGGTGCTTCTAAGCCCTAAATAATTCTAAATATTATTTTTATATTTGCCTATTAATTTTCATGATTATTGAAGGTCATTTTTAGGCCATGGCTACTACAAAACTATCTATTATTTATTGTTCTATTTTTTTGTGCATAGATGACTTGTTGTGAAGGCTATTGATTTCATTTGGTGCTTCAATTCATACCTAATTACTATTGAAAACTTCTGTATTTTTTCTATCAATTTTGGTAAAGTGTGCTAGGGTTTCAGAGAGGAATTTGTCAAGTAACAACTACTGCATTTTCAATCAAAAATCTGAATTATTAAAGGCAAGGACCCAGTATTATTATCTTCAATACGTTGGCAAAAAAAATATTTATTGCAACTTTTGTTGGGAGTAATTGTTTACTTAGGGTTTGCTGGTTTTGAAATCATAAATTTCAAATAACATAAGGGTTTGTTGGAAAACCTCTATTTTGTTGAATTGTTTTATTTGGAAACATTACATTTTTTTTAGTTACAAACTTAAAAACATTTGTAAGAGAAACCCTAAAACCAACTTTCAGACTCATTTTATCAAAAGAAAACAACACATTTACATCTCATTGCACATTTGCTCTCTCACCTTCATTTTCATTGTTGCTTAGGACCGAAACTCCTTCCTTTCGCTAATCCTACGACATTACAACTACCCATTTGGTGCCAAGGAGTTTAAGAAGCTTGCAACAAAGAAGATTATTGATTTGAAATATATTTTGGATGTTTTCTTTTAGTTAAAAACTTAAAAATGTTTGTAACTAGTTTTAACTTTAGTCTTTTTTTTTTATTTTTTTATAAATTCTTTCGACAAATGTCAAATGCTTTAAATTTTAATACCAATTTTATTTTATTTTAAACCAAGGACTATAGGTATTTGCTAGAATATCTCGCTCTCCAAGGGCTAGCTTTGTGGGAAGAGGGACAAACTTCAAAACCGATCCTTCCTCGCCCCTTTGGAAGTATTTGGCAATGTTAGAACAAGTACCAGGTGAAAGGTGTTACATTTGGTTCGCTCAAAGTGTAAGTTCAAATATAATAACTAGTATAGTCAGGTGAAAACCCATTTGTGTGTGATTTTTAAACTTAAAAGCAAAGTTTGACTTGAGCCAAACAAAAATGGAAACCCAGGGAAGGGCTTTCCACCTACAAAGAACCTCACATACATCAATGAACAAGAAGCAACAGATGCCTCTATTCCCCTAAGTTCGAAGCATCATTTGGTAAAGAAAGGTTCTAAAGCTACTGAGCCACCTATTCCTCGATCTCATGCTAATGTTGTGACTCTATTACACCCATTTCTTGTTATTGGCAAAAGAAAAAAAACATGTTGAAGATACATTGCAGCCTATCAAGGATTCATGGATTGAAACAGGGATGTGTCGTTTCCGATGGATGGAAAAATACAACAAATAGGCCATTGATTAATGTGGTCACAATGTGCCCTAAAGGGGTAATGTTTTTTAGAGCCATTGACTGGGAAGGGCAAGTAAAGGATGCATGATTCATTGTTGACATCCTGAGAGAGTCCATTGAGACAATGGAGCCTCAAAACATAGTCCAACTTATAACGAACAACACAAAAAATGGTAAAGCTATGGGCATGTTGGTTGAAACAAGGTATGGGCAAATATTTTAGACACCTTGTGCCGCTCATTCCTTCAACCTTAAGTTGCAAAAATTGGGCATCAAAATTGACTGAATCAAACAAGTCTATGAGGAGGCAAACAAAATCCGAATGTTCATAAACAAAAATTGCATGTCCCAAGGCATCTTCAGGGCCTTCTCGAAATTGTAGTTGTTAAAGATAACTACTTTTGAACTTTTTAATTTTTTTAATCATTCATGAATCATGTATAGTTCTAATTTTATTTTGTGGGTTTGTAATTTGTAGGATTTTTAATTTTGAATATTTTATTTTTTTAATTCTATTTATATTAATTTTGTATTAGGTTGTTGAAACTCGATTTGCTCCGTCTTGAGATGACTTATCAAGATGTGTGAGGCATTGAATAGCATGATTGTCAACCACCTTTAGGGTGTACGCAGGTAGGCAAACACTAAGAGGGCCACAAAGGTGAAAGGATTTATTCTTGATGATGGGTGGTGGGAATATGTGGAGTATTTGCTCGATTTTATCGAGCTCATCGTGAATATGTTGAGATTTGTTAATATGGATTATCTATATTTGGGTGAGATTTATGATGGAATCAACTCAATGATTGAGAAGATTAAGTTCATAAATGCTAAAAATTAAGATCTTACGGAGAGGTTATTCAAAGAAATGTAGTCATATCTCATTGATAGGTGGAATAAAATGGCCACCCCATTGCATCTTCTTGCTTTTGCCTTGACTCCCAAATACTATAGCATGGAGATTATGTCTTTGCCTAGGAGGGTCCCACTATATCGAGATGTTAAAGTTAGCAAGGGATATAAGGCGGCATTCTCTAGACTCTTCCCTGATCTAGAAGTAGAACACATAGTTATGGGAGAGTTCGAGAATTTCATAACCTCCATAAGTCACTTCATTGGCGTTCTTCACGACAAGTACAAGAAAGATGCTCATATGTGGTCGTACCTCCATGGGCAAGCATCCAACCACTTGCAATAAAAATCATATCAAGAGTAAAATTTTAATTTTTTTAACTCTCACCTTTCTTTTCAACATTTTGTTTTAACTTTTTACTTTTATATAATTTCACTTTGCAGTTTGTTTCAATAGTTTGCAAGTTCTTCTTTAGCTAAGCGGAACTAAGGTACATACACCTTTATCCACTCAATTATGTGCTAATAGTTGGAGGTGAAAAAGGCGAAGGATTTGGTCTATGAGCATTCCAACCTATGTCTTCTAACACACAAGCAAGATGAGTACGAGAAAGAGCCAACAAAGTGTAGGGATGTAGACCCAAAGACTACTGACTTGGATGCTTCCATTGCCTACCTTTCATTGCTCGACACAGAGCTAGTGGGTTATTCACACAATATGTATAGTGAAGCTAGTGAGAATGGCACTATTGCTTGTGGTTCTAATGAACCACATGATGATGCTCTTGATAAAGAAATTGAAGACCAATATGATTTGTCTTGATTTTTGTCCATACATTGTAACATTTGCACTATGTACTTGTTCTAAGACTGACCTAATTTCAACCACTGAATATCATGACATTTGGCGTTGAATTATCAATAAGTTTTGTGGTTGTTTAACTTATTGTGTTTACTTTATGCATATTATGTGGTTAATTTTGCTTACTTGGCTATATTTTTAATAATTTATGTAAATTTCTACAACCATATACAAAAACATATCCAAACCCCAAAAAAAATTATGATATCAATGTACCCAAACCCCATATCTGTACTTGTACCACTACCAAGATCAGCTACTTAGCTGAAAAATCGACAAGATCAAAATGGTCAAATCTGCTTTTCCGTCCTGCCTCAATTTTTGTGTCCTTGTTTTGAATTTCAGATTGCTGTTCAAAATGGGGCATCAAATGTCCTATAGATTGGAATTAATGCAAGATCAAACTTGCTCATGCCATGCCATCCATAAACTTTGTTCATGTAATTCTTGTTCCACTTCTTTGAGCATCTCGTGACTAAAGAAAAGCATCAAGATAGAAAAGTAGCCTTTTGAAGAACCTTACAGGGAACATTAGAAGTATCTTAAGTTGGAAAAAACATTTGTTGTCAAAGTTAGTTTTGAGCAAACATTGGCACTCCTCCATTCATCTTCTTTGTGGAGCGATTTGCATCAACCAAAAGAAAACAGATTACATTAAGAAGATCCTCAATGCAGGAAGACCATGATTGAATGTTTGATCTAGGTTGCCAATGACTCGTTTAAATTATATGAGAAAGTGATATGTATGTGGCCTAAAAGAATGTTCTGTATACCTTATCAAAACTGAAAAAAGTTGGACCAACCATTCAGAAACATTTGTTACAAATTGTAAGAAATCAAAATAAGTATAAGATGTGACAATTTTAAAACTGCTATGCAAAAAATAAACACTTTGAATACCAGGCACATTAAGTGTTTTTCGAACCTCGCGAATGTTAGCAGCCTATCATTGAAACACAAAACATAAGCAAATACGAGAAAAAGAAAAACTTCTGCCAAGATTTACAAGGGATAATCAAATTAATGCTTTAAACACATTGACACCTAAACACAAGAATAACTGCGCATGCCTCAGTTTGAAGGGCTTTTGGCACTGACAGTTCCTGTCACAGTTAAGTCCCCCAGAAGAATAATAAGTTCTGAAACTCTAAAGGACAAAATTAAATGAGAACATCTGTAGGACATGATATTCAAAACTTGAAAGCGATTCATAATCAGAAAAAAGTGGATTGAGAACATGCTCATGAGTATAGTTGTGTATCAATGCAAATGTGAGGATACATATTTATACAGGTGCACCCATTCAATAATGGCCATTATAAAATTTGCCAAAGAGAGAAAAATCTAAAGCAAGTGGCATATCCAATGAAGTATATCATTGCTTCCCTTATCTTTGCATTAGAAAGCCCGAATTGTAACAGACTATGAAGTTAAACAAAAACTCTCAGGATAATATTTTCAGTTTGCATGCAATAAGATAATCCCCCGTGATGAAACAACATTAAAATGGTATAGTTCTTGTAGCTAGTCATATAATGTGCTTGCAGAATGCTTTACCTTGCACGGTCAACATAACCATATGTGTGATCTTTGATGCCAGCTTCTAGGTTGGCTGCTGCTACTATAACAGAAACCTCTTTCTCATGTAACTTGTTCTCCCAATAGCCAATAACATCAGTGACTTGACCAAACTGCTTCAAAGTCTCTTCCATTGTCACTTGCAATTGATCGTACAAAGAACGAGACCTTTCATCCAAGACTTTTTGCTGAACCAAGAGCAGACGAGATGACCACCAAGAAATGCTTTTGGGCCAAATGGTAGAGATATTACCATACTCAGATGTCATCTGCCTTGTTTTCACCAACAATACTTTGGCAAGAACAAAATACTGCAAATCCAAGATAATTATTTTTAGACCATTTTATGATGTCTCGCATATATATAAAAAGAACACAAGAAAAGAGATAATATTGGTATTGTTGTTTGCACTGAAGTAAAACATATACAATCAAATTGTGATTACTCTATGCCTTCCATGCATGAATTACAATGAAACAACAATTCAAAGTGAGATAAAACATTCGTACCCTTAAATGTGGTAGGAGTATTGAATGAATTGTGAATAATTTTAAAACAATGAATAGATCAAATATATTATAGCTATACAAACAGCTTAGGTGCACGACGTGGGCAGCCCAATGTTGTCACAACATTATCCCTCACCTCAATATACATTATTGCATGCTTATAAACGACTTGATATGATTATGGTGGGCAATCCACCTAGCTGCCAAAACTGACATGTGACGCCATCTTGGTCACGTGTCTAACATAAAATGTGACATAAATTGTGACCCTATTCTTGATTTTTATGTGGCATTGCTAATAAGCTCCTAGACATGAAAATAGATTTCACCACCCTTAATATAAACTTTCAAACATGTTCAAAAACATTAAATTGGACCAAGAATTTTTAACATATTTTAAAAGTCTTCAAAAAAATTATTCACTTCCAAATTTGGAAATCAGTACCGTCTTCTGAATCTTTATCAGGGTATCATCCCCCACTTACCCCTTAAAGATAGAGCTCTATCCGCACCTATAGACTCGAATACATGTTTATATAATGACTTGATATGGTTGTGATGGTTAACCGAGCTAACTACTAACCATGGCATCTTGGTCACCTCTCTAACATATATTGTGAGCTGCACATCAAGCTCACTAAACTCGCTGTAATGTCCCCTTTTATAAATTAAAATAATATTCTAATTATAATAAAAAGTATTTTTAAATACTCAAAAGTATTAATAATATTGCTAGGTGGCCAAAAATGTCGGCAACTTATGTTTTATTATTAAAAATAAATAAAGTGGGGTTTTGAGTGGAACAGATATAAAAGGAGATGGAGGAGCTCCTTTGGAGTATGCATGATTTTTATAATTGAAATTGTAAACTTAAGTACGAAAACGCTTAACTTATCCATTGAGGATGGAACCCTTCAATGATAGTTGGAGTAAATATGAAAACCCTTTCATTCAACTAGGGCATCCTCATTTAGGGGTTGTATTGAGCTTCATTGCTCTGATTTTTACATAATCTTCATCAAATTTTGCGCAGTAACTTCATCTCCATTTTGAGGGCTAATGACTAGGGTTTGGAGCCCAAAAATTAGGGCAACGACCACAAAAGAGGGCAGCGATTGGTTTGGAAGGGCAGCACAGGATTTTGAGGGTTGTGGATTGCTTTTAGAGAGTTGTACTTGATGCCCTAGGACAACAAACTGTCTATGACAGTTGGGCAACCTCTTTTGGAGTCAAATCTGAGGATTTCAACTTTCAAGAGCTGTTTTGAGCCAAAACTATAGTTCTGAATATTTAATCATTTTCTGCTATTTTTATTGGTATTTTCCAGCTATTATTCATTAGGAAAATTCAAAAAACAAGGTATTTATTTTGGTAATAATATTCAGAATATATTGGTGAATATTTGAGGGTTAATTATTGCTTTGCACTTGTAAATTTTCAGATTTCTGTAATTTTTATCTAGGGTTTGAAGTGGATAAATCAGAAAAACTATAATTGTTGATTAGGGTTGGATATTTGAATTAGAATTTGCACGTGGTGTTAGGGCTTGTTGTGTTTGTTAGAAAACACCTTTTTCTTGATTTGTCCCAAGTTGGGTTTTTTTTAGTGGTATCAGAGCCAAGATTTTCGCAGCGTGTGAAGGGAATTCCAAATCTTGCCAACCTGTAGGGGTAAGAGTTAGAGCATTTATTTTTTTCAACTTGTGAATTTGACAAAATATCAAGGGGTTCAAAGAGGAAAAAAGAAAGGCCTATTGTGAAGATTATAACAAGCTTCGTCTAAAACCTCAAGCCATGTTGACACTTTGAGAGTTCTAAGATTTAAGGAGGAGATATAATCCAAAAAGAAAAGAAATATCATACAAAATCATGTGAGCGAGCTACCCACATATGTCAAAGAATTTAACTTTACCTTTGAAGAGTTCTTGGAGATGCTCAAAGAAGGTAGAAGTAAAAAATTAAAGAAGGAACAAGAGCAGCTGAAACCAAAACCTCAAAAGATTGCTAAGGAGGAAATCAAGGAGCAAGAACCCAAGAATGCATCCCTTAGAGAAGAGGTATCCTAGGAAGGTCTTGTTGGGAAGTATGCACCTAGAGGGGCCTCACAAGCTTCGTATGATAATCTTCCACTTCTGGAATTTTCAGACCAGCATATAAAGGTAAGCAATTTAATTGTCTTCATAGCAAGAATTTGTCATATCACCATCATACTAGGTTCTTACAAAATTTTGATCGTCATGATGATCAAAATAATAATGAGCGTAAGATGAAGGGCACTAAATGGAGGAAGGAAATTCTCCAAGAAGACTCAAGGATGGGGAGTTGCAAATTTTCATTATAGATGTGGGATCCAGGTGAAAATTACAGGCTTAGTGCTGCTGTCATACAAATTATGAGTTCACTTGCACTCATACAAGTGGGTTGGCAAGCCCTTTCAGTCATGGGAAGGAGCAAGTTCCAGTTGGTGACTGTTGGGAAAGGATTCTCAGCATTCCTTAGAGTGTTTTCAGTCACTACAATGAGCCCAATTCATGTTTTTGCAAAAAGGTTTCAACCATGCAGCTGCTCCATTTTCAGGTTGCTAATCTTAGAAAAATCAAATTTTAAATTGTTATTTTCAGACTTGCATAACTGCAAACTTGATCATTTTTAAGGCCATTAAATCATTGGGAAACGTTGGTGAAGGGTTCCAGCTGAATAAAATGAAGACTTCAGCCAACATAGATCAGAATGGAGTGGACAATCAGGTAGTTTTTGGCTGACCTAGGTTGTTTCCAGCTTGCATACAAACTGATTGGTGTCCTTTGGAAGAAATGGGGTGAAAGATGATCAATAAAGATCATCTCACAAAAGTAGGTGCACAAGTGATGATTGAATTGTTTTCTGAACCGCCAATAGACATCCTTGTTGATAGGATTGAGAGCTATGCTTGTTGGTCCAAATTGTTCCCTCTATCTGGTAAGGGGCTAGAACTTGAGGGTTGCATGGAAATTTTCAGACCGTGGGAAGAGGCTGCAAATTCTGAGTTGGGACAGCCACTATAGCATGTGGAAATTCACCCCACTCCATATTTGGTGAGTATCAAATATTATGAAATTCTTTTGTTGGGACAGCCCCTCCATTTTGTGGAAATTATGAGTAGGGACAGCCACTCCAATATGTGTGGGAACTCAGCCCACTTGAAATACCAAAAACTCCAAAAATTCTGAGTGGGAGCAACCACTCAAATGTGTGGGAACTCAGCCCATTTTGAGTGCCATTAGATCTGGAAATTTTGCATGGAGGCTGCCACTTCAAAGGGTGAAAACTCAGCTCACTCTAAGCATGGTAAAAAATGATGAAAAGGTCACAAAACCACTCCATAGTGAAAGGAAGGATGGATGGGCGAGTTGAGGGCAGCTCAAGATGTGAAAGTGTCCCTAATTTGTTGTGCACTCACATGCCATCTACGGTGTATGATTGTAAGGGGCTGCATATGTATGGAAGGGAACACTTGGCAAGATTGGTACTTTTTTGTTCATCATGGCAAGGCTGCCTTCTTTTGGGAAACCACATGAAAATGAAGATGCAAGGAAAGTCACTTGGAGTGACAAAATTGGCCGGGACTCTTTCATTCCGGGCTTTGAAGATATCCACATGGAAATTTGGAAGATAGGCACTCAAGAGAATGCAAAAAAGATATGGTTTCAATTATGTTCAAGTTTACTTATCTCAAAAAAAATTGTGAACCCTATCAAAAGCTTAAAGGGAGAGCCTTAAGAATCATTGGAGGTCATAATGGGTGCTTTTGTACTACCTTAAAGGAGCACTTCTCAGAAATGTGGGGGAGTCTTAGCTGGAAATGGAGTTGCCGGCAAGTAAGAATGGAGGATTCCACCAAAAAAAGAGGATGGCACATCTCTAAGGTGCATGTATGGTTAAGAATGGCCAAGGGAACCATGGAGGGCAGCAACTGTACCTTTTTTTTCCATGCTACCCACAATAGTACCAGCTCATTTAATATGAGCTTGAGGGTCATCAAGTCCATGTTGAAAGTATGTTGTAAACAGAAACCTCCAAAGGGTGAGTTTTTGTCAGAAATTCTCATTAATGTGGATGATAAGAAGGTTGTTATGCATGATTACAATCCACTAACTACCGGATACATGACTGTGTATGTAATCTCTTTTGCCAAATTGAAAGAACGCATTTTGATGGGGAATGAGGAGTTGATTTCAGTCATTTTGGGAGTGTTTCCAGCCCATGGAATAGGTGCAATTCTGAGTTTAGGGGCAAGTTTTGAGCATGGTGGCAGTTATTCTATGTTGGATGCTATTTGGTACAGCATAGGCAGCCCCTAAATGCCTTCTTGGGCAATCATAAACATGTTTCCAGCCGTCAATTGGAAAGGGAGAGTGGTTAAGGGTGCAAACAAGGAAGGAGATTTGAACCAAACTCCTATATGGCTTAGAAGGAGTAAAAAAGGGAGGTGGAGAGCCTTGGTTTTAACTAACATGTTTGCTTCTTGTGCAGAAAGTACAATGGGGACACCCATACCCCAAATTTTCAGCAAGTACCTTGCTATAACAAACATCTTCAGCCCTCATGATGCCACTTTGGAATATGTTTTAGCTTATCAAGTTGCTGATTATTCATCAATTCCTTGCTCTAGCGCTGAAGTTACAGCAGCTTGGAGGGTTTTTAGTGCAGCTGAATTTACAAAGAATAAATTTGTTGATGCTATTTTTTAACGGAAAAATTAATATGGCAGGTCTAAGGTAATAACTGATCTCTGCTTCAAGGAAGTTTTTAAACTTCACAGGCTGCCAAAGAACATCATTAGGAAGAAGGAAGGACAGCAGATATATGAGCTTGTTTTGGCAAGATCTGTGTCATTTGACAGGGACAAGATCCAAATTATTAGAGCATTACAGCATATTTCTTCACTTTGGTATGATGGGACTTAGGCATAAGAGTTTGCATTTGCTTGAAGGCAAGCAAATTTGGGAAGGACGGACTGTAATGTCCCCTTTTCTAAATTAAAATAATATTCTAATTAAAATTAAAAGCAAATAAAATTAATAATATTACTAAGTGGCCAAAATGTCAACAACTTATGTTTTATTATTAAAAATAAATAAAGTGACGTTTTGAGTGGGAAGGGTATAAAAGGAGATGGAGGAGCTCATTTGGGGTATGCATGATTTTGATAATTAAAATTGTAAAGTTAAGCACGAAAACACTTAACTTCTCCATTGAGGATGAAACCCTTCAATGGTAATTAAAGTAAGGGCGAAAACCCTTACATTCAACTAGGGCATCCTCATTCAAAGGTTGTATTGCGCTTCATTGGTTTGACTTTTACAAAATCTTCATCATATTTTGGCAATAACTTCATCTCCATTTTTAGGGCTGGTGACTAGGGTTTGGAGCCTAGAAATTGGGCCAGCGACCAGAAAAGCAGGGCAGCAACTGGTTTGGAGGGACAGCACAAGGTTTTGAGGGCTATGGATTGCTTTTAAGAGGGTTGTACTTGGTGCCCTAGGGCAGCGAACTGCCTACGAATTTGGGCGACCTCTTTTGGAGTCAAATCTGAAGGTTTCAAGGGTTGTTTCAAGCCAAAACTGCGGTTCTGAATATTTAATCATTTTCTGTTATTTTTATTGGTATTTTCCAGCTATTAGTCATTAGGAAAATTCAAAAAACAAGGTATTTATTTTGGTAATAATATTTAGAATTTATTGGTGAATATTCAAGGGTTAATTATTGTTGTGCACTTGAAAAATTGCATTTCCAGCATTCTGTAATTTTTATCTAGGGTTTGAAGTGGAAAAATCAGAAAAATCATAATTGTTGATTAGGGTTTGATATTTGAATTAGAAGTTGCACATGTGGTGTTAGGGTTTTGTTGGGAAACCCCTTTGATCTAATTTCAGCCCTAAAAGGGATATTTCACTAGCCAAAATTTCCAATTCCGACACTTGGTCGAACTCTCAATTAGAAACCCATGTGCCGCTTCCAAAACAGATAAAGAAAACAAATCCACAAAATCCTACAACCCAAACTTTGATTTCAAGATGCTTAAATTGTTAACTAAAAGATCCCCAAACTTGATCAATAATGCCTCATTTCAAGACAACCAAACAGAAAAGACTGAAAGGTGCAACAGCTGCAACAATCATTGAAAATAATTCAATGGACTGAAAGGAAGATTAGTTGCTATGAAATTGACTCCCCAAAACCCACGACATGCTTTCGAAGAAACCCCCCAGCGCATGACTCCCCAAAAGCCACAACATAGTTTCTAATAAAACCCTCAGCACATAATTTCTGATTCATTAATGCATGCAAAACATTGCATCAATGCAAAGTATCTGTAAGAATTCATCAATAGAAAATGCACAACAATAGAAAAGCCTTTGGCACAAGAATGAACATAGCATAAGGAAAGGTAAAGACAATGGAAGAAAAAATAGCTTCCTTGCAAGCTAAACATAAGGAGCTTGAGAAAAACAGTCTGAGCCAGCAAACAAATGAAATAATCGGGATAAAAGTTATAGAATTAGGACAAAGGAATGCTCGGTTGGAAACAGAGATAGGTCTATGTCGAAAGCAGTCTGAGGACTAGAAGACTGAAAAGATCACTGTGTATAAAGCTGTCCACATGTTAAATTTAGGGTATGGTCACATCCAAAGAAACTTTGCAGCAATGTCACCATCCATGGATCCATAACCCGCTTCTTTATTACCTGAGCCCACACCCATTGCCAAAATATTTTGGAGCCTTTGGAACTGCTACTCCCTCCACACCTTCCCCACACTTCCAGGTCTGTCTATCAAGCTCAATCTACCTTTAGCACTGTCCATCCAATTTCTCATATGACCAGTACTTCTTCTGGGACTGTGCAAACATCTTTTGGATATGACACTTTTGTGGTACCTGTTCCCATCCCTCCCACTGGAATGGTAGCCACTGAAGTTGTCACATATATACAAAAGCCAGCAAGAGAGATGTCCGGCCCCTATTTTGGCAATTTCAGGTTCCATTCTTAAAGCTTCAGTTTCTGTATCTACAGTTCCAGTTGTTATTCCTACAATTCAAGTTTCAAGTGCCTTGTCTTTAGTCACAACATCACCAGCTCTGACCTTTGAAGATATGATTTAGAATGTTAATTTACCTATTCCTACCACAGCCTCTTTGGTTGCAGAGTCTGTTATGTTAATTTTGATCATGAACAGGACACTCAGGAATAAGAGGCAATGATAGATGTAATCTATAAATCATTCTTAGCCATAAATTCAATGATGCAATTGGTGCCACACTTATTATTTAATAACTAAATGGAAGCCATCTTTTATATTTTATGTTAACATTAGCATAGCAAGAGTATATGTTTCAATCATCTCTGGTGAACTGTGGATTTAGCAGAACGGCACAAGCTTCCACCAAATACAAATAAAAAATGACCTTCAATCAGATATGATCTGAGATGATTTCCCTGTGCTACATTTTTTTCTCCTTTAACTTGGGCTTCATTCATGCACATATTTTAAGTGCTGGTGGTGGATGTCTGTGCTGTAATTAATGCACATGCATATAGATAAAATGCAATGTCTTTATCATTTGCTTTTGAGACAGATAAAGACTGAATGAAAACTACAATCAAGCAGACAAAGAAAGAAAAAAGAAAAGAAAAAATCCAAACAATTTGCACATCAATTCCTTGCAAAAACCAAGTTACAATCATCATGCAGGTGCACAAGGAACACAGATTAGACTAATACATCCATAATAATAAATGGTTCAATTTATGCAAATCAAATACCTGAGGAAGGGCATATTTTCCGAGTAAATCACACCCATCCGACATGAGTTGTTGAGAGGACCATGTCTCCCATTCTGTTTGCTCGTTCCATATCACCATATCTTGTTTTGAACCATGACAAAACGGGAAACTTTGGAAATCTCTACATGGACTGTAATTAAATAACATGGTGGATTAATTCAAAAACATATTTATTACATTTTACGTAGGCTACCCATCAAATAAAAGAATGAATGTGAATCAGGTCATCCGAAACATGATTAAATAAAAAAGTAGCTATTCAAATGCATACATCTAGATCCTTAAGTAAATATCATCAACTCCAAGCATTTATAAAATTATTTGTTCCAATATCCTACAAGAAATCAATAGAAGTGCCCAATTTCAATCACTTCTAGACAAGAGTTTCAAGGATGGCATTGGCCTTATTCAAACAATAACACCCACAATCTTATTTGCATTTTAAAATTCAGTGGACCGTCCCACACAGCTCCCTGCAACACTCTCAAATTACAATGACGAACCTCACTAAAATTAAATACCGAGAACAGCCAAGCACATATGGATCTGTGCCTGATTATAAAAATCAATTGACTACTTGAATAACGAATATGATTAGATAAATCCCCTATACAACATACAAAGTACCATGTGGACTCCATATATTGCCAGTATGAGATACTTGTGTGCTTAGGTACCCATGTCTTGGGATCATTGCCTCCAATGTAAATGTTAACACACAGCTGATTCCTGAAAGATGATATTATGCAATGCACTGCAGAAACACCAAATAGATAAACATGTAATTGTTATTCTAAAAAATTACAAGCATGTTCTTATCAGTAGCATCTCCGCCAATAAAAATTCCATTCCACATTGATATATATCCATATATTAGAATAGCTAAAATTTACAACTACACAAAAATTACAAAAAAATATAAAGAAGTTAAAAATTTACGATTCACAGGTAGCAATAAGAATCTCATGTTCTCCCTCAAATCTTACCCTAAACATGTGTTTCTTATTCAATATTGCTTTAAGCTGAATGATTCCACTTATACTATTCTGCAATTATGAAAAGGAACCTCTGTAATTTCCTCATTTTGATCCTGCAACCACTTGTTGCTCTTTAAAGGTCTGGTAGCTCAGTCATAAGTTCGAGTCCTGGCTGAAAGAGACTTTTGCTGCTGTAATGGGTTCCAAAAAAACCAATGGAGATCAAAAAAAATTATAGCAAACCAATTCTTGGGATAGTCCTTTGGGAAAATAGAATGACAGTACTCTTGCATGGTAGGATCATTCAACCTCACGTTAAGCATGTCTATACCAGGGTGCTCTTCCAATTAATGAATTCCCTTGAAGCATAGAGGAGACCTGAATATCATGGTTGCTCTCTGTTTCCCTGTTAACTGAAGCTAATTAATATTTCTTGTAGTCAGAGTGGCAACTACAGCGAGCTGTAACTTACATGAATGTGCAAGAAAGCAGAGTTAACCATACTTGCAACAACCTTGGAGAATCAATTCATTCATTCTTGTTAATTCACTAGAGCTTGTAGGAGTTCTCTATTGTTTTGAGTGTAATTGTTAATAGAACTCAGGTCATTTCTTTAAAAGGTTCGTGGCCATATTCAGCAGCATTGGACTGATGAGGGATTTAGATGCCTTCAACCTGCTTAGAGAATTAAAATTAGGCATGGAAAACCTCTAGCGTGACCTTCCTAACTCTTAAACCAACCTTATAACTCACTCCACCAGCCACAGGCAATTTTTCTCAGCCCACCACATTACATGTATATAAATATCAGTTCATACTTGAACGTAACTGCTCACATTTTCTTCAAGACAATGGTTTCTCTACCCTCTTAGTCCTTGTTACACTTTAAAAAAGTTTCAGTTGACAAGGCATTAAGGAATTGCATCGACCAAATTTAAACAAAAGGGTCTATTTCATTAAAAGCAACTTCGTTCTCTCTGTCGTCTAAATATCTCATTTTCTGCCTATATGGGGAATTACTATGTCAATAAAACCTCTGATGATGATTATTCTTGAAAAACAGGTTGCTATTGTCAAGGATATGGAGCAAAGGTTTGGAATGGGTGCAAAGATGCACCCTTCAGGGCTAAGGATGAGTCTATTCGATTGACTTCTCCAAACAAAAAGAAAAAACTTATAAGCAATGGTCAAATGGATGTCAAATTTAAGGTCAAACATAGTAGTAAACACGTTCACACCATCACATCCCTTAAAAGCAACTTCATTCTCTCTGTCGTCTAAATATCTCATTTTCTGCCTATATGGGGAATTACTATGTCAATAAAACCTCTGATGATGATTATTCTTGAAAAACAGGTTGCTATGGTCAAGGATATGGAGCAAAGGTTTGGAATGGGTGCAAAGATGCACCCTTCAGGGCTAAAGATGAGTCTATTCGATTGACTTCTCCAAACAAAAAGAAAAAACTTATAAGCAATGGTCAAATGGATGTCAAATTTAAGGTCAAACATAGTAGTAAACACGTTCACACCACCACATCCCACCTATTGTTGCCCTTGTAAAACTCCTATCGGCATAAATAGTGACACAATGATGATTTAGTTTTACACTATCCAAAATGGGTAAAACTAAGCACATACAAAAATGCAGTAACTAACAGTAATCACATCTGCCCTAATGCTGAATAGATAACAAATATTACAAAGGAGCGATTGGACAAGCAGTGGTAATGAAATAGAGAGAAAAGACCAAAACAAACACACTTGGACACTATATCTGAATTCTGGAACTGTCACACGTTTCTAGAAGTGACTATACTGCAAACCTATGAATATAACTGTGATCAAGTAAAAGGTCAGAATCGGCCAAGTGCCAATTGTGTCCTGGTCGGAATCAGCCGAGCACCAATTGTGTCCCTGTTGTTTGCAGATTTTGTCCCTGTTCTGCTGATTTTGTCCTTGTTGCTGCCGATTTTGTCCTTTGTTGCTTTTTAGGTTTGGTAACTTTCTGGGTCGTTGTGCAGGGATATGTTGAACTAGATTCTGGCTAAGCTTTGCTTTTGCTGATTTGACAGGCAAAAATGTCTGAAATTGATCTTCTGTCTTTGATCTAATCCTTCCACAATGTCCCATAAATAGTGTGTAAGTTAGTTGGCTCGAACAACCTTTTAAAGAGTCGCAGCTACATACCCCGCATGCTTGGAATCAAGGCTCCATATAGTTCTAGTGCGAGTGAATGCCAACCCAAATGAGAGAGGACTTCACCTTCTCTCCCTAGGTAATCAAATGAAACAATATACATCGCTATGACCTTTTGGTACAAGATGTGATGACACAAGACTTGGATTGATGTTGATTCAATGTGGACTCAATGTGCAGGCTCCTTGACAAGTGTGCAATGGATTTGATCAATGTGCTCAATGGTAACTTGGAGATGGAAGTTTGTCGTGTATAGAAGATGACCCTAAATGGCTTAGGATATATTTGTAGATACAGGGCTCTCAAGGACACATGCACACATGGGCCAACCATAGAAGATAGTGACAAGCAGCAATCAAGGTGCATGGAATCGGGCCAAGATGGAAAGGACCCAAGAAAGGATGAAGATCAAAATCAACAACCCACCGATTCTGACCCAGAGAATAGAAAGGCTCAGAATAGAGATCAGGATAAACAAAGAATGGATGACTAGGATCTTGGTGCTGACAACTAACAGATCTATAATCTTCATGAGGAAATCTAGATGAATCAAGGCCGAGGAGAGTCTAATCTGGGCTGAAACTGAAAATGTCTGAAAATAGCCAAATGTACACAAATGGACCAAGTGTAGTACAAAAATGACAAAGATGTAATGGAAAAGGGTCTTGTGACAAAATTAGATGTCTACACATAACACCATGTTTGATTCATAATGACTCTATTGCTCCCCTGCCTGTGTTCATCAGCATGGTGACTTGTTTCTTAGTTTTTTATGGGTGATTTCTCTATATTTCATGCCCTTTCTCTACCACAAAGTGGATTTTTAGCATCATTTTTAAGGTTCATTCCAGAATTCTCTACCTATTCAGAATGCAGTTTGGTTTCAAAATTAAATCATTAAATCTTTGCCTACAAATAGAAATCTAGTATTTATTTGTGAATTTAATTTTGCCAAATATATATGTGTATTGTTCGAGTTCTAGCTGGTCGTGTAAAATGACGTGCTATCAAAGTCAGACTAGAAGCCCCAAGCAAAACCCTGTGGCTTGAAGCTAGGTGTTGTTGCAAGAACAATCCACACTCGGGGACTGTAAAGGCACCAGTAGCTCAGTGGTAGAGTGCCCCAGCATGCTGGTCATAGTTTCGACTCCTGCCTAGTCCATCTAAAATAACATTCGAATAAAGATATTTATTTCGAAATAATTTATAGGCCGTGAACTTACCCTGTGAAATTGCATTGAAAAAATATGGATAATGCTGCCATGCCGAGGGACATGGCGAGCACTACTCTGTAGGGTGCATCGCTGTCAAAATTGCTGTGAATATTACCCGAGTCAAGAAAATCAAGCCAAGCGCTCTCAGTACTATAATCTTCTGAGCCGCGAAGAAAAAAAGCAATACGGTGTTCGAGGCGGTGATAAAATTCATTTGCCCCTTCTTTAGTGTTGGCAAAGTCAGAATTATCTGTGCCATTGAAAACTAGACGAGCAGCTTCAGAATGAAGGGCTTCGGCATATTCTCCCTTCTCAATGTGTTCAACCACAGCATTTATTAGTGAAGTATAGTTTTCTGCGTTATGGTCCTCTGCTGGCCAGGGGAGTGTGGGATAGCTTGCCAGAGAGCATCGCAGTAGACGCAGCTCGTATAGTTTTACCACGGAGTTTGTTGTTTTATCTATTTCCATTTCTCCAGACTTCAGTTCAGTTAGGGTCTGCAAAATTTATCTCTGTAGGAATGAACGCTAGTGCGAATGGACATGGAATTTTTTGTTCAGCTAAGATAGGGCACAGGCCACCTTCTATATTCGATCTGAAGGATTTTCTCCGATTGTTCTAGCCCTCCGGCTGCGATTTTGAGTCGGCGTAATGGAAGAAAGAAGGCTCTTTTTAATTTTCAGAAATGCCGTGTGTTTGTTTACCTTGTCGCGTTGGAATTTGCAAGGTGTTTTTGACGTTTTTAGCCATTTTAGACGCGAAAATACAGCCATTTTTTAATTATGATTGTCGTTATTGACGGGTGCAATTATGAATTTATGTTCAAAATTTAAACGTTCTATACACGAAGATATTTTTTTTTTTAATAGAGATTTTGTAAATTTAATTTAAATTTTTTATTAGTACAAAGTTTTTAATTAAATATATTATTAAAGATATACAAGAGTTGTCAATTTTAAAGTTTTTATTTTAAATTTTTTAAATATTATATTAAAAAATTATTGTATTAATTTATTTATAAATATTATATTAATTAATGATAAATGGTATCCAATTTAATTATATAATTATATTATATTTGAAAAAAATCTTCATTCTAAGATTGACTTTTATTAGTGTATTTTAAATCTTAACATAGTCTTGAAATATTCATATAAATTGAGGCGACATACACTTTAAAACACACTTAACAATTAAATGTCTATAATTTTGAATGGGTGTCTCTGATTAAAAATTGGGTAGTACTTTTGTTGATAATTTAAATAGGATTAGGCGTTGTGAATGCATTATTCATAAAATATCAATATGTTATGATTCTTTTACTCAATCATTTGCAATCCTTTTAAACATGAATTTTTGTAGGAGTCGAAAGCAACTTTATTTAAACTTTTGTTATTGCAATGGGTTCAAAAAAACAATGGAGATCAAAAGAAATTGATACAACCCAGTGTTTGGGATTGTCCTTTGGGAAAATAGAATTAAAGTACTCTTGCATTGTAAGATCATTCAACCTCACATTAAGCATTTGTATACCAAAGTGTTATTCCAATTAATAAATTTTCCTTAAAATGTTGAAAAAACTTGAACATCATGATAGCCTTTTGTTTCCCTGTTAATTAATGTTGATTAATATTTCTTTTATTCGAAGTGGTAATTATAGCGGGTTGCAACTTACATGAATGTGTGAGAAAGTAGAATTAACCGTACTTGCAATGCACTTGAAAAATCAATTCATTTATTTTTGTTAAACCACTAAAATATGTGAGAATTTCGTATTATTTCAAATATAATGATTAATAAAACCTAGAACTTCTTTTTAAAAGATTCATGACCATATTTAACAACATTGATCTACTTAATGGATTTACATACATTCACCCTGATTAAAGAATTCAAATTAAACCTAAGAAACCTCCAACATGACCTTTCTTGACTCTTAAACCAACCTTATAATTCACTCCACCATCAACTAACATTCTTTTATAGCATGTCACATTACATATATATAAAAATATCAGTGAATACTTGAACATGACCGCTCACATTTTCTTCAAGGCAAATGGTTTCTCTACCCAATTTTACTCTGAGCAAAAATTTCAATTGGCAAGGAATTGCATCAACCAAATTTAAACAAAGGGTTCTATTTCATAAAAACAACTCCATTCTCTTTATTGTCTAAATATCTCATTTTATGTGTAAATGTGGAATTATGTCAATAAAACCTTGGATGATGATTATTTTAGTTAAACAAATTGTTATTGTCAAGGGGATAGAGCAAAGGCTTGGAAATGATACAAAGATGCACTTCATTTTTATTGTTTGGTGGGTTAAGGATGAGTCTATTTTACAGAGTTCTTCAAATAAAAAGAAATAATTCTAAGTGATATTTAAATAGACGTTACATATAATATCGAATATAATTGTGAACATGCTTACATTATTACATCTCACCTCTTTTTGTCAATGTAGAATACTTATTGAAATAATTTTTTTAAAATTTGATAAATTAGAAATAATATTTTTATTTTTATGAAATAGAAATATCTTTTAATTAAGTAAACTAGAATTAAATTCTATTTTTTATTATTTATGTTGCTTTAATTTTTATTGCTTTGATTTTTTAATTCTTTTATTTGAAATTTTACTGTTTTGATTTTCTTACAAATATATTTTATTAATCCTATTTTACTTTTAATATTTATCAAGAATCAATATTATAAAATGAAACTTTGGAAAGAAGTTGGAATTTTGAGGTTATAACCAATTCCCTGCAAGGCCATACGTAATGTGATTTCCTCATCCAAAAGTAGACGTGTTCATTGATTGTCTCGCTACTAAAAATTGTGACTATCTTTAAATCACAATGATTTTAGTTTATATACTCTTGTTTCACTTCTTTATAAGAACTATATGGAATAGAGGTTACTATGATTTAGAAGATCTTAGTCTTAAGTTCTCAACAATTGCCTTCTGAGATTTATATTTTTATTTTTTTATCTTAAAATTTAAAACATTATATATTTTCACTCTGAAAAAATATTTTTTGGGCTTTATATTTGACTAGCCCATAAAACATGTGATGCCTACTCAGTTGTGTGATATGTCACATTCAATTATTTTCCCTTCTTTAATGATGAAAAACCCAAGCATAATTATTTTGATAGATGTTTTATTATGCAACCTAGGTGGTGGTGCTAGATTGCAATGTCTGAGGTATATTAACAATTAATCCACCTTAAATTCGATGTCCTTTTGACTGTCATACGATCTAGTTTAGACTTTAAATTTGAAGTGTATTTGACTATCATATATAAGTTGTTCTTTCATAATTAAAGAGGTCAATTGAAAAATCACAATATCTTGAGTATACGGTAGAGTTTGGAGCCCCTTTTTTTCTCAAAAAGTATTTTAAACCTGATAAAGTGATGCAATTAATTTGAGATTATCTATCACCAATCAGCGAGAATTTTTTTGAAAAAATAATTAAATGATTATTCAATGCAGTATGTGACAAATCCATTAACACCTCGAGATTGATATATCTCAATATTTTTTAAATAAACGTATTTAATATATGTACTAATTAAATCTAAAAATATACCTTTTTTTTACCTTAATATTATATTATCTCATATAAATATTTCTCCATTATTCACAATCATTACTATGTGATTTGGTTTACTACTTTGTTTTTCTTTTACTTCTATTTTATAGATGAAATCCATTCCAAATATAACATTTCCAAACACAACATATTTTTCATCTAATTTATTGTTGACATAATAATAAAAAAATGTGAATCAATCATATCTGAACCAACATTTTTTCATGAAAATAAATTTAGTCTATATACTTCAATTTGAAGTTAAATTTAATTATAGACTCCACCTCTTCTAAATGAAATCTTTATCTCATACCATAAAATTTAGGTATAATCCTATGAAAAGAACTTCGTTTGTAATGGAGTAGTTTTCCACTTTTTTCCACACATTTTTTACATGTATAAAACACTAACAAATTTAGTGCACTTTCCCTAAGTAGTTCCATACCAATTTTTCCATTGATCTCCACATCAAAGTAAACCTTGTGTGAAATTTCATCCATAATCTCTCAATCTCCACATCAAAGAGGAGGCACCATGTGGCTTCTAAAATTGGTATGCACACTCAGATACCACTCAAGCACTAAAAATCTTGTATTCTAATGTAAACGAAAAAATAATTATTTGACTTGTCGGCATATTCCTAAAATAGGATAGGTAACCTTAGGATAAGAAAATTGAGTTCCCCCTGTTTTTTTTCTCTTTCAAGTATCAATAGTAAGTGTTGTGTATGTAAAAATTCATATAAGATTTATCAAAAGGATCCAATTCAATTTGATGACTGTGGTTTTTGAGTTAGATTTATACATTTATTTTTATAATTTCATATTTCAATTCAAAATTTTAAATTTGAAAAATCTTTTATTAATTATAAAATTTTTAAATTTAAATTTTTAATTATTGTATATAATTTTTTAGTGGTTAGTATATATAATATTATTTTGGTCTACATATTAAATTTTAAAATTTAAGTGACAATTACATAAATTCTTAGATTATATATACTTAAATTTGGTCAAACAAACATAAGTATTATATTTTGTAGCATTTGTATTTAAAAGTTTTTAATATTGAATAAAATTTTCATTTGTATGTGTTGTGTTGATATTTTAATTTTTATATCACTTTTTCGTATTGATTTTAATTATTTTTCTAAGTCTTAATTTTCCATATCAATCCTTGTCTGAATCACATGGATCTTTGGTCTTGCTTTAATTTTCTTGTTTTTGGACAATAGTACTCGAATTGAACAATAATGCACCCTACTACTATCTTATTTCCTCGCTATTGTCCCTTGCATGTTTTGGAACTCTTTTCAATACAAGTTTTTTTTGGATCTCTTTTTATGTCATTTATCCTTCTTTGAGTAAAATGCTATGAGAATTGGTTTTTAGTAACAACCCCACTGGATTTGTCTTAGAAATATGTGATTTTTTTTTTTTTAATTTGATCGATGTATTCCTCATTAGAATTCACCACGAGAATCTAATTAGTGATTCAGACATAACACAAAGCTAAGTATGCTAGCTATAAATAAGCATGTGACATCTAACAATCATTGATTGCTATCAACATATGAAACATATCATAACCAAATATAGAAAATAATAACAAAAGTCCAGCCATGGTTGGTACAATGATATAACCACTGCTATCAGTATAAATAAGTAAATAATTACATCTCATCAAAGATAATGTCTCAATAAAAATAAGTACAATACAATGTACAAGATACAAGATACATGGCTCCACGGAGCATGAGTTCCTGAACTGCAGTATCTATGGCAATCTCAAGTGTCGTCTCTAAGTAACGAGAATCTAATTAGTGATCCAGACATAACACAAAGCTAAGTATGTTAGCTATAAATAAGCATGTGACATCTAACAATCATTGATTACTATCAACGTATGAAACATATCATAACCAAATATAGAAAATAATAAAAAAAGTCCAGCCATGGTTGGTACAATGATATAATCACTGCTACCAGTATAAATAAGTAAATAATTACATCTCATCAAAGATAATGTCTCAATAAAAATAAGTACAACACAATGTACAAGATACAAGATATATGGCTCCACGGAGCATGAGTTCCTGAACTGCAGTATCTCTAAGTAAATACTGTTGTAGGGAGGGACAACATCATTTAGACATTTTTCCACACCAATCACAGACCATCGATCTCTCGCATAATTCTCCATCAATGAATGACCCTCTTTTCATGGATGAGTAGATAGTGACTGTGCAAGAATCTAGAGAGATGAGCTAGTACATGTGTGTTGTATGATTTCTAAAAAAACATGCGGTGTATCATAAAGAAACTTATTCTAATAAGATATTGTACAAGCATGTAAATCATACACATGAAATGACAATGTCTCACTAACATTACTTTGGCCAAAGTTTTCAAATAGTTATTGATCTCTAGGATCAGTCAAATTTTATAGACACCACTTGATCGAATTACCTTCATCTGGCATTGTAATGTTAGTAAGCTAGTGAAATCCATCTCACTATTTACTCAGCATTAACAATGTGAGATTTGGTTAACATAAATATAATCAACAGATTATTTCCTACTAGCAATCACAAAATATTGTAAACATAAGAATAATCAAATGCATACATTTAGTCCGTAAAACATATAAATAAATCTCTGTAATATCATTTATTACATAACTAATAAGTAAATAAATGCAAATTATACCAACAGGGTATATTATATATTAGGTTGCATATTCTAATTTTTCTAAGCAAACACAATATTGTACTTTCTACTAGCTATCATAAAACATGTTAAACATAGAAGTAACCAAAACACTTACATTTAGTCTGTCAAACGTATGAGTGAATCTAGACATGATAATTATAGTTTGTACCACTTCAATATAACATATATTTAGGTTGTAGTTTTCAAACATAATACACTCTATGTTATCCCATAATATCATAGTTCATTGTTCATGAGCATAACTACATAATTACAAACAATTAGTCATACAATTTCCAGAATCAAATGTCCCATAATTCTAAATAATAGGTAAGCAAGTACAATTTATACTGACTGGATATATCTTATGTTTAAAATGCATACTACTATAACTTATAGGCACACATCGTGATGCATTAATATTTGTTTTATATGTCTAAACACTTATATATATCAATAAACTCATAATGTGAACTGCACATAAGTTTTTTCTACTATATACTAACAGTCATTTATAGCTCTAATCAAGAACTCCATATGATTTCAAAAATCATTATAACTTTCATGTTCACAAAGTATATTGACAATCTGTATAAGATAAGGGATTCTTCAACGTAATTCTTCTCCATAGTTTTTTATCCTTGACTAAATACATTTTTATCTTGATATAATCAAAGTGTATATAACTCCATACACAAGTTCTCAAGACTACATAGTCTTTCGTATCAAGGTTCGCATATAAGTATTTGGCAATATTCAAATTATTCTTATATGATTCACAAAAATTTCATCAAGTACACATATATATGAATCACCCAAAGTCATGATAATATATTAGTCAAAATCTATGTTAGAAGCATGCATCCTAATGTATTTATACACATAATCTATATATATGCCCTCGTACATATTAGTACACCCACGGTACATATTGTACACAAGTTTACAATGGATCAATATACAATACACTAACCAATAATTCTCAATAAGTATAAGTGGACTATGTTATAGTATACTCATCATTAACAATACATATAACCCATGAATATAGTAATCATTAATGGAATAATCATGGCGTATACTAACCCACTAACCACTGGATCAATATTTAATGATATACTGAGAGTTATGTTATATAGTCATACAAGTATACTTATGAGTGAAGAATTTCATATTTTGCATATCAAGTTGAGAGGATACAACCAATATAGTTTTAAAATAATCCTTGTTCCAAATGAACTCATACCTATGTGTAGTTGATTTGGAGTACAATTACACCCAGTATCTAAAAATCCTTAACTAAATATATAGATGCACTTGATATGGTTTTTCAGTTTACTTTCATAGTCAAAACTTTTTTCACAGTTTACTATTTATAAACATCATTCTTAATTTTGATTCACTTATAATTCCTCCTAAACTTTGTTATTATCCATGTTAGTTCTCATGTGGCTTCAAGGTTTCATATCAAGTATACTGAGTTATCATTGCACCCAAATACATTGTTGATAGATATGTATCATCTAGTTATATGTGAAGGTAATCTAGTTAACTGTCAATATAATCTAGTTAACTATATAACCTTAACCGATATAGACTAACAATATATATTAAAATACTAACATCATATTTCTTATACCTGGAATATAAATAATGGATATATTATTTTTGCCGCATAGTAAGGACTAGTGAATTAAAAAGATAAATAATGGTTTATTTATGTTTAGATACATACATATATAAACAAATAACAGGGATATGTGTGTGTGTGTGTGTGTGTGTGTGTGTGTACATACACACATAGATGTATGTATGTACACACACACACACACACACACACACACACACACACACACATATAGATATACACACACACACACACACACACATAACATACACACACACATAGATATGTGTGTGTGTGTGTATATATGTGTATGTATATACACATACATACATATGTGTGCACACACACACACACACACACACACACACACACACACACACACACACACACACATATACACACACACACATATATACATGTGTGTGTGTGTGTACACACACACACACATATATATGTATGTATATACATATATGTGTATATATACATATGTATATATACACACACACACACACACACACATATATATATGTGTGTGTGTGTGTATGTGTATGTATATGTATATGTATATGTATATGTGTATATATGTGTGTGTGTGTGTGTGTGTGTGTGTGTGTGTGTGTGTGTACATACATATATATATATATATATATAGGCATGTATATGTGTGTGTGTGTGTATACACACACACTATATACCATACTATGAGTCACCATTAATATCTCATTAGTATATTATAAAGATAAACCACACGAGTCATAGTTGGAATATATTAGAGTCATTGGTATATATATGTCTTTGCTATACTATTGTGGAAATTAGATATTATTATGGAAATCAGATTGTAACAATATATATTTATGTATTAAAGTCATTGTACAAACCTATGTGCTATATCATTCTATCTCCATGTGTTTGCATCATTATATATATCTATATATACATGATCTATATATTTATACATATATCACTGCATATTTATTCACTAATTGAATATATAAGAAAGACTTATAGGGCCACGATTTAGTATAAGAAAGGAATGAATGATATCGTATTCAAGTCATGTTAATAAATTAGTAAATCACCAATTCATCTGAGCATATATTCAAGTAATGTTAATATGCCTTCATTTCTTATAAAGAAATGTTAATATTCCTTAAATAGATTAATATATAGCCATATTATAAACTTATTCATTATAAGCCATTATTTAGATAATATTAATATTGTGGCCATATGTATTCACTAATAAGTCATTCATTCCTTAAAATTAGTGGTATTGTCATTCATTCCTTATAAGAAAGCAATGTCAATATATAAATAATAATCAAGAATATCGTGGCTTATTTATACTAATATTTATAGTATCATTGACTTAATATATACAAATCATTGTATAATTCCTAAAATGTCAAACTTATTCATGTTATACCAGATCGTTGTATGCACAACTTCATTTTAGACCTAGAAATAAAGCACTTATGTTCTTCTGTTAGACATCTAGGCAAGATGGGGGGAAGTTTAGATTTATTTTTTGACTGTTTAAAGAATGTATTTAATGGACTATAACGATCTATGATATCTATGCAATAGACATATTTACTGTTAAGGTAATTTAGTTTAATATGCTTTAATGGGGTAGCACATATTCATAAAACTATTATCTTAGCGCCGAGTTCATGATATGTTTTAAGTTTTCAAGTTGAACTAGGAGCAATATTGACCAATCAGAGTAACTCACTAATATTTTATACATGGAATTTTACAAAATCTAAAACAAAACCACTCACCTGATAGTGTGTCCAATGTTGAAGTGGCGTGATGCAGAGAATTTTGATTGATTTGGTTTCACATCTCTTACACACTGTTATTTTCTTCTCCAATTTCTCTCTCTCCTCTTTCCTTCCTGTCACCCTCCTCCCTCTCTATGTTGCACTTTCTCTTTAAAGCTTTGTCTTTTCTTTCAGATTCTTCTTTTCTTTCCTTTCTATTTTATCCATGATTTTCCCATTTTTTTAATAGATTTTTCTAACTTGCCTTAACACAAGACTATATATATATATATATATATATATATATATCAAAACTTCTAATTTGCTACCCTTTCTTTTCCTTTTTGCCTAAATTATTAGTTTTCTTTTTATTTTTATTTACTTTTTATATTTTTATTTTCCAATAATTATTTTATTTTTATTAGACAAATGCTTCATTGGTTTTATTTCCCATACGAAACTTTTCCATTTATATATTCTTCTTAATGAATTAGTAAGAATATGGCTTAATAATGATACTGCTAATATAAAGTCATTTACTCTATGTTATAAAATTATATTAATTCATTAAATCCAAATAATGATATTACAAAATATCATAAAGGTAACTGGTTAATACTTTAGAGACATAGGGTTAGCCTACACACAGTAGTAACCTAATATTAACTATGTAAATTTATGTTCATGAAAAACATTAACAATTATGCCTCAAATAGAATATCATAATCATATAAGGTTAATTCCATATAAACATCAACTGCACTAACACACAACTAATCATGCATAAACAATTATCCAAATACAATCAACATCCAAAAACATATTACACTAACTATTTAAATAATGCATATAACATATATTATCTAATGTGGTGTGTGCAGGGTTCTAGACATTTCTCTGTCATCCCTCAGCAACTCTTTTACATCACCCTCTCTAATGATGCTCGCCCTTCGTCATGTTTTGAGAGATGAATCTCTCATACGTCCAACTCACGACAAGCAGGTAGTTAGTTCATAACATCATGACATGTATATCATAAAATAATACTAAAATAATAAATTAACATGATCATAATGTAAAGAATATATATCACAGCTAACTCATATCAATAAAATCATGAAATCTAAGCAACATACAACTGCCCCATAACAATATATGACTTACATCTTAGCTAGTAATAATCAAATCAAGTTATTAACTATAAAAAATCTATGAATAATCAAATAATTTTGCTTAGCGAGAAATTAGAATGTAACATCATTCCCCTCAAAACTAGTCATCATCCCAGATAACACTCATTCAAACATAAGTTCTAAATTAAAAACATTGTTTAGTAAAAAAATAACATAATATAAAGTATCAAATCAAATAAATATATATGGAAATCACCTGTAGAACTCATCATAGTCTTCCTAAGTAGTACTATCCTTAGAGTATTGGTCCCATAAGACCTTGCATTGTGACATCTCTCTATTATGAAAATGAGGTTTACGAGTGTTAATTACTCTAATTGGTTCTACCATGACCACCCTGGGATCTATAACCAATAAGGCAAGCCTATATGCTACAAGATTGACCACTTTGAATACCTAGAAGAGTCTCACATATTGATGTAGAAGCATCAAGAAAGTCACATTTCAAACATATAAATATGATAGATTTTGTTAGAATAGGTCTTAAGGGATCATTTCATAGAAGCATTGAATGTTTTGTTAGTCTTGTTATAAGTCAATATGGTATGATTTGGAGTTTCACTCTAAAATTTGAATTTGAGTATCTATAATATTCACTTATAAGGGACATGATCAACTGTAAAGGATAGGATCCTAGAAGATTTGTTAGATGATGTAAATATCCTTTGTCATCGGAAAAAGGCAAATTTGTCCTTTATATTAGTCTAGAAGTTGGCTAAACGATAAAATAATATATGGTTGAGAGGATTTTGGACCAAACTAAGTTTGGATAGGTCATTATAGCATGATGAAACTCGAAGCATAGGAGGCACAACTAAATAAAGTAAACAAATAAAGCTAAATATGATAACTTGATGATGTTATGAAGGTGTGGTGAGAGTAGTAGACTTGTAGGTTTGTATGGAAGAGGAGATTAGGAGAAGTGAAGAAGGTCATGAGACTTGAAATTGTAAATAAAATTATATTTGGAGATCAATTAAAGCATGTTTAATTACTATGGCAGTTTATGAAGGCAAATAACTTCGTTAAAGTATTGTTATGAGTAGAAACATATTCCTAGTTTTGTTTGAGGGTCAAAACAAGGCATTATATCTAGTGAGTCCAAAATTATTTGTGAATAATTGGAATCATTATATAAAATCATGGTATGTATTGATATCTTCTTATTTTTTGCTTAATATTATGAAAGACATCTAGTTTGAAATAGTCAAGCCTTGTATAAAGTGATTGGTGAAGGTGTATAAAGCGGATTCCATTGATTAAATCCATATATTAACAAGTGCATAAATATTTCAAGACAAGGAGATAAATTCATATTCATAGTCTGTGGAAAGTGCAGAGGGGTTTTTTGAGTCTGTAAAAACCCTTGATTAAATGGAATGTGGTTTCAATTGAGTTGACACAACTGAGAATGGTGGTGGTGTAGCTTGTGGGCTGAGTAAAATAGAAGAAAAGAATAGAACATGATAGAACAACAACGTTAATGTTGTTAAACACAAAGGTAGCTTTAGGAGAATTGAACCTTGGATGTAATGATAACAAGGACTGTTGATAGCATATTATGTGTCTCACTATCTAAGCTACATGACAATCATCTCATACATTTTCTTGGTATTGACTGGCATAATCGGGTTCTATGCATGCTTTTTGTTCATATGGATTATTTGTGATCCAAGGAGGATATTGATGACATTGAAGGAGGTAAGTCATTATGCAAGTTTTCATTCAAATTTATATACAATCTGTTTGTAGACCATTCTACCAAAGTGAAGATGAGGAGTTATTAACAAAGGAACTAAAGAATGAAATTCTTGTATGGAGTTTTGACTAAAGTCTGAGAAACATTAGTGAAATTTGATAACGCTATATTTTGTTAAGACTTAAACTTGAACTCTTCCACAAAGCCTATAAATGGTGTATGTCAGTGCAGGATTGTAAAACAAGTTGTTAGATGGTTGAATAACAAGCAAAATGACCACATAGATCAGTAAGTTTTAATGCATGTCACAAGAAAGTGAGTGATAAAGGACAAATAATGAGTTAAAGAGTAGTTAATATGAGTATAGGAAATCAATATTAAAAGAGAGCATATAGAGGTTAATCTATGGGTCAAGGAGTTCATAGAATCTGAGGGGAGAATATTAAGAATTGATTTAACATTGTATATATGTTGATAGGGAAGATAACGTAAAAGGAAAGGATTTTATTTAAAAGTGAGATTAGTATAGAAGATAAATAAGAACACAACATAAGATAAAGAATTAGGGTTTAGAGATTGCATCAACTGAATATTTGAATGATGCTAAAAAGTGACATTGAATCTGGAATAATAATTTGACAATATAGAACAAAAAGAAAGTTTGCATAGCGAGGTTATGATTCCAGGTGCCAAAAATATTGGTGGCAGAGATTTAAATGATGCTTTACATTACATATCTTGGTGAAAGTTTCACTGACTTCTTGAATTTAGGCTTCAACCAAAAATACATGAAATCATCATAAAAGACAAAAAAAATGGCCAGAGAGAGTTCCACAAATCCTCTCGGTCCCTCTACACATCTCTCTATCCTAGAGAGTGTTTTTGTTATTTTGGATAAAAGTGTTTGGGGAAATTGGTAATAATGTTGTGTATAAGTTAATACCATCACTACTCCACATAGCTCCTGATAAGTATAACCTGTCAATAATGTCACTACTTCATGTAGCTCTTGATAAGTATGATGATGAATAGGAATTAAAAATACTATATTTCCAATGTATACAAAATTAAACAATAAACATTCCATAGTATACATGTGTATGGCCATACGACTGCATTTGACAAGTCTTGCTTATCAAATCCTAGATTCGACAAGTTCCCCTTGTCGGATCTAAACTCAGTAACTATTGAGTCAATGTGAGACTAACTAGGGTCCATTCCCATCTCTTAGTACTCATGTTAGTAATTCACCACTCATCCCTTAGGTCTCCATGACCTAATGATCTCCAAAATGTGCACAAGGTTCAATGAATCATAAATCCAAACTAACAAATCATATAAAACAATGATATAAGCTAAAAAATTCCATATGTACCAACATACATTAAAAGAAAAAATCGTACAATCATTCCATAATTGTATTAAGTTGTCACTAGCCAACATAACTAGTATCATATTTCACAGCTTAACTTATTCTATTATATTCAAAGTTAAGAGGAAATAATGTTAAAATTAACATAACAAACAAGGGCCAAGGATCACACTGTTATTACAACCTTATAAAAGGAACAAATGAGAAAACACTACACCCAAAGCCATGAGCCATATCTTAACAACAAAACTATTGTAGACGTATCTTAACAACAAAACTATTAAATACCCTCACATGGTATGAAGAAAACACTACACCCAAGTTACCAAGATCACTACACACTTAATAAACTGGTAAGGGTAGTATCACAACCGAAAGGAAAAATATTAACCACATAGATACATCAATCCATTCCATTCCTACCACTTTTATATCAACAAAAAATAGAAGACACTATCCCACAATCTCTAGGAAATATTGTCAAACAATATTATAGAAACGAGTTTTCAATTAAGGGAACACTTAATCAACATCATGAAAATATTAATCCCCTTGATGGGTTTATAATGATGTCAAAGGACGGTGAGAGAGTAATAATTCACCTCTATACTAGCTATGTGAGATGACACCTTTTCCCAAATCCACGTAAACACAGGGATGCTAATATATGAGCAAGCTCCTAACACATAGGAATCCTTAACAAAAATAACTACACTCTACTACAAGGAGAATTCCCACCACACTAGGTGGTGCCAATCCACAAGTGATCTTTTAGGATTCCCTTATCTAGGATTAATGTACATAAGACACAAAACTCTATCTAAAATGTACATACTCTTAAATGAGAAACATCCCATGCTTTTTGAATACTCACACTAGAAAACACTAGTGGCAAATGTGACTTGATTACCAAGTAAGGATGTAATCATTCTCGAGGTGTTCAATCTAAATGTCCATAAAATATGGTAGGAATCTCTTGTTCATGCCTCATAAACTATGATATGCACTAACCTACCCAAACATCATACACAAATAACGCCTTTGAGACACTCGATAAACCAACCCTTAACTACTCTTAAGAGGGTACTAATGCTCTTAAGGGTACATACTCAATGTACCACACACTTTCATCCAAATAGGTAAACATAATCCCAAGAGTCTTGGATGTCTATTGCTTATGATAGTCATCAAGCCACACATGAAAATGTACAAAATCTCTCAACTCTAATCATGATGTAACATGATTATGCACTAAGGCATTACAAGTTCAAAGTACACTTCACTTACCTAGTACAATATTACATGTCACAAGGTTTTCCATACGTGAGTACAACCTATGCTCTCACATCTTGAGGGTTTCCCTATTCAATGTAATGCTCTTCAGGTTCAACCTGGTATACTTCCTCTTCAAAGCCATGAGCTTCCTATTCTAGGGATGATATTCGGTCCCTGGTTTCATTCATGGCTGAGAGAATGTGATCTAACTTTGTTACTTGCTCAACAGTAAATTAGTGAGGATCAAATGGAGGGTTACTATCATTGACATTTGAAGGACCCTCTCCAAATACTCTAGATTTCACCACACTCCTTGTTTATAAACAAAAGGATACAAAAATGCTAGTGGACTCATTAGGTCCTAGAGATTGAGCCACAACTCTGATACCACATGTAACAACCCCACTGGGTTTGACTTAGAAAAATGTAATTTTTTTTTTCAATTTGATCAATGTATTCCTCTTTAGAATTGACCATGAGAATATAATTAGTAATCTAGACATAACACATAGCTAAGTATGCTAACTATAAATAATCTTGTGACATCTAATATCATTGATTACTATCAAAATATGAAACACATCATAACCAAATATGAAAAGTAATTACAAACATCCAGCCATGGCTGGTATAATGATACAACCACTGCTACCAAGTACAAATAAGTAAATAATTACATATTATCAAGGATGATGTCTCAATAATAATAAATAAAGTACAATGTACAAGATACAATATACATGGCTTCATGGAGCATGAGTTCTCAAACTCCAATATTTGTGGCAATCTCAAGTGTCATCTCCAAGTAAGTACTGTTGTGGGGAGAGAACATCATTTGAGCACTTTTCCACACCAACTACAGACCATCGATCCCCCACACAATTACCCACCAAAAAATGGCTCTCCCTTCACAACTGAGTAGAGAGTGATAGTGTGGGAATCTAGAGAAATAAGCTAGTACCTGCGTGTTGTATGATTTGTAAAAAACAAGTGGTGTATCATAAAGAAACATGTTCTAACAAGATATTGCACAAGCATGTAAATCATACACATGAAATGACAATGTCTCACCAACATTACTTTGGCCAAAGTTTTCAAATAGTTATTGATCTCTAGGATCAGTCAATTTCATACACACCTCTTAATTGGATTACCTTCATCTGGCATTATGATGCTAGTAAGCTAGTAAAGTCTGTCTCACTACTTAACATTAACAATGCGAGATATGGTTAACATAAATATAGCCAATAGATTCATATAAATTACTTCTTACTAGAAATCACAAAATATGCTACGCACATGAATAATCAAATGCATACATTTAATTCATCAAACGTATGAATGAATCTCCACAATATCATTTATTGCATAATTAATAAGCAAATAAGTGTAGATTATACGAACTAGGTATATTATATATTAGTGTACATATTCTAATTTATGTAAGCAAACACAATATGATAATTTCTACTAGATGTCATAAAACATGTTAAATATAGAAGTAACCAAAACACATACATTTAGGTCATCAAACGTATGAGTGAATCTAGACATAACAATTATAGTTTGTGCCACCCAGGTATAACATACATTTAGACTGTAGTTTTCAAACATAATACACTCTATGACATCTCATAATATCATAGTTCATTATTCATGAGAATAATTACACAATTACGAATAACTAATCTTACAATTTCAAGAATTAAATGTCTCGTAGTCATAAATAATAGGCAAAGAAGTACAATTTATACCAATTGGTATATCATATGTTTAAACTGCATACTATTATAACTTATAGACACACATCATGATGCACTAATATCTGCTATATATGTCTAAACGCTTGTAAATATCAATATACTCATAATGTGAACCATACATAAGTTTTTCCTACTGTATACTAATAGTCATTTATAACTCTAATCAAGAACTCCATATGATTTCAACAATCATTATAACTTTCCTGTTCATGAAGTCTATTGATGATCTTTATAAGATAAGGGATTCTTCAATGTAATTCTCCTTCATAGTTTTTTATCCCTAACTAAATAGATTTTCATCTTGATATAATCAAAGCGTATATAACTCCATACACAAGTTCTCAAGACTACATAGTCTTTCATACCAAGGTTCGCATATAAGTATTCGACAATATCAAAATTGCTCTTGTATATGAATCACCCAAAGTTGTGATAATATACTAGTCAAAATCTATATTATAGGCATGCATCCCAAAGTATTTATATACATAAGTTATGTATGTATACACCCTCGTACATATTAGTACACCCACGATACATATTGTACACAAGTTTACAACAAGTCAATATACAATACACTAACCAATAATTCTCAATAGGTATAAGTGAACTATCTTATAATATACTCATTAACAATACATATAACCCATAAATATAGTAACCATTAATGGAACAATCATGACGTATACTAACCCACTAATCATTAGATCAATATTTAGTGATATATTGAGAGTTACGTTATCTAGTCATACAAGTATACTTATGAGTGAAGAGTTTTATATTTTACATATCAAATTGAGATTATACAACCAATATGGTATTAAAATAGTCCTTGTACCAAATTAACTTATATCTATGTGTAGTCGATTTGGAGTATAATTACACCCATTATCTAAAAATCCTTAACTAAATATATAGATGCAATTGAAATGGTTTTTCAATTTACTCTCACAATTGAAATATTTTTCATGGTTTACTGTTTATAAACATCATTGTTAATTTTGATTCACTTATGATTCCTCATAAAATCTGTTATTGTCCATGTTAGTTCTCATGTGGCTTCATAGTTTCATATTAAGTATACTGAGTTATCATTGCACACACATACATTATCACTAGCTATGTATTATCTAGTTATATGTGAAAGTAATCTATTTAACTATCAAGATAATCTAGTTGACTCTATAACCTCAACTAATATAGGCTATCAATATATATTAAAATACTAACATCGTATTTCTTATACCGAGAATATAAATAATGGATATCTTATTGTCACCACATAGTAAGGACTAGCGAATTAAAAAGATAAACAATGATTTATTTATCTTTATATATATACATACATAAATAAATAACAACTCATATCCCACATAAAATAAAAATTAGTATTTGATTTGAAACCCTTGGGGGACAAAATTTGGAAGAAAATCCCTAGGGTTAGAAGCTGGGGTTGGCTATGTTCGATTAAGAAAATAGGTTCACCAATATGTTTTATTGATTTTGTCATTAATGGAGTTTTAACCTAACCAAAAACAATAATTGAGTAGAGTGAAATAAGTAATTAAATAAACACTCAATCATGCATTCCACTTGCAACAAAATGATATTAAATAACCAGGGATTTGTATTTGAAACATGAAAGAAGATGGACAACTTATATGTTTGAGGCTCATAGATTTGTATTTGACTATTTTTTATCTTGAGTGTGACTGTTGCACTGCCAAATTTAACTATCTGACTATCATTTTGACCTAGGACAATAGTGGGGGATCTACACAATAATGGAGGGCCTTATTATCCAACTAGGGTGCTCTTGTCCAGGCTCCTCCTGTAGTAAAACTACAAAGTGAGATTTTGTGTGAATCTTTTAGTAGGTGTACTTCAGCCTGGTATGGACTTGTGATCATAAGATTTAACCTATGTTTTGTATTCTCCTCTTCAAAAATACTAATAGAGTTATGTACATAAAAAACATAGATCAAATGCAAAAGGAGGGAAATGAGGAAGTGGGAATGGTCGAGTTGACCTTAGAACCTTATTGTACTGAGTGCTACTTACATAGCCCCAATAATAGGGATCACAGGTCGATGTAGTTCTCCCTCTTGGAAATGTGTGTAATTGTATCATACACGATAATGTATCTAAATGTTCTTTATCTAGGCCCTCCTCTTGATCAAAGAATGCAGTCTAGATGCGATATGTATAGACTTTAGATAAATGCAAACACTAAGATTGTTGTACTGTGATTTTATTTATTATACTAGTGCCAAATGATAAGTGGTAGATGTAAAATTCCTTACAGAACCCTTTAAATATAAGACTCCCAATTTTGAATTTTAAAAATTTTACATCCTAATTTCTCTCTAACCAAACTTATTTGATTATCTATGGATTTTTTATAGTTGATAACTTGATTTGATGATTACTAGCTAAGTTGTAAGTCATATGTTGTTATGGGGAAGTTGTATGTTGCTTAGATTTCATGATTTCATTGTTATGATTTAGTTGTAATATATATTCTTTACATTGTGATCATGTTAATTTGTTGTTTCAACATTATTTTATGATATACATGTTGTGATGTTATGGACTAATTACCTGCTTGTTGTGAGTTGGACACAGGAGAGATTCATCCCTTAGAGCATGATGAAGGGAGAGCATCATCAAAGAGGGTGATGTAGATGGAGTTGTTGGGGGATGATAGAGAAATGGATAGAACCTTGCACACACCATATTAGACAATATATGCTATATGCATTGTTTGAATGGTTAGCGTAGTGTGTTTTTAGATGTTGATTGCATTTGGATAATTGTTTATGCATGGTTAATTGTGTGTTATCATAGTTAATGATTATGTATAATTAACCTTATATGATTATGATATGCTATTAGAGTAATAATTTTTAATGTTTTTTGTGAACATAAATTTGCATAGTTAGTATCAGGTTACTATTGTGTGTAGGTGAACCCCATTTCTCTAAAGTATTAATTAGTTATCTTTATGATATTCCGTAATATCATTATTTGGCTTTAATGAATTAATATAAGTTTATAATATAAGGTAAATGAATTTATATTAGCAATATCATTATTAAGCCATATTCTTACTAAGCCATTAAGAAGAATATATAAATGGAAAAGTTTCATATGGGAAATAAAACCAATGAAGCATTGGTATAATAAAAATAAAATAGTAATTGGAAAATAAAAATATGAAAATTAAATAAAAAGAAAAAGAAAACTCATAATTTAGGAAAAAAGGAAAAGAAAGGGTAGCAAATTAGAAGTTTTGATAAAAATAGAATAATATATATATTTAGTCTTGTTTTAAGGCAAGTTAAAAAAATCTATTAAAAAAAGGGAAAATCATGGATAAAATAGAAAGGAAAGGAAAGAAGAATCTGAAAGAAAAGACAAAGCTTTAAAGAGAATGCAAAAAATAGAGAGGAAGGAGGGTGACAAGAAGGAAAGAGGAGAGAGAGAAAATGGTAACGAAGATAGTAGAGCATGCAAGAGATGTGAAACTAGATCAAGCAAAATTGTCCACATCATGCCACTTTAGCATTGGACACACTACCAAGTAGGTGGTTTTGTTTTATATTTTGTAAAATTCTATGTATAAAATATTAGTGAGCTACTTTGACTGGTCAATATTGCTCCGAGTTTGGCTTGAAAACTTAAAACATATCATGAACTCAGCATTGGGATAATAGTTTTATGAATATTTGTTGCCCCATTAAAGCATATTAAACCAAATTACATCAAGACTAAATATCTCTATTGCATAGATATCACAGATCATTATAGTCTATTAAATACATTTTTAAAACAATCAGCAAATAAATCCGAACTTCACCCCATCTTGCCTAGATGTCTAACAGAAGAACATAGGCACTTTATTTCAAGGTAACATGAATTTGGGCATACAACAATCTGGTATAACATGAATAAGTTTGACATTTTAGGAATGATACAATGATTAGTATATATTAATTCAATGATAATATAAATATTAGTATAAATAGGACATGATATTCTTGATTATTATTTGCATATTAACATTCCTTTCTTATAAGGAATGAATGACAATACCACTAATTTTAAGGAATGAATGACTTATTAGTGAATACATATGACCATGATATTAATATTATCTAAATCATGGCTTATAAGGAATAAGTTTATAATATGGATTTATATTAATCAATTTAAGGAATATTAACATTTCTTTATAAGAAATGAAGGCATATTAACATTACTTGAATATGCTCGGATGAATTGGTGATTTACTAATTTATTAACATGACTTGAATATGATATCAGTCATTCCTTTCTTACATGAAATCCTGGCCCTATAAGTCTTTCTTATATATTCAATAGGTGAATAAATATGTAGTGATATATTTATAAATATATAGATCATGTATATATAGATATATATAATGATGTAAACACATGGAGATAGAACGATATATCACATGGGTTTGTACAATGACTTTAATAGGTAAATATATATTGTTACAATCCAATATTCATAATAGTATCTGATTTCCACAACAGTATAACAAGGATACATATATACCAATGATGTTAAGATATTCCAACTATGACTCGTATGGGTAATATTTATAATATACTAATGAGCTGTTAATGGTGACTCGTAGTATGGCCACACGCACACACGCACGCGCGTGCACACACACACACACACACACACACACACACACACACACACCAATCCTTGTTATTTGTTTAAGGCAATATGAGATTATATATATATATATATATATATATATATATATATATATATATATATATATATATATATATATATATATATATATATATATATATATATATATATATGGTGATATGAGTTGTTATTTATTTATGTATGTATATATATAAAGATACCATGAATGATCCAAGATCACTATTCTAGGGATGATATTCGGTCCCTGGTTTCATTCATGGCTGAGAGAATGTGATCTAACTTTGTTACTTGCTCAACAGTAAATTAGTGAGGATCAAATGGAGGGTTACTATCATTGACATTTGAAGGACCCTCTCCAAATACTCTAGATTTCACCACACTCCTTGTTTATAAACAAAAGGATACAAAAATGCTAGTGGACTCATTAGGTCCTAGAGATTGAGCCACAACTCTGATACCACATGTAACAACCCCACTGGGTTTGACTTAGAAAAATGTAATTTTTTTTTTCAATTTGATCAATGTATTCCTCTTTAGAATTGACCATGAGAATATAATTAGTAATCTAGACATAACACATAGCTAAGTATGCTAACTATAAATAATCTTGTGACATCTAATATCATTGATTACTATCAAAATATGAAACACATCATAACCAAATATGAAAAGTAATTACAAACATCCAGCCATGGCTGGTATAATGATACAACCACTGCTACCAAGTACAAATAAGTAAATAATTACATATTATCAAGGATGATGTCTCAATAATAATAAATAAAGTACAATGTACAAGATACAATATACATGGCTTCATGGAGCATGAGTTCTCAAACTCCAATATTTGTGGCAATCTCAAGTGTCATCTCCAAGTAAGTACTGTTGTGGGGAGAGAACATCATTTGAGCACTTTTCCACACCAACTACAGACCATCGATCCCCCACACAATTACCCACCAAAAAATGGCTCTCCCTTCACAACTGAGTAGAGAGTGATAGTGTGGGAATCTAGAGAAATAAGCTAGTACCTGCGTGTTGTATGATTTGTAAAAAACAAGTGGTGTATCATAAAGAAACATGTTCTAACAAGATATTGCACAAGCATGTAAATCATACACATGAAATGACAATGTCTCACCAACATTACTTTGGCCAAAGTTTTCAAATAGTTATTGATCTCTAGGATCAGTCAATTTCATACACACCTCTTAATTGGATTACCTTCATCTGGCATTATGATGCTAGTAAGCTAGTAAAGTCTGTCTCACTACTTAACATTAACAATGCGAGATATGGTTAACATAAATATAGCCAATAGATTCATATAAATTACTTCTTACTAGAAATCACAAAATATGCTACGCACATGAATAATCAAATGCATACATTTAATTCATCAAACGTATGAATGAATCTCCACAATATCATTTATTGCATAATTAATAAGCAAATAAGTGTAGATTATACGAACTAGGTATATTATATATTAGTGTACATATTCTAATTTATGTAAGCAAACACAATATGATAATTTCTACTAGATGTCATAAAACATGTTAAATATAGAAGTAACCAAAACACATACATTTAGGTCATCAAACGTATGAGTGAATCTAGACATAACAATTATAGTTTGTGCCACCCAGGTATAACATACATTTAGACTGTAGTTTTCAAACATAATACACTCTATGACATCTCATAATATCATAGTTCATTATTCATGAGAATAATTACACAATTACGAATAACTAATCTTACAATTTCAAGAATTAAATGTCTCGTAGTCATAAATAATAGGCAAAGAAGTACAATTTATACCAATTGGTATATCATATGTTTAAACTGCATACTATTATAACTTATAGACACACATCATGATGCACTAATATCTGCTATATATGTCTAAACGCTTGTAAATATCAATATACTCATAATGTGAACCATACATAAGTTTTTCCTACTGTATACTAATAGTCATTTATAACTCTAATCAAGAACTCCATATGATTTCAACAATCATTATAACTTTCCTGTTCATGAAGTCTATTGATGATCTTTATAAGATAAGGGATTCTTCAATGTAATTCTCCTTCATAGTTTTTTATCCCTAACTAAATAGATTTTCATCTTGATATAATCAAAGCGTATATAACTCCATACACAAGTTCTCAAGACTACATAGTCTTTCATACCAAGGTTCGCATATAAGTATTCGACAATATCAAAATTGCTCTTGTATATGAATCACCCAAAGTTGTGATAATATACTAGTCAAAATCTATATTATAGGCATGCATCCCAAAGTATTTATATACATAAGTTATGTATGTATACACCCTCGTACATATTAGTACACCCACGATACATATTGTACACAAGTTTACAACAAGTCAATATACAATACACTAACCAATAATTCTCAATAGGTATAAGTGAACTATCTTATAATATACTCATTAACAATACATATAACCCATAAATATAGTAACCATTAATGGAACAATCATGACGTATACTAACCCACTAATCATTAGATCAATATTTAGTGATATATTGAGAGTTACGTTATCTAGTCATACAAGTATACTTATGAGTGAAGAGTTTTATATTTTACATATCAAATTGAGATTATACAACCAATATGGTATTAAAATAGTCCTTGTACCAAATTAACTTATATCTATGTGTAGTCGATTTGGAGTATAATTACACCCATTATCTAAAAATCCTTAACTAAATATATAGATGCAATTGAAATGGTTTTTCAATTTACTCTCACAATTGAAATATTTTTCATGGTTTACTGTTTATAAACATCATTGTTAATTTTGATTCACTTATGATTCCTCATAAAATCTGTTATTGTCCATGTTAGTTCTCATGTGGCTTCATAGTTTCATATTAAGTATACTGAGTTATCATTGCACACACATACATTATCACTAGCTATGTATTATCTAGTTATATGTGAAAGTAATCTATTTAACTATCAAGATAATCTAGTTGACTCTATAACCTCAACTAATATAGGCTATCAATATATATTAAAATACTAACATCGTATTTCTTATACCGAGAATATAAATAATGGATATCTTATTGTCACCACATAGTAAGGACTAGCGAATTAAAAAGATAAACAATGATTTATTTATCTTTATATATATACATACATAAATAAATAACAACTCATATCACCATATATATATATATATATATATATATATATATATATATATATATATATATATATATATATATATATATATATATATATATATAATCTCATATTGCCTTAAACAAATAACAAGGATTGGTGTGTGTGTGTGTGTGTGTGTGTGCACGCGCGTGCGTGTGTGCGTGTGGCCATACTACGAGTCACCATTAACAGCTCATTAGTATATTATAAATATTACCCATACGAGTCATAGTTGGAATATCTTAACATCATTGGTATATATGTATCCTTGTTATACTGTTGTGGAAATCAGATACTATTATGAATATTGGATTGTAACAATATATATTTACCTATTAAAGTCATTGTACAAACCCATGTGATATATCGTTCTATCTCCATGTGTTTACATCATTATATATATCTATATATACATGATCTATATATTTATAAATATATCACTACATATTTATTCACCTATTGAATATATAAGAAAGACTTATAGGGCCAGGATTTCATGTAAGAAAGGAATGACTGATATCATATTCAAGTCATGTTAATAAATTAGTAAATCACCAATTCATCCGAGCATATTCAAGTAATGTTAATATGCCTTCATTTCTTATAAAGAAATGTTAATATTCCTTAAATTGATTAATATAAATCCATATTATAAACTTATTCCTTATAAGCCATGATTTAGATAATATTAATATCATGGTCATATGTATTCACTAATAAGTCATTCATTCCTTAAAATTAGTGGTATTGTCATTCATTCCTTATAAGAAAGGAATGTTAATATGCAAATAATAATCAAGAATATCATGTCCTATTTATACTAATATTTATATTATCATTGAATTAATATATACTAATCATTGTATCATTCCTAAAATGTCAAACTTATTCATGTTATACCAGATTGTTGTATGCCCAAATTCATGTTACCTTGAAATAAAGTGCCTATGTTCTTCTGTTAGACATCTAGGCAAGATGGGGTGAAGTTCGGATTTATTTGCTGATTGTTTTAAAAATGTATTTAATAGACTATAATGATCTGTGATATCTATGCAATAGAGATATTTAGTCTTGATGTAATTTGGTTTAATATGCTTTAATGGGGCAACAAATATTCATAAAACTATTATCCCAATGCTGAGTTCATGATATGTTTTAAGTTTTCAAGCCAAACTCGGAGCAATATTGACCAGTCAAAGTAGCTCACTAATATTTTATACATAGAATTTTACAAAATATAAAACAAAACCACCTACTTGGTAGTGTGTCCAATGCTAAAGTGGCATGATGTGGACAATTTTGCTTGATCTAGTTTCACATCTCTTGCATGCTCTACTATCTTCGTTACCATTTTCTCTCTCTCCTCTTTCCTTCTTGTCACCCTCCTTCCTCTCTATTTTTTGCATTCTCTTTAAAGCTTTGTCTTTTCTTTCAGATTCTTCTTTCCTTTCCTTTCTATTTTATCCATGATTTTCCCTTTTTTTAATAGATTTTTTTAACTTGCCTTAAAACAAGACTAAATATATATATTATTCTATTTTTATCAAAACTTCTAATTTGCTACCCTTTCTTTTCCTTTTTTCCTAAATTATGAGTTTTCTTTTTCTTTTTATTTAATTTTCATATTTTTATTTTCCAATTACTATTTTATTTTTATTATACCAATGCTTCATTGGTTTTATTTCCCATATGAAACTTTTCCATTTATATATTCTTCTTAATGGCTTAGTAAGAATATGGCTTAATAATGATATTGCTAATATAAATTCATTTACCTTATATTATAAACTTATATTAATTCATTAAAGCCAAATAATGATATTACGGAATATCATAAAGATAACTAATTAATACTTTAGAGAAATGGGGTTCACCTACACACAATAGTAACCTGATACTAACTATGCAAATTTATGTTCACAAAAAACATTAAAAATTATTACTCTAATAGCATATCATAATCATATAAGGTTAATTATACATAATCATTAACTATGATAACACACAATTAACCATGCATAAACAATTATCCAAATGCAATCAACATCTAAAAACACACTACGCTAACCATTCAAACAATGCATATAGCATATATTGTCTAATATGGTGTGTGCAAGGTTCTATCCATTTCTCTATCATCCCCCAACAACTCCATCTACATCACCCTCTTTGATGATGCTCTCCCTTCATCATGCTCTAAGGGATGAATCTCTCCTGTGTCCAACTCACAACAAGCAGGTAATTAGTCCATAACATCACAACATGTATATCATAAAATAATGTTGAAACAACAAATTAACATGATCACAATGTAAAGAATATATATTACAACTAAATCATAACAATGAAATCATGAAATCTAAGCAACATACAACTTCCCCATAACAACATATGACTTACAACTTAGCTAGTAATCATCAAATCAAGTTATCAACTATAAAAAATCCATAGATAATCAAATAAGTTTGGTTAGAGAGAAATTAGGATGTAAAATTTTTAAAATTCAAAATTGGGAGTCTTATATTTAAAGGGTTCTGTAAGGAATTTTACATCTACCACTTATCATTTGGCACTAGTATAATAAATAAAATCACAGTACAACAATCTTAGTGTTTGCATTTATCTAAAGTCTATACATATCGCATCTAGACTGCATTCTTTGATCAAGAGGAGGGCCTAGATAAAGAACATTTAGATACATTATCGTGTATGATACAATTACACACATTTCCAAGAGGGAGAACTACATCGACCTGTGATCCCTATTATTGGGGCTATGTAAGTAGCACTCAGTACAATAAGGTTCTAAGGTCAACTCGACCATTCCCACTTCCTCATTTCCCTCCTTTTGCATTTGATCTATGTTTTTTATGTACATAACTCTATTAGTATTTTTGAAGAGGAGAATACAAAACATAGGTTAAATCTTATGATCACAAGTCCATACCAGGCTGAAGTACACCTACTAAAAGATTCACACAAAATCTCACTTTGTAGTTTTACTACAGGAGGAGCCTGGACAAGAGCACCCTAGTTGGATAATAAGGCCCTCCATTATTGTGTAGATCCCCCACTATTGTCCTAGGTCAAAATGATAGTCAGATAGTTAAATTTGGCAGTGCAACAGTCACACTCAAGATAAAAAATAGTCAAATACAAATCTATGAGCCTCAAACATATAAGTTGTCCATCTTCTTTCATGTTTCAAATACAAATCCCTGGTTATTTAATATCATTTTGTTGCAAGTGGAATGCATGATTGAGTGTTTATTTAATTACTTATTTCACTCTACTCAATTATTGTTTTTGGTTAGGTTAAAACTCCATTAATGACAAAATCAATAAAACATATTGGTGAACCTATTTTCTTAATCGAACATAGCCAACCCCAGCTTCTAACCCTAGGGATTTTCTTCCAAATTTTGTCCCCCAAGGGTTTCAAATCAAATACTAATTTTTATTTTATGTGGGATTGTGTGTTAGCATTAATTCTAATTTCTCCTATTATTCTCATTTTAGTTTTTGGAAATTTTAAAATTAATCAGAATGAATCTCCTCCCTGTCTAATTATTGAATTTATAGGTATTCTTTATATTTACAAGAAAAACTAGATAAATTATCAAAATTGTGTTCTAGATCTAAATAATGAACATGCTTTTGTATATAATGATGATAAGGATTATTATTTTCATGATGGTTATGATGAATATTTTTGATGCTCAAAGTGATAAGGAAACTAGGGTCGATGCATGATCTTACCCTACTCTTTCCATTGTATCTTTACCAAACCAAGTAGAGAAAGAACTAAAATAGTTCCAGATGAGCCTCTTATTACTGATGGTTTGTTTAATAACACTCATAGGTTATCGACATATTTTGTTACCTCTCTTTTCAATATTGTACAATATAAAGATAAGAAGGTTAAAATTGCATCGCATAAGGAAAATGACTTTTTTGCATCTAAACATCATAGTTACAACAATGTTCTTTTCTCATATGATAATGATGTATATAAAATAGAAAATGACAATGCATCTTTTATCGCTTTCTCTTTTGAAACAAAAAATGAAGTGATGATGTTTTGATCGAGGTTGAAAATGTAACATTTTCTTCTTCTCCCTCTTTTACCTCAAATAAGAATATTTAAATTTCAAATATTGATAATGAAGCTCAAAAATATATTCCTTTTTGATGTCATGATGTTTTGAACAATGTAGAAAATGTAGCTTGAATGTTTTAATTCCAAATGTTGATAATGAAAGTAACACTTGCATTCCTATTACATGTGATGAATGTTAACAACATTACAAATCTTAATAAATCTATTAGACCCTTTTTTAGACAACATGAAAATGTGATTATTTCAAATTGTTTAACCCTAAAATGGATATAGATTGGGGTTATCTAGATTATTAAATGTGTATATAGAAATGAAATAACACAAGGGTGATATTCAAAACTAAGCATGCCAATTAAATGTTAAACTCCGATATAAGCATAACTAAATTTGTTATGATAAGATAGTCTAACTATGGAAAATGCATCTATGTTAAATATAAAAATGATAAAGAAGTGAATTATTTAGTTTGTTATATTTCTAATGCAGTTCTAGATATAAATTAGGCTAAAATTAGGCAAAAAGGAGATTTTGGGACAATCATCATATTTTGGATTTGACACCTCTGACTCTCTGGATAGTAACATCAGCCTAGGACAATTACATCGATGCTACTGTCTAGGTTTGATTTTAGTGTCTTGTAAAAAAAATCTATTGAAATAAGATGTGACCACCTGGATGCTTCTGGGTTTTGCTTTGCCTTCGCTCTAGTGCATTTAGATTTGGGTCATGGATAGTTGTGTCTTATGAAATGAAAAAACCCTAGATTTCCATATTCAATGTGACCTTAGGGAAAAATGGGTTAGTGGGCATATTTTGTCGAGCTAACTCCAATGACCCCACTATCAAAGGACATTGCCTACATAGCCAATACTCCAAAGAAGGCCTTAGACTGATGTAGTTCTTCCCCACATGTTGGCTTGTGTGTGAATCATAAAATATGTGCACAACAAATACAATAATGACCTAGCTTATAACTTGGAAAATTGAGCTATTGAACTACTCATTTAGTAATTCAGACTTACAGATGTGATGTACCTATAACTGGTATGGAAATAGGCAAGGTTTGTTTAATTGAATGCTTGATAGAGTGCTTTTGATAAGTTCCTTAGTCTCTTTGATCTTTGTCTATGTGTTGAATGAATGAGGGTTGATTTTATATGTATATCAATCCCTTTGGAGTAATAATTTGCATTAAAGCACTTAAGCCAACCATTATGATATGTTTTATTTGCAAATTGGATGACTTTAGGGCACTAGGCACTTGCATCAGGATAGGACAGTAATGTCAACACTATTGTTTGTCTTGAATGTTAGTGTCTAGGGAGCAAGAGAGCAAGTAGATGTTTAGAACTTGTAGAGATGGAATATAAGTACATTTTAAGCATTTTGGGGAAGATAGAAGACCTAAGTCATCAACATAAGATTAGTAGGACTAAGAGATATAGGCCAAGGGGCATAAAGATAGATCAAATGTGATAAAGGTAAAGAACTAAGAGGAATAACTAAGGTAAAAGTTTTCCAAGTGTATAAGACTGAGGTGCTATGTAATCATAAAATATCATTTGCATTCCCCCCCCCTTTAATCTAGTGATGAAATTGCTAGTTTAAAGGAAATAAATGCATACCTGGGTGTGTATGCACACCTTATCTTTGCATGTGCCCAACTTGAGTGTTTTGTTAGTGACCAACCTGTAACCAAGACTGTGTTATATTATATAATCAATGCATATAATTTGGGTTAAAATTACTTGAAATAGATTTAAATTGAAAGAGCAAGGTTTAAGGGTACACTTGTGTGTCAATGTAATTGCCTTGCCTATTGGCAAGTTGTTTTGAAAAAGATGTATCATTGTAAGGCTCTAAAACTAAGATTAGGATAAATATAGATAAATATTTAATGTGCACATGTCTAAGGAGATATATATAGAGAGATTTTAAGGCACATTCCCCCAACTTTGGAGCAAAAGTGAGTTGCCACCTAGTAGTTGAGATTAGCTCAACTATGCAACCCAATGATACTTATAACCGAGTAAGGTTGGATGATCAAGTCCAACCTAAAAACTTAGAAATATTGAGTGATTTGATCACCTCAACCATACCAAAATGTGAACCAACTACTGAAGTAGATTGGCTCAATAAAAGTTTGTAAATGTCTATGAGGTTTCAATACAAAAAAGTTCATGATATGGTATGAGTCCATAAAAGAGTTTTGGATTCCAAATCTGATTTAGATTTTGAAATATTAGGCATGTGTTGCATAGAATATGCACCTTAGATATGCCTCAAGTTAAAACTATGCATAAAAATAGTACCAGTGTATAGAATTCTACCATAACTATGAATTTGAATCATATAACTATGTGCTTTGGCCAATCTAGACAATTGTGTAAGTGTGGAGGACATGCTTCCAAAGCAAGCCCCCACTATATATATATAAATCTAAAAATTGATATAAGTACCAATGTGATTTGTTTTCAAAACATTCCCCCACTATAAATTGGATATGTTGTATATTGAATAGGTATGGAGAACATGCTTTCAAAGTATTCCCCCACTAAATTTGAGAACTGTGAATGTGTAGAAGCCATACCCATATGACATGCCCCCACTAAATCTAAAAATTGATATAAGTATCACATACTAAATGAATGTGGAGAAAATGCTTCCAAATCATGTCCCCACTGGAATTTGGAAACTGATATAAGTACCACATACTAAATGAATATGGAGAACATGCTTCCAAAGCATGCCCCCACTGTAATTTGAAAACTATGCCAAGTGTGGAGAACATGTCTCTATTACATGTCTCACTTATATGCCCCCCACCTTTAAGGTGAGTGAAAAATAGGAATTGGTAGTTACCTCACCTCAAAAGGATAAGATAATTGTATAATTTGTGAATGTAACCATGTAGCATATAGAAGGAACAGGTTTAGGTAAATGTATCATTGAAGCACATAGAATCGATGTGATCACACGTAGTCCTAAGATGCATGATAAAGATCATGACAACATCTAGATATTAATAGGATAAGCTCACCAAGTAAACAAACACACACACATGATCACTAAAAAACAAGTCAAAAAGTAATGGTCCAAGGAGATGACAAACAAGAGGCATGTTCAAATTTGACACACTCGAAGGGACATGGCTTAGTTTAATGTCCATAAAAGTAATAATGACATACTAAAATGTCCATACAACAAATAATGACATAGGCAAATGTCAATAAAATCATACATAGGCAAGAGGGATGCAAGGAAAGGAGAATATTCAAATTCTTTAAAAAAGAATACAAGACACCCAAAGAAGTGCATAAAGTAAAGCACAAGCAACTAGCATAAACATGTCATAGTAGTCCATGGATCTAATGTTTTAGTAAAAGTATGTGAAGTTTATAGCTTATCAAGTACCCATGTGTAAGATGTAACCATGGATAGTAGGCATGTGTAAGTACATATGTAAGCTCAAACATGATAATGTAGAGTGATCATTGAATCATATAACCTATGTGTATCAAGATTAAAGAAGTGGATGCCCCCAATGTTTGTATGACATCAGTTGAAATAAGAATGTATCATGTATTTGTGTATAATTATATCACACTCAAGTAGTAGTGTGACACATATGTGTATATATGATTAACTAAGTATGCCATCCATCAATATGGAAGTAACACATGGATGTCAAGGAGCCAATAGAACATGTAGGTGCCAAAAAGTGTTTTTGGAGTTTTGTATGTTTCTTATTTTGACTTTTGTATTTTTGGAATATTTGAAGAGAAAAGATCATTCTATGATGCCATTCAATGGATGGTCATAAATATCTCCTCCATTATGAACCTTAAAACCTTAAGTTGAATATTTTACATTATTTGCATCATGATTGGATAGGTTGAAAAGGTACAGAGTATGTTTCTCCTCACATTTTGCATGTGTATTAGAAGATGTAATACTATCATTTGAAAAATGTATTAATGTGCCTTCATAAGGAAAGAAAATACCTGGTTGATTTGGATCAATTTTTTCTTCTATTTTATATAGCCAAAGAATTCCTAGTGTAAATGCATATGGATATGTGGTAGGCATAACCCAAACCCATGTTTGAATCACTTTAGGACCACAAGCAATTCGTAATGTTATGTTATCTAAGGAGTCTTTCCAACCTTCTTTATTTTGTAAGTTTGTTGGATTCAATCCCATTTATTGTATGCATCTTACATTGCAAGTAGTTTTTGCTTGTGTAGGATCAATATGGTTATGCCAAAAATAAGCACCACCAATGTATAAGGTAATTGTTAAATCTTGTTGGCGTGGATGCTTTTTGTGTTGTAATTTTTGAGATTCTTGCATGAGATGTGGACCTTGACTTTGCCATATGTTGAGTAACATTTGCGAACTTGTCATATAGATATTAGGGATACCACATTGTTGTTCATAATGCTCCTTAGGTAAGTTATCTCACTCTTTTGTGTGAGGGATAAAGCTTTTGTATTTGGAGGGAGTTATGTGAGGTTTTTTGGAATGAGTAATTATGAAGGAAGTATATCTATGCACATCATTATATAAATGGGTAAATGAATCATATTGTTTATGTAATATCCTTTCATTTAATGGGGAAAAAAGGCCTCTACTAAAGATAAATTACAATTCCAAATATGAGGGTCTAAATGCTAGCACTTATGCCATACTTTTGAATCGTAATAATATAAACTTGAAAGGACTCGTCATCACATTGTTTGAAGTTGTGAAAATGTTTTAATAAAAGTTTTGGTACCTTGTGGATATTGAAAGCCATGAAAAATTCATCTTCCAATTGTATAAAATATGTAAGGAACCCTTTGGTAAACTATAGAACCAATTTTGAGCCTCATTGGAAATACTCATAGGGAAAAATTTAGCAATAGTTTGTCATCTTGTGCTCATTGACCAAAATAATGTACATAGCTAATCATGTGATCGAATGGGTCCTTATGTCTAAAAAAAGAGAGGTAAATCTGGTAATTTAAAATTTTGGGGATAATGATATTCAAGTATACATTGTGCAAGAGGTTGATTATTTAATGGGGTTACATGTGCATTATCATTGTGGATAGCCATTTGCATTTGGAGTATAGAAATTTGCTTTTGAAGGTCTCAAATAGTGATCATCATAGACATTAGATATTCCATAGGGATAGAGGTGTTTGTCATAGGTGCTAGTATTGGTTTCAATTCACCCCCTCTTTTGAATTTAAGCATATGAGTATCATCATCCTTATGTATAACAAGTGCAAGTTCATGATCAATAAATGTAGGACATTTTGGTAATGGCATGGGATATTTGAACTTTGGTACGTTTGGTATATCATTTGAATTTATTGTACCATTTAAATAATTTGTTTCATTTTCATTTTATAAAGGTATAACAATTTTAGCTTTGGAAAATTTTGGTAAAGATACCTTTTTTGATATAAAATCTATTTAAAATGAAGGTAGAAAAAACATCACCCTTGAATAGAGGGATAGTGTTTGGAAATGAAGGAATGTCTAGGGGTTTAATCAAATTGATTGAAGATGTGTCCCCATTGTTAGTTATTTTAACATCAGCCATAATCTCTTTATGTAGCTAGCAATATTTTGGATGATCAAATAAAGGAACCTCTTGGTCATATGTACCCAATTTTTTAGTAAAATATACATGTTTAGTTGGCTTGAATGGTTGGTGAGTTAAGGATGTGTTTGAAAACCCCAACCCTTTCCTATTTTTATTGTTATGTTTAAGAGATATAGGGTGGGTTATACCTTGCTCATGTTTTCTTAATCCCTGGCCTTGATATCAATACTTTTGCAAGTATCGAATGCCAAAGTCATATAATGGTGGTATAGGAAGTGTTTCTAAAGGCTTTTCATCTTCCTTAAGATGAATAAATTTATCTCTTGAAATGGTTTGAACGTAGACATTGACAACTATCACCATTCAAGGCTTTTATATAACATGCTTTAGAAATTGAAAGAATGCAAGATTAATCAATTTTAATTCCTTCCTCGAGGGAGAATTGGATAGTGTCATAATCATAGTTCAAATCAATCAATATCATTCATGATAAAAGATATGAAGGAAATAAATATTAGACAAAACATGTATTAAGCATCCCGAATGGTATGTTTAGGGTTTTGATGTTCAAATATTGGGTATACCAAATGTTTAACCCTAAAATGATCTATATTGGGGTTATCTAGATTATTAAAGAGGTATATATAAATGAAATGGCACAAGGGTGATAATCAGATCTATAGCAGACTAATTAAATGTTAAACTCAGATATAAGCATACACTATATATACTAAGATAGTCTAAATATAAAAATTACATATATGATTAATATAAAAATGACAAAGAAGTGAAGTACTTATCTTGTTCTGATGCTAATGTATATTTGGAACTGGAACAAGCTGAAAGTAGTTATAAAGGAGATTCTAGAACAATCATTTGATTCTAGATTTGACACCTATGGCTCCTTGGATAGTAACATCAACTTGAGACAGTTGCATCAACACTACTGTCTGGTTCAATTCTAGTGTCATGTATAAGATATTTTCTAAAATAGGATGCAACCACCTGGATGCTTATGGGTTTTGTTTCACCTTCACTCTGATGCATTTAGATTTGGGTCATGGATAGTTGTTACTTATGAAATGGGAAAACCCTAACTTTCCATCTTTAATGTCACCTTGGGGAAAAATGGATTAGTGGGCACACAGTGTCAAGCTAACCCCAGTGATCCCACTATCAACGGATGTTGCCTACATAGCCAATACTTTGAATATGCCTTAGAATGATGTAGTTATCCCCTATGTGTTGGCTTGTGTGTGAATCATATAATATGTGCAAAGCAAGTACAATAATGACCTAGCTTGTAACTTAGTGAGTCAAGGTCTTGGGCTGCTCCTTTAGTAATTCAGACCTGTAGATGTGTTTTACCTATAACTAGTATGGAAATAAAGAAGTTTTGTTCAATTTAATGATTGATAGAGTGATTTTGATAAGTGCCTTGGTCTCTTTGGCCTTTTTATAGGTGTTTAATGAATGAGGGTTGATCTTGTATTTATATCAATCCTTTTAGAGTAATACTCACATTAAAGCACTTTGGTCGACTATTAGGATATGCTTTATTTACAAATCAAATGACTTTAGGGCACTAGACACTTGCATTGGGATATGATAGTAATGTAAATGATATTATCTATATCAGGCATTAGTGTTTAAGGAGTATGAGAGTAGGTACATGTTCAAAATTTATAGATATGGAATATAAATACATTTTAAGCATTTTGGACAAGATAGAAGACCTAGGTCATCAACATAAGACTGGTCAAACTAAAATATATAGGCCAATGGGCATAAAGATAGAGCAGATGTGAGCCTTTCAGAAATGAGAAAGATAAATAATTTCAGAGGAACAACCAAGGTATGAGATAGCCAAGTGTACAAGACTGAGGTGCTATATAATCATAAAATATCATCTACACAAATGTTGATTCTAAAAGTGAAAATGATTATGATCATGATGAAAATTGGAATGATAATGATTATTATGCATATAGTAATGAGCAAAATATTTTTACTACATCTAGTATTCCTTCCTCTCCATACACCCTTCATGTTGATGATGATTGCTTGCTACATGAAAAATCAAATTATAGTGTGCTTAGTGACAATGTTATTTCAAATTAGAATGACGTTCCTAGTTTTCTTTTGAAAGATGAACTATGTAGCACGTGGATTCTAGTAATGTAATTCATAGTGTTATTTCATTTATTTCAATAGAATTTTATATGTCTTTGCAAACTAATGATATATTAAATACCAGTGAATCTCCCAAACCCATCTCTACTAAAGTAGAATATATTCCTCAACCCCTTCCTCCTAAGCAAAAAAGTGTACCAATGGCCCCAATTAACAATAAAGTTCAAGTATTAGATGTACCAATCCAAGATATTAATACTCCTTCATAAGAGATCATCTCTTTAATGCATGTTGTGGGTGCTTTACAACATAAAGTACATGAACATACATTGGAAAGTAAAGCGTACTACACTTGGATAGATTTTGATGCTATCCATGGAAGCCCCATATTACATAAAAATTTTCATGCACCATTACCATTTGATTTAAAAATCCTCACATTTTCTAAGTTCAATGGAAATGAGGATCCTTATTTTCATCTCAAAGCTTATATAAAAGCTATGAATGGGTGCAATGGCAGTTTGATATTATTAAAGTTATTTATGAGGATCCTAGAGGATGAAACACTAAATTAGTTTCATCATTCATGCCCTAGTGGCTCATTACAAACATATGATGAGTTAGAATAAGTCTTCCTTATGCATTTTATTCAAAATAAAAGACCCATAGTTACATATGAGAAATTACATCATTACAGCAAGGCAAGTCAGAGCCAGTTTGTGATTACATCTTATGGTTTAAAACATGTATGAATTAATTAATCTATGAACCAAAAAATTAAAAAACTCAATATTTTTTTGGTAGAAGTCTCATTTTACCTCTTAAGGACATTTTTTATATCATACATACATATAAGACATTTCAACATCTTTATAATGAAACTATCGCATTGGAAAATAAATTAGGACTTGTTGAGATTAATTTGAAGGCAAATTTTGATATGGAGATGTTACCATCAGATTCATCCAATTTGGTTTAAGCACCTAATCCATAATTTATAAAGGTTAATGTGCAATAGAAACTAGAAGTTAAATAACTTAATAAAGAGAAAGAATTGGTTAACAAAGCAACTCTAATAGTGAATAAAGGATAATATACTAAGCAAGATCATATACAGTTTGATTCATTCAAAGATAGGCCTTAGGACATTATTTTGACACTATTGGATAAGAGGATGATTACACTTCCTCCCAATCATTATCATCTACCATATCGCTTGGACAAATTTATAAATCAACCTTATTGCAACTATCAACACATTAATGGTCATTAAGATAATGATTATTGTGCACTCATAGAGCAAATTGAGTAGTATGTTGACAAAGGTATTACCACATTTTTAAAGGGACATCTAGGTCTCCTTATTCTCATTCTTATAGATCCCATTATACCATGATTGATTTATCCCATGACATTCATGTCAAGGAACCAATGGTTACTCATCATGTGACTAAATTTTTTCTCAAGCACCCAACTATCATAGATCAATGGCATCACCATCTCAACAAAAATGGCAGCTAATATAGAAAGAAAAGCCAACTTATAATGGTGTTATGACACAAGGAAATCATAATAAGTCATCATTGACAATAGGACAACTGATAAAGATACTTAAAATAGATACTACACATATTCCTACTACAACTATGCATAGGCTGATATCACAACCACAATACAAACATTCAGTTACACAATATGATCACTATGGTTCTCAATTTTTATTACCTTCAGGGTGGATAGATGACTATTCTAGGCTTAAATAGTTCATACATTATTAGCATTAGCAAATCAAATTGAAAACATATATACATAAATATAAAAAGCTAAATTAATACAATCATTAACCATTTTTATATACCAAAATGGATTGTATCCATATATATCAAAATAATTATAAATTATAATAAATAATACATCATTTTATGATAGAAGTGCAACCCATATGACCCTCCTCATCTACATCAACATCATCTATATCAAATATTATAGGAGACCTAGAACTAGAAGCACCAGGATGATCTCTTCTCTCTCTCTCTCTCTCTCTCTCTCTCTCTCTCTCTCTCTCTCTCTCTCTCTCATCTCTAGATCACCATACATAGCTAGTTGTGCCTTGATATTGACTTGATCTCACTATAATCATATATACTTTTTTAATAGTTTAGGATCTAGACCACCTATCAAATTTAGTGTGGGTGAATGCAGGCTTGCCACCTTGGCTCTCAACTCATCCTGATCTATCATGGCTTGCACATACATTGAAGTAACAATCAAAACCGGATTAATTTAATACACATGCACATTGGCAACTATCATAGCTTGATATATTATACCACCATCCATAACATCATCATGAACATGTTGTGTCAGCTCACTTAGTGTAGACTCAATGGTCATAATACAATACTCATCATCACCTACATGGATGCATAATGAACAAGTTAGTTATTACTTAGTAATTTTTTTGAAAAAAATAAACTTATAAATAATAAAAAACTAATTAAAACATTCCATACCTCCAACTTCCCTGATAGGCTCAAGGTCCAATACATCATCACTAGCCATTACTCCACCCAGGAATAATGGAGCCCATTTATGTCATTTCCACCATGTCATATGTGCATTTTTATGTTGGGGTTTTCTCTTTACGTTGGCCCTAAAACCTCTTCCCAACAAGCTAGTGTGTTGGCCCTATCACGTGAGGGATGAGTCTCCCATGCTCACCTGAAGTGCGTAGCAAAAGATCGATTCTCGAAGACTTTGAAATACATAGTGTAATTACTCATTTCTAGTAAAATAAATATCATATTATTGTTTCTTTTCATATCATGCTACCATTACTAGCTAATTATAAAAGGAAGAACTCATGAATTTTAATTGCTCAACACATTTCAATATTTAACATAATTCACAATCCACTGCTCAAAGTACTGTATGATAAACATTGAATTCTCATATATATTTTTGAATTACAAGACATGATATATTTTAAAAGGTTCTTCCTTTTTCCACCCACACTCACAAAAACTTACAACATGGGTTTTTATACTTGTTTTTCCTTATCCAAGTGTCAAATTCCTAACTACAAGATAAATGACACATGAATTCCCAACAAGTTGGGTCATGGCTATTACAACTATTTATTCCTAAAGACTCAAGCCTCTATGCCCCTAGATGCTTGCTTTATGTAATAAATGTATATAGGTGTTCCATTCCTTATGGGCTAGTATCTAACCTTTGATTGGTGGGGAGAAGGTGTCTTATTTGATTTATTCTTTCTAACTACTCCCACATTCTTCACACTTCACCTTCCTTGAGCTCCCCTAGTCTTCTGCTTCTTGTTCAAAGTCATGTGTTCTTAGGTCCCTTATGCCACATTTTCTCTTTGACTGTGTCCTCTCACACTAGGTCTTCCATGCCATTATCCTTTGGCACCCTTCAACTCTCATACTACTAGTTTCGTGCCATGGTCCTTTTGCACCATGGGTCTTCCATGCCATGCCAAAACTTATATAAATGAACAGTGGTCCCTCCACATTGTGCACCAAGAATAGAATAAATACTTGTCAAAATTATGGTGCCAACATCACCCCACACTAATTTGTTAGTCCATCCTGGACTAGTTTGTTCTCGCATCCTCAAGGAACTCAGGCCCTTTTTGCTCAAATTCTTTCTTCAACTCATCCCAATAGGATAAAGCATCAAGAACTTTAACAATTATTTGTTCAATGGCCTCCTTTATTTATTTCAACTCCTCAGGGTGAGTTAGAGTCTCAATCTTCTTTATATGCTCCTCTAGGGTTGTGTTAGCTTCCTTTTGGATGTCTTCTAACTTAGAGACCTCTTTGTCAATTGGTCCTTAGAGTGTGGTAAAATTAGCATTTATTTGCTAATGATGGTTATTAATTACCTCCTCCATCATTTCTACATCCTTAAATGCCTTAGCATGTTCTATGTGGTCTTTTATTAGTAGAGTTGCATTAGTCGCTTGTTGCCTCAAGACCTCTTCATCATTGAGCCGGGCCTCTATGATTTTATTAGGGAATTCCATGCATGAAAAATTCTCATCTGAAATTGGGATTACTTCCTCAAATCTCCCTAAAGTGTTATGGAAGATATCTGTTGTAGCACTGAATTGTTCCAAGAGTTCCTTGGACTCATCTCTGGGCACAGAACACTCCTTATTCTTTTTGAGCAATAGCTCAACCAATGTCTCCTATTTTCCCAAGGTGTCTCTATCTAGAGCTACGCCATCTGATAGTGTTGGTTCTTATTTCAAAATTGTTTTACAAAGGGTTAATACCCTTAATTTTGGCTTAATGGTCTCTTGAAGTTGTTGGTTCAAGAAGGTTACTTCCTTGGCTAGCACCTACTTTTTAACATATAGTTTATTATACATTTCTATGACCCTGTTATGTTTTCTTTTAGTCATATGCACATCTAACTCTGAAAAAATATTTTGGTGAATCACTTCCATGGCAAGTTTCAAAAATGCGGTGCTGGTCATCAATAGGGTGAGCTCATATGGATCAAACTTCATTAAGTCTGGAAGACCTAGGGCATCTGGGCCAGAATCCATGTAATCCAAGGGGATGCCAAATCAGGGTTCATCATTATACTTTTCCATTAGGAAGGACAATTGCTTCTTAGTTTCATGGGTAGCATGATTTGGGTGGAAATGGTTCCAAAGATAGAGTTTCTGGTCCTCTACAATGAACTGATATCATTCATGTAGATTAAAAATATTTTTCCATTATGGTTCCCCTTCAGCTAGCCCCTTCCCCTGTCTTGGGTCTCTATCAGGTTGGATCCTAGTAGCCATCCCATCTGTTTCCAATTTTGCATGATGAACCTATTCACCAATCAGGACCTCCCACCCCAGGGATGGAGTCTTCTTTGGATCATACTATATTTATCTACTCTAGGAAGGGGTCCTTTTGGGGTGCTTGTTTTGGAGGGGTGTGTGGTGCTAACCCAATGATAGCCCTAGGAGAAGATGGAGGAGAAGGTGGAGTTGGTTGAGAAGATTGAGATGGAGAAGTGGAGGTTGATGAAGGTGAACTATGAGAAGATAGAGATGAAGAAAGAGGTGAAGATGAATGGTGAGGTGGAGGTTGTGGGGGACGAGGTGCTGATCTAGAGGGTTGTGCCTCCACTATCCTCTGCCACTTTTTGGGGCCTTGCTACCCACTTATGCTCATGCTTGGCTTAGACATTTTCTTCCATAATGGAATTTAGGGGATCCTTTGCCTTGATTCTACATCTTGAGGATGTTGGTTGGGGTGTAACATATAAAACAATTTATGTACCTATTCCCAAACCAAGATGTTCTTCATTATAATGCTAGTCATGTTCATTTCTCTTATTTTCATGTAGGCCTTCTTGTTGGGGTAAACAAACACCTTTTAGAGAGTATGGCACTCTACGTCGATCCATTTTGCTTGCAAGTTAATTGGTATTGGTTGTGCATCATGAATTCTATTCACATAATTGATAAAGTAGCATGTAGGGAAAGCATAGGGAAGTTTGAGCCATGTAGAGAGTTCCCCTAAAGGAATCATGTGAATATGTGCTAAGGAGAAATGCTACTTCAGAGCAAATTATGCTTGATCCTTTGTTTCAGAGGGTAGATCCTTGGGAATTCACCATTCATCTCCAAAGGCTACCTTCATTCCATTAAACCAATGTCTCATCTTCATCTTATATTTTGGAGTGATGTGGTGAGGGTATATAATGGCTTTGTAGCATTTGATGAGAGATTTGTTCATGGGGAGATTCACCCACTTCAAGGATCTTGTGTTATAATCAAGCATGCTAATTTCATCAAACATGATCAATAACAATATTATGCCCCAAGGAAATCAAAACTTAGGTGTTGTATGCACATTATTCACATCTTTGATTATCCTCTAGGTAAAGTATAGTCCCCAGTTGTACTGCACTCCCTGTAGTACTTAGTTTGTTATGTGTAAGTGGGCCATATCCACCTCCTTCTATCTATCGATCCCTCTGGTCTTGGGATAAATGATTTGCATTACTACTCTTAGAGTGGGATCCTGTAGGTTTGTGATATGCATCATATGTCCCTGCTTTTGATACATAAGTATGGTGGTGGTCTGTTGGATTTCCTCCATTATTGCGAAGTCATCTAATGCATTGACTCTAATGCATTGGATTCTTGTCACTTTGCTTACCCTCTCCATACTGATCTTCCTATTATGCCTTATGAAGTGGATATAATCCTCATTAATATGTGAAAGGAGGAACTAAACTACCTTAGTAGGATTTCCAATGTATGGTACTTTGAAAAGTTGGAAGAGGCCAACTTTGTCCAGTTGGTTCTTGATAGTCAGGTCATAAACCACTTAGTTTTATGTGTTGGTGGTCCAAACTTGATAATCATTTTGTAATTGTATTTCATTCCTCAAATGATAGTGGTTGTAATAAAAAATGGTCATAGTTTCCACCTTGGAAACCTATTTCTTGGTGTGCAAAATTGACTCTGGCTATTGCATCTCTTCAATGTAAATGGTTGGAAGGGAAGATGGTGGAGTGGTCTATGATGACGAAGCATGCACTTGATTTCCTTTTTCCACCATTTTGTCTTCTTCCACGCTCTCACTCTGAACTCTTGTACACTACTCTTGCTGTGGTGTCTCTCATAGGTTTTCCAAAGGCTCCTCTCTTATATAAAACTACTCTTCACCTACCTCTCTGTCTTTAGGAATGGTTGGTAGTTTTTCATGTCTTTTCACTTTTCTTTTTAGCTTCAGTACCCACGAAGGTGCTCGAAGGTTAACCCTTAGTTGTCCCACATTCCCAAATGAATATGTGGTGGTGTTTAACTTGTCTTGACTCTCAAACTTTACACTTTAATAATGGTGGAATCTAGCAACTTGCGACAACTTTTACTAATAATGGCCTTGACCCACTTTTATACTTGGTTTGCACTTATCTACCTCTGCTTGGAAATTTTGTTTGAATCTCCGTTTAGTATACTTTCTTACTGAATTTGACCTTAGATTTGGTTTTTTGGTTCGTGTATTGCTTTGATTCATTTATCGACTTAAGATTTTAGTAAGGTAAAATGTAAAATGGCTTTAACATGGTTATTTATAGGTTCCTCGACCAATTTACCTCATTAAATTCTTTCCTCTCCTTGTCATTTCTAGCCATAAATACATATCTTCTAATGTTCTCTGTACTTTGGATTTTGCATTGAGCCTTTAGAGTTCCTAACAAACTTGTCCCATCATTCCACTCACACATTTGCTTGTTATGACTACGCTTATCACATTAATTGTCCATTCCTTCCTATGCCTTACATGGACGTGGGTGATAATTGTCCTATTCTTTTGAAGTAATGAAAACCAACTATCATGCAAATGGTAGGAATATATTATATTAAATAACTTATGCACCTTTAGTCACTTGCGTACCCATGTGTCTCATATTCATATGCACATCTTTCCCACACAAAATAGGGTTCAGTGTCCTCCATGAGAACAAAAACACAAAAAAAAACAAATGCACACCTTAAGGGCAACACTTTTTATTGAAAATAGGAAATCCTATTCTAATGCCTCCAAGCCTTATTTAATCAAAAACATAAATTTAAATAGAAAAATAAAATGACTGAAGCTGACTCCCATTATAATGTCGAGGGAGGAATTGACCATCTATTCACTTCAGCTGACATGCACCTGTAGATCAAATACTATGAATTATGAATGGTCCATCCCAATGAATGCGGAGCTTCCCAAGGTAGCATGCGAACTGTTGGGGGATCACAAGAACAACACCTGTTCTGATCCCACTTTGTTAGGATCTTGCTCCTCAGAAAGAGCACAATATGATTACCAAATATAAGCAATTATAAATGCGGAAATAACCAGAAATACAAGTAACTAGAATTCACCAATAGCACAGAATATGAGAGACAATACACTATCTTGTATTAACACTTTACAGAAAAGAATACAATAAAGAGCCACCACACTCTTCCACCTTACAGAGGCTTCCCACACCTCAAGTGTACAGTAATTCTTCTACAACACTCTCGTACCAAAAAAATGGTCCCAACAACCAACTCACAAACAAAATTGGTGTTCACCTCTCCAACTAGTCAGTAATAACCCTGCCAGTTCACCAAGCACTCTATAGTACTTCAAGTTGATCTCCCATGAACCTACAACCTGCAATTCAACAGACCATACTCACACATGTAGATCTCCTATGAGCTTGCAACAACCTGCAACTCAATGATCTTACACTTAGAAGGAACTTCCTTGCCTTCCTTATCTTGTACTTATACAATACATGCCAATGGGTCTATAAATAGATCCCAGACTTAAACACTAACTTAGACTCTTAATTTAGACAATTATCCTCGCAACTCAAGACTCTAACTGGCCTTTACATGCAAACACTTCGTTCACTTAACTAATTGTCCGTGCAACGAACAGTTCTGGAACACACAGGCGACCGACGCTGGTCCCTGCTTGCCTAGTTCTGCCGACGTCAGTCGACTCTCTGCCGTCACCAGTGGCCTTCTGCACTGGTCACGACTGACGTCGGTCTGCTGCCCACGCCGGTGCTCTTGGATCTCAGCAACCTTCTGTTCCTTCAGTTTGCAAAGAGTTGAAGCTTTTAGCTCTACAATCTAACAATCTCCCACTTGGAGATAAACATCTGCAACCTGTACCTGTACTCCGTCTAGTTTGTTCCCTTGGCTTTGTATCCCTCCTCAAGAACACTCTTGAAGACCAACCACCACAAATCTGTAGTGCAAAACCTGTCATCCAAATCACCTGCCACATCCACATCTACAAACCATGTAGAAAATAACTTGAACTTGCATAGCATGTGCACCTGATGCTAGTCCCTGTAAGAATCCACTGAATTGCCCTCCAATGGTTCTCTCCCAGATTGGCTCCTAACTTGTGATAGCTCCCACTGCTTGGGAAAACTCAGGTTTAGTACATACCATGCACTCAACCTCATTATGTGAATCAAGAACCTATTCTGTAAACTGTCCAACCATCGGCGTGCTAACTGGTCTCACACAATCATCCTGAAACAAAGTCAACATGTGACCTCCCATGTCTCTAGAACACACTCATGCCAAATAATCTTGCTGCTCCCAGATTCTCCATGACATTCCTCTGAACTAGCTTTACCTTTAGTTCAGTAATACCTGTATATGTAACCCTGCAACAAGCACATCATACAGTAATAGGATAATGTAGCTAATATTATCCAACCTGGTAAAGAGAAACACAATGATCAAACCTCCATTGCCTTGTAGCTAATACAAGACCATATACCCTGATCTTCCATCTCACGTATCCATTTCCGCTCTTCTTCATCCTGAACATCCATTCGTCTCTCAGTGCTTACTTCCAGCTGGCAACTCTACCCAAAACACCTGTTTGGTTCTCCTCCAAGAAATCACATCCTCATCCATGCCTAGCTCCCACTGTTTCTTGGATCTACCTGTTCTGCTTCTTCAATAACTTCCTGGTCTTATGCCATAAGTGAGTAACAAGTAGTGTAAAGAAGGGAAATGACAAATTTAAGAACTTACGCCTTCAGTCCTCCATATGGGCGCTTGAGACTCCATGACAGCTTGCTGTCCACCCAAAATTCGTCTCAGTAACCGATGCCAGTCACATCTCAGTCTGCAGCGGACCGATGTTGGTTGCCTGCGACTGCCTCCTTACCGACGTCACTTTCCCCTGGCCGACATCGGTAGTAATCTGCCCTGAGTCACCGACGTCGGGCTGCACATAGTCGACGTCGGTCCTTGTCTAGACGCTGACGCCAGTTTTCCTATCGACGTCGGTCTCTATGTTTTTCTAGTGAGACCTTACTTTTTCCCGCGAGCTCTTTTTGGATCAAATCCTTGTCCAAAACACCTTTGCTCTGCTCAGAATTCCTCTGCATCTTGTGCTGAACTCTGTCCGTCACCTTCTCCTTGAAAACCAAGGCTTTCCTGTTCTTGTCACTAACATCAGATTCCACAAGAAACGTCACCTTCTTTTTCTGCATATAAAATTCATGATCCATACCTTTCAAATCTGAAAGCATACCCTTTGACTCAAGAACAAGCATCTCCTTATTTATGTGACCAAGCCTATTAAGCCACATCTCTGAATCTACAGCTGAAGTAGATAACCCAAAAAGAGAATCAGTAATACAAGTAGATAGATAAAGCGTACCTACTTTCTTACCTCTAGCTACAACAAGTGTACCCTTGGTAACCTTCTAAGAGTCCGCTGTGAGAGTTACTGTGCAACCCTCATCACCCAAATTTCTAATAGAAATCAAATTCCACTCCAGAACTGGGACATGCATGACCTCCTTTAACACCCATGTGTTACCTGTCTGCAGTTTCAGCTTCACTTTCCCTTTGCCAACAATCTGACAAGGCTTACTATCCCCTACACAAATTTCTTCAAAGTCTCTCTGGACATACTCATGAAAAAATTCCCTATGTGGGGATGCATGAAAAGAGGCACCAGAATCTAAAACCCAAGATTCTACTTTATCCAAAGAACATACCAGAGCATCCCGTGCAGCGTAATCTGCAACATCTGCTTCTTGTTCATGTCCTTCATGCTGATCTTCACCCGATCTGCAATCTCTCTTTAAGTGCCCTTGCTTTCCACACTTCCAGCAGGTTATTCTGCCATACTTGGACTTGGATCTCCTGCCTATCTTGGACCTTGATCTCCCACGCTCTATCTTCTCTCTTTGCCTTCCTCTGCCTTCAACACTCAAAGCATTCCCTGATAATTCACCTGTGCTATTCCTGCGTATCTCTTCATTCAAGATCACACTCACAACATCATCCACTTTTAAGACTTTTGAAGGAGACACAGTATTAGAAACTGCCATTACCAAACCTTCCCAACTTTCAGGTAATGAACACAAGATTAAGAGAGCTCTAATTTCATCATCAAATACAATATTGACTGAACTTAACTGGTTTACCAAACCATGAAAATCACTAAGATGGCTATGTACAGATCCACCTTCCAACATTTGCAAATTAAATAAACGCTTCATAAGAAATACCTTATTAGAAGTTGAGGGGTTTTCATATAAATTTGCCAAAGATTCCATCAACTCCACCGTTGTCTTACACTGTGATAAGCTGGAAATCACAGAGGATGCAAGACTCAATCTAATAGATCCCAGAGCCTTCCGATCAAGAACCTCCCATTCTTCATCTTTCATATCTGAGGGTTTGCAATTAACCCCACCCAACGGTAAGTACAAATCTTTTTGATACAGATAATCTTCAATCTGCATCCTCCATAATTGGTAGTTCTTGCCATTAAACTTCTTCATTCATAGCATACTATTTTCTGCCATTGCTCAACTCCCACTCAAACAGCAACCCTGTGAGTAACCTGTAATCAAAACACACTAACCAGATCTAATCCAATATGTTAGTATCCCAACCAACAGCTCTGATACCACTTTGTTGGGGGATCACAAGAACAACACCTGTTCTGATCCCACTTTGTTAGGATCTTGCTCCTCAGAAAGAGCACAATATGATTACCAAATATAAGCAATTATAAATGCGGAAATAACCAAAAATACAAGTAACTAGAATTCACCAATAGCACAGAATATGAGAGACAATACACTATCTTGTATTAACACTTTACAGAAAAGAATACAATAAAGAGCCGCCACACTCTTCCACCTTACAGAGGCTTGCCACACCTCAAGTGTACAGTAATTTTTCTACAACACTCTCCTACCAAAAAAATGGTCCCAACAACCAACTCACAAACAGAATTGGTGTTCACCTCTCCAACCAGTCAGTAATAACCCTGCCAGTTCACCAAGCACTCTATAGCACTTCAAGTTGATCTCCCATGAACCTGCAACCTGCAATTCAATAGACCATACTCACATGTAGATCTCCTATGAGCTTGCAACAACCTGCAACTCAATGATCTTACACACTTGGAAGGAACTTCCTTGCCTTCCTTATCTTGTACTTTTACAATACATGCCAATAGGTCTATAAATAGATCCCAGACTTAAACACTAACTTAGACTCTTAATTTAGACAATTATCCTCACAGCTCAAGGCTCTAACTGGACTTTACATGCAAACACTTCATTCACTTAACTAACTATCTGTGCAACGAACAGTTCTGGAACACACAGGCGACCGACGCCGGTCCCTGCTTGCCTAGTTCTGCCGATGTCGGCCGACTCCCTGCCATTACCGAGTGGCATTCTGCACTGGTCATGACCGATGTCGGTCCTTCTGCCGACGCCGGTGCTCCTGGATCTCAGCAACCTTCTGTTCCTTCAGTTTGTAAAGAGTTGAAGCTTTTAGCTCCACAATCTAACACGAACTTAGAGTCGTAGAGTAGAACTTTCATACCTGGGGTGAATATTTTGTTCTTTAGATGGTGATCATGCCATGCTTTTTATTTTTGTTTCTTAACATCTTGATTCTAGTGAGCGAGGAACTGTGCCTCGTCTAGTTTTATGAGTTCATCAGGCCAAGATTTCAAAGATGCATCATCATTAAGATTTCCTATACGTGTTATCTGGAGAGATGGAACTAGGAACTCAATAGGCATGATTGCTTCCTTTCCATATACTAGGTTAAGTGGTTTATTTTTATTAAGGCATTTGTATGTGGTCTGGTATGCCCAAAGTACTACAGATACCCTATCATCCCAATCAATTCTACCAATATTGTAGATTTTTTTCAAAGTAGTATCGAGAATCTTGTTAAAGGATTCTAGTGTTCCATTAGCCTATGGGTGATATGGTGTGGTCTTGTGATGTGTAATCATGAATTCAACCAACAAAATTCAAATTGTCTCATTCAGGAAGTGGGTTCCTTTTTCACTAGTTAAACTTAGAGGACATCTGAAGTCCATCATAATGTTTTCCCAAATGAACCATGTGGTAGTGGCTACTATATAATCTTTGGTTGATGTTGCCTCAACCCAGCGCGTTAAATAGTCTATAGCTGTAATTACGTATTGTGAACATGTTCTTCATCCTGTGGGAGTGATGGGAGCTATAAAGTCTATAGTCCACTTTTCAAATAGTTCTTGAGAAGGAATTGGGTGCAGTGGCATGCCATCTCTTCTATTAGGTTTTCCCACGTGTTGTCAGATATCACATTGCCTTGCATATGCCTTTGCATCTTTAAATAAAGTCGGCCACCATAGTCCTCTGAGTAATACCTTGTGTGTAGTAGCTTCACTAGTATAATGTCCTTTGGTAATACATTCATGTACTTCTCATAATATCTTAAGGTACTCATGTTAAATTATACAATAGTGCAGTACCTGGTCACGTTCCATCTTGTATAAATCTCCTACTATGAGTTGATATGATGCGGTGCAAATTGCAAGTTATTTCTTTTCTTGTAAAGTGAGAGATATAGGTGCATAACCAGTATTGAGGAATGCCATAATATATTCCAACTCTTTAGGTACCCTACTAATTTGGAAATGTTTTACGTTAGGAAGGTCATCTTCAATAGCATGTGGAGGTTTTTAATTTTCAATTCGGAATAAATGATCAGGTCCACAATTGGTTTTTCCAGGTTTTACTATTATAAAAAACTATAATTCTTGGAAGAGAACTATCTAATGGAAAATTATTCCATGGAGAACAAGCTTGTTAACCAGATACTTTAAGGCCTTATGATCGATATAGAACACAAATGGTGTAGCCAGAAGGTACTATCTAAATTTTTGTAGTGCATAAACCATAGACAAGGCTTCACGTTTAGTGGTGGTATAGTTTCTTTCAGCTGATGTGAGCTTCCTAGATGGGATGGTCCAAATTGCCCTCTCCTAGTTGTGCAAGTATTACACCAACTGCTATTTTTGATGTGTCAACATAGACATAGAATGGTTTTGTCCAATATTGAAATTGTAAGATAGGATCAGTAACTAGTCTTTCCTTTAAAGTTTCAAAAGCTGCTTTGCATGAATTTTTCCATATAAACTATTCATTATGATTTAATAGTTCTTCCAAGGGTGCTACAATTTTGACATAACCCTGAATGAACTTCCTGTAGTATCCTGTGTGTCTTAAAAATGTGCCCACATCATGTTGAGTTTTTGGTGTTGGTAGTCATATAATGATAGAGACCTTGGTTGGATTTACGAGGAGTCTCTCTTTACAAATGATAAGCCCATGGAGTACCCCAAATGGTGTCACAAATAGGCATTTCTTTATATATAAATAAATTTTTAATACTCAACAGTGCTCAAGCATGAGCCTCAGATTGGAATAGTGGTCCTTGATCAGGCCGTTTATCATCCACTCATCTAAGTAGACTTAGAGAAACTTATGGATAAAATCTTTAAAAGCCTCCACTGCTACCTATGAGAATACTACTTGGGCATTTTTTAACCCAAAAGGCATGATGGTGTAGGCAAAAGAGCCCCAATTCATAGCAAAAGTGGTCTTGGAGTAGTCTTCCTTAGCTATCTAGACTTGGTGATACCCTGAGAACTTATCAGTAAAGGATTATATCTCACAACCAACAACACCTTCTATGACTTCCTCTGTAAAAGGTGTTGGGAAAGGATTTGTGACACATGATGCATTCAAAACATAGTAATACATGTAGATACAAATACACCCATCCTTCATGATACTGATTACCATAGGACTCACCCAGTCAGATTCATTAATAGGAATAATTACTCTAGCATGGAACATGTTATTGATCTCTTCTTTTACGTTTACTTAGAGGTTGGGATTCATCAGGTATGGGCATTTTTTCATAGGATGAGCACCATCAATCAATTTTATATGCACCTTCCTGAGAGAAGGGTGAACCCATTTCATTTCATTGTAGTTCCTTGGAAACACATCCTAATACTCTTTTAGCAGCTCAAAGATTTGTAAACTTTCTATCTCGGTCCAATAATTTCTAATAGTCATGAACTTAGGTTTCTGCTCTATGTCAATGTTTAGTTGAACAGTTAGAATGGGCCCATGATAAGGATTATCCACTAGGAAATTGGTGCCCTAAATAGTTTATGAGCCAGTAATTATGGGAACATGCAAGTTGTTACTAAATGAATTGAATGGAGTGGATCCTTCTCCATCTACTTGAAAGGTGAGCTTTTATTTTTCTAATAGATTTCTTCCCAACGCTCTTTACTAGAGACTATCAGTGGTGAAAGAAGTAATTATCTGGGAAGCTCATTGAATAAACTCAAAGGCTCTTCTAGTTTATGATGAATATGATGCAGGTGGTCTTCCACTGAACTTAGATCTTTAATTATTGCTTCACGTATGGCTTGAAGAGAAGGGCACAGGTCCATCCTTCGCAAAGAGTAAGAAAGCATGAATGCCATATTCTCCTTTAATAGCTACTATAACCTTGTTCCTTTATGCCTTTCTTCATGTATGTATCAAGCCCATGCACAAGTGCACAAGGTTTCATAGAACGTATGGACCCATAGGTATTCTGGTAAAAATGTTTCCTTAACTTGCTATATTATTTTACATGCCTCAAGGTGAGGTTCAGGTGCTTCTATGCCTCTATAGCTGAGTCTACGTTTGAGCTTATTATCATGGTGAAATCTATGATGTAAAGCAACTTGCACTTGATCCTAATATAGTAGGTTCTCTTTATGCATTCACCACCACCTGTGGCGGTGCCATAAAAAATGTGGTCTAAGGATCTCATCCATTCATTTTTGATACCATAGAATTCTTCAAGACACTAGATGAAATCATATACTTTCATTTGTCCTTGAAACTATGGAGCTTCATTAATTCTTTCCAAAGGTGGTCCCTCTAATGGTCATCTAATTGTTAAACCCCTGAGACACACAAATTTTGGATGCTTAAGGAACTGGTGTGGGATGTCTTCTCTATTGATGTTGTTGCACAATCTTCTAGAGAGATCTAATCACCATGGGTTCAACAATTGTAGGCATTACTTGTGGTATCTGAGATAGACTGGTTGTCCACCCAACGAAGAATACCATCTAGAGTTGGATCATGATGGTCATCATGTTGAGTAGTCACATTATACAAATTGTTGATGTCTTCATCAGCGCTTATAGGTTCAATATAGGGTGGTCTTAGTGCTTAATTATCATGCATTGATCAATATTTTCAAAGCTAATGTACTAGTTCTTAATGTTAAATTGTGGAGCTAAAGCTTCACTAGTGTGCAAATGTGGAGGTTATTGAGTGACACAGTAACTGATGTCGGTCAGGCCAATCGATGTCAGTTATCTTTAGCTACACAGTAACCAGCATCGATTATGGTTGGCAGGCATCGGTCAGACAAGAACTGACATTGGTCACTTGTGTGTTTCCAGAACTGGTCTAATTTTAGACGAATAGTTGGTTTGCATGTAAAGACTAATTTTAGTCTTGAGTCTGCATTTCTAATTATTGTTTGGTTTGGGATCTATTTAAGAGACCCATGGGGCTGTATTGTAATCAAGGACTAAAGGATTAGATCCTTCAAGTGTAAGATCTAGAAGGTTTGCAAGAGTGCAAGACTAGGGAGATCTACATGTAAGCAAGACCAGTTAGATCTACAAGTGTGCAAGATCAAGGAGGTCTACGGTGAAATAGGCAACAACAACCATTGGGTTGATTGTCACTGGAGGGAACAACTCAGTGTTGAGTTGGTTGTAATTGATTGAGAGAGAGAACTCTTGAGGGAGAATTATTATATGCCCAAGAGGTGTGGGAGAAAGATTTCTTCATTGTATTTCCTTCTGGAAGAGTGTTAATACAGATTGTATTGTTTCTCGTATCTCCTATTCTTTGCTATTTCTGATTTCTAGTTACTTATTACTTTTGGTTTAATTCCATGTTTAGTTGCTTATACAAAGGTAATTAATTGTACTCCATGGAGGAAATTAACACTTAAATCTTAAATCTACATGATTTTCATAGCACCAAGGTCTTCCAAGTAAGGTTGGATAATCATCAACCTCTACCAACTCCAAAACCTCAAAATCTACTTTGAAGGGAATCCCAAGTATTTCAATAGTGGCATTTTAAGGACTTCGATAAGATATGCATGACTCTTATTTGCCATAAATAAGACATGAGGTGAAGGTTGCAAAGTTGGACTAGACATCTTCTGCCAGGCATCTTTAGTGAGCACATTTACTTCAACGTTAGTATCTACTAGAATATCTTAGATTACCCATCTATTGATAGCAACATTTACTAATATTTTTCCATCTTCTAGGGGAGTAGAAATATAATTTTTTGAACATCAAGCATGGTTTAAATATCAGTCCTTCACTTTGTCAGCTTAGCTGAGCATGGGTTTCATTTGGTAGGCAAGCTTGTTCTTTAAACCAAGCGCTATGTTGGGGGATGATGTCTTCATCAAGCATGCACTTGCATAGTTCCTGGAAACTATCCCACATTATTAGAAGTTTGATTACCCTTTGCACTAAAACATGTTGTATGACATCCCAGTCCTTATGATATTGAATTTCACCTTGGAGCTCATGCACAAGTGCCATTATATCCTAGAGAACATCCTTTTGCTAAAGTGATTTAGGGTATTTCCTTGCATGAGGTTCTTCCTGATGTACCTTTTCAATCAGGCTAGATGTAGATTATGTTTGGCCTCCATTGTGAGTAGTAATATTGACTTGCTATACAATAGGGATGGTTAGTCAAGCATGCCATTATGGTTTGTCTATACGGATCATACCTACACCTTTTTCATTTTGGTCCTTTGTAATGGCTGCATATAGTTTGGGCACTCTTCTAGTTGGTGATCTTTTTTGTAGTAAGCTTATGTTGGGTATTATGAGCAATCCCTTTGATAGTGGTCTAGAGAACCACACTTAAAGTAAGTCCTTTATGGAAGCCTACCACCTCATCCTTGTCCTTTTCCATGCCCATGATAGCCACCATTATCCTAGGAACCAACGACTGAGGCTTGACACATGTCATGCACTCAAGCCTCATGAATATTAGTAATTAGATGATACTCATTAGTGTCATGAGTATAATATCATTTTTTGTATAATACATAGATACTTTAATGCTTGTGGCCCATTTCAAAAGTGTACAGGAATGAACATCATGATCATCATGACAAATCTTATAAGTTTGATTTAAGACTATGTGGATGTTCTTTTATGGGAAATTATTTCTTGTGTGTCCTTTAGTTTCATAATCAGTACACCAAACACCACTATGTGTCTCATGTGCATTATTTTCCATTAATTTTTCAAGCTAAGAATCCATAGATGCTATTTGTGCCTCCATAAAGGGACTAATCCTAGTATCTATACTTCCAACCACTTCAGCACGTAGGGCAACCTCTAGAGCCTCATGTACATTGGTGAAAGTTCTATGTGACAAGGTTCATCATAAAGGTAGCAATAATCCTCTTATGAACCATTATGCATGTTAAGCATGATTGATTTCAAAAGATACCTTAGAAAACAAGGTCTTGAGCTGAGCATCATATTCCTGTATGCTCTTTGTAAGTCCGTATTTTATGTCTTTCAACACTGCTATACTCTGCTACTCAAACTCCAAAATATCAAATTCTTGTAGAAACACTGCTTTGAGCTGGTCATAGTTGACCACTGCTTGGTGAGGGTTGAATTTGTGATGACATTTGTGTGCACGTTCTAAGAGGGTAGTTGTGAACTGTGTTGCCTTTTGCTCATAAGACATAATGCCACTGCCCTCCAAATTAGTTCACACTTATGAACATGTTCAATTGCATTTTCCACCCCTTGATACTCAGGTAGGTGCAATGTCATTTCATAATAAACCATAGGTGGTTGAACAAATGATTACTGAGAAGATCCTTCTCCTATTCCTAGAGGGGTTCCACTTCCTCCAGTACCTCCTCTTAATCCTCCTCCAGTGCCTCTACTAGAAGTACCCATGTAGGGAGGCATGGTGGAGGGTTGATTTCCTAGATTGGGGCCTATTTTTTGGCCTTGGCTAGATCCTCCATGCATTCCAAGCTATGCCATGGAATTTTCTTGAAAAGAAAAAGGTGTAGATTCTATGTTATTGCCTAATGGCCTGGTCTCAGTTTCTTGTACCCATTCAACTTCTGAATCTGTAATATATGTATCCCAATTCCTTATATGTATCCTTTCTAACTCGAAGGCATGAGAATGCACTATGGTGGGAGAGCCTATTTGACTTGTACTGGGTTCATATTAGATGGTCTATCCCATTTCTCTACAATATAATAGTGGCAAAGGTTGTGTCCCATAAGTGATGGATTCCTTAAGCACATCCAGCACCCTATAACTCTTCATAATGCTCCTTGAGTGTTCCTACTCTCTTCTTGTGCCACTAATTCCCATGATCCTTTGTCGAGCTTTATCATAATTCCATTTTCATAGTGCTCACTAGGTTGCTACCATGTTGAACCCACAATCCTGAACCAACCAATGGTCTTTCCTCCAATTATGTGGCTCATGCACATGAGATTTTAGCCTTCCATGGGTAGTGTTTCCAACCAAAGATAATAATTAGTTTTTTAATCTTGGAAGGAAATGGAAAAAGATATCATCCCCTTGGTTCTTGTATAAAATTAAACTTTGCTTCCGACATGAATATGTGGTCACAGTGTATTCTAGGATGTAACTATTCTGAACACCCTTCCACCAGTAATCAATTTCTCACATCTAGGAAACTTTCAGTCATGATAAATTACTTTGCCATTTTAGTGTCCATGACTATCTTCATCCAAGGTTTTAGGATCATCCTTGAGCATATGCTAAGATCTAGGAATGTAAAAGAATAGGGACCTCAAAAAAAAAAGTCTCATATAATGAGCTATAGATGTTTTGTTCTACCCACTGTCACACAGAAATTCTAGGCTCAAGATATGGAACCACAAAATTATCTTCAACACTGCTAATCCATTCTTTAATGTTTTCTAATGTAATGCGCTCAAACATTTCTCATGCTTGTACTCCAATTACTTTGGGTCCCAATAATGGAACCAAAATGTTGGGTTTTTCTCTTTACGTCAATGTTGAAACCTCTTCCCAACATACTAGTGTGCTGGTCCTATCATGCGAGGGATGAGCCTTGTGTGCTCACCCAAAGTGAATAGTGAAAGATCAGTTCCTGAAGACTTTGAAACACATGCTGTAATTACTCATTTATGGTAAAATAAATATCCTACTACTATTTCTTATCATATCATGCTACCATTATTAGCTAATTATAAAAGAAAGAACTCATGACTTTTAATTAATCAACACATTTCAATATTCAACATAATTCACAATCCACTGCTCAAAGTACCGTATGATAAACATTGATTTCTCATTTAATATTTTTGAATTACAAGACATGATATATTTTGAGAGGTTCCTCCTTTTTCCACACACACTCACAAAATCTTACAACATGGGTTTTTATACTTGTTTTTCCCTATTCAAGTGTCAAATTCCTAACTACAAGATAAATGGCACACAAATTCCCAAAAATATAGGTTGTGGTTATTACAACTATTTATTCCTAAAGACTCAAGCCTCTATGCCCCTAGATGCTTGCTCTATGTAATATGCATATCTAGGTGTTTCATTCCTTGCGGGCTAGTATCTAGCCTCCGATCAGTAGGGACAAGGTGTCCTATTTGATTTATTATTTCTAACTACTCTCACATTATTTGCACTCCACCTTCCTTATGATATCCTAGTCTTCTACTTCTTATTTAGAGTCCTATGTTCTCAGGTTCCTCATGCCACATTTTATCTTTGACTAGGTCTTCTCGTGTTAGGTCTTCTGCATCATTGTCCTTTTGTGCCCTTCAAATCTCACACTGCTAGTGTCGTGCCATGGTCCTTTCTCACCATGGGTCTTCAACATCATGCTAGAACTTATATATATAGACAATGGTCCCTCCACACTGTGTGCCAAAAAAAGAATAAAAAGTTGTCAAAATTGTGGTGCCAACATGGTACATCCCACATCATCCACATCTGGGATCTCCATCATGGGATCCTTCTCATTTTTTAGAATGGGTGAAAGATATACCATAGATGACCTACCCTTATCATCTAATCTCATTGGAGACCATACACTATGATCCCATGCCCATAGAGCTCGGGGCACATCTTGTTTCACCTTGAACTATCATGTGACCCTCTCATACTAAAAATGCTCAAATACATTTAGCCATCGATCATGAAACCATCGAATCACGTGAATCTAAAGAACCTTTATCCCATCGTCTAGCCATATAGTAAATTTTAGACACATAAATTAACATTTAAGCTCAAACAATGCACTTGCGACCACCTTTTTTACACACTCAACTCATGACTTATTTTAGGGCCTTTTGACCACTTTAATTTGATCTCTACATGGAAGACTCATTCTTTTAAGTTGAATAATGATCCTAAAATGTCCCTATTTCTTTTGCAAACAATCTAGGCCCACATTGAAACTATTATTGATCTTCAACACCACTATTTGTCCTTATTAGACAATAATGCCCCATTAAATAGGAGCACCCTGCTATGTTGTCTAAACCCACAATTGTTGCCTTCCTACCAAATCATGCTATTTTTTGAAATTTAAAGTTATGTAAAGGTTGGCTTATGAGTTTTATAAAGACCCATCTGAAGGAATTCCAAAAATACTACCATAAAATCATATTTCAAACCATTTTTCACACAAGAGGATTACACACTGAAATATACTAGAATTTTAATTGCACTTTAGAGAAAATTCCCTGTTTCTCCCAATTTTGATTACATACAACCCTAGTATCCTTGATATAAAGTTTGAATACACTTCCAAGTTCAAAATTCATGGTTGAAGCACTTAATCACGCTAGGGTTGTACCAACATCTAACATTTTGCACTAGTTTCACACACCACCATAGCATAGGAGAACTACATGGAGTATGATCCTTCTTCAGAGTATTGGTATGGAGGTAGTGATCAACATAGTGGTTATTATGGTCAAGCACAACTTCAATCATTGACCCATTTTTTCTTTGTGATTGCATTTATCTTCTTGTTTATTAACTTAGGGTTTTCTAGTGGAAAAATAGTTACCCAACCATCCCCAAAGTGAATTAGAAGCTCTTGTATAGTCTACTGAACAAATAAGTGAAGGTGCACATAACCTAAAAAATCTCATATCCCTGTTGTCTATTAGATAAGACAAACCTATCTAGGCTAAAATGCCCCTATTATTTCCCTATTATAATGTTGTTCTCTAAGAACCCTTCTAGCTCATGTTTTGAGTCCATACATAATCAACACAATCCCTTTGTCAGTCTCAAATCCATAAATAATGTTCATATCAATTTGATAGCTAAGTTTATATTTCTCCTTTACACTTTCCATATTTAGTATATTTATCAATTTAATAAGTTTCAAATCAGTTTATATCACTTATTGCATATCTATATTAGTTTGATTTTACACAACAATTTTTCATATTAGGTATTATATTTTCGTAGTTTTTCCAAAATTTGATAAAACACAAACCCTCTACAAGGTCTCCACACAATAGACTCAATCTTCAAATCATTTAGTATTTGTCTAAAGTACATGGTACTTCAATATTGTACCTATCTTGTACTCATCTATCTCCATTTAAACATTTATGGATGTGCTTAATCACTACATGGCACCCCACTGATTGAGTAATTTTTATATGCCCACAGGCCTGACAATGTAATAATATGGACAAACCAATGTTGGCACTAAATGCCTCATGTGTGAATATATACATGTCATGGTACATGTGAGCAAGCATATTCCTACCCCAAAAATACATAGTCTTGTGCTCCTTTATATCTTGAATAATCATGCTCATCTTATACGAGAAAGACACACCACTACCATCCACTACAATGAATAAATGTCGTTAGAATAACTAACAACTTTTACACATGTGAAACATTGATAGTAAAATCATAGACAATACAACATCTAACTCACTACCATTATGATGATGAACATTTGGGCCACTAGTTGAATATATGTATGCATAATCGATGTCCCCAATCCCTAAAGCATTTTATACTATCATACTCCTACCAATAACTAAAAATCATAATATCCTCCAAACATCCTCTAGAGTAACTATACTCTCGCTCATAGGCAACTATAATGTGAAAGTGTCTACATCCCACCACTTAGTTGCATTGATGTGTAAACCATATGGGATCAAATCTAACCAACCCACATACCAAGTGCAATCCTATCAATAATCAACCTCTCCTCATCAGACAAAGGTATGCCACATATAGTCTTTACATTTGACCCCATCAAAACTTCCTATAACACACATCTTCATATAAAGGCCAATACAAGCATAAAAAATTATAAGCAGTTCATACAACGTATAAAAATATACAAAATCTAGACACAACATAAGTTTTCTAGTGTAGATAAACATTTGGACTATAGTATCCTCTATAGGAAAACATCATTGGATAATAGCATTGTGACTTGAATAGGAGAGTTACATACCTAGATGGTAGTGCCAAAAATAGGATAGGAGTGAAAAAATGTCAAATAGACCCTCTATGGTCAACAAAATTAAGCAAAATTGACCAAAATGCTTTTCTATAGTGAAAAACGAGACAGGGTTTAGTTACTTATCTAACATCCTCCTTGGCCTGAATTAGGACCTACAGCTCCTTAAACTGGCTACATGACACTACTCTCTTTTGAGGCATGTTGTAAAATCTAGAGCTTCAATTTATAACTCTCAATTCTCAAAATGAATCCAAAATATTTCAAATTTCCAAATCATATAAAACTTATTAACCTATGCCATGTTCCTAAGTTATTGGCCCCACACCATAAAATCTGGATTGCTAAAAAATGAAAATGTTGATATCTTGCAAACCTACCTCTAATTTAAAAACTATTTCTTCCACATGAAATATGATCATAACACCTCCCATATCATATAGGTCTCATTCCTATATTGACCTTCTCACCATGGCAACACAAACCATGTTTTTACTAGTGATTACACTATTGAAATATGAACTATTCTAATTACCAATTCAAGATCAATCTATTACCAATCACAAACACTCAATTCTAAGCATATTATAATAATAAATTCTACACCTAACACTCATTACACTGTCATCTCTTTTGGCTCAAACTTCTTGTAGAGATGGATTACAAAGATAGTTAGATTAAGCATTAGTCAATAAAACTCAAGAAAATGCATAAGAACATAGCTAGCTAAGCCAACTGTTTCGATGGAGTTTTACAAATGATAATTAAGATATATTGAAAGATAGCATATGCAACACCTCCCCAAGAGCATCCCATCTCCAAATGCAACTCAAAATGCGATTTCCCCCTTGATTTTTTTCTCAAGTCTTCGTCAATGATGCAAGGCAAAGCTCCTCCATCATCTCATGATCACCAATGAAACTAGGCTCATGATATTTGAATCAATGTTATGCCTATCTTGAAGCTATCTTATTAAAAATTAAGCATAATAAACACCACACATAAATGGCTTGTGGAGAGAATTCTACATAATAAGTTTACATAAATGAAGCTTAAAAGTGGTGGTCTTGGCCCTCATATTTATATATTTTTCAAATTGATCAGAATCAACCATGGTCATCCATCTTGAGATTAATATGTGTGGCCATGAATTAATTCAATTTTAGAGATTTAATCCATAAATACCCTCATAAATATTTGGAAGGAAGGAGCATTAAAGAGGTATATGAGGCCTTAAACTTGATATTTGTTGCATTTATGGCTTATGGATGCCACCCCACAAATGATGTCATTTGATGATGTAAATATTAAGAATCAATTTCCAACCAAAATCTATTCAATAACGTCCATGGATTTTCCACTCAAGCACTTGATTTGGATTAATTTGCTTAAGTGAGATTAATCAAATTTTATGCAATTCTTTGAAAATTGGTTGCACTCTATTTATCAAACTGGTTAGAATGTCACATTACTGGGTCATAATTTGACTGGAGTGAACTTAAAAGATGATGTTAGTTGCATATGGACCAATATCCCATTTAGGACATTTTTGAACCAAATAACATGTACACATGTTGTGTGCTTTTAAATTAAAGAAATTCAGTGACTTAGAGCACCAAAATGCATTTTCATTATTTTGATTCAAAATTATTTGAGAAAAGTTAGTAATCACATAAATGCATTACCCTATTTAGGGATACATTAGCCTAAATCAACACTTGTAAATGACAAGCTTGAACCATTTAACACATTTAAGTTATTTGGCTTAAATTGTGTGTTTTCATAAATTTTGAGTAAGATTGACAATTTCAACACAAATGATGTTAGGAATTAGATGTCTACATTTTGCCCCTATTTGAAAAGGCATAGCAAGACAGTTAGGTGAAGCAACATCTTTTCAAAGAAAAGAGTTATCAAGAAAAAAATTAGAAGGAAATGATCCTTGATGCCCCCTCAAGAGGACATACAAGGATGAAAGAGAAGGATGGACTCTTGAAAAAGAGAGAGAAAGTGAGATTAACTTGTGGGGCAGATTAAATACAAATGAGCTAATGCTTACATGTATTGATTCTCAATGATCAAAATATAATTAGAATAGATTGGGCCCCAAGGAAGAGGGGAAGGGGGAAAGATACAATTTAAAAATATAAGCAATACACTTTGAACACACCCAAAAGAGGGAGCAAGCTATGCACTTAGGAACTAATCAATCTTGAGATAAATTACACACTTAAACATTCCTAAAATGAAGGTAAAAGTCTATAGAGCTTGGAATTAGAAGAAACAAGAGAATGTTACTCTAGAGAGAGGAAATAATAATGGTGTTCCAATAGCGTAGATTTGATCGATTAATAAATAAATTTTGCCCCAATAGGGATGATTTTGATCATTGATAATTAATTGGGCCCCAGTAGGGATGATTAGATTTATGACTAGTTCAAATGTTGTGTCTCTGTAGGGCAAATTGATAATCAAAGCTCAAGGATATAACGTAATGCATAGATTAAATATGAGTGGGTATAAACATAAAAGTGATGGTATAATGACTAAGATAGACACATAAAACCAGGCATACAAAGATGCACAAAGTAATGAAAGATATTTAAATAAGAATAAAGATGGCTGAGCTCATCTAAGATATGTCATGTATCCAAACGCTGCCTACATAGTCTAGATGGACCTCAAGCCAATATATTTCACCCAAAAGCAGGAGAAAATGAAGTGAGAAAAATAAAATAAATATGAAACATTGTTTGATTAGACTCATAATGTATGCCAAGAGAAGCATGTCTTGCATAGAGTCTAGTGCATAAACCATTGGTTCTTAGTTTCATTGGTACATTTGTGAGCTGATCTTTAGAGTTGCATAATTTTGAGACTTGGATCCAAAGTACTTGGTGCTTACTATAGCAAAATGAAATTATGCATCATAAGTATGAGTAACCTATAATGACATTTCATTTCAATTGCGATGAGCCAATTCAAATGTGAATATTTATTACTAAGGATAATGATAATAACTACCAATACCATAGTTACAACTATTTACATTTAAATAAAAATAAACAAATAAAAAGAAAAATAATACATAAATGTAACCTAACTTAAAATCCAAATATAAATAATCAGGACTTAAGTAGGAATAATAATGTAAAAAACAAGGTAAGAATAATTGATAAACAACATGAAAATTAGATATGAATAATCAAGATCCATGCATACTATCAAGATGTACTTGGAAAACAAAACAAAAGAACAAGACAAAATAAGAGCACAAGAGACTAAGCAGAAACAAGAAGAAACAACAAAGGAAGAGAAAGAAATAAATGAAGTGACAAGAAAGTATAATAAAACACCAATAAAAATCAAATAAACACACACAAAGAAGAGTTAGTCATAATGTTAGTGCAATTTAAAAATGATTTTTCAGGTACGTATAGTAGAGGCATTACTTTATATAATAACATAACAAGAACAAAGGACCCAAAGTTTCCCCTAAGTGGTAGGGAAATAACACAAAAGAATAAAATGGGGGAAAAGAAGAAAAGGAAAGGGATGGCTGAGCTGACTCTAGATGTACAAGATAAGTGGACGTTGCCTACATAGTTCCATAGATGCGAGATCCAACATAAAATTCAAGCCAAATGTAATTCTCTTAGGAAATGGGATGGAAGAAAAGTGATGAAAAGAAAACATGATTGATGTTGTAGAGGAAATAAGGAAAATGGGATCACAAAATGGTGAAAGCATATAGATGAGAGTGGTCTTGTAAAACAACAAGCGAATGGGACATGTAAAATAAACAAAAATGTAAGACAATGTTTTTTTCTTTTTTGTCAATCATTTTCTAGTGTTTTTGTATTTTTGAGATAGGCAACAAAAATGAAATATTAAAAAAATGTCTAGGGAACACCTAGATGAGGAGATATACGTCCATAGGTAAGCGTTTAGATAATAGCTAAACTAGCTATAATGGGGATCATGAATATAAATAATGGAATAGGGAACTAGCTAATCAAGGAGATGTATATCCAGTAATAGAAGCTCCAATAATAGCTACAGCCGAGTGCAATGGCCCATGCTCACAAATTGGTGAGAGCAAGATCCTACCAAGGCAAAAAAGCCTACCAAATAGTAGTAAAATAATAGAATAATATGCAGCATGAGATATCTCTAAAGAACCATCTAGTAGGCAAAAATCCTGAGCTGAAGATGGATCTATGTTCACTTGTTTATAAAAAAAAAGATACAAAATACTATCCATGTTGAACTGCTTTGTAAAATTGGTGTTGAATGTGTTCATAATGCCTATGAGTCATAATCATGATCATAATTGGTCAAGGGATAAAAGATGTCCAGGTTACAACTACCTAGGGTATAAAAAGTATGTGGTTCTAAATCGAATGGTTCATAATGAATAGGGTCCAAAAGAGGACAGTCCAGGGTGGGATAAAATGAGTCAAGTTGGAATATAAATAATCGAGAGTGATAATGGTCCAAAGATTTAACTGTCTGGAGTCATGAAAGAATATGGTTCTCATAAAAATGGTCTAGGGTAGGTTAAAATGAATATGGTCCAATATAGGATGGTTTAGGTTATAATGGTAGGATAAAATAACTTCAACACAAGTTGCCCCTAAGTAAGGGGTCTTATAGATAATGGTTCAAAAGCTATCAAGCATTGAACCACTTGAGATACACAATGTTCATGGGCTCTAGAAGTTCTTCACCACCTAGAGTAGCCAACCGATATGCCCTCAATCCATAATTCACCGTGATCACATAGATTCTAAGCCAATTAGGTTGGAACTTACCATTTTTCTTGCATTCAACATTTATGTTCTTCTAGTTCTCTTTCAATACCAAATCACCAATCTCAAACGCTCGAGGGAGAATGTGTTTATTATAGCTTCTCTGTAATCTATGCTGTTAGGATTGCAAGTTTTCTAGGGTAGCCAAATGCTTACCATCAAGGAGTTCTAGTTCCTACAGCCTTGAGACTCTATAATCTTCATCATCTACAATATTATCCAAAGATACTCGCAATGAAGGTAGTTTGATCTCAATTAGGATAATAGCTTCTATGCCATAAACAAGGGAGTATGGAGTGGCTCCTATAGGGGTTCAATGACTAGTACAATAAGCCCAAAGGGTAGGGAAAATTTACAAGTTATAATTATGGCCAATGTCATTGACAATATTCTTAAATATGGAAACAATGGTCTTGTTTGATGCTTTGGCTTGTCCATTTCCTTGTGGGTTATCTGGTGTATATTTCTTGTGCTTGATTTTGAATTTTGCATAGAGTTCTTTAACATCTCTATTTACAAATGATCCAACATTATCAAATATAATGCGTGTTGGGATGCCATATCGATAGTTGATATGGTAATGTATAAACTTGGCAATCTACCTACTGGTGAGATAAGTGAGAGGAATGGCCTCAATACACTTAGTAAAATACTCATTAGCAGTGAGAATATGCTTATGGCCATCTGTAGATGTTGGGTTTATTTTCCCAATGAGATCAAGGCCCCAAGTATAAAATGACCATGGTGTAATGATCGACTGTAGTGGAAAAGAAGGTGCGCATATCAAATTTGCATGTTGTTGACAAGGAACACACTTCTTCACATAATTTCAAGCATATGTCTCTATTTTGGGCCAATAATAACCTATTTTAAGGATAGTTTTAGCTAAAACTACACCATTGATGTGGCCCCCACACATTCCTTCATGAACCTCCTTAAGCGCTAGCTTGGATTCTCCTAAAGATAAATAATGAAGTAGCATTCCATCATAATCTTTACAATAAAGCATGTTTCCAAGGAGGGTATAACGAGTTATGCGGTGAAGGAAAAGTTTTTGACGATTAGTGAAAAGGTTAGGTGGAAAAAAATAATGATGGAAATAATTATACAAATCTTGGAACTAAGGTAGTTTAGGTGGGGGATTGGGACCAATAATGACGCATAATCTTTTCTAGATCTAACAAGATATGAATAGGCTGTAGAAGGTTCTCAATGAGAAATTGATACTATTTATCACTCCTTTCAATCTGTATCATGGACTCAATTATTGCCATTGCATCAACAAATCTATTGTTGGCTTGTGGTACTTGTTCAAACTATAGAGATTTAAAATGAGATTTGAGATTATCCACAATATGCTTGTAGGGTACAAGCTTGCCATCTCTAGTTTGATACTAATTCTTGGTTTGATTGGTAATCAATTGGGAATCCCCATAGACCATTAAATGCTTTATATCCTACTACACTACAAGATGAAGTCTAACAAGGAGTGCCTCATACTCAACCATATTGTTGGTACAATGAAAATTGATATGGAACAATCTGGGAATCAGACCCCCTTACAATGTAATAAAAAATATGCCAGCTCTAGATCCTCAAGAAGTGAAGGAAACATCAAAATATAGTTTCCACTATTCAAGTTCATGCTACACTTCTTCCACTATCATAAAATAATCATCTAGAAAGTTGAATCTGATTGGTTGAATGTCTATAATAGGGGCCTCTACAAGTTGATCAGTAATAACCTACACCTTGATAACTTTATGATTCTAATACTCAACATCAAACTCACTTAACTACATGACCCATTTAGCCATGCACCCTATGAGAGTTACTTTGGATAACAAAAAATTGAGAGGATCCACTTTAGCAATAATAATTATTTTGTTGTTTAACATATAATGTTGAAATTTTTGGAAAGTAAACACCATAGCTAAACAAGCCTTCTCAATAGGCATATAATTATGTTCATAATCCACTAGTGTGCAGCTTAAATAATAAACTGCATATTCTTTACTTTGACCATCATATTGGGCCAAAAGTGCCCCTAGTGCATGCTCAATCATTGAAATGTAAAGAAAAAATGGTTGTGTAGGTGTTGGCGGTCTCAAAACTGACAGGCTAGCTGAATATGTTATGAGCTTTGCAAATGCTAATTGACACTCTTGATCCCATTGAAATGTGACTCATTTCTTCAAGACATGTGTAAATGAGTGGCACTTATCTGCTAATTGAGAAATGAACCTACGAATAGACTAAATCTTCCTTGCAGGCTTCAGAGTTATTTAAGATTTGAAGGTGGAGGCATTTCAACAATGGACTTAACCTTGGTAGGGTCAACTTTGATCCCTCTTTGAGATACAATAAACCTTAGCAATTTTCCTGAAGTGATGCCAAAGACACACTTCTTAGGATTCATACGAATCTTATACTCATGAAGTCTCTTAAATATTTTTCATAGAACATCAAGATGTCTGACACATGTTCTCTATTTAGATAGGATGTCATCAACATAGACTTCAGAAATATCATGCATCATGTTATGGAAGATGATAGTCATAGCACACTAATAAGTGGCTCCAACATTCTTCAAGTCAAATGACATGACTTGATAACATAATGTTCTCCAAGGGGTGGTGAATTCAGTCTTGTGCTGGTATTCTTAGGCTATCTTGATATGATTATATCTAAAAAATCCATCCATGAGGGACCACATCTCATACCCAACAATATAATTGACAATAATGTTGATGTTGGGTAGAGGAAAATCATCTTTGGGGCATGCTTTGTTGATATCTTTAAAATTATTACAAAGATGTATACCCTGTGGATTTTTGCTGACTTGAATTATGTTTGATATCGATTTGGAATAGTCTAGTGGTTTAATGAATCCTACTCCTAATAGCTTTTCCAGTTTTACTTTTACCAATAGAGTGATGCATGGATGCATCTTCATCAATTTTTATTTTATTATCTTGGCATCTAGATGAACAACAAGTCAATGCACAACCAAGTGAGGGTCCAAGCCTGGCATGTCTGAATATACCCATGCAAAAATAGCAATGAAATACATCAAAATGGATATAATGTGATCTCACTTTGCTTCAATAAGGGAAGCTCCAAGGTAAACAATTTTGGGATCCTCATATGTTCACAGGTTCACTTTAATAGTGTTTTCCACAAGGAGTGTAGAACCATCTTCAAGAATAATGGGAAATATGTGATCATGATCAGCTTCTTCTATAACAGTTTCTTGTTGTTCATCCCAAAGTTATGGATAATGTGACAAATTTAAATCCACTAAAGCAGGTAATGGCAAACTATCAAAAATCTTAGGAAAGTCAAGAGTGAGATGCTCAAAGACTTATTATTCTAACGTGATGTTAGTATTGACTATAGATATAAGACGTGATGAACCTTAAGCATCCTTTGGAGATGAGTAAACTTTCCTATCCAAGAGCACCTAAAATAGGTTTTCACTCAAGGGCTTGTCTTTATCTTTACTTTTTCCTTGACCAGCGAGTGCCTCAAAGAGGTTTTTGCCCAAAGATCTCAATGTTTTATCTTGTTCATGACCAAGAAAATTTGCCTACTCTCTAAATTAGGCAGAAGGATCCAAAGAAAAATCAAACCCTTGTTTATTATCACCAATGGGCAATCCATCTCTGAGGCCCATATATTCTGCAATTGATTCTTCATTCTAGAATTCATTAAGGCATATGACCAAATTATGTTGGTACCAATCAATGAGTTCAAGATGGCAAAGGCATAGATAACAATAAGGTGTTAAAATCATAATGACATTGGAATAAAATAAATCCATGTCAACAAGCTCATCAAAAAGGCTATACTGGGACACTACATCACTACCAAGAGTCTCATTGCTCGTTGATTCAGAAGAATCACTAGCGAAAGACATGAGTTCACCCCCAAACAATATAAATCTAAGACCATGATTCAAATTAGGTATACCAGCTGATAAAGGTTCCAAGATTACTTATGCTCATGGGCCAAAGCGTTTTCCTATATAATCAAAATTATCCATGATCTAATTAGGGATAGGATATTTTGGATTCTAAAAACAATTAAAAATACCATCAGAATATAACCAGTCTCCTTCAGTGAAAGCCTCTCAATCCTATTTTGGTGAAGCAGTAGGTACAAATAGCATTGTTGGTTTCTTTGTTTCTTTATTCTATTGCCAAATCATGTTGGGCTTGTTATGGATTTTGAAAGGTTTGGGTTTACCAAAAATTTTAGGAGACTTTAACAACTTAGCAATATAGAAGGCATCTTTAAGATGGTACATGGAAATGCCCATGTCTTCTATAACAACCAATTATTTTAAGAGTTTTGTGAAATGGATCAACTAAAGTGGACACAAGGTCACTAGGGTTGATATAATTAGATTTTGGTGGATGTGAAACTATTTCCTTATTATTCTTTACAACAAATTTTGAATTAGGACAATAGTTATAATTACGGAACTCAGCCTCTAGATGTTTGTAATATTCATAAGGTTGTAGATCGGTAGGAATAGTGACCTCGATCCCATCATGGGGAAACTTAAGGCACTAATGCAAGGTGGATGTAATAACCTATACTTTATAAGGAAAATCAATATCCATAATATGTAATAATGTGTGATAGGACACAAACCCAATAATGATTGGCAAATAAATGGTACCAAAAGACTCCCTCTCAGCATTATCATATGCCTTTGTGGTGATCATCTCTAGCTAAATGTCCTTCATAGTGTAGCCTAATATTTGTACCAATTTGAGGGACACTATGTTTAGTCCTGAACCATTGTCTATAAGAACCCACTTGATTTTATGGTTTTCAATGATGAATTCAATATACAATGGGTTATTATTCTTTAGACCAATAACGGACATGTCTTTTTGATGAAATGTGACTTGTCTAAATGAAGACAAATGGCCTACAAGTGTTTAGAACTGTTCATAATTGATATCTTGGGGAATAGTTAATTGTTGAAAAAGGTCATTTAAAATAGTTCTATGGACTTCAGACGTACACAATAGATCTAGAATAGATATATACGTAGGGTTTTTACTCAATTGGTTTGATAAATTATAAAGTTTTTGAATAGTAAGATGAGATGGTTTAGCCTTGGTTGACACAATGTTTGTCTTTGGATCTGAAGGCATAATGTTCACATTGGCTTCAGTGGTAGGAGAGGGCAAAGGGCCTTGGAGAGTGACTCGTGAGTGTCTAGTTGTGATTGCACAATCTAGAGGTGGCAAAGAGCCATTATAATTAGAAGACAAAGGCAAATGGTATTAGAGAGTGACTCACGAGCATCTAGTTACATTATATCAATTTTGAATTGATAAAGAGCCATTATAATTCGAGGAAGGATGGAGTCAAAAAATGGTAACCCATGTAAATGGAGGTGTAACATAATTGCATGAACTTGATGTGGCATTACTTGAGGGAGAGGGTGTTGACCTTATAATAATGGGTCCAACACTTTAAGAAGTATGGGATGGTTCATAAGGTTTAATAATGATAGTGGCAATATGGTTTGTAGAAATGCATCCCATAGTATTGTTGTAGTCATAAGGCATGTTGTTGTAACCCAAGTTGTTAGCATGGGTATTATGATCATGTTGATTATGATTTTGACCTTGATTTTAAGTTTGCCTCTAATTTTGTCCTTGGTTTTGATTGTTCCTTGGTGGTTTTCGATTATGTTGAGGGAATGGATCTTTGGAGATTCCCATATCTTGATTAGTGTCCTATAGAGCAAGATTGATCTCAAATTCACCACTTTCAATCAAATCTTCAATAAGGTGTCACAATTGAACACAATAATAGGCATTATGACCAACAACATGATGGAAGTTTCAAAATTAATTTGACTTATACCAATCAAGTTTGGGTTAATATTTAGGAAATGGCCTTGGTATAGTCTATACAATCAAGTTAGATACAATGAGCTTTTGGAACATTGCCTCAATAGGTTCTCCTAGTTTACTGAAGACTTTGAAGTTGTTATTGAATACTCTTCATGGAGGGACTCTTTTCAAAGTGTTTGGTTGATTAGGTGGAGTTAATTGCACATTTGGAGTTGGTGGAGCCTACACCATTTGTGCGTGCCTTGCTTTAATTACTCCATTTCTGATCATGTTCTTGTTTTTATTAAAACCCTTAGGTTTATTTGTTGCAATAATTTGACTAGGTGATTGGGTCTGATTTGATGTTTGACCATGTGAATAAATCTTGACAAGGCCTTGGTGATAAGTGCCTTCTCAGTATACACACCCTTGTCTATAATTTATTGAAATGTGTTTGTGCAAGTAAATAATAGATTATGCACCACCTCAGGGTGTAGATTCTATGTAAATATGTCAACCAACTATTTGTCTGGAAAATTATGTTGAAACTATCTAGCTAATGCTCTCCATCGCTATAAATATGTTGTGAATCTTTTTTCCTCTCGTTGTTTGGCTTTGCACAAGTCAACAATGATCAATTCATGTTCAATGTTATATGAGAAGTCGTTAACAATTTTTGTAGATAGATCATTCCAATCTTCAATCAATCCCTTGGGTAACTTAAGAAGCTAGTCTAAAGGTTGTCTTGCTAAACTTCATGAAAACAAATGAAGCAAATAAATGTTGCTATAAGCTACCTCTTGGCATAATATAAAAAATTCCTAAATGTGTTCATGAGGGTCACCCTTTGTCAAATTTGGGTACCTCAAAATGAGGTGGAAAGGGGACTTGGATAATACTCAAATCAAATGGATATGGACATATCTCATCAAATTTGTACTTCTTAATTCTATTTCCTTTCTACAATCATGACACGATTTCTTTCATCAAATTCCACTCTTACATGTTTGTTGCTTTGGTGGGTGGAATATAATTCTATTGGGGTGGTATGTGCCCCTGTTGTGTGGATTTGTTAGGGATATACACCCTACAATCTACAACCTTATTTTGATTCACTCATTGATTCAAGTGAGTCATTTATTTATGGGTTGATAAACATTCCCTGAAGTTATCCGTCTTGAATAGTTAGTGTTCTATTAATTTTGGGGAGTTCATGGTCTATTCAACAAAGTATGTATTGGTTGAGACAAACTAGCCAAATTGTTTTGAATAATTTCCTCAATACCCACTGAGTGTTTTGTTCCTTGATTTTGTAAAGGAAGAAGAGGTTTTTGATGATTGAAAAATGTATACTCCATGTCTAGTGAAGCATGTTGCGGAACCTATTGGGATTTAGGTTGTTCAATTGAGATATCTTGATACATCATAGGTGTGTTATCAACTAAAGTTTGTTGCGTTGGTTCAACTACATTCCCTTATTCTTTGGAAGTGTCATTATGTATAGAAGTAACATCTAAAGAGTCAGTCAAGTCCATGATAAGTTACTCTATGTATCATTGACTTATCTTTTTGATCTTGGTAACAAGATCTTGATCATTATGTGTTGACTCTAGGAGCACTTGCTTTCCTTTTTTAGAATAACAAACATTTGTTTTTACAACATGAGAGAGAGAGAGAGATTGTTCTCGATGTTGTTCTTCTACCCTAACCAAGGTATGCAATTGTTTCATAAGAAAGTTTGATGGCAATCTAGTGTCAGATTCAATCAACCTTAAGAGTGCTTCATCTTTGTCTTCTAGGGGTTGATGTTTAAGATAGTCTTCCTCAGATCCTATAGTCTTGGGAATGTCCTAAAATACCATAGAATTATCTTGTCCATCATAAAAGTGCTCTTCCTCATATCTAGGGCCGTAAGGGACCCCATTATGAGTGTACCTTTGCATCATGTCTAAAATATTATTCTTTACATTTGGAAAAATTTGGAAAATGTTTTACAAATGTTAACAAGGTGTGATTTTAATTTTTTCCAAACGAGTGACAAGGTTAAAGAGACTATAATAAAAATAAGGTGGTGTAGTACCACACAATTAGAAGAAATGGTTCATGAAATTACTCAACTTTGGTGTGTTGAAATCATCAAATTGGAAGAGGGTATGATAACTCAAAAACCTATAGTGTAAACTAGTACACCAAACGTAGGCTTAGAGATATGTCAATACCATAAAAGCTAATTCAAATTCAATGAGTTTCTCTTAGAAAATTAGAAGAGAGTATTTCTAATGAGGAAAGTAATAATGCAAACTAAGAAACTCAAGATGTGAAAACATGCAAAAATTACTAAGTATAAAACTAAAACCAAATGGGCAACACAACACCGCCACATGGTAATAGGAAGTAGAATAAAATGTGTTCTAGAAATTAGAGCATGAGTTATACGCTAGATGACCTAAATTCACAATGATCAAATGATGAGGATTATATAAAATGACCATCAACCCAAACATGAAATTGTACCCAAGTTAACTCAAACCAAGTGCAAATGGTAAACCAATTAACACATTGGCCCATAACTTAGAAAGGTGAGATTACAAATTTGAATTAAAAAGTGAGGGACTTTGTAGATTTTTTCAAAATAGTTTAGACTCAAATGGATAGCATAACAACCTTATTTTAGATAAGACAAACACAATGTTTATAATGAGGATTTGAACAAGGCAAAAGATGATTTTAATTTGACCAACATAATGCCTTCCTTATACAAATAAATTGGTGGACAAGAAATGTGTTTGGTTGACATGTTTTTTTTGTTCATAAATAAGTTTTAGACTCAAATGAAGACTAAATAAGTAAAGTAAAAGATCAAATACAACTAAGTATAATCATTCAAATCCCTAAATTGACAAGGTTGATTTGCATTTCTAAAATCCATTTATATACATGTTTTTAGGAGGATTTTAAGTGTTAATCCAATTATAAAATCACATGAAGTAGTAGGGTTTTTACACCCCCTTCTCCCAAGAGATTGTATGACGACATGGACCTTCAGACTACTTGTCCAGCATCAACAATATGTCTGCAATAAGTGGGGTTATTATAAAACTTAAAGTTTTGAGCGTCTAGATGGTCTTAAGTGTGATTAACACTATAGATGCCTCATGTCAATTGAGCTCATACTAGTTAACTTACTATGAAAGGGTCTATTCCTTTGCATAGAGATTCCATCTGTGTATTGCATAGTGGAATCCCCTAGTTAACTAGACTTGACTTGAGTTTTCATTACAATTGGAGAGGTTAGCCACTCAACCCCTTAACAATCATAGTATACGTGCCCTGATTTATATACCCCACCATGGAGTGGAGTTGAAATAATGTTGATAAATGAAACTTCGAGTTAAAGCTTCTCTAAAGAAGTCATGAAGAAGCTATGAACTCCCATTAACAATCCAAGTTGCATAAAAGAAAACTAAATGAAAAGACTTTAGAGGTTACTTTTAGATCACCAAAACCATGTGTGTTTTGGGGAGAACCTTGACAACATTATTTTCATGCCTTGGACAAAGGCAAAATTGTAAGTAAAAGGCACTTTTGGTTACCCAAGTTCTTTAAAAGGGACTAGGGAAGAGCATACATGCACTCTTCATTTTAAACACAAAACAAACAAGTAAAAAATGATCTTGCATAAAACAAAATACTTTTAAAAAATTTGCAATTTAAATGAGTGTAAATTTTATGCACCAAAGGTGAAGTGTTTGATGAATTTTTTGGCCCCTTGGCCTTAATTGCAAAATTTGAAAAACTTTCACAAAAAAGCTTAACTTAAAAACATCTAGGTTCCTTTTAAACACCAAAGGGGAAGTTCAAAACTTAATTAAGTTTAGATTAGACACTTTTCCAAGCGTGTGTCCTATAAATGTTAAGAGGATTTCCTTATGCTTTAAAGCACAATTGTTAATGAAACAAGCAAGATTTGAAAACTTGTTATCGGGTTCTCTTTTTTTATTACATAGAGATCGATGTCGGTCAATAGTGATCGATGCTAGTTATAACAAGACTGATTTCGATCATAAAATAACTGATGCGGGTTGATAAAAATTGATACCGATTATCTGTGAACCCTTAGGAAAAAAACATTTTGTCAAATTTTTTTTGTTAGCCCAAGGTTAGTATAAAATCTCCAACAAAGCTGTTGATCATGTAATAAAAAGTTTAGATAAAAAGTTTAAAAGCCAAGATATCAACTTACAATCTTCAAGAAAGCCTAAAAATCCAATTTTCTTGTTATGTTCTGCTCTACACCAGAATTGATGCCAGTTAGACATGAACAAAGCCACTTACATAGAACTTATATTGATCATTATGTAAATTGTGTGTCAACTAAAAATAAAAAACACAAGAAAGTAATGATAAAAATTTGATTTTAAAGGATTTTTAAGGTCTTTTTAGAAAATCTAACCTTACCAAAGTGTTCTCCTTGCTTGAATGGGATGCGTGGTCCCACCAGGTGTGCCAAGATGTAGAGATGGATTACAGAGATAGTTAGATTAAGCATTAGTAAAAAAAACTCAAGAAAATGCATAAGAACATAACTAGCTAAGCCAACTCTTTCAATGAGATTTCACTAATGACAATTAAAATCTTTTGAAATAAAGCATACACAATACCTTCCCAAGAGCATCCCATCTCTAAATGTGGCTCAAAATGTGATTTTCTCCTTGACTTAGTGCTCAAGTCTTCATCAATGATACAAGGAAAAGCTCCTCCATCATTTCAAGATCACCATTGAAACTAGGCTCATGATATTTGAATGAATGTTATGCCTATATTGAAATTATCTTACTAAAAATTAAGCATAATAAACACCACCCATAAATGGCCTATGTAGATAATTCTGCATAATAAATTTACACAAATGAATCTTAAAAATAGTGGTCTTGGCCCTCCTATTTATAGATTTTTAAATTTGATCAGAATCAACCATGATCGTCCATCTTGAGATCAAGATGTGTGGCTATGAATTAATTTAATTTTGGAGATTTAATCCATAAATACCCTCATAATTATTTGGAAGGAAGGGGCATTAAAGAGGCATGGGAGGCCTTAAACCTTATAATTGTTGCATTTATGGCTTATGGATGCCACCCCACAAATTATGTCTTTTGATGATGCATATATTAAGAATCAATTTACAACTAAAAGATATTCAATAACTTCCATGGATTTTCCACTTAAGCACTTTATTTGGATTAATTTGCCTAAGTGAAATTAATCAAATGTTATGCAATTCTTTGAAAATTGGTTGCATTCTATTAATCAAATTGGTTAGAATGTCACATTAGTGGGTTGTAATTTGACTAGAATGGAATTAGAAGATGATGTTAGTTGCATACGGACCAATATCCCATTTATGGCATTAGTGACACAAAACAACATGTACATGTGTTGTGTGCTTCAAAATTAGAGTAATTCAGTGATTTAGAACACCAAAATGCATTTTTGTCATTTTGACTTGAAATGATTTGAGAAAAGTTAGTAATCACATAAAATGCATTTCCCCATTTAGGGATACATTAGCCTAAATCAACACTTGTAAATGACAAGCTCAAACCATTTAGCACATTTAAGTGATTTTGGCTCAAATTATACATTTTCATAAATTTTGAGTAAGATTGACAATTTTAACACAAATAGTGTTAGGAATTGGATGTCTACACTCCTTACTCTAGTTTAGTCCCTCTCACCAAAAGGGGCATACATATGGCAATATTTTTACTAACTCTAGTACATAAAGGACAATTGACTCAGTACACATCTACTATACACCAAATTTTTACTCAGATCATGTTTATATTTACTTAATACACAATTAGTTGTAATTCAATATGCTTTAATATATATATTTTGGCTCATATTTTCATATTTACATAATATGACATAGTGATATAATAGTTTTGTCCAGTTACTTAGATTTGCTTAGTTACTAAGATTTTCTCAGTTACTCATATTCACTTAGTTTATCTTATATTTAGCTCAGATTTCATATTTACATAGGATAATGTTTTGAGTTTGTTACATGTTATCACACTTTACCACACTATATTATCAGTCTTTACACCAAGATTATGTTAACGTGTGGAGCTAAAAGCTTCACAGATGAGCAAATGCAAAGTTGCAGGATTTACACAGTCATCGACGTCAGTCAGGGATTGACTGGAGGCTACCGACGTCGGTTATAGATCGGCAGACATCAGTCATGTGCAGGCAAATAAGGACTGACGTTGGTCACCTGTGCATTCCAGAATTCTATTTTCGTGGGACGAACAGATTGTTTGCACGATAGGATTAAGTGTTAGTCTTAAGTCCGCTTCTCTATCTTTAGTAGGACTATTTTAAACCTTAGATTAGGAGGTGTATCTAATGGTTGATATTGCATAGCTCATGATCCCTAATTCTATATATAGGGATAGATCTTCATAGCTTGTAAGTTGTAAGATGTAAGATAGGAAATTCAAGTAGCTGAATTGTGTTTGTAATTATGAAGAGAGAACTCTTGAGGGAAAGAGATTTGTACATCTAAGAGAGGTGTGGAAGAAAGAGAGATTTCTTCATTGTATTTCTTTCTGAGAAGAGTTTAATACAAGTTTTCATTGTTTCTTGTATCTCTTGTTCTTTGCTGATTTTGATTCTTAGTTACATATTTACTTCTGGTTTAATTTCGTGTTTAGTTGCTTGCACAAATGTAATCAATTGTTCTTGTTAAGATCTTGACAAGTGGTATCAGAGCTTGGGTTCACTAACAGGTGGTTTTAGATCTGTTTAGTGTGTATTGATTACAAGGCACTCACAGGGGTTTCTGTTTGAGTGGGAGCATAGCAATGGCAGAAGAAAGTAAACTGAGAATGGAGAAGTTCAATGGCAAGAACTATCAATTATGGAGGATGCAGATAGAAGATTATCTGTATCAGAAAGATCTGTACTTATCATTGGGTGGGGTTTCAAAGAATCCCACAGATATGGAAGATGAAGAATGGAATGTTCTTGATAGAAAGGCTCTGGGATCCATAAGGTTGAGCCTGGCATCTTTTATGATTTCTAACTTGTCACAGGCAAAGACAACGGTAGAGTTGATGGACACTTTAGAAAATTTATATGAAAAGCCCTCAACTTCAAATAAGGTATATCTTATGAAGCAATTATTTAATTTGCAAATGCAGGAAGGTGGATCTGTATCTAGTCATCTAAATGATTTCCATGGTATTGTAAATCAATTAAATTCAGTCGAAATAGTTTTTGATGATGAAATTAAGGCTCTTTTAATATTATGCTCTTTGCTTGAAAGTTGGCATAGTTTAGTAATGGTAGTTAGTAATACTGCATCTGCTACAAATATCTTGAAAGTAGATGATGTTGTTAGTGTAATCCTGAATGAAGAGACTCACCGAAAAAGCACAGGGGAATCATCAGGTAATGCTTTAAGTATTGAAATCAGGGGAAGGCAAAAAGAGAAGAGCAAGCAAGGGAGATCAAGGTCTAAGTCAAAGATGAGAAGAAGATCCAAATCTAGAAATGGAAGAGGAATAACCTGTTGGAATTGTGAAAAGATAGGGCATACAAAGAAAGATTGCTGGTTACTGGTTAAAGAAGAAAATCAGCATGAAGGTAAAGAAGAAACAAAAGTTGCAGGTATTGTTGCACAAGATGCTCTTGTACTTTATTTGGATAATAGAATAGAATCTTGGGTTGTAGATTCTGGTGCTTCTTTCCATGCAACCCCAAATAAAGAATTTTTCAGTGATTATGTCCAGGGAGATTTTGGAAAATTCTATTTAGCGGATGATGAGCCTTGTAAAATTGTTGGCAAAGGAAAAGTGCAGCTAAAATTGTAGAATGGAAACACATGGGTGTTGAGGGATGTCATGCATGTACCCATCCTGAAGAGGAATCTAATTTTTGCAAGAAAATTGGGGGATGAGGGTTGTACAGTAACTCTCACAGCTGAATCTTGGAAGGTTACCAAGGGTGCACTTGTATTGGCCAGAGGTAAGAGAGAAGGTACTCTCTATTTATGTAATTATATTACTAATTATTTTCCTTCTGTATTATCTACTTCAGATGTAGATGCAAAGTTGTGGCACTATAGGCTCGGACACATGAGTGAGAAGGGAATGAATGTTCTTAAGTCAAAAGGTAAGCTTTCAGATTTGAAAAGCATAGATCTAGATTTATGTGAGCATTATATTTTTGGAAAGCAGAAGAGAGTGAAGTTTTTCAAAATTAGGTCAACAAGGAGGAAACACAAGTTGGAGCTTGTTCACACAGATGTGTGGGGACCAGCTTAGGTAGCTTTTATTGGAGGATCACAATATTATGTTACTTTCATTGATGATGCTACAAGAAAGGTATGGGTCTATTGCATAAAGAAGAAATCTGATGTATTTGACACATTTATGAAATGGAAAGCTTTGGTTGAGAATGAAACATGTTTGAGATTGAAGTGTCTTAGATCTGATAATGGTGGTGAGTACTGCAGCTATAAGTTCAACAGGTATTGTTCTATGAATGGAATACACAGGTAAAGGATGGTTCTAAGGACACCTCAGCAAAATAGAGTTTTTGAGAGGATGAATAGAACAATAATGGAGTGTGCATAGAGTATGAGGTTGCATGCTGGTTTGCCCTTACAATTTTGGGCAAAAGCTGTAGACACTGTAGTTTACCTAATTAATAGAGGACCTTGTACTGCACTGGATGGTGGAATTCTAGAAGAGGCCTAGATAGGTAAAAAGGTAGATCTTTTATTTCTCAGAGTTTTTGGTTCTGAAGCTTTTGTGCACATTGATAAATAAAATAGAAAGAAGCTGGATGCTAAGTCTATGAGGTGCACTTTTATTGGTTATGGCTCTGAAGATTTTAGATTCTGGTTGTGGAATCTAGAAACTAACAAGATTATTAGAAGTTGTGATGTTGTTTTCAATGAGAAAGTGATGTACATGGATCAGCTCAAGAGGTTGAATGATTCTGAGCAGAGCAATGGAGATTTGGATGAGATTGTGATCCAAAATGAGCTTGCAGAAAATCACTTCTAGAAAAACACAGACACCGATGTCGGTCAGGCAGGAATCGATGTCAGTCAGATAGGTCAGATAGTAACTAACATCGATCATGCAAGAACCGACGTCGGTCAGACAAGAACCGACGTCAGTCGTGTGGAATCGAAGTCGGTTAGGTACAGACCTAGAGATGACCAAGATCGATCACTGATAGAGAATTTGGGTGGATAGCAAGCAGTGAATGAGTCTCAAACACCCTTGAGGAGGTCAGAAAGGGTAAGTAAACCTCCAATTTGATATTCCCCTTCATTATTCTACTTATTGCTCACTGATAGTGGAGAACCAAAGAGTTTTGATGAAACAATGTAGGTAGAAACCCAGAAATAGTGGGAGCTTGGCATGAATGAGGAGATTGATTCCTTGGAAAAGAACCAAACATGGGATTTGGTTGACTTGCTAGCGGGTAAGAGAGCACTGAAAAACAAATGGGTTTACAGGTTAAAGGAAGGTGAGAATGGATAGATGAGACACAATGCTAGGTTGGTAGTAAAGGGATTTGCATAGAAATTAGGTATTGATTTTGGTGAAATTTTTTCTCCTGTAGTAAAAATGACTTCTATTCAGACTGTATTGTCTTTAGTTGCTATTGAGGATTTGCATCTTGAGCAGCTTGATGTTAAGACAACGTTTCTTCATGGAGATTTGGATGAAAAAATATATATGGATCAGCCAGAGGGTTTTGAGGTCAAAAGTAAGGAGAAGCTTGTCTGCAGGTTGAATAATAGCTTATATGGTCTTAAGCAAGCTCCTAGACAATGGTATTTAAAATTTGATAGGTTTATGACTGAGCACGGCTACAATAGATGTCAATCTGACCATTGTGTGTATTTTAAGAGATTGGATAATGGTAGATATATTATTCTATTGCTATATGTAGATGATATGCTTGTTGCAGGTTCACACATGCAGGATATTTCTAAGCTTAAGGTAAAATTAGCTCACACATTTGCCATGAAGGATTTGGGAGCAGCAAAGAAAATCCTTGGCATGAGTATTAAGAGAGACAGGAAAAATCACAAGTTGATTTTGTCTCAAGAGAATTATGTGAACAATGTGTTGGAGAGGTTTAATATGCAGGATGCAAAATCGGTAGGTACACCTATGGCTGGACACTTCAAGCTGAGTAAAGAACAATGTCTTAAATCACATGATGAGGTAGAGTACATGAGTAGAGTTCCATATGCTTTCACAGTTGGGAGTTTGATGTATGTAATGGTATGTACTAGACCTGATATTGCCCAAGCAGTGGGAGTTATCAGTAAGTTTATGGCCAATTCAGGGAAGGAACACTGGAAAGCAGTTCAGTGGATTCTTAGATATCTGAGAAGGACCAGTAGTAGGCATTTATGTTATGGAGGGTCAAATACTTCTCTACATGGATATGTAGATTCAGATATGGCAAGTGACTTGGATGGCAGGAGAAGCACCATAGGTTATGTTTTCATTATTGGTGGAACGACGGTTAGCTAGATTTCAAAGTTGTAGAAGGTTGTTGCCTTATCTACTACAGAGGTAGAATACATTGCAGTCACAGAGGCTAGCAAAGAGATGATATGGATGACTCGGTTCATGGAAGAGTTGGGAAAGGAGCAAGAGAGTTGTAGATTATACAGTGATAGTCAGAGTGCAATTCATTTGGCTAAGAACTCAACCTTTCATTCAAGAACCAAACATATACAACTTAGGTACCACTTCATTAGATAGGTATTGGAGGATGGTGAGTTGAAGCTGGAAAAGATCCATACAGATGAGAACCCTGTGGATATGTTAACAAAGCTGGTAACAAAAGAGAAGTTGAATCTTCATTCAACTTTTGTTGGTCTTCAAAATTGAGCTTGAAGATGGAGGAGAAGCTAGAAGATGTTGCTGTACAGGTATAGGTGCAGTTGTTTATCTCCAAGTGGGAGATTGTTAAGGTGTGGAGCTAAAAGCTTCACGGATGAGCAAATGCAAAGTTGCAGGATTTACACAGTCACTGACGTCGGTCAGAGATCAACTGAAGGTTGCCGATGTCGATTATGGATTGGCTGACGTCGGTCATGTGCAGGCAAACAGGGACCGACATCGGTCACCTATGCATTCTAGAATTCTATTTTCGTGGGATGAACGGATTGTTTGCATGATAAGATTAAGTGTTAGTCTGAAGTCCGCATCTCTATCTTTAGTAGGACTATTTTAAACCTTAGATTAGGTGGTGTATCTAATGGTTATTATTGCATAGCTCATGATCCCTAATTCTATATATAGGGATAGATCTTCATAGCTTGTAAGTTGTAAGATGTAAGATAGGTAATTCAAGTAGCTGAATTGTGTTTGTAATTATGAAGAGAGAACTCTTGAGGGAAAGAGATCTGTACATCTGAGAGAGGTGTAGAAGAAAGAGAGATTTCTTCATTGTATTTCCTTCTGAGAAGAGTTTAATACAAGTTTTCATTGTTTCTTGTATCTCTTGTTCTTTGCTGATTTTGATTCTTAGTTACATATTTACTTCTGGTTTAATTTCGTGTTTAGTTGCTTGCACAAAAGTAATCAATTGTTCTTGTTAAGATCTTGATAGATTATACACAATTTTGAGTTATGGTTGATTGAAATAAGACATGTACATGGTATATGATCACATAATTTATGCAATATTGACTCAATTTTTACACATATTATGATAATGGGGGCATGCACATGGTGCAGGTCCACATAAACACATAATTATTACTCAAGATTCAAATTTATTACTTAGATTATATGACTTAGTTTTCTCAATTATCAAGATTGGAGACATGTTTTAAGGCACATGTTTATCATATCCTAGTTTTTGCACCATATTATACATAAGGAATGGAAAACCATGCCACTATCTATGTTGCTTACACCATACTCAATTCAAAATTATAATTACACCAGTTTTACAACAAAGTGAATCTTATAACCATTTGTATTGGCTGATTCAATTATTTTTCATAAGTACCCAATTTATTTGAGTTTTATGGGGCTGTAGTTAATTAGAGTTTAAATTCTAGGCACATATTAACCTAGATATCAGAGTGTGGGAAGCATAGCTTGGTTCCTCAAAACATAGTTATTTACTCAAAATCAATATTTTTACTTCACAACATGGGTTTATTTTCACAAGAATCACTCAAAGTCTTGTTAAATTCTCCAACCAAGAAGAGAATAAGATTATAACTCATCTTCTATTTTCATGGTTTGATCACATCGAAGCCATGTCACCTCCATTGCAAGCAAACACATGCTACACATGTAAGTATAGGTACATATGTTTCTTTTTACTCTATTACTTTCATTTAACCACATTACTAGAATAAAGGGAAAGTGGGAGTAGGGCAAATGTATACACCCAAATTTGGTCAAGCAAACACAAGTTTTATGTCTTTTGTGGATTTTTTATTTAGAAGCTCATATTATTGAATTAAGTTCGCATTCACACATGTTGTACCGATCCTTTATCTTTTTAGTCACTATTTCAAGTTAATTTCACTTATTTTCATAAGTCTCGGTCTTCCATGTTAGTCCTTGTTTGAGTCACAAGGATCCCACACTACAACAAGCTCAATCTCTACATTTATTTGAAGGTTATACATATCACATCTATATTACATGCAATGAGAATTTAGATATATATCATGCATGATATAATTATACACATTCCCAAGAGGGATAACTACATGGGCGTGAGGTCCCTATCATTGGGGCTATGTAGGCACCGCTCAGTACAATGGGGTTTTAAGGTTAGCTCAACCATTTCCACTTCCCTATTTTCCCCCATTTTACATTTGTTCTATGTATGTTTTATGTGAAGGACTATATTACAATTTTGGAATAGGATAAGATAAAATATAGGTTAAATCTCATGATTATAGGTCCATGCTAGGATGAAGTGCACCTACATGAAGATTCACATAGATTCTCTATTTGTAGTTTTACTATAGGAGAAGCTCAGACAGAGTCACCCTAATTGGACAATAACAACCCCCACTAATGTCTAGATCCCCCACTATTGTCCCAAGTCAAAATGATAGCTGAATAATCAAATCCAATAGTGCCACAATCACACTCAGGATAAAAATAGTCATATACAACTCTGTGAGTCCCAAATAGATAAGTTACCCATCTCTTTTCATGTTTAAAATATAAAACCCTATTTTTTTAATATCATTTTATTGCAAGTGGAATACATGGTTAAATGCTTATTTAATTACTCATTTCACTCTACTTAGTTGTTTTGTTTTAGGTTAAAACTCCATTAATCAAAAAATCAATAAAACAACCATCACTTAATTTTTTTGTAACATGCCATGTTGAATGCCAAATTCTAGAACTGCGTTTTTTATAATTGGTGTTTTCCCAATACACATTATGTAATATGATTGTTTGTGTATTATGAAAAATTTGAGAAATAAATTTAAACTTTACACAATAAGCTATAATCTACTCAGAATTTACAAAACATCAAAAAGAGAGATTGAGGAAGCAATCAAAATTAATCAGAACAATCTTACTATCACTTTGCTTCGTTGAGTCTTCCCTCCAAGATCATAAATGCTTCTCCAAGACAATTTGATTATATAATGTTGAATTGCAAGACCAAGGTGGTTTCAAGAATTTCAAATGGATGCAAAATATTAATGACTATGGATGCAAACAAGGATTATAAATGCAATGTGAATATAAGAGAGTATGAAGGCTATGCAAGTTTATGGATTTTCTGATTAGTCTAGCCAAGGGTTTTACATGGATATTATAAGGGTGTTGGAGGGAATAAAAAGTAATTTAAAACTTAATAATCCTCTATATTTATAGGGTTATAAAGGAGTGGAAAGGTTGGAGGAAGTTTCTAGAGTTAGAGAACTCTAGATTTTGTTAGGTGTTAATGAGGATTAGATAGGGGTTTTAGATAGGATTTAAGGAACTAGGTTTGTAGGGAAGGATATGGGTAGGTAGGTAGGGGGTAGTTAGTATATTTTGAATTTAAAATTAACAAGTGGGGATTAAATGAAATAGGATTATTAGGTTAATGTGATATTAATGGGATAAGTGATGGATTAATATAATGTGGGGTATGTAGAAAGATTGGTATGGTGTAAGAAATATATGGAGGGAGGGGGGATTAAATTATTAATTATAAAAAGGGTTAATTAATTAAATTAAATTAGATGGGATAATTGGTGTGGTTAGATGAATGATTAAGATGAAAAAATTAGCATGCATACATTTTCCCCCTCTTTGAAAGGGCATTACAAGCGGATGAAGTGGGAGTAATGGTCTTTCAAAGAAGAACCAATGCATGCAGAGTTAGTAAAAAAAGGTTACATGATATTTTCCCCCTCTTTGAAAGGGAATTGTGAGTGGATGAAGTGGGGGTAATGAACTTTCAATGTGTGAAGAGTTATTAAAACTAAGGTTGCATTATGCAAGCATTTACTGCATCAAGTTTAATTAATGGTTTGATTCTGCTCATCACTCATGAAGGCACAAACCATTTGGAAAATCTAAGCCCATTTGGGTAGCATAATGGTATGATTTTAAATTATTATAAGGACTATAAAAACAACAAAAAGAGAAGGAGGCATTTTTCATCTCCAACCAAGAGAGGCAACAAAAAACACACACAGTAGCCATTGACACAACCATGGAAAATAATAATAAGAGATGGTAATCTAAATGGCCTTATATCCTCTTTAAATCATAAGGTAACAAGGGAAGAAATATATCTGTTCAAAAATAATAAAATGAAAATACATGAGTGACATGGAAGCCTTGTTGGATCCATAATTTTGACTAAGTATTTTTGGCTTATGGTATTGAATGAGCATTATGCAAGAAGACCATGCCACAGAAGATAATGGCACAAAATCCAACAATACGAGAAGACCCAATCAAAAGAGAGGCATAAAAAATGGAGGAAATGATAGAAAAGGACTCAGTATATAATCTAAAACTTAGAAGTTTTGATTGATATATATTTCAAGAACACAAAAATAACACAGTAACAATGATTTCTCTGAGAAGAGATGTTTTATTACTCAAGATTGCAATACAACCATATGCTTATCTCTAGGAAGAGATGTCTGATTTCCATTTTGGGTTCTATCATCATTTATACTCATTTTGAAGGTAGGAGGATGTGGAAGGTCACCAATCTTGAGGGAGATTAAGTGGTTCGACTTCCATGATTTACAATAATATATAATTCAAAGAATTACTATTTTAGAAACTTACTATTTTTAGACTGCACTACTAAAATTGAAATTTAGGGAACTTCCATTGGGTTTCTAAGGGTAAAAACCATTAAGTGGAGATCTATGCCATCTCACTATGTTCTCCTCATTCTTATCTTTCCAATGATTCAAACGAGGAGTCAATCTGAGCTATGGTGCAAAATTTATGACTCCCAGAAGTTCCATCATCAATTGGGGTAGAACCGTCACTCGAATAGTGGCCCGAATTATTGCCTGGATCATTCCTCCCTCCTTGAGAAGCAATGGTCCCTATTATGTCAATATTACTCATCAAGTGTGGCAATTGTGTATTAATTTAATTCTCTATGATCCACTCACCTTGGTGGCTAAGTTGGCCCCTTTTGACCACTTGATATAGCATAAAAGAGTGTCCTCTTATTTTCTTCATCCAGGTGTCCACAATCTGATCCTTCTCCATTGGAGAAAAACTCTATGGATCGAGCTCATCAATGTATAATTGTTCTTCTATGACTGAAGTGTCCAATAGAGGTGGATGTTATGGTTCGAGGAACTCCACATTGAATATTAGATGTAGACCAAGGTAGGCTGGTAGGTTCAACTCAAAATTATTCTCTAACTTTTCTAGTGATGATGTAGGGACCATATTGTAGAGCCCAAATTTTTTTGTGTGGGCCTACAAGTCATTTATTTTGAATCCAAAACCAAACCTTGTCACCCACAACATAATGGTGTGCAATCCAATGTTTGTCATGGCATTGCTTATACTTTTGATTCATCTTCTGCAAGATGTCATAAACCTACTACTGGATATGTTGCATTTATTCAATGAAATTTGTTGCTTTTTTTGCCTCACATCTCCCATGAGGTGTTTATTCCATGGTGGAGAGTGGAATGGCTATATCAATTGGTGCCATAGGTTGGAACCCAAAGCATACTTGGGTTGGTGCTTAGTCAAGCTATGCAGCGTCTGATTATAACCATGTTGTATGAAAAGAAGCCCCTCATCCTGTGTGCGTGGATGTTTGGAGTGATACATCAAAATCATGTGAATAATCAAGTGGTTCACCACTTTTATTTGACCATCAATCTATGGATGGAAGGCTATGGATTTCATTAGCTAGGTATCCATCATCTTCCATATAGTGGACCAGAAGATGCTCTAAAACATGCTATCTCTATCTAAGACAATGGACCCATACACGACTAAAACATAGTTGAGCAATTTCTTCAGTAGATATATTTTTCTTATAAGCAATCATGATATCCATTTTTGAAAAATGATTAAATATAATAAAAATATAGTCCTTGCCATGTTTTGAAGTGGGAAAACTTGAGATAAAATCTATTGAGACAGATTCCCAAGGCCTAGTTGGTTCTGGCAATGGCATGTGCAATCCTTGATTTTTATTTATTGGCTTGACCATTGCACATAGGGTGCAATATTTGAGATACCTTTCCACATCCTTTCACATATGGGGCCAGTAGAAGTGTTTTTGAAGAACTGCCAATGTCTTTTCTACACCAAAGTGTCTAACTGTCCTACTAAAATGTGTTTCCTATATCATCTTATGTTGCTCTGCAGCTGGAACACCGATGTACCCCATATGCCAGAGGACATTATCTTACAAATATAAATTAGAAACATGTTTACCTTTTTGAAGCACCTGATATGTATCAACAAAGGTAGGATCTACTTCATACAGAGCACCCCAAGTGGTAGTCTTGTGTCCGCATAGGTCAGTGTGAATGCAATAATTGGTGGGTAGCTCAGAAAATCTAAAGCCATATTTGAGCTCCCCTTTTTATGTTTAATTATCAATGGAATTGCTATAAATATGTGGCCCAATTTTGGTACCTCTCATTTCATAGTTTTCTCTGTGTTTGGATGAATTCCAATGGTTTGTGGTAAGTGTGGATGACCATCTCTTTCCCCAAGATGTAGTGTTTCCCTTATTTGCAAGCTTGCATAATGGAATAGAGCTCCTTGTCATATGTTAGGTATTTCCTAACTATATCAGTGAAAGTTTCACTATGACATGTAATAGGATGGCCATGTTACATGATGACAACTCTCATGGCATATTCAGATGCATCTATCATCAACTCGAAAGGTTGATGCAAATTTGGCAAGGCAAGAACAGGGGCTGAGCAAAGTCTATTCTTCAAATTCTCAAATTCCCTTTATTGTATTTTGCCCTACTAAAATGTAGCTTTAACTCCTCCTTTAGTCACTTGGGTTAGTGGCCAAGTAACATGTGAGAATTCGAGAACAAACCTACGATAGAAATTTGCAAGACCCAAGAAGCTGTGAAGTTCTTTGGGGGTCCTTGGTGTAGGCCATTCTTAAATAACCCAAATATTTTTTGGATCAACATGGACCCCTTCCTCATTCACAACATACTTGAGGTAATAATTTTTTTCATCTTGAATGTGCATTTGTTGAGATTTGCATACAACTTGTGCTCTCAAAGAGTTTGAAGTACCTTACAAATATGTTGCAGATGTTCTTCCCATGTTCTGCTGTAGATGAGTATGTCATCCAGGTAAACAACCATGAATGAGTTGGTGAGGGGTCATAGGATGTCATCCATCATCCTCATGAAGGTTTTAGGTGTGTTAGTCAAGCCAAAAGGTAAAACCAACCATTCAAAGAGCCCCTCCTTAGATTTGAATGCAATCTTTTAGACATAAGTGAGATCGATGGGAATTTGGTAATAGTCAGATTTTAGATCAATTTTGGTGAAGAACTTTGCACCATAGAGTTGGTCCAACAGGTCATTAATCCTTAGGAGGGGGTAGTGATTCTTTATAGTGAATTTATTCAAGGCTCGATAGTCAATGCAAAGCCTCCACGTTTCATCTTTATTTGGTGCCAAGATAATCGAGCTACCACAGGGTGAGGAGCTTGGCCTGATGTGACCCTTTTGAATCAATTATTGAATCTACCTTTTTATCTCATCATTATCCAAAACTAATTTATGATACATAAGATTGTTAGGCAAATGTGATCCTGGGATCAAATCAATAGAATGTTTTACCTGGAAGTGAAGTGGAACTCCTATGGGTGACTTGAATAAGTCATCATATTTTCCCATGGTGTGTCCCATCTGCTTTTATTGTTGTGTCAATTGTGTAGTCAATACTGAAACATCAACCTTCTTGGATTTCTATGGTTTGACCACCATGAGAATAAATTGCTTTATCTTCTCCACAAATCTCTTACATTGTTTGGCACTAACCAGGGAGATAGATGTGGGAGGTGGTACCTCTGGTACCTTGTAGCATTGCATTCCAAGAGTGAGGGTGATTCTTTGGGTTCATGATTCATAGATGCCATGTCTATAATACATGAATGGCTGACCAAGGAGTACATCACAAACATCTAGATTGTCCACATCACACAAGACTTCATCTTGGAAAGGTTTTATTACATATGAAAGAAGACACTGATGGGTGACACAAAGGTCTCTCCCTGGGCTAAACCATCTAATATTATCTGGCTTTGGGTGAGGCTTCATGGATAGATTTAGAATTTTCACAATTTTAGCAGAGATTAAATTCTTTTGACTCCCACTATCAAGAATGAAATGCAGAGGCTTACCTTTTACCCATAATTTGGAGTGAAACAACCTTTCTTTGTCATCTAGCCTTTCCTCACAGGTCTATGATGAAACAATGATGGTATTAGGATCAACATCTACAATCTCTTCTTCATCCTCTTTGACTGTAGGTTGTGTATGAGATAGAGCAGTAGCTGTCGAGTATTGTGACTCAAAAAGCAGTGACTTGATGGCTTGACATTCTTCTTTGGAGTGAGTTCTAGTTTTTTGGTAATCACACCATTTTCAAATCTTCCCCTTCTAGGGTTTATTATATTGAAACTCCTTTTGCTTCTAATTTTGGCCTTGTGTTTGACCTTCCTTGTCACTTTTCCATTTCAAAGGCTGACTCTTCATATTCTTTCTTCCATGCTTCTGCTCAATCTTCACTGCAAACTTGTATGCCTCACTGAGGGTTTACAAATTGAAGAGTTCCATTTCCCCCTGTATGTACCATTGTAGTCCACCATGATATTTGAGAGTCTTATGTTTCTCACTTTCTTAAATGCCCAATCTTGCAGATAAAGAATGAAAAATGTCAGTGTAATCTTAAACAGATTGGTCCTTACCTTGGCAAAGTTGTTGCCATTATATGTACAGATCATCATATGCTCCAATGGGATAGTATTCTTCCTTTACCACTTCCTTGAAATCATCCCAGGTAGGTTCCACTTCAAGTCCAATGTCATCTGTACTGAACCTCTTTTTGTACACTTCTCAATTTTTCATGAGCAATGATGCTTTCAAAAGAGCAAAAGTGATCTTTTCTCCATCGATGAATTTATTTACAAAAAAGTAGGAAGACAATTGATCCAATCAATTTTCTACTACATCAGCATTGATTTTCCCTTCAAATGTAGGGATATCAAAATTCATCTAAACCTTGAAGGGTGTTGGGGCACTGAAAGGACGTTCCATTGATGAGGAGTTAGGAAGTGTAGATGAGGAGACAAAATTTCCCATCAGGATTTGTTAGAGAAATTAGGTGAATTGTTGTAGCATCTATGTTTATTACCACTAGAGGGATTTGTTCACCATTTCCTTGAAGGTATCAAATGTCTCGATGTCATCTTCTATTTGAAGTTGTTTGGAGCGAATAGGTGGACAGTTTGGAAGCTCTATTATTTTCCACCCAAGCTTCTTGTAGCCTGACCTCATCCTTGGGATTATACACTCTCAAGATGAATTGCTCTGATACCACTAATCTAAAACTCAAAAGTTTTGATTGATAGATATTTCAAGAACATGGAAATAACATAGTAACAATGATTTCTCTGAGAAGAGATGTTTTGTTACTTAAGATTGCAATACAACCATATGCTTATCTCTGGGAAGAGATGTCTGATTTCCATTTTAGGTTACATATTTATTTATACACATTTAGAAGGCAGGATGAGGATGTGGAAGGTCACCAATCTCTAGGGATATTAAGTGGTTTAACTTACATGATTTACAACAATACAAAATTTGAGGAATTACTATTTTTAGACTACACTACTAAAATTGAAATTTGGGGGACTTCCATTGAGGTTTTAGGGTAAAAAACCACCAAGAAAAGATTTTTTCCATCTCACCATGTTCTCCTCATTATTATCTTTCCAATGGTTCAAACGGGGAGTCAATCAGAGCTATGGTGCAAAAGTTATGGCTCTTAGAAGTTTCATCATCAATTGGGGTAGAACCGTCGTCCGAATTATCACCTGAATTATTGTCCAGATAAGTATATCAGTGAAAGACTTGGGGAGCATGAAAGAAGTGGTAAATGGTTGAGGAGTGATTCTCAAGGATAATTAAGACTTTAATCATACATGAGTTTCACACCAACCCACACAAAGGAGGACATTTAAGAAAAATGATCCAAAACTGAATGAGAATATAGGGGTCCAAAGGCCTAGGTCCTTAGAAAAAAACAAGTAAATGACTACCATGATTCTCAGTCTACTGGAGATCATTGGCTAGTAACTAAAGTGTCATAATTAATTTAACGACTTGGTCAGGGAAAACAACTATAAATACCCTTATGTAGAGACTTGTAATGCTACTGAATATTGGTATTATGTAATGATTGATTATGATAATAACAAAATCATGAACGTTACTTTGGTTCTGATGTTATACTATAATTGTTAGTTAAGTTACAACATTGAGTTATCAATATGTTTATTATGTAACATGTGGTTTGTATTTTGAGTATAATGAATAGAACCTACATTATATGAACTTGCATAATCCATACTTTAGATCTCATGGCAATTATCTTCATAATTGTGTTTATTTACATAATTAAAACAAGGTCCATAGCTGTGTATTTATTTTTATGTTTAGTCAATAATTAAGACATATGAATAAGCACCAACATATGACAAGTGTGTTACTATGCAACATAACCCATGGGAACTAGTTTCTTGTTGTATGCTTCAGGTGAGTGCATAAGAGTTTAGTCTTGCATGAAATTCTAATGCATTAGCTTATTGGGAACTAGACATTTTAGCATCCTAGGAAAAATTTAATAGAAGAACCAAAATTTTTGGTTCCATTATTAGGACCCATAGCACTTGTTGCATAGTAATGAAAAATGCTTATGCAATTATCCCTTAACAATATTGAATAATGGATTACTAGGGTCGAGGATAATTTTGTAATTCCCTATTTTAAATCATGAGTTTTTGTTTATGCATGGGTTGAACAGCATCTATATATCTCATTATTTGCATGTTTGGCTCTTAGCCTATGCTCAAGATCGATCATGAAATTGTGGGAGGAGGAAATCTTGGACGATAGAGCATCATAGGGATTTAGCATGTTTGGGAACACCATGGACATGATCTATTAATATTTGTTGGGGAGGGGTGTTGAATAGCTATATCTTGGAGTATGTTGTAACTACTTACTCTTGTCCTGAAGAAGTCAAGTTCCAATTCCTTTGTGAACCATGTGATTGGTATATTAGACATTTCCCACTATAAGTAAAGAAGATATTTATTGATTATGGACTTGAAACTCTACCTATGGAGAGCTAAACCTATCCTTGCATGAGCAACATAGTTGAGAGGGGAATGTAGGGGTGTTGGTGAAGGATTGTTGGTTCAAAATGGTAGCTATTTAGAGGTAGACGTGAAAGCATAAATATGATGAAGTTTGACAAAGGGTTATAGGTGAAAGCAGAGTAAGAAGGGGATGGGAGGACTCAAGAAGCGCTGTTAGGATTTGTAGGGAAACAAAAGAGTACAAGGACTCATCAACTTCTAGACAATGACCAATGCTAGCTTTATCATATGTGGGAGAAACTAGCCAAATAGTGGAGACTGAAGAACCCAATATAAACCAACCCAATTCCCCAACCATAGTGCGATCTCATGCTTTTGAGATAGATGATTTAATTATACATAATTAGAATATAGATAGTGTAGAGTCAGAGACTAACCTTGTAAGATAACCTATTACTAAGCAAGTTTTAACTTATAGTGAATTGACACTTTCTTTTCCTCTTCAAAATAATTTCATGGCCCAACTTGGTATGTTTGGTTGGCCTGACATTAGTAGTGGGCATAACACTGGTCCAAGCATTATAAATCAACCTGCTACCATGTGCAATGTCTCAGGGTTAATACTAAAGGGATGAAAGGTTGAATAGTAGGTAGAGAAGGAGGAAGTGATGGACTTCCACCCCTAGGAACATGACTTGGGAGTTCTTAGCAACCATCGTTACAAGTAATTCAACTACCAACTGTGTATTATGAAATGATGCTTCATTTACTTGAATATTGAGGCATGGAGAATGCCTCAGAACATGGTCATAAGTGTGAAATCATTTGGAGGGCATGTGGTTCAACTTCTTCTAAGTGAAAAGTAACCTAAATTTCAACCACACTTCTAGAAAGAGCACACAAGTTGTATAAAAAATATGACCCTTAAAAATCATTAATTGAATATGACAAGCTCAAGATAACATTTCTTCAAGAGTTTAATATTTCAAAATTTGAGAAACAAATAATCGATTCTCTAAATGATATAAAACAAGAGCTAACCAAAAGTGTATGTGAGTACGATGCATGCTTCAAAACACTCTTGTATAAGCTCTCATTCAAGATTAATGCTGCTCAATATGCCTAATGGTTTGTGGGAGGCTTGTTTCTTCCCTTTAGATGAATGTTATCTCAAAGAACCTTTACTAGCTCGTGTGAGGCCCTGAAAGTTTCCCTCTGCACTGAAGTTGTTGGTAGCATTGACACTAGAATTAGTCCTTTTATGGAAGCTAAAATAGATTCAATGGTGTCACAGTTAGAAAAACTAACTACAAACAATGTTCATGATACTCATAGCAGTATTTAGTGTACCGTTGTGAGTCTAAAGGTCATAATAAAAGTAATTTTCCTCGAAAGAACATCCACATTATGCTAAAGTAGTCTTGTGAAATTTTCCACAAAGAGCATGATGTCTGCTATTGTCTTCTATTACAATGGGCTACACATTTTAAAGTGTCTGATTACTACAAGATATGTGATTTATATACCCATGACACAAATGATTGTTGCCTAATCAATGATATACATGAGGCACATGTACATGGTATGCATCAAACCTATGTCTCAAATAATCAAAATAATGGTTGATATCATGGGTTAGGCCACAAAAGGGTATGAGGAGGTTGGTATTTTCCACCATGAACATGTTATAAGTGTGGGTCTCCAAATCACTATTAGCAAGATTGTCTGATCTATCCAACATGTGCTTTATGTAAAAAAGAACACCTGTTGGAGGAATGCCCTAATTTGTACACAACCATCACAAAGTAAATGAATGAAAAAGTTGTTAGTATGATATGCATTGATAAACCACATTGGTAACCATGCTCTAGCACTCTGATGACCTAATAGGTTAATATCGCAACACATGATAGAAGGGACGAGGAGGTGGGTATTTTCCACCATGAACATGTTATAAGTGTGGGTCTCCAAATCACTATTAACGAGATTGTATGATATATCCAACATGTGATTTATGTAAAAAAGAACACCAGTTGGAGGAATGCCATGATTTGTACACAACCATCACAAAATAAAGAAATGAAAAAGGTGCTAGTATGATATGCATTGATAAACCACATTGGTAACCATGATCCAGCACTCTGATGACCTAACAGGTTAATATCACCACACACGATAGAAAGTCCTAGTTTATATGTATTCCACCCATTGAGAAGGTACACCATGAAGATAATTGTGTAAGCAAGTATCTTGATACTCAATAACTTAAAGACATGATCCAGGATACTATGACCTTATTACAAGAACTACAAGGGGAAATTTAGTTCCTTAAGGACTGAGAAGCCACCCAACATGCTGATCTATAGAAAGCCAAAAAACCTCAAAACATGATGAGGGATGACTTCTAAGAACTTTGCAAGCACCTATTAGAAGAAGGTATTGTCCCACAATCGAGTAATTAGTTTAAACATCTAGCACCAAGGCCAATTGAAGATCATTGATTCAACCATGCTCAATGACATGATACTCCTATTCTTCCTAGCCCATAAGAGGACAAGGAAATACTGGTGAATATTGCCATCAACGGATGGGTGATCTGAGACATTTTATTCGACATTGGTGCTGAGGTTAATGTCCTCACAAAGGATGCATGGCAAAAAATGGGTATCCCATTAGTACAACCATCACTTCATGTGTTGTTTATGGCAAATAAAACGCTTGCTCTACCAATTGGTGTTCTTAAAAATACAACTGTCAATATCCTTGGGTTACCTTTCAAGGTTGACTTTGAAGTTCTCAAATTGGCTGAAGTTGATGATTTTTCAACCCTATTGGGCCATCCTTGGTGATATGAAAACAATGTTGATTTAAGATTCAAAAAGTGATATATCAGTTTTGAAAATACTGATCAATGAGTCGTCATCCTATTGGACCAAACACATGGGCCCCCGTATGTATAACCTGTTAGTGCAGATGAAGATATTAGTCATATTTAAAACATCACAACTAGATATGGTGAGTATCATGATCATACTCTTGATGGCATCCTTTGATGAATGGACACATAGTCAATTTATGATACTAGAAGTAATGTTTGTAATTATTGGGCCCAAGGTGACTATGACTTCACTGTAAGAGTGTGTGGTGCCATTGGCAGTTATGAAGACATTCCACACTAGTACCATATGTGTCATAGATTTGTTCATCTTATTACTAGACAATTCATGTAAGGGCCAACTATGTCTACACCGCTCGAAAGGCTTGATGAAGCTCAATGGTTTCACAGGACAATGGAAGTTTATGACTTTATCCAGTAACTCAAAGCCTTCTATGACTCTGATACTGATCGTATGCATTTATTTGTTCACCATTTTGATGGCATGACTAAAATATGGTGGCAAAATCATAATGAACATCTCCTTCATTAAGACCAAGTATGCTCTACCTTAAATCATTGATTTCATCATGACAATCGCATTTGAGGTACAATCAACTATAGTGGAGTCTGAGCACCAGAACCACACCTAGAAACTTGTGAAATAATGTGGTTGGTTGAAGAATATTTCTTTTTAGATTACTTATGGGTACATGCATTTTACAAGACTTTATGTTCTTAGGCTAGAACATGGTATGTTCATGAAGAATGACATTTAGGTACCCATTTCTAGCATTTGTTAAAAAATAACATGGTCTTGACATTGTCTTATTCATCCCCAAGGATGGACTAACAACTCACAATGTAAGCAATGCGTCAATTAGTTGTTGGTGGCCCCACTTCTATTAAGGATCGAATACAACACAAACATGGTATAACAGAAGAAGGATTGGTCATTTTTAATGAACCAATTGTGAAATCTTCCCCCACACCAGAACCTATCCTCCATTAGGCACACCATGAAGAAATTTGTAAAGGAAAACAAAAACTAGTGTTTCACATTGATGAAGGTGAAGGGTCCAAACCACTTGACCCATTACCAAATCATTTGGATGTCCTCACAGACTATGGCACTCAAACTATTCATGATACTGGTCCTAATACAGACCAACCGTACTTAGAACCTCTTCAAACCATCCAGTGCAACATTGGTATGGAGGAAGCACCAAAGATAGATACTATGGGTAACTACTGGTTTGATACTAATATTTATAAAATATTTGAGTTGTTAAAAGATTACTAATATGTTTTTCCAAGGAATTATAGTAAAATTAAAGGTGTTCATCCATCTTTAGGCAAAATGCATATCAAACTGGTTAAAGGTGCTCGCCCAATCATGAACCAACCATATAAGATGAATCCAAATTTACATGCATGAGTGAAAGAGTAAATAGATATTATGTTATGAGCTAGAGTTATAACTCCAATTAATGAATCCGAATGGGTCAGCCCCATGGTAATAAGCATAAATAAATATGGGTGCATCAAAATTTGTGTTGATTATTGAATACTTAATGCCTCCTACATTATTGATCCTTTTACAATGCCTTTCATTGAATAAATTCTTAAAGGTGCCATGGCGTGTGAAATTTACACTTCATAAATGGATTTTATGGGTATCATCAGGTCCAAATCATAGAGGAGGATGGACTTAAGACTACATTTACTACTAAGTGGGGGTATTTTACATATACTGTCATGCTGTTTGGGTTTAAAAATACACCCATTGTATTATCCTAAATCACCATTGAGGCCTTGAAAAGCTTATTCCATAAATTCCTTTAGGTTTATTTGGATGATTGGATAGTATACGCTTTGATGAATGACCACTATTCTAATCTAATGCTTATTATTGAGCCTTATCGAGTGCTTCAAATTTTGCTCAATTTAAAGAAATGTCTTTTTCCTACACCATTCAACATTCTCCTTGGTCACAATATATGCCAATATGGACTTCTTATGGACCCTACTAAGGTTACCATCATACTCTATTTGCCAGCGCCAACATCTCAACATGAAATTTGCACCTTTCTAAGTCATACTGGGTACTATAAAAAAATTCATTTGAGGTTATGCAAGGATTGTCACGACCTTAGAAGAACTCTCGAAACATAATTAAAACTTCATTTGGACCCACTCATGCTAAGAAACTTTTGGAGCCTTGAAATACAAGCTCATCACTGCACCAATTCTCTAGTTCCTTGATTGGACTAAACTGTTTCATGTCCATGTTGATGCTTCTAGTATGGTTGTCAGTATGATACTTGCACAACCTTAGGAGGGTCAACTTGATCATCCTATCTAATTTTTAAGTAGAAATCTTACTCTGATTGAGATAAATTATACCACAATAGAGTGTAAAACACTTTCCATGGTTTATGCTTAACAAAAGTTTTGAAAGTATCTATTGGTGAATTCTTTTATGTTCTATACAGATCATGAAGCTTTGAAATATATGGTTAATAAACCTATGTTACATGGTTGCATTTGATACTAGATTGTGTTATTCTAAGAATTATAATTCTCTGTCATGGTCAAACCAAGTAAGACTCATTACGGCCCTAACCATCTCTCCTGAATTGATTTTGATGAGCTAGCATGAGCCATTGAGGATGATTTACCTGATGTATAATTGTTTCGTATTTCACATGTTCTTGAGAGTTAGAATATATAGTATATTTGTTAACTAATGGCACAACTCTAGATCATTTGAGTCCATAGGCGAAGAACCAACTAGCCGTCTACGTTGCACCATTATAGCTCATTGGAGGGGACCTCTACAAGCTTAAACAAGATGAAATCCTTTGATGATATGTCATGAAACAAGCATCCTAAAGTAGTATATGAAGTTCATGAAGGAATTATTGGTGAACACTATGATGGTGAGGCTACTAAATCCAAAGTTTTGTTAGCTAGTCTATGGTGGCCTACACTTTTCCAAGATGCTAAGCTGCATGTCAAACAATGTGATATTTTCTAGCATGTGGGGAAATTGAATCACTAAGATTTCATGAAATTACATCCTATTATCATAATAACCATTTGATAAATGAGCCATTGATTTTATCCTCCCCATCAACCCAGTCAAATGACATACATGTTCTCTCTATATCATCATAATAACTAATTATCTCACACATTGGGTTGAGGCTATACCAATAAGTGACTGAATTACAGTAACCACCACATGCTTCATATGGGAACATATTATAACAAGATTTGGTTGTCCATTAAGTTTTAATAGTGATAGTGGTGCACACTTCCTCAATGAGACTATCTATGTATTACTCGTTAAATTCATGATTGCCTATCACAAGACAACATCGTATCATCCCTAGGCTAATGGTACTGCTGAAGCATTCAATAAAATATTGGGCATCATAATTATAAAAATTTGTAATATTGGATGAACTAGATGGGATGATCAGGGGTCTGTAGTTCTTTGGGCTTACTGGATAGTTTACAAGTACCTCAACAAAAGTACACCATTTAATCTAGTGTTCAGAATCAAAGTAGTTATTCTGGTTAAATTCTTGATACCTTATCTTTGCATTGCATATATTGGATAATTAGATGATGAATCATCATTGAAAACACATTTGAATGTTTTTTTACTATTGGATGAAGCACATTTCCTTGCTCATTGGAGTTAAGAAGTGGAAAAATGCAAATAAAAGGCATGGCATGATCACCACCTTAAGCATAAGACATTTACCATAGGAATTCAAATTTTACTCTATGACTCCAAGTTTGCATGCCACTCTAGAAAGTTCTATGTTCAATGGGATGGTCCTTTTGTTGTTTATAGTATTCATCCTACCAACACATGTCATTTAAAAAGATTAGATGGCCAATTTCTTTCTGGTCATTACAATGGTAGTCGGCTATGACCATAATTCTCCACTTGAAGTTGGGTTTCAATTGTATCAATAAGGTGTATGCCATTAGTTTAGGATTTCTTGTTTTCAATAAAGTGTTGCCTTAATTGCATGACCTTTTCTATTATTGGCTTTATTTTTGTAACTTAGTACATATGTTTTCATGGAGGACACCACGACACACATTTAGTGTGGGGTAAGGGGTGTTATATGTCTTGGGAAATGGTCCATATAGATGCATGTACAAGCAAAGATGTCTAAGGATAGAGATTCATGCCAATGGTATGAATATTCAAATGGTTTTACAATTGTCATACACTTTGAGAAAAGCATGAGACAAGATGTGCCATTAATATAAAGAGATAGTGGTTATGATAAACACGCCAACATTATGTCATGATGATATTATTAATTGAATTTATGGTGAGAAGTGATAGTCAAAGAAAGGAGACCATTAAATTACATTGATTATGATAAGTGATGGTCAAAGAGAGGGGGTAGTAAGTGTAATTTACCCCCTTGAATCTAGAAAAAGACATTTGGAGGCTCATTCTAAACTTTACCTTTACTTTGAATGTGATTTTACAGAGATAAAGAGCAAACAACTGAGTTTAGGCAAGTCTAGGACAAGTGTAGAGTGTCGATTCCTTGTTCGTTGATCATTAAGTAGGATATTATCTGAGTGATCAAGCAAAAGATAAATAGACAAAAAGAATATAGAAGAAATTTGGTGATTACAGGTTGCATAGGTTAGCATCCACCATTAACGGGTATCAAAGCAGGAGAGCCGAGACACTTCCACAACAAACACATATTCTTTTGGGAATATTGGATGACCATACCTCAACCTTTAGGATCCACGAACAATGATATAGCCTAACAAGAAGTCCTAATGAAGTGATCCACTACCAACTATTCTAGAAGAAGAGGAGTTAAGTGTTGAGGGGAAGCATTATTATAAGAGAAGAAACACTTGAAGGATAGAGTGAATGTGTAGAATATGAAGGAAAAAGATTGGCACACCAAACTAATAATAAATCCCAAGTACCTTCACATCCACCTTTGCTAATAGAGGAGATGTAGTACCCAAAAATGGTGCTGTGCATAGAGAATTGGGTATCAAATGTGCCACCTATACCATTTTTGATTATAACTATTGCCAACTCAAAAATGAGGTTGAGCTTTAAAATGATTACCAAGTTGAGTACCAAAATACTAGGAGTGAATTGGTTTATGATTTAAAAATATTCAATTCCTTGGACTCTACAGGGATCTTCCAGTTTTTTAACCTCCCATATTTTAGAAAACCATTAGAGGCAATAAAATTTTTGCTTTCATGCATCCATGAAGACTATATATCTTTTGCTAGGTGCTATATCAAAATCATAATTGAAAGAATTAGCAAGGTGTCGGGGTTTCAATGCTCCAATACAGACCTTGAGTTTGATATGGAGGACTTGAAGGAAATAGAGAATACCACCATGATGCTAGATTACTGGAAACAAGGCCATGCCATGAATATTAAGAACTTACAAGACCCTACCCTCTGAGTAGCAACATGCATCATTATGACCAAAGTTGGTGGCACTTATTGATGGAAGGATGTGGACATGGCCCACCTATATATCACTCACTAGGTAATTGAGGGGTTAAAGTATAATTAGGTAGTGTAGTTTGCTAAAAAAATTGTAATAGATGTGGAGAGGACCTGCCCATAGGGTGTATTCCTTTTGTTAATGATTTTTGATGAAATTGGTAAACCTGATTACACCTCTAAATAATTGAAGTGGTTATACCCACCTAAAAACAAGTCCCTTGTGGAGTGCTACAAGGCATTCACATACCCCAATTATATCACTCTAAATTTCAAAATCAAGATGAAGTCATGGTATGATGGTATGAAGGAAGCCTTGGGAAATGAGTGGCATATTCCAAAGGACTTACACATCCAAGTTGGAAAATAAGCCAAATTTGCCATCAAGTAACATTTTTCTCTAGTGTATATCAAGATGGTCCCCTCTAGAGAGATCTCTGATTGGTTGAAGCTACCCTATACTTTCACAGTCAACTACATATATTACATATAACCCCTCACCCTTGAAGTAGAGTGAATTGACTTAGAGATTCACACTCTTCATAAAATGTATGGATATACTAGTAAGAAACCATACAGAGAAAAACATGAGACCAAAAAATTGACATCAAGGTTCACCAAACCATGGTCAGGTAGTCAATTCATAATCTATTTTATATGCTATGACCTAATAAGAAAGATTCAGGAAGCACAAAGCACGAGAGAGAGAAACTTTCTCCAGTGCCATCACTTGACAAGAAGTGTACCAGGCATGATGGAAACACAAGTTCATGACTAGAACCACCAAAAAGGTAAAGGTCTACCCACACACCACCACCAAGGACATCCACACAAAGGACATCACCACCAAGGGCTTCACCAGATGAGATCCACATGTAATACAACTAGAAGGTTCATTGCCATCAACACAAACCACTTTGTTGGAACAAGAAGAGATTAAGGAGGGTAAAAAGGAAGATTTGGAGGAGTCAGACTTAGAAAAACCACCCTCCCTAGTGCAAGAGGAAACCACCCTTGAAGAGGTGTAGTTAGACATTGAAAATCCACTTGGTGAAAAGAGGGATGGTTTTGACACATAAAAACTGAGTGGCATGGACATTAGCAACACTTCTTTGGCACAAGATATGGATGTCAAGATTATTGAGCAAGATCCCCTCAAAGGGAAGTAACCTACTGACTCTGTAGTTAAACTACCTATGGTTGATGTAACCATAACTTATGTGCCCAATATCAGATAGGCATTCCTGACAAGTTGTTGTATTTATATTCCCATTTTCATCTAGTGGATACCACTATAGACACTAGGCATTAGATGTCATATTTTCCAACATGTACAATGAGGAATTCCATTTTTAAACACCCCATAATAGCCTAGTTTTAGATTTAAAAGTGACAACACTACCCGTTCCTATTTGGGTTGATCCCCAACAACTTTTTCCTTTACAAAATAGCACTATATTTTTGAAAATGGCCTTTGAAATCGTATGATAAAATGTGCTTTCATATTTTGATGTACGCACCACAAAACAAAAACATGGCAAGGTGGTGGAGATGTACAATAAAGAAGTTACTACTTAGAAGACACTTGAAGATGAAGTGGCCACATTCAAACATTAGTTAGAAGAAGCCACAATAATATAGGTTAAAACCTTAAATTTATGTAAAGTTATTTTGGGCCAAGAACCAACATTAGTAGATGGGGTCCCTTTAGAGGGAGAATCTATTGATAAATTGGAGACCCTTGTGAATCTCCTATTAAAATAATGGAAGGAGAACCCCATGCCTAAAAATGAAACATTATAGGCCACTAAATAATTCATCAAAGTAGTAAAAGTATGTTGGCATGCCTTACAATGGGTTAGGGAGGTGTTCCCCATCTTGGATGGGATTTTTGAGAAGCTAGCATGGCCCAGTAAAATTTTAGAGGCTCAACTCTAGGTAGAGGAGTCTCAATGACAGTAATTGGCAGATGCTGCCTTGTTAATAAAAGACCATACTGATTGTGTTAAGGCATTTAAATATGTCAAAACTATGGAAGAAATAATAAACACACATTGATAAAAAATAAATTCCAACTTTGCATCACTCTAAGGATGAGTTGTGAATGAGATCACCACACTTGAAGAGGTCCAAAAGGATGCTTCCACATCCTTAGACCAAATTGGTCAATAAGGCAAGCAATTGTCCCGATCAACCTAAGGAGACTAAAAAGTTGAAAGTAATGATTGAGGAAATAATAATAAATCTGCTTGACACCTTGTCATATTGGGAAGGTGCCAGGAAGTAGATTGAATAGGTTAGCCCTAAATTTTTGGTTGAGGTTGGGATCGGTGCTTAGTTCAGGATGGACTAAGAGCATAAGGTGGGGTGATGTTGGACCCCTAATTTTGAATAAGTATTTTGGCTTATGGCACATAATGAGCATGGCACAGAAAGACCATGGCATATAATATAATGACATGCAATACCATGATTCAAGAAGACCTAGCCAAAGGAGAGGCATAACAAATAGAGGATGTGAGAGTGAAGGACTCGGTATATCAATGAAAGATTTGAGAAATGCGAAAGAAGCAGAATTTTTTTGAGGAGCAATTCTCAAAGATAGAATAAAATTTAATCATAAACTAGTTTCACACTAACCCACATAAAAGAGGACATTTGGTAACGAGGATCCAACACCGAATGAGAATATAGGGGCACAAAGGCTTAGGTCCTTAGGAAAAAACAAGTAAATGAATACCACGACTCAGTCTACTAGAGATCCTTGGCTAGTCACTAAAGTGTCATAATTAATGTAACAAATTGGTCAGGAAAAAGAAGTATAAATACCTCCGATTAGAGATTTGTAATGCTACTAAACATTGATATTATGTCACGATTGATTGTGGTAATAGTGAAATCATAAAAGGTACTTTAGTTATGATGTTATACTGTAGGTGTTAGTTAAGTTGAAACATTGAGTTATCAGTACATTTATTATGTAACATGTGGTTTGTATTTGACTATAATCAATAGCATCTACATTATATGAACTTGTGCAATCCACACTTTGACTCTCATGGTAGTTATCTTCATAATTGTGTTTGTTTACAGAATTGAAACAAGGTCCACAAATGTGTATTTATTTTTCTATTTAGTCAATAATTAAGATATATGAACAAGAACCAACATATGACAACTGTGTTACTTCAAAACATAATCCATGGGAATTGGTTTCTTGTTGCGTGCTTTTGGTGAGCGTGCAAGAGTTCAGTCTTACATAAAATGCCAATGTGTTAGCTTGTTGGGAACTAGACACTTCAGGATCCTAGGGAAAAGTCGATAGAAGAACCCAACAAGCCTACCTTAGCTTCACCACTTGAATCTACATAAGGATATATTTTATATGTGTTGGAAGTAAGCTAGATCCTTCCCAAACTAAGCTCTCCTCCTTCTCTAAAATCTTTCTTTCCTTCCTCAAACTTTCCTAAATTATCTAATTTGAAAATTAATAAAAAGTTCTTCTAAGAAAGGCTTTCATTTTTCTTACAGAGAAAAGACTTCAACCCAATGGTTAATGAGAAGGTGACACTAGTCCTTTCCCATTCCTTGGATCTTCTATAAAAAAATCTTCTTTGACATTAACTCACCTTACACACTCATGTGGTCAAGCAAGAATTTCCCATACCCATTAATTTTCTCACTTCCCCATGCCATAAATGGGCACATGGGATATCCTATAACTTGTTCAACACTAATTTTTTTCCTATCTAATTCCTTGGTCAAAAGGGGTTTTAAATGCACTAAACCCACCTCTAAAATAATTTATATCAACGTGCAAACACATGTCTAAATTCTCATTTGAGTTTTGGTCATTGGACCACTTAAATGGTTTACATATTTCCCTTTCTGTATGAATTCAAAGTTAAGGTGACTCCTAAGGTCTTGTAAAAAGGTAATGAATAGTGCCAATGGGGTGTGAATAGTGCTAAGAGGGTCAAAACTCAAGACTAGGTTAAACGATAGCATGAAGATTAGATTTTAATCTAAGGGAGTCATGAAGACAATACACAACTAATACTTATGGTGCACTTATACTTGATATGGTCCCAGTTCACTTGTTTGGCCTCCCCTATCACTTGCACATCATTTCACACATTAAATAACACTACCCTAAGTAGTTGAAGCTATTGAATGTAAATGTCTCCAATAAAATTTATTAATACAAAATGTATATATAAAACATCCAAGGCACAAAAACTCCATAATCATCATGGGGTGATATACACATGTCAATCATCTAAGCATCCATGTATTGGTAATCTAAAATCACATGATAAAACATTATAATCTCAACTAATATGATAATGTATTATGCATCTCAATCATTAAAGTGAAACCATCCATAACTAGAATTTAAATAGTACTCATGTAAACAACTAATAACATAAGGAACATAATCTCTATTATCTCAATAATAATGTAACAATAAACATCTTGTGTATCAAATAACATAAATATCACATCACAACATGACATGTGTGCAATAACAAAAATTCTAACAAAACTAGCATTATGAGAAATAGCGCCTCACATCCCCCTCCATTCTGCAGACTTCCTCTTGGAAGCATGGATTTTTTTAGTGGTGAATCTTTGTTAATTCATGAATATTTCTTTTTTAAAAGTTGGGATTTGATAATTTTGTGGGGTAGCCGATAGCAAGGGATCATCTAAAATTTAGGGTATAATTTAAATTTAAGGGTTGGTTCACATACTTTTTAAAATAAATTTCTTCCTATATATGTATGTCACCAACACTAAGAAAGCCAATCTGGGGGCATTCACCACTATATATTATATATTAAACTTTCTACTCTAAAGTATAGTATTAGGTGCTGTATGATAGGAAGAAGGCTTTAGGTGACAATAAATAGCTACTGGGTGACTATAACCTAAACTAGTTGTTGAGAGACTACAATTAGCTAACGAACGATAATAACTAGGCACTGAATGGATACAAGTAGTTATCATACAAATACATCCATCTATTGTGTGACTACATTCAATGACTAGGTGATAATAATAAGTTATTAAGTGGTATTCTTTAGGATATAGCTATCATGTGATTGCATCCAGCTATCATGAAATTGCATTCAACTATCAGGTGATAAAAACAAGTTGTCAGGTGGCTACACCCAGTTATCGAGCGATTGCATTTAACTTTAGGTGGCAATAACTAGATGCCAAGTGATAGAATTTAGGTTATAGTTGTTGGACAATTGTGCTCAATTATTGAGTGATTGAAACCAACCATCATTTATATGTAGAGTTGATTTGATGGCTTATGCTAGGAGTGGTAAGGTGTCAAGGAAATTTAAAAAATAGGACAACCTATTATCTTATTTCAACGAGAGGGAAAACATAGGTATAAATATTAAATTATATATTGTTATTATTTATTCATTCTTATTAGGGTTTAATAATAATTAATATCTACAACCGTTTTGCTTACAAAACCCATTGATATTAGTGTCGAAGATATGCCTCCACTTGAAGATGTACCTGGGTATGAAATGCCAAACAAAGGTACCATGGTAGAATCCAATGATATGCCTACATAGGAAGACTTACTTGGGTATGAAATGCTCAATAGAGGTACTAAATATTATTTTATTTATTGTTTTGTTATATATTTATATTTTTATTACAATGTTTATTAATAATTAATCTACAACCATTTTTCACACAGAACCCAATGATAATAGTATCAAAGATATGCCTCCACTGGAAGACATATATGGGTATCAAATTCTAAATAGAGGTACTAAATATTATATGATTTATTATATTGTTAATATTTACAATTTTGTATTAAGAACCTATTTTTAATAATAATTACAAGATCTTTACTCATTTTACAAGCATAATCCACTATTAGGATAAAATAAAACATAGATTTATCCCCAAATCATATATAAGAAAAAACTATGAAACAAATCAATCAAACATACATAAAATAATCATAAACATGCATAAAATAAGAGACATCAGTTTTAATGTGGTTCATCCAAGATGGGCTACATCCACCAAACTTGTCTAGTATATTATTTCCAGTAATACAAGGGAGAAACAAATCTTTCAACAAAACCTGTTACACCTCACTACCTTCTCTGCCTCCTCTCTATGTATAATAATATTCTATTCCCTCTCAGCCATATCTCAATTCACTTTTAGGGTGGAAAAACACTTAAACATAACCTCTATCACAAGATTTGGAAACCTATAATCAATGGCCCAAATTGACCATGAAATTACAATTTTACAAGGCAATTTTAATATACTTTTCCCTTCAGGGGCATTGCCCTTGAACCCCCCTTGAAACCCCCCATGCCATTGGGGATACAAAAAATGGGATCCAAAACCTAGCTGAAATAACATCAAAATTTTAACCTCTGATCCTTGAAGACAATCAAGCTCCACACCCAAAAATCTCCTACTTGGAGATTGATTGTAGCAACTCCACCACTACTGCATCCACTGTAGTATCTGGACCTGGACAAGTTCATTAATTTAATTATCATCTTTGAAGACCAATTGAAGCTAAACAAATCTTTAATTTTCTCTTGTAACTACCTTGGTCATCATATCCACCAGATTTTTACTGGTATGTATCTTCTCCAATTTTAGTTGTTCTTCCTCTATCACCGAATGAATAAAATGATATTGTAAATGAATATGTTTTGTCCTAGAGTGAAAATATGAGTTTTTGGCTAGATGGATTGCACTCTGACTATCACTATATAGAGTACATATTTCTTGACTATGTCCAAATTCTTCCATCAACCTCTGTAACCAAATTATTTTCTTGCTTGCTTCTATAGCAGCAACATACTCAGCCTCTATGGTTAAAAGTGCCACAACCTTTTGTAACCATGATACCCAACTAACTACTCTACCACCTACTATAAACACATACCCTATAGTTTTATTATACCATCTAAGTCACCTGCCATATCCGAGTCAACATATCCTTGTAATGTCACATCTGATCCACCATAGCTTAACAATGTATCTATGGTCCCTCTTAAGTAACGAATGATCCATTTTACTACCTTCTAATGTTCCTTTCCTGGGTCACTCAATAACCTACTCACAACTCCCACTGCATATGCAATGTCTGACCTCGTACATACCATTGCATACATTAAACTGCCAACTATGATGAATATAGAATTTTAGACATCATGTTCTTTTTTTCTTGTATTTTAGGACATTATTCCTTTGCTAATTTAAAGTATGCAACCAAAGATGACCCAACTAATTTTACATCCTAGATATTAAATCTTTCCAACACTTTTTTGATGTATTCTCTCTATGATAATTCCAACTTCCTATTCTTTCTATCTCTAGTTATCCTCATACCAAGGATCTGTTTAGCTGCACCTAGATCCTTCATAGAAAAGCTAACACTCAACTATTTCTTGAATACATTAATATTATGCATATTGGAACCAACTACAAGCATATCATCTACATATAAAAGCAAAATAATGTAACTACCATTTTCAAAACTTTTAAAATATACACAATGGTCTAAATGACATCTACAAGAACCCTGTTCTGTCATAAAACTATCAAATTTTAAATACCACTGTCTTGGAGCTTATTTTAGGCCATACAAACTCTTCTTCAACCTGCACACCATTTTATCCTTACCTTTGACTTTGTATCTCTATGGCCACTCCATATATATTTACTCCTCCAAGTCATCATGAAGGAATGCAATCTTCACATCTAATTGTTCAAGGTACAAATCTTCTATTGCTACCAAACTTAAAATAGCTCTTATAGAAGTCATTTTAACTACTGGAGAAAATATTTCATCAAAGTCTATACCTTTCTTTTGTACAAAACCTTTAATCACCACTATAGCCTTGAATTTATTTTTACCTTCATTCTCCTCTTTTATCCTATATACCCACTTATTTTTCAATGCCTTCTTTCCTTTAGGAAGTTCCACCAAATCCCATGTCTAGTTTTCCATTAGAGCATCATACTCCAAATCCAAATCTTGCTCCCACTTATCCTTGGAATCAATCTACACTATTTCTTCATAGGTTTCTGGCTCACCACCATCAATAAGTAATAAATAATATAAAGAAGGAAAAAAATGATCAAGTGGTCTACTTATTCTTACATATCTTCTAACAGGGGTTTGAGGTACCTGTTCTTATTGCACATTTTGATCAGGAACTTCTGGGACATATTTTTCTGTAACGTCTTCTAATATTGTATATTCCTTTTTAGATTCTTCTTGCTTCTTTTCCTGTAACTGGTCCCTGTACATGACTTTTTCATGGAACACATCTCTACCCCTGATTATTTTTTTATCTTCCAGATTCCACAACCAGAATCAATAGTCTTCAGTTCCATAACCAATAAATATGTATTTTTGAGACTTCGCTTCTAACTTATTCCTATGATCTTTATCAATATAAGAAAATGCCTCACAACTACAAAATCTTAGAAAAAATAATCTACCTTCTTTCCTATCCATGCCTCCTCTGGTATTCCACCATCCAAAGGACTCGAAGGTCTTCTATTTATCAGATAAACTTTAGTAGTTACATCTGCCCAAAATTGTAATGGCAAACATGCATGTAATCTCATGCATATGGCACACTCCATAATAGTCCTTTTCATTCTTTCTAACACACCATTCTGTTGTGGTGTTCTTGGAACTATTTTTCTACAAATTCTACTTTTTGAACAATAATTATTAAAATTATTACTATAATAGTCACCTCTATTATCTGATCTGAGACATTTAGTTTTAAACTTGTTTCATTTTCAACTAAAGCTTTGCATTTCTTGAATGTATCAAAAACACAAGACTTCTTTTTTATACAGTATACCCAAACCTTCCTAGTTGAATCATCAATAAATGTAACATAATAATTTGAACCACCAAGTGAATATACTTGAACTGGTCCCCATACATCCGTATGCACAAGCTCTAATTTATGCTCCTTCCTGGCTAGTCTAACCTTGAAAAATCTCACACATTTTTGTTTCCTCTATACATATTGCTCAAAAAATTCTAAATCTAATTCTTTTAGACTTGGTAGTTTATCTTTTGCATGTAGGGTCTTCATTCCCTTTTCACTCATGTGGCCAAGTATGTAATGCCACAAAACTACATATTTACCTATAGTAGCTACAACACAAGATGAATTAACATTATTTGTAGACAAATATAAAGTTCCTAATTTCTTACCTTTTGTAACCACTAAGGAACCTTTTGTAACCTTCCATGATTCGACTATAAATGTGACCATACAACCCTCACTACCTAGCTGCCCTGCATAGATCAAATTTGTTCCCAAGTTAAGAACATGCCTGACATCTTTCAACACCCAACTGTTTCCATTCTATAATTTAACCTAAACACTTATTTTTCTAATAATAATATAGGGTTTATCATCACCAATGTAAACATTCTCATAATTACCTTGAACATAATCTATAAAATAATGTCTTTAGGGGTAGCATGAAAAGAAGCACCTAAATCTAAAACCCAAGATTCAACAATATTATCCAAAAAAAGTATGAGAGCATCTTGTAGTACATCACCTACTGCATTTACTTCTCTATTACCTTCTTATTGGTCCTTTCCCAATTTATCCTTTCAAAACTAATACTCTTTCTTTATGTGTCCTATCTTACCACAGATCCAACATTCCATCTTGCCTCTTGATTTAGATCTTGCACCCCTTTTTGATTTTCCACAAGTTTCTCTTTCTCTATTCTTCTACATTCCTCAGTTCTCCACTATTAATGCATTTCTAGATATAAATGTTTCACCTATACTTTTCCTTCACATTTTCTCACTTAAGATAACACCCACCACATTTTCAAACTTTAGTTTAAAATTATTAGACATAGAGTTGCTTACTGCCATTTCCAAGTTATTCTAGCTTTCAGACAAGGAGTAAAGAATGAGAAGAGCCTTAAATTCATCATCAAAATCAATATTTATGGAATATAACTGACTAGAAACCATGTTAAACTCATTTAAATGATCTGGTACTAAACCATTTTTAGATATTTTCATATTGAATAATTTTTTCATCAAAAATATTTTATTTGAGGTAGAGGGTTTTTCATATAACTTGCCTAATGAACTCATAAGACCTATTGTCTTTTCTTGTGATATGTTGAATGCTACAAAATATGTAAGGCACAACTATATTGTCCCAAGGGTTTTTCAATCTAATAGTTCCCAAGCTTCATCTGACATTATCGATGGCCTTTTGGCTTGCCCTCTTAATGGCAAATATAGGTCCTTCTAGTAAAGGTAATCCTCCATCTGCATCTTTCACAATCCAAAGTTTTTTCCATTGAACTTCTCCACCTTAGATTTATTTTCATTCACCATAACACCCACTTGAGGTGAAACCCTTTTCTTCCGGTGATTTAAAATTATGCAAACAAAACGTTTGCTCTGATACCACTTGTTAAGATAAAATAAAACACAAATTTATCCCTAGATCACATACAAAAAAAACTATGAAATGAATCAATCAAACATATATAAAATAATCATAAACATGCACAAAATAGGAGACACCAGATTTAATGTGGTTCACCCAAGATGAGCTACATCCACCAAACTTGTCTAGTATATTATTTATAACAATATAAGGGAGAAACAAATCCTCCAATAAAACCTGTTACACCTCTTTACCTTCTTTGCCTCCTCTCTGTGTACAATAATCTTCTCTTCCCTCTCATCCATATCTCAATTCACTTTTAGGGTGGAAAAACACCTAAACATAACCTCTACCGTTAGATCTGTAAACCTATAATCAATGGCCTAGATTGACTATGAATCTATAATTTTACAAGGCAATTTTAATAAAATTTTCCCTTCAGGGGTATTTCCTTCGAACTCCCTTGCAACCCCCCATGCCATCAGGGATTAAAAAATGGGATCCAAAACTTGAATGAAATAATATCAAAATTTTAACCTCTGATCCTAAAAGACAATCAGGATCCACACCCAACATCCACTGATAACCATTTTGAAGATATGCCTCTATTGGAAGACATCCATGCATATGAAATTCCATCACTGAATTCAAGGAAAAAGAAAATGGAGGACATCATCATGGGTGTCGATGATGAGTACTCAATACCACTAGATGAGATTTCAGTGAATAATTAATTATCAATTACAAGATTCCTAAATACACCTTTATAAATAGTTTGGACTCACCGTAAGGTTGGTCGAGTGGAACATGTCACCAAATAATCTCCTCATTTGGTACTTATTAATTTGAGTGATGGGAAGCCAACCAAAGAGTAAATAATGATTATTAACTCAACTAACACAGTCTTCAGTTGAAAATAACACAAAAAAATTATGTGAAAGAAGAGAAGTACATGGACAAATGGAAGGTCATTTAAGTTTGACTAGGTAGCTAAATACCCATTCATTAAACATGTACAATAGATAAATAATACTAAAACATCAATAAAATTCAAATGTATAATAGGCAGTTGGAAACTTGGAAAGGACCACAAAATGCAATTTAAGTTGGACACAATTGAGAAACATTGTGGTAAAATATATGAGTCAGTAAAAGATAAAGATGGACAAATTCAAGGAATTGTGAGATGGAAAAATACAAAAGAATTCATGCATCAATGTTACGTAATAGCGTATGAAATAATCATAGACATCAACACCTCATTGAGAAAGAAAGAATAATTAAAACTCAATTTAGAAAAGTTGCTCAATCTAATCTACTTATCAAAAATACATAGTTTTACACTTTATATCACATTATGAAAAGAGGTAGACCAATATCTGATTTTTTAGATTACAAGATTTTATTTTAGCATATTATATTGTATAACATTCTATAAGCACATTGGTCAGATAACAGTGCTTGGGAGAAGGCAAAATGCCTCATGATGATTGAAAAGGAGGAATTGAAGGAAAAAATAAAAGCAACATGATTTATCTCACTATCTATTGATGAGGTAACAACAGTTGAAAACACATCATGAGTTTGCATGCATGTTTATATATTTGATAAATATTCAAGGAAACCTCACCTATTAACTGTAAGTAAAATGAAAGAAAATTGTAATGCTGAGAACATTTCCAAATTGGTTATTTATAATTTGATAGATATTTTTGGGATAAATTATTATGATATAAGTACCAAGTTAGTGTGTGTTAGTGCAGATGGTGCATCAATAATTCAGGAGAATAAAAGTGGTCTATGTGTTCACCTAAAAACTAAAATTACCCCATATATGACTTCAAATCCACTACATGGCACATAAAATGAATCTTGCTTAAAAAATTATCAACACATTTTAAAATGTCACAAAAGTGGAGGAGCTTACTTGTGACTTTCACGCATACATGTCAAGCAATCCAAAAAAGTTTTTAAAGTTTCATAAATTTGTGATTGGAGTGAATGATGGTAAAAAACTATTAAAAGATATTGATACAAAATGGATTTACATGTATTAGTCTGCATGTAGAATATTTGAAGAATATCAATCGTTGACAAGTTTTTTATTTAAATATAGGATGAATGTTGACAAGGAAAAAGATTTATTATACCATTTGATAGATTTTAGAACCCTACTAATATTGTGTGATATTTTATCTATGTTGAAATAAATGCATTGTTTGATGAAACATGTGCAAGAGAGATCCATATATATTGTTGACTTCATACGGTTGAGAAAACATGTTTGCCATTCTCTTGATATATTATACTACTTGAGTAGAAGTTTTAAGGGACCAATATTTAATAGTTGGAAAATTTTAATAGATATTAAGGACCCTAAAAAATATTTGAAATTTAATATTAACGATCATGTTTGTATTGTCGTTAATAGAAAGGAGATACCACTACACACTTTCCAAAGACAAACTCATGTGGTTTGAGCAGAAATTAAAGAAGTACTTATATCATGAGTTTTACATGATAATGTCATAGATGAGACATGAATGAAATTGAGTAACAACTCAAAAATCTTATCTACTAAAATTTGAGATTGATTTCAAAGGGATGAGTTACTTGAAACCATGGGAGCGGTGAATCTTATATTTTAGAATAATTTACAGGATGAATAGATAATAAGTAATTTATTTATCAAATACATGGGTACTCTCATTAATCATTTTAGTAAGTCTGTAAAAATTAATGGAGTTGAAGTTGAAGGTATTTTACAAAAAGATTTACTGAAAATAATCAATGAATTTTAGAATTATAATAGTTGAACAATATCAATCCTTAATTGAACCAATAGAAATAGGTGTTATTACAAGGCTATGAAAGAAATTTTATCCCAACAATGTTCTATAAGAAATAATTAATGATTTTTTTTGTGTTATATAAATTATGCCAAAAATGATTTTTGGGGTTGGTGGAAGATGAAAGGTATTTAGTGCACTATCTTTTATCAAATCCAAACTTTGGAATAGATTGGATAAAAATATTGATACATGTTTGAGATTGTATGTTTCAGGTTATGTAATGGATGAGTTTCCATATGAAAGAGTGATTTCAATTTGGAGTTCTCTTATTAAAAGAAGAAGAGTCACTAATACAACAACCAAAGAATATATTAAAAAAGCCATTGAGATAATACACACAAATGTCAATGATGAAGCACATGTTGTAAAAGGGTTATTCTAGCTACCCAAGTTTTAGTTTATATGTATTTAAAATATACTTGAATTAAATTAAATCATGATAAATTTTTGTTGTTTACTAAACAATATTGTCTCTTTTTAATTCATAAATCAATTATGTAGCAAGTAGTCTTGTATTAAATAGTATTTCATATGCTCAATTATGTTGTTTATGAATGGTTTAATTGATTTATTTACTAATAGTATGTATGACACTAGTGCAACGGCAATAAAGTTAGATGGACATCTAGTCCCTTAATAACTTTAACAATTATCCATTTTCATTTGAATTAAATTAATTTATTTTCAAAATAACCCAATCATAAAAATATTTTTACTACAAATCAAATTGAAAATCAACACTCATATTTTAAAAACATATCCCATACATACATTGTACCTAAATTAATTTAAAAAAGTATTACTTTTCAAGATAATATCTAACACAACATAAACTACAATCCATCTAACAAGTAAGAATCTAATGCATCTTCTAAAATCCATAAATACAATATATATTGAGTTTAAAACTAATTGTCTTAGAATATTACAGTATTTCCATAATGAATAAATATTACAACTAAGATTGATTCATTGTTTTTAAGTTTTATAGGAAGTGTTTTTTTGCTTTACTATTATAGAAGTCACTTCCTCTCTATGGATTGTATCATCTTTTAGGATTCCTAATTGGAGAAGATCTTTCGCTGTAGCATGAATGTTTTCAAGATTTGCCTTTTCATCTTTTGCATCTCCTCCAAAAAATAATGAGGGATCCACATCAAATTTCTAATTATACAAAATTTATGGATCCAATCCATGCTCGTTGATTATTTTATTCAATGTATTATTTTGTTTACTAAAAAAAAAAAGTTTTTCTTTCAATGAAATAACTACATTTAAATTTTTTTGGGTTGTTTGAAGGTACACTTCAAGTACCTTCACTTGATTCTTCAAATGATCATATTTTGACTGTAATTAAATGATGAATATTAATTAGATAAAAACTTACAAAAATTAAATATAAATGACAAACAACTTAAAATGTGTATAACTTAACACAACTTTCCCCTTTTTTACATCAATACTAACCAAAAGGCTTTTGTCTTTTGTGCATTTATTGTAGTACGCCTAAGCCTCTACATTTAAATTCTCAAGCCTATTTAACATTATATCTAAAACTTTATCATTGTGATTATTACTAATAATCATTGCTCTAGAAGCAATCTGATTCAATAAAACATTAGTTTTTACTGGTTGATTTTCAATTAATTTGTACAATAGGTTACGCCCGAAGTGATTGTGAAACTGAGCATTTTTTCCCATATTAAAACTTTAGCCCTTACCTCCAATATCTTTAAATACTCTACTTCACTAAGAACAATTTATTTTATATAGGAGGCTGTATTATTTTCCAATAAATTATCTAATGGAAAACTGGTAAGCTCATCATCAGTCTTGGGAATCTTAGGATTGAGTTGAGGAGGGGGTAAGTTAGACTTTGGAGAGACAAATGTTGGTAGCTATTGGGAATCAAAATCTATCCCCTTCAATTGTGATCCCTAAATAATATCATGGGGATTGAAAAAATTATATTGATCCCCACTCTCCATCCCTAAAAACTCATCATCAAGATATATATGTTGTAAAATAATGGTCTTTGAGCTGGGCATACCACCAAGAGAAAGGTTAGGAAACTCTGACATTGTCAAATGGACAGTGCCATTACTTGGCACTATAAATGACAAATGTTTGCCCCTAGTAACAATTTGGTGGTTGGTGGTGGTGGAAAATTTTACCTTCATGAAGGGGTCTCTACAAATTGAAAAATAAATCAGATAACTACTAAACAAGAATAAATTTAATATTTCATAATTATATTATAAAAAAATATAATTATGGGTGCATACCTTGCTATTGAGGATGCCCTGAAGATATTTATTAAAATTGGATACTTGGAGGCAGCATTTGGAAAGATTTGGGGGAAGATTCAAATGATGCAACAAAAGCAATATGAAGCTAATCAAACACAACATCTACAATGTATAATGAAATTATAAAGAACATAAACATGACAATGGTATTACCAACAACATGAGATATGGTTTGAAATTGTGTTAGTTTAGCTAGATGGGGTGGAAGGCTTGAAGGCATAATAAAAATCCACATTATTTTCTACCTAGTCAATGAAAGAAGATATGATTCAGAATCCATATCTGATTCTTTGGAGGCCTTGGGGGGTTGCCAATCTCTTACCATTACTTTTTTTCTTGAAACTAGTTTTAGAATTTTTTATATGAGAATAGAATTACTTAAATCAAAGAGTGAACATTAAATAATTTTTTAATAATCAAACAAAGAACATAAAATAAAGGACACAATTACCTCTTGTTCTGTAACTAAAAGAGAGGTGAGCTGCATTTTTTCTTGAAGAGTAGTTGGAATATTCATGCTCTCCATTTGAATATTCAAGAAATACCTCATTGTAAAAATCAATAATATAATTTTTACATGTAAGAGTACAATTATCAATGGTAAGAACAACATTTAAATAATTGATAATTTTGTTAGATAGATACGAACATCAATCAAATTTTTGGGCACTCAAAGTATGCAGGATGTACAACATAGCCCAGATCGGTATGTCTGCTGCTCTTCCCTATAATACAATTCTAGCCTAAAATAATTCTATCATGGACATAAGAAAAGGATTGTTAATAGAGTGTACAGGGATGCCCCGCTAGATTTGTGATTTTGCCCACATGTATGAAAAGCAAATATACTAGTTGAGAGAGAATTGAACTTTTAATTGATGATCATAAATGGTTCACTGTTAATAATGTTTAATAAATATATAAAATTTAAAATAATTTGTAAATGAAAAAAATAATTTAATGAACTAATACAAACCCTCAAATTGATAGGTCACAGTGAGATTATAGATGCTTTTTGTCATGATCTATTAGAGACACATGGGTGGTCACAAGGTTATAATTTATGAGGGGGAACGCTGTTAAGTGTTGGATGTCTTTTGGGATGACCCTAAAACACAAAACACATGATTTTACCTTCAGGATGAACATGCATTCAACATGGTTGTAGCTCCTAAGCAAAAAAGTGAGTAAAATGGTGTTTCTAGGGCATGTTGACAAGCCCCTCCAAACCACACTTTTTGATTTAGTCTATGTATGCATATTATTATTCCAAAAGTCATAGTATTTATGGATATATGAGGCTCTTGTATAGTATTTTAGACATGGATGATCTTGGGGTAGCCATTGTGGCATAGGTGGTGTCTAGGCAATGTCTAAGAGGTGATTTGATTTGCTATGAATCATGCCTCTATGAGGTCAGAGTGGAAAATTCAAGGTTCAAGTGTGTAAACTGAAGTGGCCCAACTATATTTATAGGTAGTTAGCATTCATGAACTAACAACTAGTGTCTGTGAATTGGTAGGTGTCCGAATGCCTAACAATGTAGTTGATTGATAGTTATGTTGGTAGATGATAATGCAACTATCATCTGACCACCTTTTTGTCATTCAAAAACATAACTACCAAATGATATCCATTCTAGTATAAGTAGGCATCCATCTACAAAATGCAAACATATGACTAGATGATGTAGTCAAGCAACTGCATCCTATAGTCAAGTGACTATTGTGTTGGTGGATGACAATACAATTATCATCTGATAGCCTAGTAAGATGAAGTCACCTAATTATAGGATGATGTCATTTGACAATCTAATATTACATAGATGACTTCATCCTATACTTATAGCTAAGTGACTTCATCCTGCTTTCAATCCTCATAATTTGCCTACACTATTATATGCCTTCCTACAAGAGTCACCACCATTGTGAAACTGATTCACCTAATGACCTCCAAGTTTTTTTTAATATAGGCTACTAAAATTTTTCCTTCTTGGAAGTCACTAAAATTTTAAATTCTAATATTAAGGATGTTATAACAAACTTGAAGAATCATGTTAAATCAACTCAACAATCTATATAAGTCAATGATCTCAAATATCTACTAACAAATCATAAGGTGCAATGTAATATACTAAAATATCTATCACCAAAGATAAATTAACACCACCATATGGCGAGTCATGATTCAATGCATAATTTGAGGTGTTGTTGATTAATATTTTGTTTTAAAGTTATGATAACACATAATTAAAGATGATTTAATTCATGTCAATTGTTAGTTAATATTTAGATCATGTATTGCCATCTATCAAATGTCATGTTCAAATATAAGGTAATAATTTATTTTATTTTATCTTAGGGGACCAAGAGAATTTTAATTTATTTCTTGTCCCATTCCTACTATGCCAAATATGAAGAACAAATGGAACCACAAGGTTATCCATAAGATTAAATTAACCCATCAGATGAAGAAGAATTATGGTTTTCAATTGATAGAATCACATAAGGATGAGTTTGTGAATTTATTTTATCATCGTTTCCTAAACCCTTCACTTAGGTACAATAAGAGGGCTTGGGAATATTACATTACCTTTTCCCAAACCCTATTTATTTAATTCATTTGAAGGACTTTGGATGCAATATTGATGCCCAAACCCTAATCAAGGAGCCTATTACAAGGACTTTGGGTGTTAGTCTTGATGTCCAACACTAATACCTCAATATAATAAGGGGACTTTAGACACTCATCCCAATTCCTAAACCCCAACCACACAAACCATTAGGAGGAATTTGGACACTCATCCCAATGCCCAAACCCTAATCACACAAACCACATCAAGGTGTATCTAATATTACAACACAACCCATCTCCATCACTCTCAAAGTTATGAAGAAACATATGTTAATATCATAACCACAAGCTTAAGGCTCACATCATCCTTATAGCCTTTCAAGAAGGAATAAATGAGATGATGTCTCCAAACTTGCTCAACAAGTTATTCCACATGTTTTAAGCTTATCTCATATGGTAACGATAACAAGATACTTCTCATCCACTACTCCCACACTAGCACAAGGTGAAAGGTACATGAAATGGCTCATCAAAATAATACACTTTAACAAATTAAAAATTTACCAATCCAATCATGGAGTATAATGAAATCAGCTAAAGAACCCAACTCAATCCCCAAATAAGAACAAATTAAAGGGCCAACAACCCAAAATAATCCAAATAATAATGAAGGTAAAAATGGCTAAACAACCCAATTCAATCCAAAACTTAAAACAATTAAGAAAAGTAAGATCTCAAAAGTTTAATAAAATATTGACTTAATAAATGGACATATAACTTCAAAATCCATAGCAAGGAAAAAAACAAAAATATTATCTTAATCAACTAAAAAAATTCCAATCAAGAATCGAAATAATTTCAAGGTATGTTGCATCAAGTGGTAAAAATTCATAATTTTAGATACTATAATACTAAATAAGTTACTCTAGAAGGCCCTCAAGTGGGGAGTAGGTAGCTCACATATAAAAAAACTAGAAACATAAATCTTTCATACCCTCACATGGTATGAAGTATGCATCATAAATCCAAGTTGCTAAGAACACCACACACTTACCAACATGTAAGTGGAAAATCTCGTAACATGTTTCCTAAAATAGGAAAATGGGTTAAACCACATGGAGTATCAAGCTGATCCATTTATACATCTTCCCTAGCCAATAAGAAGCAAAAGACACCATCCTATGGAGGTTGAGGAATGTAGATGAATCAACACTAAAGGTGCATGACTCTGATCATAATGAACAATTAATTAACATCATATAAGATATAAATCCACTAAAATGGACTTATGATGATGTCACTTGATGGTGAAAAACTATGAACTCATCTTGATGCTATGTGTCAACTTTAACCAAACCTCTTCCCAAATTCCAAGGGAATGTATGGAATATCAATGCATAAAAAAATCCTAATCATAGAGGAAGTCATTGACATAACATAATATAGTCCTCCAATATAAGGAGGATTACCACCACTCAAGGTAATAATGATCTCTAAGGGGTCTTTTGAGATCCCTTCCCATAGAATTAACATCCTTTAGTCACCAAAAACCATCAAACAGATGCACACTTCACCAGGTGAAAAACATCTAATGCTCATACAACACCCATTATATAAAATGGAAGTTTCCCCTAATGATTTTATTTATAAAGAAAAATGTCTAACCATCACCAAGGATGATTGATCTAAGGTGATCCATAAGGTTATAGGACCTCTTATTTATGAAACTCAAGATCTATGCTGGGTACTAACTTACCCAACAAGATATACATAAGAAATCACAAAAATTCAGGCAAAAGAATGACTACTAACTCTAAAAATGATAAAAATTACACCTAAGGATTCACACTTATACCACAAACTGCCTCTCAAAAGGGTCCTCAAAATGCATCCCAACTTACAAGGCTCATGTGTCATATCTGCTAAGGTGCCTTGAAACTTGACCCCTTTAGATCCAATTCATAATCACACTCTCATGGGCATTCTAGGAAACTCATATAAAAATTGATGATAACTTTATAGATAAGGGGAAAATTAGATCATGTAAGGAGTCAAGGTACAAATGACACTAGTAGATGATTATGAAAATAACAACAGTCTAGATTACATCTTCTCAAGAAAAACATTCCCAAGAATCATGGATGTGTAACACATGCATGCCTAATCAATCGATACATAAGGATGGTCCCAAGATCACAATCCATACAAAGGTGTGGCATGGTTTTATAAAAGAGACATTGCAAGCCCCAAGAACCAACATCAACATCCAAGATGGTATGACATGCCACTATATTTTGCATGTATTTATACAATACACATTATCAAAAGGATGTAATGGTCAATACGAAGAGAGAAGAGTCACCTTAAAAATGCTAACACCCACAAAATCTTAGATTCCATAATCCATGTTAAACTACATGCTCTAGGAAACTAACATACAAGCTATAAAGTAAAAACATACTCTTATCATGAGCATGCTTTATATATAATGAGTTACACCCACACAAGGTTTAAGGCTACCCCCAGCTTTGAAAGAAACTTCCATTTCCTTGATATCACCACTCATAGGCAACCCACTCAATTGGGTGTCACTATCATGGGAAAAAACTTCTCCATGAGGAAATTATCTCACTATTATCAAGGAAATAAAACTATCATGGATACATTGATCAATTCAAGATGCTTTAAAAGTAAGAAGGTATGCTCAAACCTTTTTATAATAAGGAGGAAAAAAAATGTTCCTCTCAAGGATCCCTATCAACAAGGTCACCTTCAAACAACTGTTGGTTCAATACTATGGTGTTCTCCATATAGATACTCCAAGAAAGGGGGGCCATAACTAGAAAGGGTTTATTGACCACAACATTCAGATATTAGCATCCATACGGGATCTGTATGTTTTGGGTATTGAGTAAAAAAGTAATAATACCAATTTAACATATTCATGACTTGATTAAATTGATGTTCACACTATATTGCTGTTAAGATTCTAGACAAGGCCTGCATGTTCCTCTCAAAGCATCTACGATGACCAAATCCAATGAAAGTCACTCCATTATGTAGCTACAATAAGGCATAATTTGCTACCAAAAAGGAGACAAGGATCATTTCCCATGAGGATAAGTGAAAATAAAGTGACTCACATGAAGCTCATTAACAAGACCATCTATGTAGTATCACCATTCCAACACACAAGGTAAATATAATATTTAACAACACTCATATGTATGTGGATAGGTTACAAGCATAAACCTATGCAAAACACAATGAGGCTCTTGGTACCTCATGTGAATTAAACATGTCCTTAAGGTCTCTATAACCCTTTGAGGTCTACTGAGATGAGCCTTTTGGCCTAAGGAGGGACTATGCCCAACTCTGTTTGGAACTAGTCACAGGGCAAGAATCAACAACTAAGGAAAATGGGATGGCCTCACTAAAATAGATCCCAATTCATTCCCAATTTCATCACTAATAGTGATATAACATCGAACAACCCTAAAACACATTTGACTTGAGTAGTGAGGTGATTTTTTTCTTGAAATGGGTGGTCACTGAACCTAAAAAAATCCATCTCAACCTTAAGTCCACATGACACTCTAAAATCTTACTATGATCAAACCTCATGGTCTTAAGAATCTAGATCAATCTATAACAAGAAGTTATATATGAATTCATTCAAGGTAATGTGTGTATGTCTATGTTGATGGGGAAGTCCCATAAACCTAACACACAACAAATTACTTGTGAGCTAACGGTCACTTGTCTTTTATAGACATTTAACTTCCTAACACTTATTTTGAACCTTTATTCCAAGCCTTTACCAAACCTCATCCTCTCTACTAGATGGGTGGATGACCAATAGGTACTCGCATGGGTCTTTTAGGCATGAAGAATACTTCAAGAAGCTAAACATCTGAATATTGGCCCAAAGAGTCCATGGTCCTAAGAATTATTCATGTGTATTGTGCCTACCTCCTCAATGAGGTGTATCACCCATCCAATACATGCATCCATTCATTGTGGAAGAAACATTACATTGATCCTCAAGGCTCTTAGTGTTTAAACTAGTTTTTGATACTAAAATGTCACGCCAAAACATTTTGCATGACTGAAACCACATAAAATTAGGGCATTTTTTTAGAATGTACGACACACATTCTAAAAAACTACATTTCCCATTGGCCAACCATTTTCATGGCATGAGACATACAATGTGTCAAAATAAACTCACATACTTAAACAACATGGATGGCAATGTGCTAGTGGGAACATGGTTGCTACATAACCATGTCAGCCCCACTTGCTCTAATCACCCTAAAGCTCTAAAATAAGCTTAAATTTCTCTAAGTGAACTTAGTGGGCCCAATAACCTCAAGGTCTAAAACAAATGCTCAAATAAAATATGGTGGATTTGAGCAAACACTAGCTCGAACAATTTGTCCAAACTCTCAACATGGTTCAATGGGGTATCCAAGCGATTATGGCTAAACATAAGCTCAATTTACACTTAAAGTTAGAACTAAATCTATTTTCAAGTTGAGTTACCTTTCAAGAAAATTTCTTAGCAAGGATTACTTATACTCTGCATATAACCTTAAAATGGGTCTAAAGTGTCCTTAAGGATGAAACACTCCATCTCAATAATTGGATCCTTTCTATCTTGACCGTCATATTTAGTCAAGTTTAATAAACACTATAAATCCTTAATAAGGTTAATAAGAGATTTAAATCATTCTATGTTCTATTTCACATGTGGTAAAATAAGAAGGAGGTTTTGGAGAATGACTTGTCCATTGTCATCCCTCTTCTCCTTCTTTATCCTTGGATGATTGCGATTAATGAAGTCTCCAAACTTTTAACCTTTTTCCATTTCATTTCATTTTAAAAATATGTCTTGATATAAGTATGCTTGGGTTGGTTTTATAGGTACCTATATTCTTAGTACATCTCTAATTAGTTTCAGACTTCCACAATTTTTAAAAATGCCTTTGGAAGCTTCAATCTTTAACAACCATTAACGACCACCAACACGGTTAAAGAAAAAACAAATTTTTATTTTAAGGTTTAGGATTTTATTTTTACTTCACATGGTATAAATGATAAAATTAAGGAGGATTCACTTTTGGGTCAACCCATCCTGGGGCTTCTAGGAGCTTGCAAACATAAAAAATTTCAAAAAGGACCTCTCTAGGACAGAAGAGCCATATCTTGGAAACTATGAAGTTTCAATCCCTCATTTGTATTCCACATGGAAGAGGGTAAAAAATTGATGGGGTGTAATCTTGAGTCACCCACCTCTAGGTCTTATATTGGCTACAATTGATAATACAAAAACATGTACAGGGCTAGGTGATTAATTCTTGCTTTCAAATAAATGAACAAGCTCAAGCTATACAAAAAACCATGATTTAATTAAAAAAATAGTAATATAACTCACATAGTTAAGTTTTGGTGTGGCGTTTAACTCTTGGGTAATGGTTGGTGGGGATTCACTCTGTGGCTTATAATCCACACAGTTCCCCTAAATCGTTAATGTTAACATAATGGTGATCAAATGTACCAATGATATAATTGCCATAACAGTCACCACAAACATAAGTACCAATGCATATGGCCTAAACTTCTCACCACATGGTCATATGGATGATACACTACACAAAGGGTCTGTGCCCTTTGAAGGGGCCTGTCTAATCACTAACTACCCTATAGGTACCCAAATTTCAAAAATTCAGAGCAACAAAAATGTAAACCTAAAATTCATGAAATGGACTACGTTGGGTCAAAAATTTATTTATTTAATTATAAAATTATTTATACAAAATTAACATTGTTTTTTTCACAAAATTTACTTAGAGTTTATTTATTTTCTTAAAGAGTTTATGGTTGAATTAGTACCTTGCCTTAAAAATTTTTAACCTTAAAGCCATAAATCAAAAAATTAAACCATGAAAATCAATGGAACCCTAATTTCTTAATATTCATTAAAATTAAATTTTCAAAAAATTATAAATTTAGAATTTTATAAAAAATGTCTAAATGAAACTAACCTTTCTTGGGCTTAACAAAAAACATGAAAATGATCAATATGAAACAAGATTTTAAATTTATTTTTGATATATTATGAAAAAAAAGGTTGATGACATTGTTCATACAAATTTTATAACTTGACTTTCAAAGCATACAAATGTTCTTTCATTACATTTACCCTTTCTTCTTTCAACTAACACTTTAAGGAAACACTCATGTATGAACCTCACAATAATTGCATCAAAATTTCTTTATTGTTTTTACATTTATTATAATTTAATAGTACATAAAAAATGTATTAAAACCAACCAGTAAACATTTTCATGATATTTTCATTTATAAATCCATGAAAGGAAAAAAATCCCGAAGCAAGCTCCCAAGTGTACCTGTGAGGCCAAGCCAAGGAAGGGTTTGTCACCCATCCTTTTTCAATGATCAAGCAGTTGCCCGAAGCACGCTTAAGCCTATTATTCCATTATCTAAGCATAAATGACACCAATGATTCAAGGTGAGGTAATATAATTAATAAAAGAGGTGGGTAATGACAATGTAACAAGCTCAAATAGAATGTATACCTAGGAGTATCCATTGACCACTTCCTTAAAACAAGAGGCTTCCACATATAATAATTCAACCACAATCATTTTTAAATTTAAAATAAACACATTAAAGCTACAAAGAGTTTTAAAACTTATCTAAACACTAAACTCACCCATTGCAGGTGAGAATTTCCACTCTTCACACCATGGGGTGGGAGAAGGAGGACTTTAGAGTACTGGCTTGCCCAAACCCTTCTCACTTGCCATGGGAGAACCTTGGAAACATGAGGATTACCTTTGTCCATACATCATGCATTGGAGATTTTTATGAGTAATTGGAACATATTTCCCTTTCCCAAACCCTACTCATGAATGTACAAACCCTATAGACAATCTAAGCCCAATTTGGCAGCATAATGGTAAGATTTTAAATCACAAAATGGTCTATAAAAATAGCCAACAAAAATGGAGGGAATTTTCATATCCAAGTCAAAAGAGGAAAAAAACACACACATGGTGGCCATAAACACAACCATGGAAAACATAAGAAGAGAGGGTAAGCCAAATAACCTTACATCCTGTTTAAAGCACAAGGCAAGAAGGGAAGAGAAATATATATTTTAAAATAATAAAATGAAAGTAAATTGGTGACATGGAATCCTACTTTAGGTCCATCACTTTATTCTGCACAAGGGATCCTTATACAAGTGTTTGAAGCAAACTAGCTTCTTCCCAAACCAAGATCTCCGATTTGTTAAGCTCAATCTTTCCTTCCTCAAGTTCTCCTCAACTCTTTAATTTGAAAATGAGAAAAAGTTTCCTCCAAGGAAGGCTTTCCTTACTCTTATAAAAAAATGCTCCAACCCAATGGCCAATGAGAAGGTGACATTTGTCCCTTCTCATTCCTTGGCTCTTATAAAAATAAGTATTCTTTAATATTAACTCACCTTACACACCCATGTGGGTAAACAAGACTTGTTCAAACCCATTAATGTTCTCACTTCCCTGTGCCATAAATGGGTACATGGGTTTCTTATAACTTGTTCAACATTTAATAGAAAAAGTCTTAGCCCATTTTTGATCAAAAGGGGTCTTAACTTCACTTACAACCACTTCTAAAATACTTTATATCAACTTGCAAACATGGACCTAAATTCCCATAGGTTTTGGCTAAGGGACCACTTAAGTGGTTTAAACATTTACATTTATGAATGAATTTAAAGTTAAGGTGACTCCTAAGGTCTTGTAAAATGGTAATGAATAGTGCCAAGTAGGTGCGAATAGTGTTAGGAGGGTTAAAGAGATTTAAAACTCCAGAATAGGTGAAATAATAACACTAGGGTTGGATTTTAATATAAGGGAGTCATGAAGACACTACACAACTAATACCATGGATGAATTATGATTGGAATGGTACTAATTCCCTCACTTGGACTCCCTATAAATTGAACATCATTTCACAAATAAAAAAACATTGCCCTAGGTAATCGAAGTTATTGAATGCAAATGTATCTAGTAATATCTATTGATACAAAATGCACACATAAAACATCCAAGGCACAACTTGTCCATTATCATCATGGGGTAATATACATGTGTCAATCATCCAAGCATACATATATTTGTAATCTTAAATAACATGATAAACAATATTAGCTCAACTAATATGATAATGTAGTATGCATCTCAATAATCAAAGTGAAATCATACATAACCAATATATGAATAATACTCATGTAAGCAACTAATAAGATCAATAATATAATATTTGATGCATCAAGAATAATGTAAGAATAAACATCTTGTGTCTAAAATAACATAAAAATCACATCACAATAAAGCATGTATACAATTAAAAAAATTGCAAAAGAACTAACACTATGAGAAATGGGGCCTCAAAATAGAATAATCAATCATTTAATGTAGTAGAGGGCGATGAAGCAATCAATAAGAAGTTGTGTAAAATAAATTTTATCCAAGGAAACCTATGGTCCCATCAGTGGAATGCTTCTACATAGGTCTTGTATGAATCCATGAAAATGTCACACACCATGGGTGAGTAATAACACGTGTATTACAATACTAAAAAAATCTTACAGGCTATATAATTTCTGAAATTATTAGCATGATCTATATAATAATGTATGTATTTCATATCTTTAGTTGTCATAATAACTTGTGGAATTAATTTTATGTTAGGAGAGTTCATCGATGTTCTCTATGAAACATGCTCCCAAGACTGTGGTAAGACTACCATAGGATGTGACATATTAACTAGCACAGGTGGAACTTTGAAACCAATCACTAGCAAGTAAAATAGTCTTCAAGGTAACTATATTGTATGTGCATGTGGACAAATATAAATTATTTTTTGTCAATGCATATTTTGAATTAGTATCTAAATTTATGATTCTATGGGCTCTATACTATTGAGTGAACATTTTATAAATATATTATACTCACTAGCTATGCATTGTGCTATGTGCATGGCTTCTTATAATCAAGTCATACTAGATTTGACGAAGTGTTATTTTAATGGAGCACCTATTGTGAGATATTCCTATCTTGAATTAATATTAAAATTGGCTTATGAAGGCATATTTGTGTGTTATTTATAATATGGATCATGATCTATTTGATTATGTACCATAAATAATTTGCTTTTCAATTGTTTGTTTTGTATAAACTTATTTGGAGATACATTACACCATTTGTATTCTTGTATTTTTCTTAGAAGTTGTGCCTTCCATTTTATATTATCTAGTGAAGTTTTAGTATGAATAAGACCTTGTAATTTATCAATGCTCACCATGTTTGAATTATCTTGATATTCTCGTGGTGCTGTAGGCATAAAGTTTAGATGAGACAAGTATTCATCTATGTTTTTAGGAATGCCATTGTCATCATCATTGCTATCATCATCACTATTCTCTAAAATTTTATTTTTGGAGTTAATCAACAACTAAATATATGGCGTTTCTTCCTTATGCTAGTTATTCTACCATATCCTACTTAACTAATAGTGTTGGCGGCAATGGCAATTTATTTTTATTAGTATTGTTATTTTCTATTATTTCATATGCATGTATTCATTATATTGGTATGAATTGTAATATTAGTATTCTGGATGATTAAGTAGTGTTTTATCATAATATAAATCTCTCATTAGGTTTTACTATTTGAAATATTTGAAAGGTATGTTATCTACATGATATGTACACATACATCCGTTAGTGTAGGGTGCATGAGACAACATCCATAACTTAAATCCATTGTCTACCATGTACTAGGTTACATTTAAAATGGATTAGCATTACATAAAATGTAGTGGGTAATGTTTTAGTACCAACTATTACATCAAATGTAATTGTTCCTAGAGCTTGGAATGGTAGATTGTCAAAACCCCTGACTGTTCACATCTAATTTATAGAGAGAATATGTATTGATACAAAGTGTTTGGAGAAATATCATGTTGAAAATGTTTAGCCTCGACCCATTATCTACCATTACCCACTTAACCCCCTTATTTAAGACATAATTCATTAGGTGGGTAAATATTATTTTTTAAAATAAATTATATCTTTACTTTGTTTTAATATATTGATTATGGATATAAAATAAGTAGGTTCTATATTGTTTGGTAAAGTTGTATTGTGCAATGCTACATAAAAATATCCTTATAAATAATTGATTTCCTTAGAAATTATAGTATAGATATTTTTGCATGAGTATTCTTAAGTTGATTTATGATGTCATAATTTTTAATTGTAGTGGCCATTACTTTAGGTGATGGATGAAGTTGAATAGTTATATTTTGATTACCCCTACTTTTCACTACAAGAATGTGTATCTTATCTTTTCACTTAATGACAATAAAGGCATCCATGTCTAATATAATACCAGGGTGGATAATAGGTGAGGGATGTTGGTTACTTCCACCATAAAGTTTTAACGAAGGAGGGCTGAAAGAAGGCATACATGCTCATTCCCTTCGAGTAGTAACTGGAAGAATTTTAGATTTGACATTCATACAATGAATATTTATTCATTTATAATAACATTACTAATATCATTGCATTAAAATTCATCACATTTTATTGCCTTATATATGAATGCATTACACGATATATGAAGGAAATATACAAATATAAATACCATAGCTCTAAATGCTAGATATACAAATTTTGGACCCATGGGAAATAACAAATCAGACCTAACATCAAAACCTTATAGGGAGTAAATTTGAGACTTAAAAAAAAATGAAACCATAATGTAGAAGGAAACCTAGGGTTCTCCTGTTTAAAGTAATGATCAGGTTCACAAAAATGTTTTGCTCATTTTATACCTAAGTGATATAAAATAATGAAAATTATACATCGATTCAGATTGAGTAATTTAGAAATGATAAGACAAGAGAAGGACAATGTAATTAGCTAATTATAGCCATTTTTTTCTCATAATATATGTCATAGGGTCTATAAATGTTTTGTATGTGTTTCTTCAACACCTCACATCAAAAATAAGGATTGAAAACCTGCCTAGATGTTACCGGCAAAGTCATATGCCTATGGAAATCATCACTATAAAGGTTTATTGGTAGTTTATATGTGCATAGTGGGACTTTATAACTTATATGATTTCTACACCTACGTTTGCAATCTATTTTTGTATGTGTACACTTATTCCATCTTGTGTGATAATACATATTTTTTTTCTCTTTCATTTAAACCCTAATTATTCTTGATTGACCACAAGGTGCCCTTAAAAATAGGTTAGTACTTTGGGTTGGACTTGCCCCAAACATTCCCATCTTAATGGATAAGTGTTGCCTTCATTTTAATACTATGAAGAGTGTTGAAATCACACATAGTTCTCCCACTTATGTGTGTGTACAAAATCATGAACAATTTATATCATAGTTATGTATTTGATCTTTGATACTTGGCACCATGCAATTTATACCCTTGGGATGTTCCTTAAATATTTGAGATGTGTATATGCCTTTTGGATAATGCTCCAAGATATTTCTAGGTTTTACAGTGATGCTCAAGTGAATAATAACCTTAAGAGTGTTATATATATAAGTGAATCTTTGTTAATTTGTGCTATGATTTAATCGTGAAAAGTGTCTAGGTTGACCTAACGAAGGCTCCCCAATTTTAAAAACAACCGTTGATGGTTTGTGGACCTTATTTGTAAAAGGTGACACCTATGATAATCAACAATGTCCAGGTTTATCACTATTGTCCCAAAGTGAAAAATAAGGAAATGAGCTATGGAAAATGTTTGTTTAAGATTTTTAGAGTGTTTTTATATAGATCAAACTGATCCTAAATAAATATATCTAACAAATATAGGTAGCTAAGATAGTTGATGGGTAGACTGATAGAGGGAAATTGTGCTCAAGAGCTAGATATATGTGCATTAATTATGAATAATTATGTTAAATTTGATGTTTCAAAGTGCTAAAGGCTAAATTTAGGTGTCTACAATTACATTTTATACTTTAAATTTATTTTATTTAATATACAAAATTAGGGCCACTTTGTGTCTTATGTAATTGGTTTCAAAGATGTAGGAATTATCATTTATAAGACAATTTTTCAAAATCCATTCTAGTTAGTACTTAGTCATTTTCAAGATTTCGTCATTGAACATAAGGTTATTTAGGTGTAAATTTTACATTTGGTATCTATTATAGGCAAACCACTAGTCATTTTGTAAGTTTTTTGACCTTCTAAATTGATTGTTGACATTTGTAGGAGTTCTAGGTATGCCAGAATTGAATTTCACAAATCTCAAATCTCTCAGTGATAATGATAACTGAGCAGATATTGACACATAAAATCACTTACATACTAATTTAATGTATATTGAGTATAAATTTGGTTTATATATATAGTTTTTAAAAATTTAAATTTAGTTAACATCACTTGATTATCCCTAATTTGGTACCCAAGAGCACCATTTTTCATTTTATTATGATAAAATGTAATTATTTGAGATATTTTCATTGAATTAAGATCCGATTGGGTGAAAATGAATAGAAGTTTGTACCTAATTGGGATCTAATCCATTTAAATTCTCAAATAGGTACATTTGATAAAAAAATAACAAAAAAAATGGTAATTTAACATGCTCAATTTTATCAAAATCTACTTTCATATATTTGAAATCACCTAATCAAGGGAATAATTCAAATAATTTTGCTCATATAAAAACATTTGGTCATGATATAACAACAAATGGTCCTCTTAAAACCTACCTACAATTCTCCACTAAAGGTGACTTTACTACCATATTTAAAAATAATTTAGTGATTTGGGACTCAAATTGTGACCACATAATCTGACTTGGGGCTTAGTTTTCCCTAATTGAGTCCCTAATTGAACCAATTACTTATTTGGTTCAATGAGTGATGAAATTTGGGAAAATTGATCTTGACGAACCTAATTGTGGACACATAATATGTTTTAGGGCTCTATTTATCTTAATTGAGCCCATGATTGAACTGATTACTTTTTTGGTTCAACAAGGAAAATAATTTAGGTAAATTGGGCGTTATAAACCTAATTGTGTCTATATAATGTGATTTTGGGATCAAATTGACCCAATTATTAATGATTAGTGATATTATGCCAATATTTAACCCATGCAAGTTAATGGTAAAGGCAAACACAGAGATATTTTAAACGCAGTAAATTCTAGTTCATATTATTTCATTCGAACCATTACATAAATATATAGAAACGTATTTCCTATATTTTAGGAATCCTGCTAACTACTCAATCCCCTAGAATATCTCACCAACTAACTATAAAATATTAACAATATGTGATATAGTGTTATAATAATAATATATCCAACTAACTAACAATAACTTTACCATATCAACCATACGGTAACTAACAACAAATTACACAATAGTAAATATTATTTACCATATAAAAAATCACCCAATGCAAATACTAATCCCCAACATCCTCCCTTAGTTTTTACATGGTAAAACATATCCCAATCTTTGATTGTGGCATGCCACCTCTGTGTGTTAATGATTTGCTCTTAAACTGTGTACCATCAAGATTGCACAAAACTTCAACACACTGTATCTTCACTTATGGCTTTCGTGGATGGATATAGAAACCACCCAGATATGAATAGTTACCCATGCTTCTATTCATCCTCCACATCTGTATTGATGGTTTTAACCAAATTTGACTAACAACTTTACCCAATTGGTTTTGTAGGTGTACCAATAACCTTTTACAAATGGGTTTGTAGGTTCACCAATAACCTTTCACAAATGATTTTGCACAGGTTTACCATTAACCTTTCACAAATGATTTTGCATAGGATCACCACTAACTCTTTTATAAGCATCATGATTACTATAATAAATTTTGATCAACATTCTACAATGTTTATACAAAAGAGGTTACACGGGGAATACTCATAAGTGAACAAGAATTTATTATATTTGTTCTTATTTTGCACACCACATTAAAAATATGAAAAAATAAGTCACCATACCAAAAGTGTGGCCCCGTCATTGATAACTGATGAGAGGTCGCTAAAGTGCCACCTCCTTCCATTTCCTTTGACCTCCTTCATGTTACTGCTTACTCAACACATTTGGCTTTGAGGCTTAACCTTACATGTTGTTTTTGAATATAAGACCCCCCCATAATTTGGACATATGACTTACAAATTGGATGTCAAGGTCACCCAAAATTACATCCATTACAAGGAGAAAAATTTGACTTTGACGATTTTGACATACTCTTAAAAATAACTATTTTGAAATTTTTAAAATGACTTACTGGCATGGCCCTGACTAAACTCATAATCACACATATTTTTGACTTATAATTCCAATTAAAGATTGGAATGACACTAAGACAAATTATATAACAGACAAAACAAATAGAAACGATAACTATTGACTCGAAATTATGACCATCAATATATAAACTTTAAACAACCAAGCCTAAAATGACTCAAATCCAATAGTATACTAACAAAGAACAAACTAAACAAGGGGCACGAAGTGCCAAGTCCCTACGGGGTAGTTTGTAGGGTTTGTGGAGCAGTTTGTAAAGTACTTTGTTTATTTTACACGTGAGATTCTATTCACATAATATTTGCAAAATTTTCTTAATCAAAATAACTCAGTGATACCATTCGCTGTGGAGATGAGAAAACTATCATGCCACTAGTGACCAACATTTGATAGGAATGTTCTCATAATACAAGAGCTGCTCAATTCTGTTGCTTCCAATTTCTTAAGTACTCTATGTGACAGAGGATTTGCCAATCATTGTTGTTGCAGATGCAGGAAAATTTTAGGATTTGTTACTAGAGAGTAAATTTTAGGAGACGGTTAATTCTCTCAAATGAAAGTGAAGAGGAGTTTCTATCAAATCTTCAAAACACAGCTATTGAGGTTAGAGACTTCCCCACCATACATGTCTAAAAAGGCCAAAACAACATCATGCCATCTAACATTGCAATGTAGTTCTAGAATAGATATATTCACTTCAAGAAATAGGGCCAATTATGCAATATATGAATCTTGAAACTAGAGGAAATGCCAGTTATGGTAGCAGCTCACCTAGTCATATGCACATAGCAACAAAGTGCATTATTTTTTATCCAGTGTTCTGTAGTGACAATTTTTTAGTCATCTAGGAATGCAATTGATTCTCAATGTCTTGATTGCTATTTTGTCGTGGACCCTCAGTTAGAGAAATACAAAGAGATAAATTTTCATATACTCTCATAATGTAGGTATGGACTTGCATGACAATGTAAAAGAGGTTGTGTGGATGATGTAAAGAACCCGATTGGCTTTTGTCCAATGAAAACAACATCTGGTCACACAAAAAGAAGATCCTTTCCTTTTGGAATCTTCTATGAACTGATACATCCTCTGAATAAATAGATTTCTACTTCACTGTAGAGAAGCAAGCACCACAAAATTATGACCTTTAGTCTAGTAGTCAACTCTTTTTCTTGCCAGCATACAAAAAACAATTCTGAAATTTTACTTTGGTCTAATTAACTAGACTTGTATGCTTAATAGAAGAATTGCAGTCAATTAATTCATCAAAAATTTAAGTTACACAACAATCCATCAGACTTAGAAATTGAATAATCAAAGTGTGAAAAAATCGTGTAATTTTAAACACTGTTCTGGAAGATTCAGTAATTGCTATGACACACAACATAGGATACCTCAACACTTAAGACTATTAAATCCAGAGCATCAAAGAAAATTTACATCAAGTAAAAGGACAACATAGAGTGTAGAGAAGAGGATCACAAGTAAAGGCAGACAGCTTAATATAATCAAGCAAAAGGCCGTATCTCTAACTAAGGCTTCTGCTGAAATTTGTCAACATAAAATAGCAGATTGAAGTCGAAGGCATCTATCTATATACTTAAAAAATGCTTTACCTGTGTTGCATTGGCTAACAGGCAGGTTCTTGACATTGCAGCAGTGGGAAGAGCCAAATCCTGCATTCTATTAATAGGCAATCCCAAACAGACATTCGGATCTGGCAACATGCACAAATATGGTCTTTTACATGACTGAGCGGCCCTGACTTGGTCATCACGATTGCTGAATGTGACCATGGAAGTTGCACTTACATCAGTAAATCAAATATCCTTTCATTCAAATAAATAAAGAATTGAATTTACTGTTTTCTCTATAGCAAGGATAATTACTAAGAAATAAAAAACAATCCAATCGAAATGGTAATAAATATTACAAACTACATTCCCAGAGGTTTTCAGTTGAACTATGAATAAAGCATGGTTTGACAGATGTTTACATTATTAAAAAAATCAGAGGCACTAGTTTGTACCATAGTCACCAGGAAACTCTAGTATAGAGACCACAACCCTGTCCACATCCCCATCCCCATCCCTATACCCCAACGTCTCCAGGTGACTCTTTTCTTCTTCAAATCTGCCCAATATTTTACCAAGGGAAATCTGATCATAAGAGACAATGAGGTATTAGACCCATGAATGGATCCAAATAATTTGGCTCCACAAATTTTCAAGAGTGAAGATGGGTCCCATCTATATGCTGACAATTCATTTACAACAAATCTACAATGCAAAATGGCCAACATACATAATTACATTCAAGAAAAACAATCAATCTTTTACTTTATCATTTTCAAAACATCCAATGCTCTTAAAAAACACATTGTGTCCCACATATGCTTAAAGCATAGTTACCTGACAAGAAGAGCACTGCCAAACAAGGCCATTGTGCCTCAATATGATATTATAATTCAAAATTTCAAACACATTTCTTGCTCCTTTGCTTCCTTACAACGATTTGACGTTGAGCTAACCTGCCAAAGTTTACATATTCTTCCAAAGAAAGTAACACGGAAAATGAAAGCTCCTAAAGACAAAACTGCTTCTTTCTAACTACATATGATATCTGACTCCAACTATAACCATGTTGAATGCTTCTAATACATTTAAGATAATTGAAGTCATTGTTAGCATTAGCAGATGCCATTCCAAATGATAAACATGACTACTGATAATAAATCCCGTCAAAATCAAATCACCAAATTGACAAAATCCCAAGTCCTCCACCTCCCATGGTTTTTCAACCTATGTGTTTGCAATCTGGTAAAATATGTCATGGTCCAAGTTGAAATTGCAAATGAGATAAATATGTTGTTAAAGTTTGAGCTTTAGGCACTAGGTTATCTTATTGAACCATATTTATCAACTCCTATACTAAACCAACTTTTTCGGTGCATCTATATCTGGATGAAAGTCTGTGCCTATAAAATGTGAGCGAGCCAATAAATGACACAAATACTTATGGATGAAACCTTGAATACTTTCTCAAATGCATCAGCCTTTTGATTCTTTACTGTAGTAAAATTCTCTCCTCTAAGGAGGCAATTTCTGATGCAACTTGTGACATAAACAACATGCTTTCCCAAAACAAATTAATTTGGGTGTTACAATTTATCTCCATTCCCAACTTTTGAGGTCATGTTGCAACTACAGCTAGATGGATCCTTTATAATATTTGTATTACTTTCTCTCTCTCTCTCTTAATGAAGCCGCAAAAATCCACAACATCCTCAACTGTGCTTTTATTTGCATTTGCTTTCCAATCAAACGTATCAACATTGGCAACACCTGAATACTTTGTCAAATATTATGAAATATTGGAATTTTTTGGCTTCTTGGGGTGCAAGAGTTCAGTACCAACACAAATAAAAGAATAATAACCAAATTTATGCTGCTTTCTTGCCCATGCAAAATAGATATCTCAGAAGCCAGCCATGCTGCACTTTAAAGTAAAACTGTGCAGTCAAAAAAGATAATGTTTGGGCTTGGCCATTCACTAATCACTATAACTTATAATCATTCTCATTCTCTCTCTCACATAAAACCCAAGGGCTTCTCTTAAAAATTCCCTTAGACAAAGCTTTAAAATGACTTTAGAGTCAGCCAAGGACTTAAACAAATGGGTTTGTACAGTGTCAGATTTCAAGGTTTTGGGGTACCTAAGTACATAGAATTTAAAGGCACAGAGCATTAGCTACTCATTCCATTTAAAAGATAATGTTATTATGGGACAAGATAAAGACGCAAAGGTAAGCATCTAATTTTTTCTCTACCCATTTTAATCAAGGGCTATCTCATTTGCAAAAAAAATATCAATACCTTTTTTTGGGAGAGAATTAAGGTGAGACAAGAATGCAAGCTAAAAAGATGTTCCAAAAAAGTATCAATATCGATTTTTAGGAGGGAAATCAACTGAGACAAGAATCCAAGCACAAAGATGTACCAACGCCCATGTTTCCATTATTTAAGCTACCATGAAACTAGACAAAATGGTTGGAACCTAGGGCTACATAAAATACCCTCACAAACTGAAGCACACAGGACTTGAAATCCTTTCTCTCTCTCTCTTCTTTGTTTCCCTACTTGTCTTTGCACGGTTCTGATTTCTATCCATTCTTATCCTTACGCGTAGTCTCTTGTGCAACTTACACGACTCCCCTTCGGATCCCCTTGTTGGGTCGTTAAAATTCCAAGGCCTACTTCTAAAGTTCCTTCTCAGGAAAATTTCACTATGTATTCGACATAGCTTGTATCAAAGCCTCAATTGTTGCAATACCATTCGGCATTATATTCATAATTCTTTCTTGCTACGCGGAACTCACAACGGTGATTTAGATAGGCTTCACACACTGTCTTCTTGCCATTGACAAACTCTAGTTAAAAGTTTATCAAATCTATCTCAAAATTAGTGCATTGCTTGTTGATCCTTGCCTTAAACTCCATGGCCTCATTCATGCATTTCTAGTGCTTGCTTTACTATTGGCACTCTAGAATTTTACTGCCAATTGTTTGTGTTTAATTTCATACTCTATACCTAGACATCAATGAAGGCTAGTGCATGCAATTTTTTTTTAAAAACCAAACTTGCCAGCTTAGCCTTACATGCCCCAATAATGTGCGTTACACGCCCTAAGAATTGGGCAATGCTAATAAAGCAAGTTTCAGTATAAATAATACACGAATTTGAAAAGAAATTGTGAGAGGATAACAATTACCTTGTGTAGCTGGTCTCCTGGTTGATGCAACAGTGTCCGAAGAGGTTCTATAATTGATGGGGTAAAGCAGGGCACCGTACATGTATAAATCAGACAAAGCATGAAAACAACTGAAAAATTAGGATCTTATGACATCCTTTGCTCTATTACTACTGTTTTTATCTATAATGATGCAAAAGTTGTAAATAAACCCTCTTGTCCACATCCATCTGAAACATAAATAATCCAAGGAAAAACCCAAAACTAATTCACAACAGAGACTCGGCCCTTGGTTTGCTGATAAAAAAGGCTTTGGATTGCTGGGGCGTTATTTTTGTGCCCGGTGTGTGCGGCATCAGCGTTGGTCGGGCGGTCGGAGGAGCAGTTACTGTTGCTGAAACTCAAAGGTAAATAAGGCATGATGCTGTTTTGTATGGTAAATTTACCATGGAAGTGCAGTGAACTCTTTTCACACAACGGACTTCATGATTTCTGCCCATTACCCACAATAACGCCATGAACTGAATCTTATGTGCTAAACATTGTAGCCCAGGTCTCAATTGAAAATACAATTGTTATAGAAATTGTGTTAGGTAGTCACTAACAACCGGTACAGAGGAAATTGTAGTTGAGATGAATCGAAGCTCTTGAAAGACAATAGCTTCGAGAACCCTCCTTAATCGACTCTCTGTCAATAAGAGAGAATGAGTAATGAATGTTGGAGACGGTGCAAAATTATTGATTGGCAGAAAATGACGGTTCCTTTTAAAGTCTCGTGGGTGCTGCACTTCTTTGGCTTCACATCAATGCCTGAAAGTACCACCGCACAAGAGGCCAATGGTAAATATGGCAGAATGATATCCTGTCAAACATAACAATTTTTGTGCCGTTATTTTCATAACTGATCCGACCTAATTGTCTTGGTGTATGCGAAACGAGACATAACATGATATTTTTTCATCCAATCAATTTGCCAAAATAATAATATTATATCTAATAAGTTAAGTAGTATTCAACTTGTCTATATAAAATACTGTGTATTTTCTAGCATGTCAATAAGAACAATCTGATTTGCAGAGAGTTGGAGGATTAATAACCAGTTAAACAAAATTGGAAGCAATAGTCCCGACCCTTCGGGACTAATAAAGCTCTTTAGAGACTTTTTAATAATTATAGACATATAAACCTAACACGACTATAAAAGGATTCTTGACTCTAATATGACCAATAACTTTTAATAAAATATCAAACTTAAATGGTAGACTCTTTGACTTCCTAAAACTCAACGTAAGACGTGTTTATAGCTACAGAAGTTGAGGATGAGGATGTAAGCTCATATCAGCTTGTATATTGGATGGCTTGAGACATGGAATACATGAGGATTGATCTGTGGGCCGAATGCACCAATGCAAGTCACCAATGATGCCAACGCCAAGATTTGCCAATAATGCAGGTTGATCAAAGATATGTGGCGTAAAGTAGGCGACTTTAGATTTGCATGTTTCCAAAATTGGTGGATTCCGTAGCTTGTTATTTATTGACAATATAATCAATTCAATTTGATGCGTAAAACAATTACAGCTGGTTCTTTTACGTTATAAGTGTGCATAATCCGCAGGTTGGATAGCCAGGCTTGAGACTTGAGAATGACCATAAGAACGACAACAATGTTGGTAACTTCAATTAAATGCCAACACATTGAGGATTTTGCCGTGAATGAAATAATTGTCACGCATAGAAGACTGTAACCAAGGCACACAAAATAAGTGAATTAGATATTACTATGATAGACGAAATGATTCAGATCAGAATGCAAGACAAAAGAATATGAATGAGCCACTTATTCAATCTCATTTACTTTCTACAGTAGACGTCACCACCTATCTTCTTCTGTTTTTTTATCATGGATGCAATCTACTCTACCCTGATCAGGTGCATGTAGAATGGCATGAGACAATACAAATAGAAGACACCATGGAGTGCGTAAGTCACAGGAAGACTCCACAAGGATGCAGGCCGTACGAATGTCCTTAGAATGTCATTATGCTACTCTGATACCAATGTTAGTGATTAGTGGATCGTATACCAAGATCTAACTCATGCAAGTTAATGGCAAAGCCAAACACATACATATATATTAAACACAGTAAATTCTAGACTATATTATTTCATTCGAACCATTACACAAATATATAGAAAAATATTCCCTGTATTCTAAGAATCCCACTAATTACTCAATCCCCGAGAATATCTTATTGACTTACTATAAGCTTTTAATAATATATGATATATTGTTATAATAATAATATATCCAACTAACTAAAAATAACTTTACCATATTAACCATATGGTAACTAACAATAAATTACATAATAATAAACATTATTTATCATACTGTAAATATCTTGATAACTAATGTATTTAATGTAAATATTAATCTCCAACATTAATTGCATTTTTAATTGAACTAATTACTTAAATGATTCAATAAGGGATGAAAATTTGACCAATCAAGCGCAATGACCCTGATTGCAACCACATAATATGATTTGTGGCTCAAATTTTTGTAATTGAGTTTGTTATTGGACCAATTACTCATTTGGTTCAATTAAGGACACGATTTGGTGAAATTGAATAGCGTGAACCTAAATGTGACCATATAATATGATATGGGGTTCAATTCACCCCAATTGAGTCTTTGATTGAACCAATTATTTATTTAGTTAAATGAAGTATGCAATTTGGGGTGACCAAGCCCCGTGAGCCTAATTATGACAACATAATGTGATTTGAAGCTCAATTTGCCCAAATTAAGTCCCATATTGAACCAATCACTCATTGGAATTTAATAATAGATGGAATTTTGACCAATCAAGCCCCATGAACTTAAATGCAACCACATAATGTGATTTGGGGATTCATTTTCACATATTGAGTCCTTGATTAAACCAATTACTCATTTGGTTCAATGAAGGATGTAACTTAGGGAAATTGAGCCTCATGAACCTAATTGCAACCACATAATGTGATTTGAGTCTCAATTTACCCAAATTGAGTCCTTGATTGAACTAGCTAATTGTTTGGTTCAATAAAGGATGCAATTTTGGCCAATCAAGCCCTGTGAGAATAATTGCAACCATATAATATGATTTTGGGTATACCTTTCTTGAACTAAGTCCTTGATTGAACTAATTACTCATTTGGTTCAATTAGGGACACAATTTGGGCTAATCAAGCCTTGTGAGCATAATTTCAACCACATAATGTGATTTTAGGCTCAACTTTCCCAAATTGAGCCTCTATTTGAACCAATTACTCAATTTGTTCAATGACAAACATAATTTTGGCTAACCAAGCCACGTGAACATAATTACAAACACAAAAAATGAATTACGGCTCATTTTCACCCAATTGAGTCTCTGATTGGATCAATTAGTCAATTAGTTCAATGAGGGATGCAATTTGAGGTAGTTAGGCCCCATGAACATAATTTCAATGGTATAATGTGATTTGGTTCAATTAGCCACACAATTTGGAGAAATTGAGCCCCGTGAACCTTCTTACAACCATATAATATGATTTTAGGCTCAAATTATGATCCAAATTTTGGATTAGTATTTGTTAGCAATATCAACTAACCAATCTACCATTCTCAAATATGTAAATATGCAACTAGGATCACTTCTAACACTTTCTAAGTAGTTTTTTCTTACATAGTCATAGTTGAGAGGTTGATAAAAAATTACAAAGGCGCATTTTTAGAGATAAAATTAGGTTTGGGATGGTCTGAACATCCTAGATGAGAACACGTGTACAGGTCCCTATTTTAAAAAATTAGTATTTTTTTAAAGGTAAGAAAAAACCAATGGTTCCTACTGTAGGTAGTTTCATAATAGCCCACATATTTGCAAATTATTCATATATGCGTTAGTTTTGACCTACATGAAGTAGAAATTTTCATGTGGATAAGAGACATGTAGAGGAACAATTTAAAATGTTTTCACTTCAAAAACATGTTCATTTTAGCTCCTTTGGAAGGTTTGTTCCTTGATGCATTTATACTAGATTTTGGAGAAGGCATAGGCAATGAACATTTTCTGATTGAGTATGAATAAAAAAAGTGATTCTCTATGTACTCAGTTAATGTTCTCATAATAGTGTTTCATTGATTGTATTGGTGTTTGAAGTTGAGTAGTGTGTGAGAGGAATTGTATATGTAATCAAGTAAAATCTAGTACATGTTTTGAATAGGCTGTAATGCAAATGTTGTTCATGTTGGCCATTAATGGTAGTACCCTATAATTGATAAAGAGATAGTGGTAAGAGGAGGAATCACCTCAATATTCTATAGTTTTCAGTTTGAGTTTTTCTAGGGTAACTTGTGTCTCTCTTTTGATGTATTTATATTCAACTTTGCTTATCTTGCATATATGTATAAATTCTATTACATCCCAAAATTATTTCAATTCATTTCCTCTCACCATTAAGGTCTGTTTTAGTAAGAAAATAATAATTTTTAACAATCAAGTCTCTTTTACATAGTAGAGGATTCATTTTGAGGAATTTGTAATGAAATCTCCACATGATTATGAATTAGATAGGTATCAGAGTTGATTATTATTTACATTATGTGTGGTTTTTTTGTATTGCTATATAAACACATAAATTAACATTTATTTATAAAATTATGCACTTGTGACCACTCCTTATACACACTTAGCTCATGCCTATTTCCACGATCCTTGATTGCTCTTCCTTCACTTCTTTATGGATGACCCTTACCTCTCAAAAAAATTTTGATTCTAAAAATCAATATTTAACATTTTAAGCAGCCTAATCTCACTTTCAGACTGATCCACCCTTCCAATTTATTTGTCTTTGATCTCCAAATAAGGCCACCCTATTTGGACTATCTTTCTCCGTATCACTATCCAATTCTGCTAGCCACATCCTCCCACCAAATAATGACTAGTTTATCAAATTCAAATTTTCCAAATGGGTTATCCCACACATTTTGCAAGCCCTATCCAAAGGAATTATAAAATGTTCACTATAAAGCCACATTTTAAAGCCATTATCCACTATAGGCTCACATGATTGAAAATCACTAAAACATCTAACTACACATTGAGAGAAATGCACCTATTTTTCTCAATTCAAAGTCCACACAACCTTATTAGCCTTGAAATAAGTCTACATACACGTCCAAGGTCATAGGTCATTATTAAAGCATCTAATCATACCAGGATTGCACCAACATTTATAATTTTACAATAATATATTACACACACCATCATATTATGTGAAAAATACATGGAGTTTGATCCTTTTTTGGAGTATTGGTATGTAGGCAACACTCAACATAGGGGGTGTTGAGGTCAAACACAATTTTAACCATTAACCCATTTTTACCCTATGATTACATTCATCCTCTTATGTCATTGAACTAGGATTTTGGTGAAAAAGAAGGTATACAATGGTTTTTGTGATGGATCAAGAGCTCATACACAGTCACATGGGTCACATAGGCAAAGCCAAACAAGTTAGAATAATCATAGATAACAATCCCTTATCAGACACTGGTGCTCCCTAAGGATAATAACATGCCACACCCCTACCCAAATTTAGCGACCTTATCCCAAATCTGAATGAAACCTTGTTCTTGATTCAAAACATCATTATATAGTCATTTTTACAACCTCAATCTTCGTCCCACATTCTAATTTTCCAAATAAATTGTTTATTTCTTGCATTTTCCTTTTGTACCATCTTTCCAAATATAATAAATTACAAATAAGTGAATGCTTAGTATATTCATATATTTTACATCCTCATTTAGCTCAGCTCATTTTGTCTGATTAGGATATAATATCTCTTACTTCCCAAATTTTGATGAAACATATTACTATTGTGCAATTTTATACATATGACTAAAGCAACAAGTGCTAATGGTGAAATTATCTTGGTTCCTTTGTAGCAAGAGATATCTACAAGGGAGTGGAATAGGGAAACCATAAGTATGATCCATTATGATGAAGAAGAATCTTAGACAGCCAAAGAATAGTTCTACAAGTTAGATGAGGATGTTTCTAACATCTCTTGGTCCATGGGAAAGCTTTATAAGTTGGATTCTATTATGGGGATTATCATGACAAAGTTAGGCATTTATATAGAGGCTCAAAAAGTAAGAAAAGGCATTAAAGATCTAGATCGTTAGGAGGAGAAGGAAAATCCCCATACTAGCTATTCTCCACATATATTCAAATCTAAAATAAAGATTGAGATTCAATTGTATCAAGGGGAGTTTAATGTAGAGAAGCTAGATCATTGCTAGCTCAACTAACAATATATTTCAATTTACATCAAATTAATGAGAGTCAGTAATTCCATTTTGTAAGGTTAGAATTAACCAATCATGATTTAACTAGGTTTGAAAGTTATGTTCATAACTTAGTTATTAATAATCTACCTCCCATTGATAAATAAGATGAGTTTAAAGTACTAAAAAAAACATAATTTTATCTTATTTGTTATGAATAAGAGAGGTTTATATATTGGCAATATCTTAATTAGAAGTAAAACAAATTTGTGCATGATTATACAAGCGAGTTGCACAAAAAGATAGTCCAGATGGGAATATATGTGGTGGATTATGAAATTTTGATGAAATACGTAGATGGAATCCAAAGGCATTTGAGGAAAACTATACTCTTGTCCAAGACTACAAATGTAGATGAAGCTTGTTATCAAGCTCACTACTTACAGATGGATAAAATAAAGGTTTCATCTACCTATCCAAGCACACCAAATTTTTTTATTTCTAACCAAAATGGGAAGGGTAAATGGAAAGGCAAGCATAATGTTACTACTACTTTTTTTCAAAAAGATATTAAAAGGATTTTGAGCAATGTGATGTTGATAGTCATTCAAAATAAACTAGTTGAAAGTTGCATCCTGAAATGCATATGTACAAAATCAATAAAAATAAGGCCATAACTTCATTCAAGGATAATACATTGGGTGAAAATTCAATGTAGATGAGATAATATGTTGTGCCTATTTTCAAAAGGAGGTATGTTTGGTTAGTATTAATGCTCAAGAAAATATGAACTTAAGTTGATGGTATTTTTTAAATTTTTTCTCAAGATAATTTGGATAGAAAAGAGTTATTAGACAAGTTTTGATTGGAAACATACAATCATCTTAATCTATATGCTTTGGGTTGGGTGAAACTAGGAGTAGAGATAGAGGCAACCAAATAATGAAAATTATTTTTTTGTATAAATTAACATTTCATTGATGAAGTTATGGTAAATGTTATACCTCTTGATTTGTGTTTGATAGTATTTGGAAGCCGTTATATATACATCCATGATGTTATCTTCATGAGAAGAGATAACCAATACCATATGGTGAAGGATGGGGAAAACTACATCCTCAAATCCTAATAAAGTAAATCTTAAATATTCATTGTAAGTGCTTCTCAAGTTAAGTGTTTGATTAATGCAAGTGGGAAGTTTTCTTTGTTTCTTATAAAAGATAAGTAAGTATTAAAACACAAATTGTCATGGTATGCTTTTTAACAAAGAGCATAAACTAATATTAGAGACACTATAATAGTTAAGGAATTTTTCCAAAATCTAATGGGTTTCAACCAACAAGAGCCATTTAGTATGAGATTCAATTGTAACCAGATTTTGCTTTCCCTAATATTGTTCTCTATTTGTAGCCTTTGATAGACACAAATTTGATAAGATAATAGTTACGGTCTTTTTTAGATCAATGTGTAATCTACCCTAGTACTTTTACATATGGTTACACTATAGTTATATTACCTAAGAATTATGGGACATGGAGAATGTGTGTTGACTATAAAGATTTGAAATAAATAACTGTTAGAGGTAAATCATTGAGAGGGGGGCAGTGAATTAGTGAGCCCAGATAATCCAACTTCAATTTCAAACCTTTAAAAACTCTTAATTAGTTACCACAAGCATTCATGAAGCATACACATCATTCACGACAATGAACAAAAGAGACAATGCAAGATCAAGCACATAACACATGACATATGTGGGAAACCCTCTTGGGGAGAAAATCCACTGAAACCTACAATTAGACTACTATCCTATAATAACAAGAACCAATTTAGACCAACATTAATTGATCAAGGAACTACCATCCCTTATTTTAGTGAGATTGTAATCCCACAAGGAGCTTGTACACCTGTCTAGTTGAGCAACCATAACAATTATACCTTTATCAAGTTTCACCTTGCAAGGAGGTTGTAACCCCCTAGATTTTGAGCAGCCACAACAACACCTATGAACAACTCCACCTTTGAACTGATGTCTTCAACACTTGATGATGGTCCTCTAATTATCACTCTTCACCTTCTTAGAAATAACTCTATCACTACATCAACAACATGACCAAATGGTCATACATACAGACCTCAATCTGATCTGATCAATAACCCATTCATTGATCACACTTTTTCTCCTTCACCTCTCAACCCTTATCTCTAAACCACATACAAAAGCCACTCTCAAATCTAGAAACATCATCTTTGGTTTCACTATTTATAGAGCATTCATGATTATCAACACCTTGGTTGGCCATTAGGCATGCCTTAACCATTAATGCATCTCTCACATCAAGACATAGCTCAAAACAATCTTCCTAGGTTGGCTATAGCATCTATGGGTCACCCTTAAGCAACTACACCTATCAAATAGGCCCTGGTAGCCCTTATAGGTCTCAAGGAGACCTATTCACCCATTTATCACTTTATCAAGAAAAAAAAGAACATAGGATCACTTTAAATTACATAGGTCCACTCCACATGACCCCTTTGACATTATCAAATGGTCACAATCATCTCTACTCACCTCTGCATATGCTCAAACAACTCAAATAATGACATTGTACACAGGAACACTATGAACGAACACATAATCAACTTATTAAGAATTTTTCATACTCAAGATAGATTTATCACACCTAAAAAATACATAAAAATTATCTTCATAGAGTCTAAAACACTCTCCAATAGCTAAGTCATCATGAAACATCAAAACAACATCAACACAAGCTCAATTATCCTTCTCGAGTCACATATAGCCCATACTCAAACACATAGTCAACTTTAGAGAAAAATATATTTGTATGTACACACTTTAAGATATTCAAATATATATTTATAGATATGAATTAGAGTCTTCTAAAATTTCAATTTTTACACCATGAGTAAATTCTGTATGTATCAAAAGTTATATCCAAAATACAAAGCACTAGTTTTTCCTTTGTTAAATTCAAATATTCAAATGCAAACGGTCACAGTTAAACCTCGATCACTATCATATCATATCATGTCCTAACTAATTATATAAATCATGCATCATTGATATAATTTTAAGTAAATTGACCTTTACCTTTCAGCACCCATTATTGGATATTCATCTTGACTATTTGACGTAATGTGCTCTGTCAATCTCCTGTACGTAGCTCAGTCTTTATGTGTGTTAATCATTGGACACCTTGAAATCATTTCACTCAATATGAACCATTTATATATATCTATACAAACAACCAATCATAATTATATCTTGGAAGAGGCTTGATCTTTATCTCTGCTTGACATTAAACTTCAAACACTTGTCCTCATCTTGCTATTTTCAGACATCTTGGAATGAACACGCTCTGTTGATCCTTTTGTAAGGAGCTCAATCTTTACTGAGTTGAAGCATCAAATTTTTTTACCCATTTGAATTAATATGAAACATAGATATTTATGATCTCTATTTAACTGTTGGATCTTCATTTGGTCTTGATCTTTAACATCGTGCAAAAATGACAAAGTATGGGGAAAACTGCTTATCTACCTAGAAGGCCAATTTAGACCTAGATAACTTTTTCTATGCTTAGATGCATGATCTAAAATTTGAAGAATATTATCTCCTCACATATGAGAATCCAACCATTTATAAAGTTCTCCTGAAACATTCACATGTGTGAGATATAACTCCATCAATTTTCTCACTTAGATTTTTCTGCCATAGAGCCAACTATGTCAAGAACTGTTTGGAAGGCCAACTTTGCACATACATATATTTTGATGATCTTCATCACATGATATAAAATTTAGTGAAAATCAAATAGGAAAAAAATTGAACAAACCCATATTATCATTTTCTCCTCACACCTTTACACATGTAAAATATAACAACATCAAAATGCCTACTCAACTTTTCTTGCCACATTGCAAATTTGGCAAAGTATGGGAAAACACTGTCAAATTGCCTAGGAGCCCAAATTTGCACTTGTATATACTATGTTATGATTTGTCACATGAAATTCAATTTAGTGCACATAAACTAATCATAAATTGTATCACAACCATATGGCCAACTCCCCCTAAATCATCCACATGTGGCAATGGTGATGTCAATAATCTGTGTACTCAAATTTTATGCCATTGGATCTAAAATGTCTAGATGAAAAAAATGAAGAATCGGGTGAATTCCACTTATACACACAAGCTCCCTAATCATCCTTGACCATTGATAGGACCCATTTCATGTGATCAATACTTTAGACTAATCCCTAATCATATCAAACCATCCTAAAACTGAAGATCAACCAAGCCTTCTTCAAGCATACTAGGACAAACACATTGCACACTTTGTCATTGTCACTTATAATATCAAGTCACTTCATCCACTCACTTTTACACCTTAATGAAATCGTCATGACATCATTTAAAACTCTCCAATAGTCTCCCCATTTGTTGTTGATGTCAACACCCATCATAACACAAAATACAACTTACCATTCTTCTCTCTCTTCAAGCACTCTCATAATAGGAATCTTATCCCCATTTGACATAATGAAAAAGTGGGAAAAAAATGATCCTAAGGACCTAAAAATATCATAAATGAGATAGGAATACCTTATAAATATGACACAAACTCCCCATTACCTTGATCCTACCTTTTTTTGCCTTGATAATTTCCTCTTGCTCCATGCCAACACTCTCTTCAACCAAGCACTAAAACCAATGAAGAAAGAACACACAAAAGTACTAAAATCTAATGGAACTCAATAAGAAACATTTAAGAGGAAATACCCCTAATATCTCTGAGCCATTTTATAACTTGAGCATCTTCAAATCTTCATACAACATGAAGAATCACCACACATGCTTACTAGCCTCTTCTCTCAAGCCACCCCAAGGACCACCAACAAAACTTCATGACACTCACCAAACAGGAAAAATTATCTCAACCAACCTAAGAAATCTCCTTGAAACACTAATGCCTTGATCTTTTGGATAAATTAATAAAAAAAAACATCACATCTTCATTACTAGGCTTGTCTAGACTCCTTATAGCCCTACCTAAGAATTGCAGAGCCCATAACTTTCAGTATACATGCATTCAAGACTTGAAAATTCATATATAGAGAACTCTCATATGCACCCTTAATCACACCAATTTTCATCACCTATCTCATCCTATGAAACATACTTCACAAACCAACTTGCCAATTAGACCTCCATCTTGACAAAAACATGAATATCTTGAAATCCAAAAACCTTCAGAGATCTATGAAGCATGATTTGATAAAAAATTTTGCCCATTAAATATATTAAGAATACTTAGACCTCAAATCATAAGGAAAACCACTTTTATAGAATTTCCTAAAACCCTAGAATCTCAAATCAAATAGAGTCAACAAACCTCCTTCTGGGCAATGTCCACCTTTGAAACTTCTTGTACACCTAGAGACCACCTTCACACACTTATAAACCAAAATTTGAGCCTCCAAACCTTTGAAAACCTTAAATTACTATAACCCATTATAGGCCTACTTGTGCTTAAGCCAAAACTGAGAAAACTGAGAGCACTCAAAAATATTTAATTTGCAAAAACAAGATCATCAAGACACAAAACTACCTAGAACACATCATAAATAAGCACACATACCTTTTTGAGCATCAAAATATTCCTAACATTACATCAATCTCATTAGTCCACTTGTAAACACCCATTTTGACCCTATACTATAACTCCTTCACAAATCTCTAAAATAAGCTCATGAACTTGTTACTCCCCCTTAACTAAAGACCTTCTATGATTGGTATTATGATCTTGAGCACACAAACTTACTTCTCCATAAGAAATATGTCTTCTAAGAATCATAGGTAGAGACACCATACTTCATAATCTCCTAAAACAGTGTGAAAGCAGGAGTTACCCACAAATCCTCATATTCCATCTCCTCCTTGGTCATATGATACTTATAATTCTTCTTCTTTTTCTTAGGCTTAAGAGAAGCAACATGCTCATCCACTACAATATTTTCCATTTCTTCTAGGATCAAATTGACAATAAATGGAGACAACATAGATTTTTATGATATACATTTTCATCTGTAGAATCTTCCTTACAGCTTAGAACCTTATCACTAAGTACTGACAATTGATGTTCTTTGAATGATACTTGCTTACAAATAGCAAGATGTTCAATTGGATAAATACAATCCTTAGAGCTAGCCTTAACTAATACCTTGGTCTTCTCCTTGAGCTTGGTCTCTCCATTCTCAACATGAGTAGACAATGAGACCTCTTGGCACTCTTCAACTTTTGTAGCTTCCTCCACCATAGCAAAAAAATTACTTGGACTTGCAGACTCATCATGGCTCATACTTACCACCTTTGGTTTCCATGAGTTAACTTTCCTTCTTACTTGCACTCTAAGAGTTTTATTGAATTAATTTTGACTTGATGGCCTTTGATTGTAGAATCTAGAAATGCGACTAATATTCTCATAGTTGTAACAAATAATACTCCCTAATAGAAACATAGTTTGTCTTACCTTGTTTAGATAGAAACTTGAAATGTGTCCTATGTCATGACAAACAAAACAACCTCCTCTTTTGAAGAGGATTCACCTTGTCTAACCTTATGTGGACAATGGTTTGCAAGGTGTCCCATAACAAGATAGTTGAAGCACTTAACTTTGTTCACACCTTTTGACTGATGACCCCCTTCATAGTTCTATGCAAACTCATTTCTAATAGGTCTCTTACATTCTCTATCTTTATGCCCAAATTGATTACATGTGTAAAAGTAACCATTGAAACTTGCATACCTCATGGCATTTGGCTATTTGATTTGATTTATCTTTATTCTACCAGCACCTTCATTCCTTATCTAATGATTTTTATTCAAAGCATGATTGTCCTTGTTCACATTAGTCTTTATCTTGTCTTGAGTTACATTCTTTTGTTCTTATTAATATCCAAGACTAGTTCTATCACTAGCATGCTTTTGACCACTCATAATATTATCTAGAACACTTGAGATCTTTTCAAATCTCACAAATGACTTCACCTTACTAGATATCTTCTCTAACTCAGATTTCAATGACTCATTTTCAATTACATACCTTGAACATTCATCTTCTTTGGCTTTCAGGCTTGTAAATAGGATTTCCAATTGATAACTGCGATGCTTGACTATATCTTCATGATCCTTGGTGTCTTCATTCATTCTTGCCTCATACACACTGAATTTATCCTCATATTCTTTGAGATGAGACTTCATCTTCTTATTAATGTTCCTCTCAATCTTTAGTTCTTCAAGAGCATTTGTCAATATAATATCATAGTCCACCTCATCTTCATCATCATCTGAATCACTCCAAGTAGACTCCTTTTGATGTGAGCAACTTCCTTCCTCAGCCATGAAGAGGGCTTCATATTCAATATGACCATCATCTTCATGATCATACTCTGAGTCACTGTCTTCACTCTCATTTGATGAGCTACAATCTTCTTTGGTGTAGATGCTCTTCTTGTTCTTGAAGGACTTCTTATTGTTATACTTTCTGAATCCTTTTTTCCTATATGTCTTCTTGTCTTCAAATTGGCCATGACCATGATCTTCATCATCATTATTATCATGCATATGAGGGCACTTACGAGCAAAATGTCCTATCTATCCAAAGTTGAAACATTTGAAGGGTAGTTTACCCTTATACTTCCCTGAACCTATTTTCGATTTACTAGTAAACAAATCAATTAGTTCATCCTCATCAATATCATTTATGTCATCCTTTTTTGATTTATTACCTTGGAACTTCTTATTTGGCTTCATTTTTATCTTGAACATTGCTTCTTCATTTGGTGGTATATCATCATTTACTCTCATCTCATAGGTATTAAGGGTGCCATGCAATTGATCCATCTTCAAATGAGTAAGTTCATGACTTTCTTTAATGGATACTTTTGTATCAAACTTGAGGGATAAATACCTTAATACCTTTTGAACTATAGTAGCTTCTTCCACGTTCTCTCCAAGACCTCTGATGATATTCACAATCTCATCAATTCTCTACAAAAAGGATGCCACAAAATCTTCCTCCTTCATCTTGAGACTTTCAAATTTCCTTATATGAGTCTATAACTTAGAAATATTGACCTTTGAATCTCCATAAATGATCTGCATTTTATTCTATATCTCTTTAATAGATTTATAATGGATTACCTTGTTGTATTAAGTCTCTGAAAGACCACAAGTGATAACATTCATTGCCTTAGAATTATTCTCAAACAACTTATTGTTTGTAACATTAGATGGGGGAGTAGTAAGAGCAACATAATCATCGACAATAGATTACCATACATCAAACCCTAGGGACATAATGTATGTCCTCATCCTTGCACTCTAAAAAGCATAATTGGATCTATTGAACATCGATGCTTACTTGGTAGATAAACCTCCTTAATGAATACCCATATTGTATGTTGGATCACCTTCAAGATATCAAGCATTTACCAATGGACCTACTCTAATACCAATCATTATACGTATAATCACTGAGAGGGGGGGGGTGAATCAGTGAGCTTAGATAATCCAACTTTAATTTCAAACCTTTCAAAACTCTTAATCAATTACCATAAGTATTCATGAAGCATACACATCATTCATAACAATGAACAAAAGAGACAATGCAAAATCAAACACATAACACATGACATATGTAGAAAACCCTTTCGGGGGAGAATACTCACTGGAACCTATAATTGGAATACTATCCTATAATAATAAGAACCAATTTAGACCGAAAACAATTGATCAAAGAACTACCATCCCTTATTTTAGTGTGACTGCAATCACACAAGGAGATTCTACACCTATATAGCTAAGCAACCATAAAAACTATACCTTTAACAAGTTTCACCTTGCAAGGACGATGCGACCCCATAGATGTTGAGAAGCCAAAATAACACCTATGAACAACTCTACCTTTGAACTAATGTCTTCAATACCTGATGATGGAAATATAATTATCACTCTTCACCTTCTCAAAAATAACTCTTTCACCACATCAACAACCAATTCATTAATCACACTTAATCTCCTTCACATCTCAACCCTTCACTCTACACCACATACACAAGCCACTCTCAAATCTAGAAACCATCATATTTGGTTTCACTATTTATAGAACATTCATGATTATCAACATCTTAGTTGGCCATTAGGCATTCCTTAACACTTAAATCATCTCTCACATCAAGACATGGCTCAAAAAAATCTTCATATGTTGGCCATAGCATCTATGTGTCACCCTTAAGTATCGACACCTATTAAATATGCCCTTGTAGCCCTTATAGGTCTCATGGAGACCTATTCACCCATTTAGCACTTTATCAAGGAAAAAAAGAACATAAGATCACTTTAAATTGAATAGGTCCACTCCACATGACCTTTTTGACGTTATCAAATGATCACAATCATCTCTACTCACCTCTGCATATGCTCAAACAACTCAAACAATGACCTTGTACATATGAACACTATGAATGAACATACAATCAACTTATTAAGCATTGTTCATACTAAAGATATATTGATCACACATCAATAATAAATATATATTATCCTCATGGAGTTTAAAACACTCTATAATATCTAAGTCATCATGAAACATAGAAACAATATCAACAAAAGCTTTTAATTATCCTTCTCAAGTCACTTATAGTCCATGGTCAAACACACAATCAAATTTGGAGCATAATATATTTGTCTATACACACTTTCAGATCTTAAAATATATATTTAAAGATGCACCTTGGAGTCCTCTACAATTTTTATTTTTACACTATGAGCAAATTTTTCCTATATCAAAAGTTATAACAAAAATACAGAGCACTGATTTTTCCTTTGTTAAATTCAAATATTCAAATGCAAACAGTCACAATTAAACCTCAGTCACTATGCTATCATCTAATGTCCTAGATTATTAGATAAATCACAAATAATCAATATAATTTTAAGGAAATCAACATTTACCTTTCATTTCTCATCATTGGATCTTCATCTTGACTATTTGACATAATGCACTCCATCAATCTCCGGGACGTAGCTTGATCTTTATCTATGTTAATCATTGGACACCTTGAAATCATTTTGATTAATACACACCATTGATATATATCTATAAAAACAACCACTCATCATTATATTTTGGAAGAGGTTTTATCTTTATCTTTACTTGATGTTAAACTTTGAACACTTGTCCTCATTGCGTTGCTTCCAAACATCTTGGAATGAACATGCTTTGTTGATCCTTTTATAAAGAGCTCAATCTTTACTCAATTTAAGCATCAAAAAATTTGACCCATTTGAATTTATATATATATATATATATATATATATATATATATATATATATATATATATATATATATATATGAAATCCCTCAAACTGTTGGATCTCCATCTGGTCTTGATCTTTAACATCATGCACAAATGACTAAGTATGGGGACCATTGCTTATCTGCTTGGAAGGCCAATTTTGGACCTCAATAACTTTTGTTGCACTTAGATGCATGATATAAAATTTGAACCATATGATATCCTCATATAGGAGAATCCAACCATGTGACAATCATATCCTAAAACCTTTGCACATGTGAGATATAACTCCATTAATCTACTCGCTTAGATTTTTCTACCATAGAACCAACTATGCCAAGAATTGTCTAAAAGGCCAACTTTGCACATGCATATCTTTTGATGAAATTCATCGCATGATATAAAATTTATCAAAAATTAACTAATAAAAATACTAAACAAACCCATATGATCATTTTCTCCTCACACCTTCACACATGCAAAGTATAATAACATCAAAATGCCGACTCAGATTTTCTTGCCACATTGCAAATTTGGCTATGGGAAAACACTGTCAAACTACCTGGAAGCCCAACTTTGCACTTGCATATATTATGTTACGCTTCATCTCATGACATAAAATTTAGAACATAATAAATAGGAATAAATGTGATCACAACCATATGACCAACTCCTCTTGAATCATCCACACATGGTAATGGTGACATCAATAAACTACCTACTTAGATTTTTTGCCATTGGACCCAAAATGTCTAGATGAACAAAATGAAGAATCAGGTGAATTAAAACCATACACATAAGCTCTCCAATCATAATTTACCATTAATAGGACCCATTTCACACGATAAATACTTTATAATCATCCTTAATCATCTCAAACCATGCTAAAATTGAAGATCAACCAAGCCTTCTTCAAGCATACTAGGACAAGCACATTGCACACTTTGTCATTGTCACTTAGACTATCAAGGCATTTCATACACTCACTTGGACACCTTTATTACATAATCATGACATCATTGATAACTTTACAACAATAACCATAAAAAATAGATACCCTCTTCCCCAAATAGATGATCTTTTTGATCAATTGCAATATGTAAATTATTTCACCAAGTTGGATCTAAAATTAAAACATCACCAAGTAAGGATTGAAGAAGAGGACACATGGAAAAAAAAATCAAGACAAGACAAGATTTGTATGAGTGGTGATTCTATCGGGCTTTAATGCACCAAATACTTTTATGCAGTTAATGAATGTGGGATTATCATCATTCATATATTATTTTGTCATTATTATCTTTGATGATATTTTCATTTTCAACAAGACTTATGATGAACATCTAATTCATTTAAAACAAGTTTTGTAAGTTCTTAAGGAGAAAAATTTATTGCTAAATGAAAATAAGTGTGAGTTTGTGTAATAATCACTTATCTATTTATGACATGTGGTTGGAGATGGAAAGTTTAGATTTGATTCGTCAAAGGTGGAGGCCATTTAAAATTGGCCCAAGCCCTCTAATGTGACCGAGACAAGGAGCTTCAAGGGTGAAATATGATATTTGAGGATATTTATCATGGATTTATTTTCCATAGCAACACAATTGCATGTTGTTACTAGAGTTAAAAATTTACTTGGGATAAGAAATATCAAAATGCAATTATGGGATTTAAGCACAAAATTAGCAATGCACTAATTTTGGCTTTACCAAATGTGTAATAACATTTTGAGGTAGATGTGGATACAAATAATTTTTTTTTTTGTTGGGGGGGGGGGGTGTCTAATTACAAGGAGGTAAACCAATTTTCTATCATTCATAATTATGTCATGGTTCAATTTTGAATTATTTCACCCATGGTTAAGAAATGGAAGGACTACCTAATGGGGAAATAAACCATTATTCTCTTGGACTACCAATATCTCCAATATGTTCAAACAAAAAATAAATTATAACAAGCATGTCATTATGAATGAATGGTTTATTATTTTTTAAGTTTAATTATTAAGTAAAAGAAAAGTGTGACTAATAAGTTAGTCGATATGTTTCTAGACCTCTTGTGATTTTAGTTATGGGTGCCATAACTTTACTTGGGACTATCATGCATGAGGCATTTATATAATAATAAGAGCATGATGCAATTTTTTTGAAAACATTTAATCAAGATAAGAAGACCAAAGGTGCATGTTTGGTCCAAAAGAGTATTACTCGCTTCAAGACAGGTTACTCTACAAGTTGGGTAAGATTTGTGTACCTAAAAGAGGAAGAGTTTAGATGATGAGATAAATACATATGTCAATGGATTTTGGTCATTTAGAGTAACATAAATAGTAGAAAATTTGTAGAGATATGTTTACTGGTCAGTTATACAAGTTGATGTTTCAATATTCATAAGGGGATGTGTGTCATGTAGCACAAGTAAGCTTAATAATGTAAGTTGGGTTTACATGTGCCATTACTAGTCCCTTCTTAACCATAGTAATATTTTTTATTGATTTTTTAGGAGGTTTTCCTTTGTCAAAGAAGGGACATGACTATTTTTTATGGTTATAAACTGATTTAGTAAGATGCATGTTATTATTCCTTGTAAGAAGACTCGTAATGGTAGTGATGCAGTTGAGTTATTTTTTGCTAATGTGTGGGTTCAATTTGGTTTGGTACTATCCATTATTTCACATTGAGATTCAAGATTTGTGGGAAAATTTTAGTCTATTTGATTGGAGAAGATGGATAGTAGATTAAAAATATTTAGCCCTTTTATCCACAAACTAATGGGTAGATATAAGTGGCCAACAAGACATTGGGGCAGCTCTTAAAAGGGTATTATAAGAAGCATAATAATTGATATGGATATTAATGGTGCTTAGGATAGATTTTTAGACTATAATTTACATTTTGCCCTTATATGTATATTGTCCATGTGTAAAAAGTGTACATATAATTTTACACTTAGTGGTTAGGATGTGATTAGATTAGGTGGAGTGTTTTATGGAATTTGCTTACTCTTTAGGGATGCACTTTCACTCTCTATTCCATGTTGGTATTTTTAAACAAAGGGATAAATATAATTCCTAGTTTTTAGGTATGGTTACATTGTAAATGTCTTTTTAAAGGCATCCATTTGTGAGAATAATTAGTTGGAACCTTTCAAATTATCCTTTACATTCAAGCTAATAGATTCTTGATAGGGAGTATTTGTCACACACACTGTGTAGACCCTTTAAGGGGTTGTTTGTCACACACATTATGTAAACTCCTAATCACTACTCCACTTATTTTGAGAGGATCGACCCTATCGATCCTCATCACTAATAATTGGGATGAAAATTTGGTATATATTCAGGATTATTATAAGATGGTCATTAATTATTATACTAATAAATATCCATTTGAAAAATGTTTTTTATATTTGCCTTTGTGTGCATTAGATGTTATCTCAAAATAACCATACATGGGATAAGAGAAAGTGGATTCATAAATCCACAATGCTGAGATATTTATATATAATATTCATAAATCTACCTCCAAGTACAAGAGAGGTTGGGGGAGTCACAATCCAAGTACAAAGTTGGACACAACTAACATAGGAATAATCATTATTTCCCTATTGGAGATAAGATATGGTTTTACATGAGTAGAGAAAGGCTCTAAGGTAAACCTAAGAAGTTTAAGCCTCTTCGATATGGACAATTTGTCATTTTAGAGAAAGTGGGTAAAAATGCTTTCAGATTGGAGTTAAATCCTTATATGAATATCTATTCAGTAGTGAATGTTGAAAACTTACATCTCTTTGGACCTTCTATACTAGATGATGTTGAAGGTCCTTTTCTACCTTCCATTAAATATCTTACTCAATACAGTCAAGAATAATTAGAGAAATATGTGGTGTTACATAAGAAGGAGAGAGGGACAAAGATAAGATTTTAAGAGCATTGGAAAGTGGGTATGAAAGGATAATTTACAAAGAAATTAAAATGGTATTCCAAGGAGGATGTGAGAAATATTTTTCCTCACCTCATGAGTTACTAAGATTTTGGGGACCCAAATCCTCCAAATTAGGTAGTTTATCTAAATGTTGGATCGATATTTGATATCAATATTAGCTAACAAGCCCACTATTCTCAAATATGTCAATATGCCACTTGGATCGATTGTAACAATTCTTAAATAGTTATTTATTGAATAGTTGTAGTCAAGAGGTTAATCAAACAATATAAAGGGGTTTAAAAAGATATAATTAGGTATGGGATGATCTGGTCATCCTAGATGATAAGATGCATGTAGGTCCTTGTTTGTAGAAAGTAGTGTTTTGTTAAATTAAGTGAAACCACTAGTTCTTGCAAGTGGTGGTTACAAAACCACTAGTTCATGTAGGCAAATATTATGATATACATGAAAAGGTGATTTTTCCTATGGACAAGAGGTAGGTAGAAGAATGGTTTCAAACATTTCTCACTTAAAGAAATTATTCGTTTCAACTCATTTGGAGGGTTTATTCCTTGATACACTTATATTGGATTTTGTAGAAGGCAAAAGTAGAAATCATTTGGTGATTGAGTCGTGTTTGGGCATCAATCAACAAATTTATTCTCCATGTACTCAGTTGACATTATCTTAGTAGTGTTTTCTTGATTATAGTCATCTTTAGAATTGAGGTGTGTGTGTGAATAAGTTTGTATGTAATCACGTAGCATTTAATACATGCTTTGAGTAAGTTTTATTGTAAATGTTGTTCATAAAGGACATTAATGATAGTACCTTATAACTAATAAAGAGATAATGGAAATAAAAGGAATCACTCTGATCTTTTAGAGTTTTCTCATCTTGTATTTATCCAAGGTAACTTATGTTTCTCTTATAGTGTGATTATATTCATATTTGCTTATTAGGTATATATGTGTTAGTTATCTTATAGTCCAAAATTATTTCAATTCAGTTCCTAACACCATTTACATTTGTTTATGTAAGAAAATAATGAACTTTAAAATTTAAGTTTGTTAGACATAGTAAAGGATTTGTTTTAATGAATTTATAGAGGAATTTGGCCTAATTGAGTCTCTTATTTAACCAATCACTCATTTAGTTCAATGAGGGACTTAATTTGGGGAAATTGAGCCTCATGAACTGAATTGCCACTAACTAATGTGCTTCAGGGTTCAATCTTCACTAATTAAGTCCCTAATAGAACTAATTACTTGATTGGTTTAATGACGGACATAATTTTGGTCAATCAAGCCCCATGATCCTCATTACAACCACAAAATGTGATTTTAGGCTCAATTTACCGCTATTGCAATCCTAATCAAACTAATTATTTGATTGGTTAAATGAGGGACACATTTTTGGCTAATTGAGCCATATGAACCTAATTGCAACCACACAATGTGATTAGGGGCTCAAATTTCCCCAAGTGAATCCCTAAATGAAATAATTACTTATTTGGTTTAATGAGGGACATAATTTGTGGAAATCAAGCCCCATAAAATTAATCTCAACCACATAATGTGATTTGGAGCTCAATTTTTCCTAACTAAGTTCATGACTAAATCAATTACTCAATTAGTTCAATTAGGGATACAATTTGGGGTAATTAAGGCCCATGAACCTAATTACGATGAAACAATATGATTTGGGGTTCACTTTTCCCTAATTTAATCCCTTATTAAACCAATAAGTCATTTGGTTCAATGAGGGTTGTAATTTGTGTGAATCAAGCCTCAAGAGCCTAATTGCAACCACACAATGTGAATTGAGGCTCAATTTATCCTACTTGAGCCTTAGATTGAACCAATTACTCATTTGGTTCAATGAGAGATGAAATTTTCACCAATCGAGCCTCATGAACCTAATTATGACCACATAATGTGATTTGAGCTCTACTTTCACCAATTGAGTCCTTAATTGAACTGATTACTCATTTAGTTCAATGAGGGACGCAACTTGGGGAAATCAAGCCCTATGAACCTAATTATAACCATATAACATGATTTAGGATATAATTAGCCCCAATTGAGTCCTCGATTAAACTGATCACTCGATTGGTGAAATTACATATTTAATTTGGGTCAATCAAGCCCTATGAACCTAATGGTGACCATGTACTATGATTTGGGGATCAATTTTCATGATTTGAATCCATAATTGAACCAATAACTTACTTGGATCAATAAAAGACAAAATTTGGCCAATCAAGCCCCATGTACCTAATTATGACAACATAATGTGATTTGGGGATCCATTTCCCCAATTGAGTCCCTAATCAAACCAATTACTCATTTGTTTCAATGCGCGGCACAATTTGGGGAAATTGAGCCCTGTGAACCTAACTATGACTAGATAATATAAATTGGGGCTCCATTTTTCCTAACTGAGTCTTTTATTGAACTAATTACTCATTTAATTAGATGAGGGATGTAATTTGGGAAATTGAGCCCCATGAACCTAATTGAAACTAGATAATGTGATTTGGGGCTCAATTTCCCCCAATATACTCCCTAATTAAACTTATTACTTGTTTGGTTCAATGAGGGATGTAATTTTGGATAATTGAGACCCATAAACCTCATTGTGACTACATAATGTTATTTGGGTTTCAATTCTACCTAATGGTGCTAATTAAACAACAAATGATGAAATAATGACAAATAGTTTTAAACATATGTGTAATTTCCATAATTCTACCTACATTGAATTCATCACATATAATTATAGCCCGACATTTTCAAATTAGCTCATATAATGACATATGATCACAAAATAATGCCAAATTATTCTCAAATGTGCATGATTTTCCCCATTCCACATCCATGTATTAAGCCCCATGTAATTTGAATATGATTTAATTATATTTACAAAAATATAAACATTCAGTCATTGAAAAAGGCAAATGATACTTAACTATTACTGATTTACCCAAAATTAATCTTTATCAATTTGCACTTGATTGGGGCTTAATTCAATCAAAATTTCTTAAATAATGATATTTTATCATCATAGATAAATAAATGGTGCTATTAGGTAATAAATTAAAATCAAATCATGTTAACTAAATTTATATTTTTAAACATTATATAGACACCAAATTTGTACATAAGATGCATTCATTAGTGTGTATGTGAATTCATGTGTCAATATCCTCTCAACTCACGATCTTTGAGGGATGCAATGTTTTTAAAATTAAATTTTGGCAGACCTAGAACTCATACAAATGTCAAAAATCAATTTGGAAGGCCTAAAACATATAAAATGACCATTGGCTTGCCTAGAATAGACAACAAGTGCAAAAGTTACAATTAGAGAACCATATGTTCAATATCAAAATCTCAAAAATGACTCAAAAGTAACTATATACATAGGTATTTTTCATCTTTATCTTTTATTAATGATTTCTCATGAAAGACTTATTGGTGTATCAATATCCTTGAGTCCACATCCTAAGGAGTGCATAGGAAATGGGTGGAATCATCTCATGGTACTTTATTAGATATGTTTGCATACTATCTAGACATACCTACACATACCTACATTATTATTAGCCTAAACTCCCTTGAGTATCTTTTCCATTTTCCTTATTTGTCTACTTTAGTTTAGTTTTCTAACTTCCATATATTTCTTATTGTATCTATAGTGTCAAGACAATTATTTCTTTCTTGTTTATCTATGTAATGTATCAACACTAATAATACAATTTTTAACTTTCATGTGTCTTGTTGACTATATTGTGATTGCCGATATAGTATTAGGTCAGCCAATAACATTATGTTTTATTGATCCAAATTGATATCATTAACTTAGAGAGATAGTTGATTTCTAGGTTTGGATCCATATATATAGGGGTCATAAATATCATTTCCAAAACATACAATACTTATCTACTCTGCTTTTACTCACATTTCTACCCTTAAGTAGTAAAAGGAGGAGTTAGAAGATAAAGACTTATTTTTGTGGAGGTCAAGTCTTACTCAAGATCTTCAAGGCACAATAGGAGTTGAATCAATGAGGTGATTCATAATATTTGGAGTTCCTAACTAAGAACAATTAGGTCTTCATCTTATCATTTAAGGTCTTCATTGATAATATCTCTTGGAAAGTGCCATTATAGCTAATAGGGAGATTGATGCACTGATAAGTCAACCCAAGATAATTATCTTTATCCCTATTCTCTTTCCTTTGATTTAATTAATATTTATATGTTTTCTACTTATTTTTAGAGTATAATGTATGATGTTATCCTTACCTAGGATTCCTTTATGACAAATAAGCTGGTATATTACAGTGTGCTTAGGTTTGCCATTACAATCATAATTTAGAACCTAGTCTAGGCCAAATTTTTGTAGACTATAATTACAATCAACCTTTATGACATTTACCTCTTTCTAATTTGGTTTATTTACCATCTTAGATATAGGTTTCCCTTGTTTATCAATTCTTTTCATATGGTTTCCTTATAGTATCCTTGATACCCCATTGACGACCATTACTTTACATCATTTGTTATTAGTGGTCCATGGATTCCTCACTAGGACATGCTAATTATTGTGGTTTGAAAGGTTGTAATGAGATTCACAAGATGTTAAGTTATTAAAATGAGTTGTTTAAATGAAATAGTACACTAGAATGTATAAAATGTTTTTTTAAAATTGATTACAAGGATGATATTACACATATTTTCATACTAGTCGTACTTTATTTTATATTACAATTGTTTCTTACTCAATACTCAAGATACAAGGAGGATACATCAGTTCAAAAATAAGAAATACACAAAATTTAAGATGAAAATGAATGCTCATGAATCAAATACTTATATTAAAATTCAAAATCATTTTAAAGAGCTAACTATATTCCTTTATACGTGTAAGTATATAGAGGATTCAAAGAGAACATGATTCTTCACCTTATTGACCTTTTGTTTCATATTTTGTTCAGTTTGAGGTAAATGTTCAATTTTACATCCATTACATTGACTTACATGAACAATTACATTATATAAAATATACAAAATTATGCATTTGTCTCACATACAAACTATTACAAAGTGCATGTGAAATATGCTACGCATCCTACTACTAACATTTATATATACTTAAAAAATTGTCTCTTCTTGATACAAATATCCTTATGAAGTGTAGATGCTTAAAACCTAATTTCTATCTAAATGTGGAGTTGTTATGAGTTGTGCTACATCTAAGATGTGAATAAAATTTGGTCACAATTTTACTTTAATTGCTATGTGCTAGTTTTCACTTCTTACGCAGTACTTAGTCACCATTTCATGTTTTAAACTAATTAAAATACTACCTTACCATATTTTACAAGATTTAAATAGGTTGTAATAACTAGGAGAACACCCATACATGTTTTCAATCTTTTTAGCCTCACTCACAAAGTCTTATTGCACACAAAATTATTTTCAAAGACAAAATTCATCAAAATTGTGGAATCACAATACCTTAATATGGTGGTGGCAGCATTTCTAGTGTTGTTGAAAAATATGGTGGCCAGGTAGGCTAGGTAGAATCCAAAAATGTTGCAGAATATGGTGCACCCAAGTTCTACTATGGGGTAGGTTGAGTGGGAGGGAGTTGGTATAACTACTATAGTTGAGGAATCTTCTTTGCTCAAAACATCTTTATGAGTTAAGTAGGGGAAATGTTTTTTGGATAATTATAAATCTCTTGGAGTAAACTTAATATATTAACAAAATATTATTTGTACTTGGTACAGTATGCTAGTGCATCCATTACCATGATGAAGAACATTTGGAGTTCTTCCCTAATTCACATTTTTCATCAGCCATCCTCTTTACTTGTATTTATAATGATTGGTCGATGGGTTACAATTTTGCTTTGGATATCTTGCATGATTTTATCCATTTTTTTCACATAGAATTATGTTTGAACCCTTGTAAATGTGATTCAAAACATCACCAACTCTCATACTTATATTATATTCATAACATTATCTATGTACAACAATGATTGTTGAATAACGATATCCATTTATGCCACTAAAATTTGGCCTTCCATTACTACCTTTGATATGTTGATCTTAGCCATATCATCATTTATTTATTTCAATGCATCATGGAGTTGAGATTTACAATCTTCAATTACAATGAAATTCTCTTTGCTTGTGTGGCAACTACATCCATAATTTTCTCATATTCCTTTAATAATATGAATATGACATCGCCTTCACTATGAAGCTTCTAAAAGTTTTCTATTATCTTCTCAATGAATTGCATCATTGCCCAATCTTACACAATATTAGTGATGAGGGACATGAAATAGAGTGACGTAGACATCACTTAGATGATTAATATTGCACTAAAGTAGGGTAGGTGTCTTCAATTATCTTCTTGGCCTTCTAAAGGTGATCCTTTAGTTAAAATTTTTCTCTTTATAACTACTCATTATCTTGCTGAATCTGGATGGACACTTGCATGATGAAGTTGTCAAATGTAGTGGTACTCTCAATTTGCTTATCCAGAGTGAGATACACAACATCTAGAGAGAAATGTTGGGGCTTGATAGTTAAAGTGAGTTGTGTTATTGATGTAGTAGGTGCTATTGGTTCTTGGTGTAATTATGCCACAGGTAGTATAAAGGTTGTATTCCTGATGGTTTAGGCCTAAAATGTTCAACCACCAAGACACTTCTATATCTTCATAGCTCTACATGCCTTATTCTTATGAGATCACCCTTACTAACATGAAACCTGTAAAAGTGCCCAAAGGTTATGCTTGGATATCAATCATTTATGGTTATTATGTGGCTTAGTCCTGTGATTGTTGCACTAGATCCTACACACCTTAGATTGAGGTTTCTTGGGATTGGACTAATGTTAATTTTGTAATGTGTGCTTGATGTGTCTCTTATTAATTTCTATTTTTTTATTCTTCTTCTTACTACTTATTTTTTACTTCTTGATATTTTTTTCTTCATCTTCCTTCTGTCTCTTCTCTTAATCTTATTTTTCCCTCATAGTCTTGTTGGCTACAACTATTTTTTTTCTTGATCTTATTTATACTTTCTATCCATATCCTATTTTTTTGGTATTCCCCCAAGCTATTTCTATTTAGCCTCTATGGTTGCTTGATCTAACATAGCTTTCTTGCATTCCTCTTTTGTTTGGTAGGTTTCTCTACTTCCTCAACATCCTTATTCTATTGCTAAAGTAGCTCATATTTTTATTTCTAGGCCTTGTACTTTGCCACTTTATCTTTTGCTACACATGCCTTTATAGTGTCTAAGACTGACCACTCTTCTTCTTGGCTATAAGGATGCAATTGATTTGTGTGGGCTTAGTGAGTAGTTTGATGAACCTGTGCCTATTGTTGTTGTGCACTTGTATTTAAAGATGCACTAATAGCTCCACTATTTAATTTTAAGTTGCGTTTAATGGATATACTTGTATTTAGTGAGGATTTTGATTAGCTAAAATTAAGGCTTGAATCTACATTAGCCACCTTGATGTTTTTTGGACAAGTAGCTAATGTTGTTCATGTTGATGCCATAAAAAATTTAGAAATGTATTCTCTAGCCAAAAATCCACATCAACCACTAATTTCCCTCATGCATAATCCACTATGTAAAAAAAATTAGGAGTACCAAATACTAGTAACAAAGTGATTGGGTTGTGCCAACAAGGAGTTTCTCTGCATTTGTTTTGAAATTTAAAGTGAGGAAGTTGGGTTAGTTGAATATTTATCTAACCTCACCATATGATACACAATGTCAATTATGACCTTGGTTACCTATTTATCTCTAAAATAATATTGATGCATGATACATTTGTTAAGAACTCTTAAAGGTGCATGACTAACTTGTGTAATGGTAACTCCTTTAGTTGCTATAATTAGAAGGGAAAGTTTTTTGTTTTGTAAGCTTGGAGTGGCTTTCCCCTTATTGGTGATTCTATATCTTGGATTATGGTTTTTGCATTAATGTAAATCATCACCTTATACGAGAGACAAATAACACCTTCATCATATTTTATCATAAGGGTCATCATCAGTTCATCATGCTGGCCAATAGTAGGCAATCAAATTAGTCATTCAACATCTAACCCTCAAAGTGGGGGAGGGAAACTAATCCTTGTGTTTGGGAAAACCATTATTTATTTTCCACCTCAATGAATTTGAATGGTTTTAGATCACTCCATCTAGATTGTCATAATGCCAAGCTTATTCACATCTCCTCCATCTGTGCATTAGTTAATGAAACTAGGATATGGTGCATGGCTATTTTATATTTTAAATGTGGATTTATTTATTGCTATGAAACTTTTTTGGTATTCCTACATAAGCTTGTCCTTATTTCTCACAATTATCATTCACTATAGAAAATGCATTTCAAATTCAAAAACTCTACAAAGTGTGATTTGCTTGAGTCTCCCTCATTTTTATAGATTATTTCCCCCTTACTTGTGCAAATATATTGATATAACTCAAGCACCCACTCACATGCATCTTATTTTTATTAGTCATTGATGAGTTGACACATGGGTGTTTTCATAGTCTTACCTTTTCAATTTGACTGATGTTATGTGCCACCATTTTTTTCAAATAATTTATAATTTTGACCATTAACTATTGAGATCATTTTTTTGAAATCCACATGATATTATTTTTTTATCTTCATTATCCACATTTTTTCTTTATTCTAAAAATTATTCATTTGTTTATTTACCATGTTATTTCTTTTTCACTCACATGTCATTCTTGCACTCAATTGATGTGCGAATATTTCTCATTTTTTCTAACAAACTTGATCTACCTTGTCATAGATATTGATACCAAAAACTTAACTTATACCTTGTTATTACATTTATGTAGTCCTCTCTTAGTTTTATCTTCTACTACTACAAAACCCGTGGAAAAAAAATTAAAATCTTGAATTGTGTTATACATGTTGGTGTAGGCTATTTCCCACTAATGGTTTTACCTACATGATCATTAATCAATGTGCTTAGGGTTGTTAAAGTCATTAGGGGAAAATAAACTTAATGTATTTTCTAATAGTGAATTGATTTGTTGCCTTTTTGGTGACCTAATTTCTCACTATATAATGTACCTCCTTTGTAATTTTTGGCTAATCAATCAATTGATGAATGAAGATTTTGATGCATTTGATGCAACTTTTGTTGCCTTTTTGCTCTCACCCACTTCTAGGATTTTCATGAACTCTTGGAAGTTCAAAGATCTTGGATTAATCCAACACAATATTAGAGATTTATCTAAAGGTTGATTTACCATTTATAAAATCATGAATGTGATGTTTCTTGCATACATTCCTACTGGCTTTCTTGATTTTTTTAGCATTTTCAAGGGTTCAGTGGGATTTCATAAAATTCCATGTAAATTATTAAGCTAGAGTCTCAAATCTCAAAATAGATAGTGTGATTAGATTTACAACGTGCCATAACCCTAGGATTCAATGTAAACATGACCTAGTTTTGTGACAGTTAATTTTAGCCATTTTGGAAGGTTTTAGAGTTTTTTAGTGATTTTACGTAAATTTGTATAGTCAAGTTCTCCAAGGGAAAATTAGTTTTTGGGGTCTTATATGTTTTTGGAGATACTTGGTAGGTATTTTTAAGATTTTACATAGCCATACCATATCTACATATTTTGGACTTGACAAAAATTATGTACTTTCTTACACCTATCGAAACGTCTACCTACAACAACAATCCTTATTCTTGACATTAGAGTTTATGATAGCTTGTATAATCCTCAATTATGACACCATATTTTTTGAATACATGTGTAACCCTCCTTCATATAATCACACCTCTTAGCTGCATCAGTCACCCAAACCCCTAATGTGTTAGGACTTCTGACTACATGTGTAGTTCAAAATTCTGATATTAGGACTTTTGACTACTCCTATAGTGCATAAGTTTAGCATGTCAAGGATTTTGATTGCATGCATAGTACAAAAATATGATGTTAGGTCTTTTAATTATACCTACAATCCATAATCTTGACATAATCATAAAAGGTCTTAGTCTCTTGGTCATATGGTGTGGTCACATATAGGGGGCTTAAATCTTGAATCCTACTAGTGGGTCTAATCAACCCAAACATTTTAATTTTTTGTTAGGTATCTCTAATCAACCCAAACATTTTCAAATTTATGTTGGGTGGAGATTTTTTATGCGAGCTAAAATCTTAAAACATTTATAACTTTTGATCGGTAACTCCTTTTTGAGTGTCATCTTCTTTAAAAGTCCTTATTTTTTCATGTTCTACGCATTGATAAATGTTTTGGGCCCTATCAATCTAATTATTATTCAAAAATTATAGTTCTGAGGGGGTATTGTGTGGTTCTATACATTATTTGACATATCTTCTATACATTCTCATTTTTTGCATTATATTGATTCCTACACTTGCTACTCATTTGGATGCATTCGTGGTTGTGCCTGATGTCCTCTTCATGGGCATGCATTGTTCTTGTAACTAGGGGTCATTATAGTTGTTTTGTGTAGTTTTACACTTCTTTGGTGTCTTATCTTAGTCATGTCAACTTCAATTGAAATATGGATGGTTCTTCTTGGAAAGAACAACTATGATTATTGGCATGCTTACATGGAACACTTATTCATGAAAAAGTGAAAGAATCATATTCCATTTCTATATGGACAAATTATTGATCCCACTAATTTTGACAAGTACATTAAGTGGGTTAACACTTGTGACAAGGTTCATGGTACCTTGTTATTGCACATTTTATGAGATCTATATCATCATGTCCAACTCATCATATGTGCCAATACTATTTGGAACATCCTTCAGTCTTTTTTGAAGATCCTGCTAGGATTTATATCAATCCTACTCCTCTTCCTATCATCTCTTTAGAGACTATTGTATTCTCTCTTCCTACTCTTCTTTCTTGTGATGACACATATATGATGAACAATGCTCTTCCTTTTGTCGAGACACCACTGTAGGATGAGATTATGCCTGACCTCAGATGTCCTATTGTAGATTCTACTTCTAACCATATTTAGGATAAGTTCTTCTAGAGCCATCATAGATTAGTACTTCAGAGGGCTCTACTATTTCTAGTGAGAGTACACCTATTGAGAACATCAATGACTCATCTCTTCCTATGGATATTCATTCTTCTAATCTAGTGCTTCATCTATAGTCTCTTCTTCAGTTTTGAGAGTTGTTAAGCCATGCTTCACAATTCACATGAACATTATTTTAGTGAATGCCCATGCCCTTCTTCTAATAGGTTCACTTTAGTGACATTACATTTAGTTCTTGTGTATGATATTTATAGACCTATGCCACACTTTAAGTTTGGACCCTACTTAGAGATATTTGTATTTATACCTCCTTCAACTTCCATTATAGAATGGGCAAACTTCTAATACACCATTCATATTCTTCCTTTGACAAAGGGTAGAAATAATGTTCAAAATAGATGGAGCTTCTTCAGTATCTAGGTAGAGGATCTCATTAGTGACATTTTTCATTTTAAGAGCTCTATTGTAGCAAAATTCAACATCTTCTATGGGGACTTATTAGTTATCCTCTTTATGTGCCCTATTTACTCTCACTTGTGGATGCATTATCGGCTGTGCCTGATGTCTTCAGAGCATGCACATTTTCTCACTTTGATTAAGAAGGAGTTTTATCCTATAGGTTTTCTCCTTTTCTATGATTTATGGGAGTTGGGTACCTCATCAAGCCTTATTTTTGAGACCCAACGCTCTTACCCATCTAAACTACTCTTTAGGGGATGTGTTGGTGTAGGCTTTTTACTACTTGTAATTTTACCTACATAGTTTTTAGTTAGATTTCTTAGGGTTTTAAAGGTTATTAGGATAAAATTCACTTAATGTAGGATTTTCATGAAATCTTGGATGTTCAGAGATCTTGGAGTAATCTAAAAATACAACACTTTTTTGTGAGTTGCCTTTATTTGAGCTCAATGTGATAGGGCTTGAGCCTACTTCCATTTAATCTTCTTGGGAGATTGTTTCCTTATAGATATCTCAATACTATGGTGCCTTTACCTTCCAAATCATGAATTATGTATGGGTCCTTCCATTTGATTCTTAGCTTGCTTGGGTTCATTTGGAACCTATTCTCATAGAGTAAGATCATTTGTTCTAGGTGAGATTCCTTAGTTCATAGGTTATGATTATGCCATGATTTCTAACTTTATTTATGAAATGTATGATTCCATTTATCAATCCTTCATTTTTACTCCATATGAATTAACTCCATCAAGTGAGTTTTTAAAGATTATTTGTCCCCAAATATTGTAATAATTACAATTCACAAATTAGGTACTAGATACTCCATATACACAATAAATTCCATGTCATAAACTAATTATATTTGAGTGTGCCTCATCACACATTTGTAATTAGTTTTGTATGCCTTTAATATTGTTTGGATGCAATTTTCCTAGTCATTTCGTTACACATTATAGATTTTTAGAATCATTTTCTCTAGTACATTATTAGATGGTTTTGCTTGACCATTTTCTTAAACATGATAAGATATACCTTTTTGGTTTAAAATCATGAATTCTTTTGTTAAGGTTTTAGTAATATTATTCAGAAAGTGTGTCCTTCTATCACCTATTAGATTTTATAGGCAACCAAAATCTTAGTATAATAATTTCATACAAGAATTATGTAGTATCCTTTGCATTACAGCTTAAAATCATAACTACCTCAACTAATTTAGTAAAATAATCAATTATAGTGATAATATACCTAACATGAGATCGCTTGGATGTAGTACTGATAGGCACCAAAAATATTGTGTAAACAAAGTTGGATTTAGGGGTATTTCCATTTGGTTTGGTTTCCTCATGGGCTTAAAGTCATCATAATGTTTCAAAATTTAGTTTGCAACCCAAAATAATGTGGGCCACCTAAGCCCACTCTATAATATCTTCTTATAGTCAATTATATTGTGAAGTGTCCTGCAACAATGTTGTGTCTCATTTAAAACTTGTGGTATCTCATGTTCAAAGGCCACTCTACCAAGGACATCATATTTATCCATCTTATAGAGAAATACATTGATGATGCTGAAAGGTAAAGCATGTGCGACAAGCTATTTCTTATCATGGTCTGCATAGTGTTCAGGAAATGTGCCTTGTTGTAGAAAAGTTGAAATTTCTTCGAGATGATATAGAATCACACTTACTCTAAATAGGTGTGTATTTGAAGACTTGTCTTCTATGTATTTTAGTTTTTTTCTTATTTGAATACAACTAAGATGATCTAGATTGACAATCTCCTTTCCTAGATTTACATTAATTTTAAACTGAAATTCCTAAAAGAACATTATCTATCTTGAGATTATGACTCCAAACATTGGTTTATTAACCAAGTATCATAATACTTGAAGGTATGTGAAAAAATTGAGTGGAGTAGCCAACAATAATGTTGTAACTTATACATTATTAAGACCATCACTAGATATTCACTCTCTCTTGTAGTATAGTTTTTCTCATCCTAAAAAACTTAAAAAATATAAAATGAATTGGATTATATAAGCCTCTTTATCTTGGCTATGCTAGTACTGCTTCAAATTCTAATCTAGATCTATTGACATGGACATAAACCATTTTTTATAGTCTATAAAGACCAAAATTAGGGTTGTGACTAATATTTGCATTAACTATATGAAGGTATTCTAGAATTTTGGAGTCCATTCAAACATAGTATCCCTATGTAATAAAATTTATAGAGGTTATAAGATGATTGAGTAACCCAAAATAAAATTATGATAATATCCAACATGATGCATAAATGATTACACCTTTGATGGGTTAGTAGGTGATTTGATCCATACTATTACTTTGATTTTTGTTTAATCAACCAAAATATGATAGCTACAGATCACATGTCCAAGCAACACAATAAATGGTTTGGAAAACAAGCACTTATTTATATTTAATGCAATTTATAGCGCATGTCATATTTATAACACTAATTAAAATGAAGACATGTGTTCCTTAAATAACCTAATCATCTTGACATACTTCCAAAAAGTCATGGATGAAGTCCTTAAAGGTAATAATGATGACTTTGGAGAAGATTACTAGTGTATTTTTTAGTCCACAAGACATCACCTTATGAGAAAATTACCATGACTCCATTACAAAAGTCATCTTTATTTGATATTCAACTATAATGGGAATTTAGTGATATCCATTGATACCATCTGTAAAATATTAGACCTCATGCCCTATGACAACTTTAAGTACCTTGTTAGTAAAGGGGATAAGGAAGGGATCATTTACATAAGCCTTGATTAGTTCATGCTAATATCCACATACACAAATTTCTCTTGTATTATTTGGATGTACAACCATAAGACTTACCAAATTATATTTATCAATGAAATATATGATTTTAACTTCCACCATATGATTAATTTATTCTTTCAACTTTATTTTCATGTTGGGATTTAGCCTATATGGTCTCTTCTTGTTTGGACATGCGAACTTGTTTAGTTCAATATGCATTTCCCCCAATGAATGATCTACACCCTTGATTTTGTTGACCTTTATAGGGAAAACATATTCATATTATTTCAATAACTGAACAATATTTGAAATTTTTTGTTGTGTCTAGTAATCCCCAATAGTAGCCATCTTGGGTGTTGTCTCTATAATGATGTTATTTATCCATTCTCACAACAGTTCTTGATAGATGTGACTTGATTTGGCCTTCATGGTGTCCACCACTTCACTCTACCCTAGTTTTTTTATAATATTAATATTTCATAATTGATCCTCTTTGGTCTCATATATAGGCTTCTTATTTAGTAAACTTGTGATCATTTTAGGTTCAAACAATCCTTTTATATCCATGGCTCCTTCACTTTATATATGTTTATAGCTACTTTAATTATAATAAATCATATTATAGGACTTTATAATGAACCTTTTTGCTTCCAATCATATTGACACTTCTCTACAATTTCATGGATGCTTGTGTCTGCATCAATTTAAAATTATTATTTAGTTGCAAGAGGTATATCATTTGCTCTCCCATGACATAAAAATATTTTTAAATATCTGTAGGTATTTTTGCATGAACAATTTTCATCTTAAAAGACAAAAGTATGTATGAGTTCCTATTGAATTCTTAGGCTAAGTCTTAGTCTCAAATCTGCAAACCTGATACACAAACCAAGATTTCAATAGGGGGATAGAGTTTATTGAAAAATTTATAACTAATACTTAGGATCTATGGTATGTGATTTCCACATGTTGATAAAATAATAAACATACATCTTGGGATATTCTCCAACCTAGAACTAGGCCAAATTTGTTGAATATAAGGCATAATATGAAATATTGCATTCCTCTTCCTAACTGTGGTCATTAGTTCTATGAATAACCCACTAACTAGTTGTGACTCCCTTTAGTGCATAACTAAGTGCACTCACTTGTTTTTCCATGAAAGGAACATGCTTCTATAGTTTTTAAAGGAACTTTATTAGATTCTCTATACTGAAGTACTGAGGAATCTACCTATCAATTTTGAATGCCATCCACATGAATCTAACTTTATGATCACCCTAAAAGCAATTCAACATATCAATAGATGAATATCTACCAATATATGAAGTTCTTACCCATGGTACTACACCTTCCCTTGTAATCCTAATCTACCACACCCAGCTGATAGATATTCTTAATTTTTGACCTTGTCAGTAATCACACAAAATTGGATTTGTACTTGTATTTTGAAACTATTTGAGTGCCAAAGAAATCTGAATTGGTTGACTCCATGGATAATAGGTTATTTGGAACACTATAGCTTCTTTTGCAGGATGCTATACATATAAAAAGGCTCTATTTTGCATGCTTCTATCTTAGGCTTTGTAAAAACTTTAAACCAACTTTATACCTTATTTTTATATAGAGAAGAAGGTTCTTTTGGTATCATATATGGCTTTCTCTTAGACTTTTTCATAGGTATGTTTGTTGCTTACAAAAAATGCCCTAATTTCATGCTGATAAATCATGATACACATTCTTTTATTGTTTGAAATCTATTTTTCTTTTCAATATTGTTTTTAAAGTGTTTTGGGTGTGGAATGTGGTTTATTTAAAAAAGAAACAAAAAACACTTTTAGAAAGAATTTTTACTTAGTCAAAGGAGATTCAATTTTTATTAAAATTTTGTAGGATGACATTCAAATGTCACTAAAATGCAATGGTAAAAAGGTTCACACAAAATTCCTTTCCATGTAAAAAATTTACAAAAATTAAAAGTAGCTTGTGTGTTGATTTTTATTTAGATATATTTTGCATCCTTCTAGTTTTCAAATCTAACCAATATGCATGTTTAAAAATCATTTTCATGTAGTCAAATGAAGTCAAATTTAATTGAATTTTTTCATGATAGTAGTCAAATGATATGAGAATATAATGCACTTATTTTCATAGTTATTCATTTATTCAACAAAAAAAAATGACTATGAAAAGTATCCCTTTTAGGAATATTGATCATGCACCCAACTTTTAATCAAGAAACACGTAAATGTGTTTTTTAAGTCAAATATTTTGATCCATGGCTTTGTTTTTGATGTCATCAGTTACATTATAAATATGATTCCACCATATTTGAAATGACATAAGTTTTATATGGTGAAAAATACAAATTTTAAACTCGTAAAATTTGTGACTTTTAATGTTTTTCAATAATACATTGCATACTTGTTAATTTTGATATTTTATTAATTTTAAAGAAATGTGACACTTTATTATTTTTATCTTACATAAATTGGACAAGGATAGGATGCACACACTCAAAAAAATATTCCACTTGAAGACAAAATTTGTTAGCAACATTTAACAAAGTCAAAAGTACATCAAAGAGGGAGGCTTTATATTAGACGTGTGGACATAGAATATTATTTTATTCCTAAATTCCCTTGTTACAAAAATTTAATGTTTGGGCCTATTGTATTTAACTTGAATTTCATTTCCTTGAGATGATCCATTTGCAGACTAAATATGCCTTTGATCTTGACCCCTATATTTAATATTTTTAGCCACCTCATCAATGGAAGGCTTGTCTTCATTTAGACCAAGAGTCTATAGAAGACTTGTAATAAGACTAGAATAGATTGTTGGAGGATTTCCCAAAGAAATCAGATATTTTTATTTTTACTTAGTTTTATTTCATATTTTTCATGTTCCTCCAAACATGAGCTATGATGTTATGTGGTTGAAATTTGTATTTAACTAGTTATGGTGAATCTCAACAAGGGTTTTATATGAAATATATATCAAATTGAAAGGAAATAAAGGATGAATTTCATTATCTATACATGTATATGGTGATTTTATTCCTATCTTCTTCATATCCAAAATTTCCTTAGACTTCTGCATCATCTTTTGTTATGGCTGTGCATATACTAGTTAAGCTAAAGATTGGTTTTATGGGATTTACTTAATCAATAGAATCAATTTTATTTGCATAATAAACAAAGTCATTTATTTAATCTAAACCCTCATATTTTGATCTTTTTATGTATTGGTTAGAGTAGGTTTAAAGTAGATCTAAAAATTGTAATCCATGTTTAGAGGTGGTATCTTGATTGCAAACCCCTTTATTATTATGTATGAATTATTGAATCTATGTATGTAAGAACATTTATTAAACCAATTAAATTTTAAGGCCAAATCCATGTTGTTAATTTTTTGGGCAACAAATCCACAATACTTGCATTATATATCATTTATCTAAATTTATTCCAAACATGCTCTTTGAAATGGTACAGTTTCATATTAACTACTAAGTTACCTTGCAATCCAAGCCTAAAAATAATATATCTTGGGGAGATTTTGTAATTATTGAGACTCAATTGAATGGTCTAATCTAGAGGAACTTTGTTCCAATTGTAAAATCTTATATTTAAGATCTAGGGTAATTTGTGTAAGGATTTGAGCATCAGGTATATAAAATTGTGTAACAATGGATGGTGTCACATGAGTATTTATCCTAAGATGCAAAAAAGTATGTTGTATATGGATAAACATAGAAATATAAGAAACACATTGTGTTTTTGCCACACAATGAGTGGGCATCACATGTGTAACCATAAGTGTATACATAGGGATAATAACATTAACATACTAGTTTGAGCCCTTATAAACTTCTAAAAGGTATGATAATATTATTAAAGGACTCATATTTTTAGTCTCTATGAATATAGTATCGAAATCATTGGGTTACATACAAATTTGATTTTGAAAATTAAATAGTGCTTCTACTTGAACAAGATATACACCACTAAGTTCATCCAATTGTATTCTATTATTATATTCATTTCTATTTTCATTAACATTTTCATAATCAATTTCAAGTTTCATGCATATAATCATTAACAATATGTTCATCTACTTCTATGTGTTCATTATTAACATTTACATCAATAAAAGCAAAGGGAATTTGCATTTCATCTATTTTAATAATTTCAAATTGCACATGCACTACACACATGGTTTGGGTAAAGGGATATGATTATGCTCAATTTAAATAATGGTTGACCTAGCACTTTTCCTTATAGGGACAAGAGAACTAGCCTTCTTAGATGGCATATAATATGTTCATGAAAATATAAGAATGCTAGAACCAATATGGATAGATTATTGCCTTATAAGGGGAATTCAAAGACTAGATATTAAACCCTAACATAATAATACAAAACCATAATAAGGTAGGATAAAAACCTAAGGGAAACTTAGGGTTTTCCACACTTGAGAGAATGGTTAGGTTCATCAGATCTTTCTAGCTTATTTTGTATTAGTGATCTAAAAAACTAAAAGGTGGATAATTCAATTTATATAAGATATTGTATACATTAAGTATATCTAAATTTAAAAATTTGATTTATAATGAGCTTACTATGTATATAAATGATAAGAGGATATGGTACTCATCTTGTTGACTATTCTGTTCTGATCTCTATTTGTGCACAACCACTAAATACAACATAAATGGATCTATGGTTACTCAACTTAGGATAGTGACTATCAAAATCTCCCAGGATGCTGTTGGTAATGATTGAATGCCTACAATGATCATATATTTTACCTATATATGATATCTATCCTCTATGTTTTTATCATCTTTTTCCCATAGATCTCTGTGCCTAGTTATCAAGATGTTTTATGTGTAATTTCAAATGCTTTATATTTTTCATATATTTAAATTTATTTTCCTCGACGTTGAATCCATACTTCTATTTTTTACACTTTATTGGCATGTAAAAAGGGGTTAGAAATATGGGTTTGACATGCCCAACCACACCTCAATAAGTAGTTGAGCATTGCCTATATTTAAATACTCCAAACAGGGCTCAAACCACACATAGTTCTCCAAATTATGTGTATGTGTTCTCAATAGTGATCTACCATAATACATAAAAACCTATTTAGATTTTGAAACTTAATAATATAAAACTTTTTAATTTGATTAAGGTGTTCAAAATTGGCTTAGGGACTATTATTTTTAGGGGTTTTTAAGACTAGATCCTTTCGAACAATGCCTTAAGGATGTGCAAATAGATCTCTCAATATGCAATTAGTTTTCTAAGTGATCTCAAAGTGAGAGCTAGATAAGTGATAAATAGGAATATCCTTAGGCTTGATGTGTATATATACAAAAATATTTTGGGTAATTTCCATTTGTAACCTACTTGAGAAATGTGTGGGCTAATCCAAGGGGAGGGTTTGAACTTGAAAATAATGGTAACTGGCAGAATTTGACTATTTATGGAAATAACTAGGATAGAGGAAATAATGAACTAGAATATGAGAGTAACATGATTAGGATAATAAAATATTTAATTACAGACTAGGGAGACCTTGTATACACATGACATAAATTTAGGAAGGCCAAGATTGTAGATAGATGAATGGTTAGGAGATCACATATATGTATGATGACAAATTAGGAAGGCCAAGCTCATATATATGTGAATGGTTACGAGAGAATGTATGTATGTGCATGCACAAGTAATGTATATCAAAGATAGGTCAAAACTGACACTTCCAAGTGTCTAACACCAAATTTATGTGTTTAAAGTAGGATAGACAAGTAATATGTCCCCTCAAAACCATATAAAATAGATTTGATCATGTAAATCTTGATAGGTGGATGCAACATCATATGAAGATGAGATAATAAGGGATAATAAATACCTTGATATAAACTGGTGATAGGAAATGAAGTTAAGATCTATTGTAGTAAAATATAGAAGTACCTAACATATGTATATAATCCCATGTGACTAAGTATAAGTATAAAAAATTATTCTCATGATATACAAGTGGTGTTTGATCTATACACATGGGTGTAGTAAACTTTGTATGTGTAAGATATGTATAATAAGATCAAGGAGATATGCAAGGGTATAATACCCCCAAGGGCAAAATAAAGTATATATGGTATCGATGAATCTCTAGAGATAAGTAAGGGTATGATTCCCCCTATAGTAATAAACATTGCTGATAGAGTATGGGGTGATATGTGTATGATGATCCCAAAGGAAATGTATAAATATAGATATAATCACTAAATTTTATAGATAGGTGTGGGTACAATGCCTCCTTACCCATAATTTCCCCCCTTATTCTTCTAGCCATTCTCTCCATAATTGTTTATCAAAATTTCCACCCATACTTCATATAATTTATAGTACGAAGATTCTTTCATTATTCTCTTGGTTAATCCTTAATTTTACTATAAGTTGCATCTATTTCCTTTCTCAGAGAATTGCCCATTTTTGAAGTGTCCTATTTTCATTAATGCCATTTTATAATATATTTTAACCTACCAAATGTAGGATTATTTTTATTTTTAGGAAATATAATTTGATCTAGACGAGTTAGCTGCTCATGACTAGATACATTCTTAATCACGTCTCTTAAGTGAGATAAATTATATCTAACTTTGTTTTTCAAAACCTCACCTTTTTCATTTATAAAAAATGCTACATCTATAATACCTATAAATTATATATGGTACTCATGAAAAATTTTAATAGGTTGTTTGCATTTGGGTTTTAAGCTAGGTAAAAATAGACCACAAGATCTTACAACCTTTAAAAAAAAATATTTTTAAATTTTTTATAAAGGTTCTTTTACAAGTTTGAAATAATTTTGGGTGGTTTAGTATAAAAACTACATAACAAATACTGCATCTTGAAGAAAAACCCAATACAAATTGAAACAAATTATTCTAATTTTTTTGATCAAAAAACACACTTATATTAATAAAATGATATGGTATAATGTTAATCATACAAAAAAAATATTGGAAAGAGTCATACACCATAAGCAAAATCACATCGAGCTATAAATAGCCTCAAGTGATGAATGAATCCGATAGAGGGTGAAAATTGAAAAATGACCACAAAAAAAAAAATCACATAAATTCTTATTGACATAAGTGTGTAACAAAAAAAAAAGGATCACATAAAAAACACAAGTAACAAGAAATTTATTAGGCAATAAAAACAAACATGTTGGCTAGAAGGATTGGTGAAAAAGGAAGATCCTATGAATTTACTCCCCAACCCTCCTAAGAAGGGGGTCATCATCCATAGGTAAGGTATCCCACTCATAATTTTTCTGCTTGTTTTCATTTTCATCAAATTATTAGGTGAAAAAAATAGCAAGGGATAGATGCAAAAACTTGTCATGTGGAGGAGGTCCCTAGGCCCCCTTCACCACCTCCTTTGTTAGAAACATTAGACCCATTGTGATAAGGGGACTACTTGTGAGAATGAGGAAAGGGTCCCTTATGACAACTTTAAGAATGCTGCTTATGAAAACCACATCCTCGCATATGAGGAGGAGAATGGAAATGTGGAAGATCTAGAGGCTCATGAATAACTACACATAGGGCATTTCCCTAGTGATCTAATAGAATTTGGAGATTATTAAGATCTAGTATAACTTTGTCTATTTGAATATGAGTATGGAGGATGACATTTGAGATCAAAAAATCTTAGTTACAAAAAAGCTTCTCTCCATATCTTCATGATAAAAAAATGCATAATTTATAGCTTTCTAAATTTGATAAAGATTACCAACACAAAAAATATACCAAAATTTATTGTATCTTGTAGGTAACAAGGTGGAGTTCCCCAAGAGATCCATTTTCTAAGTAAAGCATTTTGGTATGAAAGGATTAATAAGGGTGTGAATCTAATTCCAAGTTAATTGGGCATGAGCATAAACCATAAGAGGTGCTTGATTATCTTTAGTTGGTGACAAGGTAGGAAAATGGGATTTGAAACCCCCATGTGCTTGATACAGTCACCTACAAGCAACTAATAAACAATACACTAGATGAAGTGAGATTTTTTGGGTTCAATAAAGGCATCCCCTATTGTGTAAAATATTTTAGACAAGACTACTTGGCTGTAATGAAGATTACATCAGTGATTAAGAATGCCATCTTGAATTTACTGAGGAGCAAAAATATTATACCAAAAATGAGGATAATAACAACAAAAAGATGTGGAAGTAGTCCAATTCCAATCCTTATATTAGGGAGTAAGGGAATTAACTCCAATCTTATGAAGGTACTCTTTAGGTATGAAACTTTCAATTTATCTAATAGATTTAACATCTTCCTTGTTAAGGTTAAACCTATTCTAAACCAGATTCCAAGGAAGCCAAGTGCGGTGAGATTTGAATAATAAATCCCCAATAGTTTTAATACCCTTTTTGAATAATCTTAGACTCTTGATCCATGGGACAAGGACAAAAGGAACATTGTGAAAATTCAACATTGGGGACCACCAGAGGGAGTGAGAATTAAGAGATAGGTTGTTCCTAAATACCTCTCCTACCCAAATGAGATGAAGTTTGAGCCATTCTCAATATTTCCAAATACTATGAATAACAAAAGTGCCATTAATATTAATAGGAATAAGGGTTATGAGAAGATTATGCAAACTAAGGTTGTGTCAGGCCTTTCTGCCACAAGGGTTCCCTTGAGAAATACAATTTCTTAAAAAAATATTCCATGCTTCATCACCTTATAGCCCTCTAATGATCCACTTAATTCTAAGTTCAATCCCTTGAAGCTTAATATCAATGAGGCCTAGGCCACTAGCCTCTTTAGGATGGAAACATATATCCCATGAAACTTTGTAAAAGCCCTTGTGGCCTTCAGAATCAACCCATAGGAAATATCTGAGGAGTTTTTACAACTTAGCATAGGCAACATTTTAGGGAGCCTAACATGAAGGTAGAAAATATGAATAATAACTAACACCTTGGAATAAATATAAAATTAACCTATTAATGACAATGGATTAGGGATCTAAAAAGATACCTTTTTCTTAACCCTTTTAACCACATAAGACCACAAGTAAATAGGAGAGGCCTAAAAGGTAAATAAAATGCCCAAAAAATTAAATTGAACTCCAGGGAGGAGCCACTACCATTGATATCCCTCTAGCCAAGGAGGTTTGTGAAAATGAGACTATTGGTAACACTACATTTTCTTCCATTATATGGATGACCTAGAGGCTAGATAAAAAATGTGAAGGAATTCCATAACATTATTGATCATGGATTCTTCTTCCTCAAGAGCAAGGATAAATCATCAATAAAGTGACCATTAAGAAACTAATTCTCAATATTAGGGACTCTTAACCAAACTCCTAGAAGAAAAGTTTGTGAAGAGATAGTTAAAACCTTCAAACACCAAGACATATAGAGAAAGAACTAAAGGACAACCCTATCTAATAGATATATGCAACTCAAAATGACTAGACTAGGCCCCATTGATATTAATGCATGATCCAAAATCTTAGAAAATCATATTCACAACATACACAAATTTGGGGCCAAAGCTGAGAGATTGGAGCATGGCAATAATAAAATGCCATTTTATGTGTGTTAATTATCCAGATAACACCCTAATAGAGGTCAAATTTGTTCAAGTCTGACCCATACTTGGACTAACATAGGAATGGTCTAAGGCTATGGGATGCGTATATCTAGACTAGACCTCTAGGGTTTTTTATGAGGCCAACTCCTCAGATTTTATAAATTAAATCTTTAATTCTAAAACCTAAAACTATTTGGAATGAAAAGGTTCAAGAGATTTGAATAAAATAAAACCTATGCTAAAGGGTGGTGATGCACCATAGAGATTGTCCATCTACTCTTACTTGAGCCTCTAAAACACTAGTGAGAAACAAATGATGGTATCTATGAATCCAAATTCTTGTCATGAATCAATACTTCATGCAAAGGTTCATCAAGTGAGAAAAACCTAAGGGAGATGATAGAAAGGCCTAATTCAAGTCACTAATCTAGTTAATATGTCCACTATTAGCTTCAGTCAAATGACATTGAACACTAAACATAGCCTACATAACCAGACAATCTACCAACTAGATGAGATCATGACTTGGCAAGGGAGAAGGCTCTACCACTTATACAAATCAAACTAACATGAACACACTAGTTTAATATAATGAAATCTAAAAATAGTCATCTTATTTATCTCAAGAGGTTACAAGGCTCAATCTTGGCAGAGTCTAGTCATGCCCAAGAGAGGGATCTAAAACAATAGCTCAAAGGCTACATTTATAGAAAAGGAGAGCAAGAGAGAGGGAAATTTTGGGACTCAAAAAAGAGAATTAAATGAGTTCAAATCCTTTTGAAAAGTTGTTGCAACTGTCTCTGTAAATCAAGCTCATTCAAAACCTTTAATTGATCTAGGTTAATCTAGTATACTCTAGTCTATTGTACTAGTTCATTATTCCCTCAATGATGCTCCATGATGGTTGTAATGATGAGATCAAGTTGTTTCTAACTAGGTCTTTGCATCAGTGCAATTAAAATAATTAGATCCATCATTTAGAATCATGTCTTGTTACCAACTACTCCTGACTAGTTATCATGGCATGCATAATGGAGAAAAAGGTCATTTTCATGCAGTTGAGTCCATTAGATGAACTATTGGGGTCCACTATTTGCCCTCATGGTTCCCTTTGAAAAGCTAGCTCCTATCTAGAAATGATGATCATAGTTAGAATAAGGTCCATTTATGATGAAAACCTACAAGCTACAAGTCCATATTTAGCCACATGGGTGGTCCCTTTATGTTCTCTATACTTTACTGCATCATATGGTTTTTTAATGGTGTTCGATTAAGCTTTCATGGTGGTAAGATGACCTTGAAAAACCCTATGTTCATGGTTGAAAATATCCTCTTAACCTCCATTGAGAATCTTGGGCTCACCTTTGCTCTAATCAGTTGTTGAAATATGACTCAACTTTGACATGTTGACTCATCTCACTCCATTGATTATGATCAGTATGAATGATCGAGAACCATCGATCCTCTACTCGTTAAACACATTGGTGACACTTGTTATGCACACATTTGATGTTGAGATTTGTTGATGCTTTGACCTCTTCTCACCAATAGATCTGAGTGTACAATCAAATACAGACCATTAGATCAACTGGGACCCACATTTTGAAATCCAATGACTAGTCTATAATGTTAAAAATGATGTCTTTGCTCCCATAAATTGATGTTCATGTGACCATTATTGATGGTCACATGACCATCAAATTTAATCTCAATAGGATTTATCTTGTTCTATCTTAAAGTTGATATCTTGATTACTATCATTTGGCATCCTGTAGAATGTATTTGATGCCTCATAGACCATCAAATTTAAGCACATATAGATTTTTGCCCAAGCATTATTTTGATATTGATGTGAATGTTTTATGTTACAGGTCCATTTTTGAAGGCTTATAACTTTAAGAGCAAAAGTCATGGAGTGACCAAACTTTTATGAGATGTTCTTGAGGCCAAAAGGAGCAAACCCATTTGATTCACTCATCCTGAGAGATTTATAAGTGAAGATATTAAATGTTCATGTTGGCTAGTCCATATTTACTCCTGCATGATGTCCTAGTGAAGGTCGAGCTTATTTTACTAAGTATAGAAAACTTAGCAAAATTTGATTAAAAAGCTAACTTTGCACATGCATAAATCCATTTGTGCTTCATTGGGGGACCCAAAACTTAGCATGTACATTCTTGGCATAAATGTGAACAAACCCATATGATCATCTCTTCCTAACCTATCCACATGTGGTAACTATGATGTTAGCAAAGTGCCTACTTAGAATATTTTCCACTAGGCCCGAGTGTCTTAATGAACATAATAAAGAACCAAAAGGATCCCATACATTTGTAATCCATTCCAAGCATTCTTGGCATCCCATAGGGGCTCTCCAAATTTGGACATGTTCTTAGAAAATGGCAATTTACACTTTAAGTGAACTTAAAGTGTTTATAAAGCTTTGTGATCAAAATGAGATATTTAGACCATCTCTTCCATCCAGAACCTTGTCTATGTGGGTATAAGCTTGGTATGTTGGCCAAAATGGCCAGCATTTCAGGGGACTCATATGGGTTGCATGCCTGTCTATGTAAAATAACCTAGAACTATACTGCCAATTATTGTTCTAACCTTTTGAAACAAAACAAAGACCAAAAGGAGAAAAAAAAAATAGATTGGGAACCTAAACTACCAACACAAGGACCATTAACCTACACAAAAACAATGAAAAGGGGAACAGATAGCTACTTATGATAGTCACTTATTGAAATAAGACAAACCTATAACAACTAACATAAAGTAAAAATCTTTCCTTTAAGGTCAAAAGGAAATTTATTTGATGCTGCATGGATCTTTAAAACATGATTGCTTCCATTTGATGGCATCTTCTTGTAGATAGGAGCACTTGTATATCCATGTTTTTTGGATGATGCAACTGGGATCCCATCCTCCATTCTTAGGTGTAGGGATTGAATATATGGATATAAAACCCAATCATATTCTTCCCAAAATCTTTTTTGTTGCATCAAGAATGCTATCTCTACCTCACTCATAGGTTGGATTAGAAATGCAATTGACATAATTAGATTGATGTATTCATTAGGATCCATTTGAAGTAACGACTTCTCATATTCTTTATCTTCTTGATTGGTATCCAAACTTGGCTGCAATACATCATTAATTTCCTAGTGATGAATATATACAATATTACTTATTACAAAACATTCCTCAATCTCCATATGATGTGGAGATGGATTATCAAACTTTACACAAAAGCTCTCCAGGTCATCCCAAAAGGCTTCTTCATCATGATCAACTAAAAGGACATGAAATTCATTAGTGCTCTTACCATTTGAAACATGTTGATCACATACTTCTACTTTTTGTATGGAGTCATATGAAGGTTCTTGATCATCTGTACTTGCTTCATCTTCATCTTCTATAGAGATTGGCATCTCATCTTCAAGTAAAATATCCTAAATCTCATATTTTATAAGCATCTCCTCTTCATGATGGATGGAAGCTATTGTGTGTTCAATAAGCTCATGTAAAACACCTTCAACTTTTACAATTGAAGTGTCTTCCTCTCAAATCTCGTCAACTATTCTCAGTTGATCATATATCATAGTAACCACCTCTTTGACCTCACTTTCTTGAATAGATTGTGAGATTGGGTCAATTCATTCATTAACATTGAGTGTGTCCATGATGATGTCCTCCTTTTGATCATGCAATACCTCTTCATCTCCATAAAATTCAGCTACAACTTCTGTAATTGATTTAAAAAGGATAGGCTCCTTCTCTAGGATTGGAATAGTAGATCCCTAAAAGTACTCTATAATATGAGAAAGGTCTAGAGATGTTACCATAGATACCTGATTTTCTTTTTGAGGTTATTCTTCTTAGATCAATTTCACCTCCTCTTTCTATTGCACTATTTCTTGAATGTCTTTCCATGAAAGAAAGCCTCTGGGATTTTGAGGAGAGAGAAGTGGAGGATGAAAGGTCTCTTATTTGAATTTAGTAATCACCACCTCCTCCTTCCTTTACACACTACTCTGAATGGATTATCAAGATGAAAATGGTTTAGATCCTTGAGGAGGGAGAGGTGGGGATTAAGTAGCTTTAGGTTTGATTGATTGCATGACCTAACTCCAAGATAGAAATTTGGGCTCATGGTTCCCCTGCATAGTGTGCATTGAGGTTTGAGAAATGAAATGAGGTATGTGCAGTTGAGGTGATGTTGCCTTTGTAGCTGCTAATGTCTAGTGAAAATTATTATCTACAACCTCAAGTTTTCTAGCAAGGGAGGCTTCAAAATCAAACCTCAATTGCTCATAAGGGCTGGCTCTTTCAACACAAACTTGCCTTTCCTCTTGGGCTTTCCCTTAGATATATTTACATGAGGGGAAGGTTGAGAGGAGTTTGGGGGAATTATGATGACCTTGAAAATCATGTGGTTAAGGCTTATAAGTGGTGATGGGGATCTCAATATGGGGTTGAGGTGGAGTGAATGAGGGAAGGTAGGGTGGGTGATGGGGTGTTTGACATTCCTCATGGGCTCCCAACTTCTCCTCAATATTGGAGATGAGTCCATCTATGTCAACCATGACACTACTATTTATATAATAACCCCTCCTAATAAAAGATAACCATTCCTCGTTTGCCTATTACATTAAAGTCCTAACTCCTCTAATGACTTGTTTTGGAATTTCTTGCCTATTCCCCTTCAATGTATCAGTGTTTATCATATTATTTTCTTGGTTTAGAAGAGATTTTTTAAGGCTATATATATAATGGATTTGGGTATAAGTGGGATATTTAGGGATGTCATGTAACTACCATGAATAAATAAGGAGGGAATTAAGCTACAGAGGGGGTAGATGAGGCTCATAGAGGGCTTGATGATCTTAGTAATAAGGGGTTTTGTCATAAGACTGGACTAGCCGCTCATAGGGAGGATCAGGGCAATACACTTGCATGTATGACTAATATAAGTCTTCATACTATTGGTCAGGATCATAGCGAGAAGCATATGGGCCATTTTTAAACTATTGATGAGGAGAGGAGAGATAGAAATTTTCTCTATAGGCTGCCATAGCCTAGAAAACACAAGGATAACTGAAATCATGAACAAGGATATACTTCTTACCTTGAGATATAGACTAAGGAGCACTTAAAACTACTTTTGAAGATGAATGTGCTATAAACTTGATTTAATATATAAAATTGGTCCCATTGAGGATACCAGAATAATTAGCTATCCAAATAGCACCCTAATAGAGGTCAATTTTTTTCAAGTTTGACCCATACTTTGACTAACATGTGAATGGTTTAAGGCTATGGGATGCCTATATCTAGACCAAACCTCTAAGGTTTTTTATGAGGCTAGCTCCTCAGATTTTATAAATTGGACCTTTAATTATAAAACCTAAAACTGTTTGGGATGAAAAGGGTCAAGATATTTACATAAAATAAAACTATGCTAAAAGGTGGTGATGCACCGTAGAGATTGTATATCCACTCATACTTGAGCCTCCAAAACACTAGTGAGATAGAAACAAATGATGGTATCTATGATTGCAAATGCATGTCATGCATCAATACTTCATGCAAAGGTTCATCAAGTGAGAAAAACCTAAGGGAGATGATAGCGAGCCTAGTTCAAGGCACTAATCTAGTCAATATGTCCACTATTAGCTTTAGTCAAATGACATTGAACACTAAAAATAACCTACATAACTAGACAATCTACCATCTAGGTGAGATCAAGACTTGGCAAGGGAGAAGGATTTACCACTTATACAAATCAAACTAACATGAACACACTAGTTTAATATAATGAAATCTGAAAACAATCATTTTATTTATCTCAAGAGGTTACAAGGCTTAATCTTAGTAGAGTCTAGTCATGCCTAAGAGAGGGATCCAAAACAATAGTTCAAAGGCTACATTTATAGAAAAGGAGAGCAAGAGAGAGGGAGATTTTGGCACTCAAAAAAGAGAATCAAATGAGTTCAAATCCTTTTAAAAATTTGTTACAACTACCTCTATAAATCAAGCTCATTCAAACCCTTTGATTGATCTAGGTTACTCTAATGCACTCCAGTCTATTGTACCACTTTATTATTGGCTTAGTGATGCTCCATGGTAGCTACAATAGTGAGATTAAGTTTTTTCTAACTAGGTCTTTGTATCAATGCAGTTAAAATAATTGGATCCATCATTTAAAATTATGTCTTATTGCTAACTACTCTTGACTAGTTGTCATGGCATGCACAATGGAGAGAAATGTCACTTTCATGTAGTTGATCCATTATATGAACTATTGGGGTCCACTATTTTCCCTCATGGCACCCTTCAAAAATCTAGCTCCTTCCATCTAGAAATTGTGATCATAGTTAGAGTAAGATCCCTTTATGATGAAAAGCTACAAACTAGAGGTCTATATTTAGCCACATGGGTAGTCCCTTTATGTTCTCTATACTTTATTACATAATATGGATTTTTAATGGTGTTTGTTTAAGCTTCTATGGTGGTAATATGACCCTACAAAACCCTATGTTCATGGTAAAAAATAGCCTCTCAACCTCCATTGAGAATATTGGGCTCACCTTTGATCTAATTGGTTGTTAAAATTTGACTTAGATCATTGACTTACTGAGTCATCTTGCTCTATTGATTTTGATCAGTATGAATTCTCAAGAACCATCGATCCTCTACCAATTGAATGAATCAATGACACTTATCATATATGCATTCACTCTTAAGATTTGCTGATGCTTTGACCTCCACTCACTGTTAGATCTGAGTGTATGATCGAATGCAGACCATTAGATCAACTGGGACCCACTATTTGAAAAATAATGGCTAGTTCATGATGTTAGAAATGACATCTTCACTCTCATCAAATGACATTCACATGACCATCATTGATGGTCATGTGATCATCAAATTTAAGCTCAATAAGATTTGTCTTATTTTGTCTTAAAGTTGACATCTTGATGACCGTCATTTGGTATTTTGTAGAACATATTTGATGTCTCATAAACCATCAAATTTAAGCACATATATATTTTTTCTTGAGCTTTATTTGATATTTTTGTGAACGTCTTATGTGGTAGGTCCATTTTTGAAGTCTCATAACTTGAAGAAAAAGTCATGGAATGACCAAACTTTTAAGAGATGTTCTTGAGGCCAAAAGGAACAAACCCATTTGATCTACTGGTCTTAAAAGCTTCATAAGTGAAGATATTAAATGCTCAAGTTGGCCGGTCCATATCTGCTCCTACGTGATGTCCTGAAGAAGGTTGAGCTTATTTGGAGAAGTATGGAAAAGTTAGAAAAAATTGACTAAAGATCCAAATTTTCACATGCATAACTCCATTTGTGATTTATTGGGGGACCTGAAACTTAGCACATATATTCATGGCACAAATCTGAACAAACCCATATGATCACCTCTTCTTGACTTGTCCACATGTGGCAACTATGATGTCAACAAAGTGCCTACTTAGAATATCTACCACTAGGTCCAAGTGTCTTAATAAACACAACGAAGAACCAAAAAGATTCCATGCATTTCTAAGCCATTCCAAACATTCTTGGCATCCCATAGGGGCTCTATAAATCTGGAATTGCTCTTAGAAAATGGAAATTTACACTTTAAGTGAACTCAAAGTGTTTCTAAAGCTTTGTGAGAAAAATGAGGTCCTTGGACCATCTCTTCCATCCAAAACCTTGTCCATCTAGGCATAATATTAGTATGTGGGCCAAAATGACCAACAATGTGATCATAAGATTTTTCAATATCAATCTTGAAAAATAGGGCCTTTTGAATAGACACTCGAGCCCATTCCATGCCTTCCTAAACAACAATGACATTATTTGGAATACATCTATGTTGGATAAACCCTGTTTGTTCACTTCTAATAATTTAAGTAAGAAGATGCTTGATTTTGAGGGGCAAAGTCTTAACAATGATTTTATAAGAAACATTCAAAAGGGTGATGGGTCTCCAATTAGTAATAACCTCAAGATCACCAGCCTTGGGATAAACTTGATGTTACCTTGATTGATGAGAATCCCTAGAGAGTAAATATTCTAAATTATAAATATAAAAACAAATAAAAATAGAATCCCACATTTAAAAAAAAAATTCAATTACTGTCTATTCAATATAAAATGTAAGGAATCAAATGTTAAAAAAAAAACATTTTTAGTTTTGAAAAAAAATTGAAAACAATCTCCTATATTTCATTTATTTTATTTCAAACTTAATTAGATGTATATTGAAGGAAAATGTGGAATTAAATACACAAGTATTCAATAAAATCCCTTCAAATTATGTGATAAAAACACTCTCAATAAATTAATAATATTTTAGTTTTCACTTCTTTTATTTTATGTTAAAAATTTGTAAATAAATGATAAAATAGATAATATACTTAGTGTTGATATTCTTTATTCCATTACTATACTCCTCCTCCCCATGCTAATATTCTTCCTCCCTTGTATTTTTTATCTCTTTGTCTTGAAGTTTTTCTTTCCATTCTTTTTTGTTTACCTCTTATAAACACCTAATTTTGGTTGAGCACCATTTTATAATTTGTCTTTGTCATGCATTATCACAATTTATACACTTGTGTACATTTGGATATTTTTTGATATTTTTCACCTTTCTTAACATATCTTTAGCCTTGATATAGTTAGATATCCTTAGTTTCATTTTAGATTTCTTTATTGTCAACTTTAGGATCCTAGTCATCCATTCTCTAAGTAGTCTTATCTTCAAAAATAGTAGTTTGCCAAATCCATCACTCATAGTTTTGTGAATCCATCCACCTTACTTGATTTCTTGCCCCTTGAATTTCAATTATCAAACTATTTTAAGGTCATTATATGCACATCATGTCCAATAAATCTCTCTATATACAAATCTATTCTAAGCCAATTAGGAACAAGTAGAAGTGATCATCAAGTATCAACCTCCTTAAATTTGAGTAGCATATTGATTCAATTTATTGCTACACTTGTTGAGGACCCTAAATATTAATTATTTATTTCCTCTACATAAATTCTAAGACTTGTTCCATCATCACCTTGCATCAAAAAGAGTTATAATGAGACCATATTGTTGCATTTGATTATCTAGGAGAGGAGGTGAAGCTATTCATGTCAATTGGGATGGGATTCACTTGCATAAGATAATTATATTGAATCTTATTCCAATCATGAAAGATATGAAATTGGAACTCCTTAAGAGGTTTACAAAGTTAGTGAACTTTCACACATTGTTTTGTTGCTACATTTGAGGGCTAGGTTAAGGAATGAAAGAGAAGTAATGCAACACATCCTTTCGGTTAATTATATGAAGTGAACAAATAACATGCCTAGAAAATATAGAATCCAACTAGTAATAGAGTACATAATCAGTGCTTGGGTATAAATAGTAGTAGAGGTACATAATCAGTAAGATTTTTTACTATACACAATTAGTGACCTACCAATTCTACCCCAAAGCACAATCAGTTCTAGATTTTTAGTGTGTCAGTACAATCAACTACAAAGCTTGTTTTTAGTTCTTGAATTCCATATTTTTTAAAGGTGTGTATATTTTAAAGCCTTTTTATCTTTTCATTGTTTTTATTACTTGTTCAATTGTCTAGCTTTACTCTGACTTACTATTTGTAGTACATTAAGGTTTTTGATTACTATTGTAAACTATATTACCCTATATCCCTATTGTGCACATAATTTTACCATCACATAATAGGTTTTACCCATAATGTTCACTATCATGTAAAACATGTTGGTGAAGCTCTCACTATTTTAACACCTCAATGTTTAGGATTTCACTCTTATTCATATTTTTAGGATCTCATTTTTTGATTTGGATGACTAATTTATGATTATTCCTTTGGCACTAGAATAATAATTCTATTTACTTATCATTCCTGCTCCTCAGATTAACATATACTTATTATAAATTTTTGAATTTCTTAATTCTTTGAATACTAAAACCAAGATTTTCACAACCCTCATCCCCATAGGGCTTGATTTTATATTTTTAGATCTACATGTTGTTTTGCTTACTTTATTTCTCAATCATTAGATTTAGCTTCCTTCATGTTGTTCATACATACATATTAAACTAACAAGGAAGCATAGATATACACACCCTACTAGATGAAGTGATATATTGAGTGGGGCTTGCTGACCAAATTTCACCTCAGTGTAAATTATTCAACCATTTTCATGTAGAGCCAAACAATAGTTGCAAGAATAGGTCATTTTAGAGGTCCAAAATTGTAAGTCAAGGAGGCTAGGGTGTTTTGGCTCCATTATAGTGTATGTCAGGTTCTCCATAAGTCAAGTCTTGGCCCCTCATAAACTTGAATTACATTATCAAGACCAAGTCAGGTTCTTTGAACGTCTCGACTTATAAAAGTTTCATGAGTAGAAGTAATCTAGGTTTATGAACCCAAATTACTCCTTCCAATGCTTTATAGGTTTTCAATGATGCATGACTTTGGGTTTTCCAAGGACAAAGTCATGACTTATACAATAAAAATCAATTGAAAAACCTGAAATGGTCATGATAGTGTTTCCCCCCAAGTGTCCCTTTGGAACTTTTTTTAAGGACACTTTCCCAAGTGTCCTTCAAGAAAAGTTCTTGAAGGAACTAACCATTGCCTTTCGGGCAAAATCCTTGAAAGAATTCCTTCAGACAAATTATTCAAAGGAATTAATTTGGGAAAATTACTTGAAACATAAACCTGATGGATCCCCATGACATGCCATATGACATCAAGTTTAATACAACCAACTAGCCATTGAGGTGTAAGACATCAAATTCAGGGTGGCCAACTAGCCATTGGAGTGCAAGATGATGTGCCACAAGATGTTAAATTTAGGGTGGAAAAATAGCTATTGTGATTCAAAGATGATGTGCTTTAGGATGTAAAATTCATGCCTAAAGTCTTCAAGCAAGAAGTAAAGCCATTCAGAGAACTCGACAAGGTCTTAAGCAATGATAGTGCAAATCAGGTTTCCCAAAGAGCTTTACTTATAAATTTTACAAATAAAAGAAATTAAGAAGCCCAAAAAAGAAGGGAAAATTCTTTGAAGGTTTTAAAAATAGATTTGCTTATGACTTTAACAAGTATAAGCAATCAAAGAACCCGAAGAATCAAGTAGAAGTAAAGTCACTTGGAAAACTCGAATAGGTCTGTAGTGTAAAATGTGGGAGCTCTTAGGAAGAATCCATTGATTTTGTAATGATATAAGCCATGTATTATGGAGGTTAATCTCACCATTGATTTTTTAGTATATTGGTAATTTCAAAAGGGTGAATCAAAGAGAAGGACAAACTCTAATTGAATATGAGAATAACTAAAATCAGTTTCACCAGGATGGTAACTACAAACTATTTTAGAGGCTTCTATTTTGGTCCCCAAGAGTTCTCTCTTCTCTCCGTCTTTTTATATAAATGGGACCCTTAGGCTCATATTTTATCATCCATAGATAGTACGATGAATGCCTATTGGAATGTTTTGCCATTTTCTTGCCTTTGAGCAAAAAAGCATAAGTCTATTTTCTTTCTAACTTCTAGATATTTGCCTGGGCATGCAAGAGAAACAGAGTGACAACAAGTGATGTTTTATCCTTATGTTAATTTTACTTCCATTTTTTAAGCAAAGAGTTGATCCAATAGGTCATGGAGAGTGCATTCTAGCTGTATGAGATTTTGCACATGCGTAGCTTTTCTTCTAGACTATACAGGTTGTCTTTTTCAATTATTTACCTTATGTAATCTCATTCATTTTGTCTCTACATTGAAATATTTATGTTGAAATCTTCTAAATATTAAGTTATAGACTATATCCTGCTATATTGTACATAAGTATAAAGCATACATGTGGATACTAATTCTTGGTGTATCACCATCTTAGACTAGGTTTTTCATTTATGCAAACTTTTGACTCTTTTCACTCATACAAACTAGTTTGGCAGTCTTATTGCACAAAATATAATATAGAGAGCTATCCATTTCAACGTAGAGGTTCATTTACACTTATAAGTACACCCACAAGCCTGGAAATGTCCTAACATTGCCCAAATCTAGAGGAGGCCTGAACAACCCTCTTCTAGGGTGCAAGATTTGGAGACAACATTTTTGGCATGCTCTATGGGACCTAAATTATTGTTAAGTCAAGGTGAATGCTGGTCTTGATAGGCCTAAGTAGTAGAAATACCCCTAACCCAACATTTGGTGACTCCAAAAGCGTGTGAATCCTTGTTTCTAAACCAAGTTTTATACATTATCCTACATGGTCCTCACAAGGTCCTTAAGATTTTTTGACTAAGTCCTTTCAGCTGAAGCTTTTCTTGAAGAACAATGCCCTGAACCACTCCTAGCTCTATTAAATCCTTGGTAAGGAGGTTCTGGGGAAGAAGTAGAAGAGGTTGAAGAAGTTGAAGGAGAGGAGAAATTTGAAGAAGAAAAAGAAATAGAGGATCATAGAGGAAGAAGAGAAATGGGGAAAAGGGTAGAGATAGATAGATGTCAACCCTTCCCTACTTTTAATACCCAAAACCCAATAGAGCTTCCTGCATATGACCCCATCCCTCCAAATACTACTAAAAATCTTCCTAGTTTCAATGGAGAGGGTCATATTAATCCATTTGAACATATTAGAGACACCTCTAATTTTTGTAATTTCAATAATGTTACTAGGGCCAACATAGCCATTAGGCTACTTGCTATGTCTTTAAAAGGCAATGCACTTGACTGGTATAAAATGTTGGAGGAGGTTTGCATTACAAGTTGGGATGGTTTTTGAGACCTATTGGTGACAAGATTCAAAAATAAGAATGATCATGCTTCCCTAATACATCAAATGAATGTAATAAGAAGAGGTCCAAATGAATCCATACAAGATTTCAATGAGAGATTTTAAAGAACATGGTATGGGCTACCACCAATCATGAGACCCCCTCCTAGCTTTATATTCCCAACATATCTCAAAGGGATTGGTACTGATGTTGCTATTATGTTGAAGTCAATGGGAGGATTCACTCTTCTAAGTGCATAATTGAGGTTGAGAATACCCTGATTTAGGTTGGAAGACTCCTTCCAAGAGTTTCCATGCCTTTGATGTCCCATAATTCAATTAAAGCTCCAAGTATGTCACAGGTTCCCAATGCCAATGTGAAGCCAAGAGCCTTTCCCAAGAAGGTAGATAACATTATGGATAAGGATGAAGAAATTAGATCATTGAGATCTCAACTCAAGCAAGCTCAATATTAGGCAAGTGCTCCTCTTAATTCATAATACTATCCTCAACAAGGACATAGAGCTCCATCCCAATACAATTATCAAGGGAGAGGACAAAATCAAGAAGGTTAAAATAAATAGCCCAATACATATAATCTAAATTCTACTCCTCTCGTAAAGGTTGTTGTTCTAGTTCATGCAAATCTAGTGTAAGGAGAAGATCATGTAGACCAATGGGGACAGCCTCAAGGTTAGTTTTCACATGATGATGGAGGAACTATCTATGATTTTACTACATAAGAAGAAGCTACTCCTTATATGATAGTAGAAGAAACATGTCCCAACCAAAGGGATAATCATAGAGAAGGTAGAAGCCCAAGTATGGGGATGATAAACTTTCAAGAGAAGGATGATTTTGTGTTGACTCAAGGCATCTAAATTGTAACTAATACAAGGTCTAAGAAGATATCCTTAGGAGAAGTCTAGGAGCCATGAATAGTTCTAAGTGATGCCTCTCCAAGGCCATAAAATTATAATCAAAGTGTTACAGCTAATACAAGGTCTAAGAAGATATCCTTAGGAGAAGTCTAGGAGCCATGAATATTTCCAAGTGATGCCTCTCCAAGGCCATAAAATTATAATCAAAGTGTTGCACCTTCTACAAGCCATGTTCCTCAACAAAATCAAAATGTAAATGCAAATGCCAAGATTGCAACACAATAGGTAATAACTCCTTTATTACCATAAAAAATGTAGGAGAAAGTGAATACTCCATCTCTAAATATTGTAGACTCATTAAAGAGCACTAAGACAAGCATATCCCTTTGGGAGGTTCTACATATACCTGGTCAAAAGAGCTTTTTCAAGATTAGTTAGCAAGCATGCAGGTGGTTCCTCAATCTTCAAGGCATCATAGTGTGGCTCTCACAAATTCTCCAAATCATCTTTTGGAGCCTTTCACTAAAATTGAAAATCCTCCACCCTTATACCTCACACTCATTGTAGGAGATAATTTGGTCCAAAATTGTATTATGGATAGTGGAGTAAGCATGACTGTTATGCCTAAAGTAGTGGCTAATAAGCTGGGTTTGAACTATGAGCCACATAGTAAAGGCATGTTGTGTTGGGTGAATATTTTGTCAATCAGCTAACTGATGAGTAAAATAGGTCTCTTCAACCACATCATAGGGAGATTGGTTGGATAAATGTGCAAGTTTACCACATCAGAGGTGGACAAATCTCTCCTCTCATCAAGGGGAGGTTCCCTTTAACTATAAGGTACTATATATATACTAACCTGCTATAAATAAGCTAAAAATAACACTTAGGGGTAGGATAACACCATCCATCTCTCTTTTTTCAGAGATGATGTTCACAAATCAAAAGGGAAATACTGATGAAATGACAGAAGGCACTCCTCTTCTTTCAAAAGTGTTATTCAGCGGACAATAGGAACCTTTCAGGAAGTGACAAGTAACTATAACAAGGCAAAGTAACAAAACAAGATGAAATATAGCACAAAGTCTCTACTCAACTGCCAAAGAGTGAAATATGAAGAATAATGATGGCATAAAGTCATCCCAAGATCCTTTACATAGAAACAAAAAATAGACAAACTAAAGACAATTGTGGCAGCACAAAGTCTCTCCACAGCTGGCTTTAGGACACCTTCCTAATTACTTTCACTAATTCTACTTATTTAATTAAATGGGAAAAAAATGTATTAAGGAAATAGACATAAGAACAATTTCCCCAACAACCAAGCTATTTTAGCATAAAGTCTAAAAAGTCACTTGTTTTCTTATTCAAATAATGAAATATGATCAACAATTTGAGCTCAAAGTCTCAGTAATGCCTTTCAATTTGGGCAGAGTTTTGTTTATGATAACCAAGAGATCTCCCTAAAACAATAAGAGAGAGTCCAATATATAGTGCTCCAAGAAAGACTTGGGCACTTTGTTTCACAAAAATGGCCTACGATGCATTCAATACATTCTAAATTCTGTCCATGGGCTATGATGGAATCAGGCGTCAATCTTAAATATGGGATACCTAATGTGTTTCTTGATGTGTGCACAACTATTCATTCACTTTACTCAATGCAATAAAATAGGCCACACCATTGAATGTTTGCGTTCTTCGATGTCCACTTGGTGGGCTGCTTTACCTTCTAAAAATATATCCCATGCATTGATATTTCTAATCTTTCTCCATCGTTTCCCCTTTACTTGTATTTTGTCCTTATCTATGCGATCTGAGCTCTTGAGCTATCTCTTTGGCCAGTCAATGAATTTGTTCACATGGTTTGTGCCATATTTGAAAATCATAAGATATTTCCTTATCTTAAATTTGACATCTGCGGGGATGTTAATGGTTGTTGATTATTTGAAATATATTGAACCATGAACCTTTAAACCTTTGAAAGTTCATTAGTTTAATAATTCAACGGTTCAAGTGGTATTTATCAGTTCCTTGGTTCAATCACCTCCTTGGTTCAATTGCTTCCTTGGTTCAATCGCTTCCTTGGTTCAATCACTTTTTGGGTTCAATAGCTTTCCTGGTTCAATTGCTTTCTTGGTTCAATCGCTTTCTTGGTCTTTGGTTGAACCATCCCTTTGAACTAGTCTCTGGAAACATCCACTTCCTTCCTTTGTCTAGCGCTTCCTTTAAACCGTTGAACCTTTGAACCATTGAACTTTGAACTCTTTTGGTTTAAGGTTTAATCGGTTCATTGGTTCATCCTTTGTTCTATTGCTTTCTCTTTATATTTGAACCAATGTTCCCTGCCCTCCGCAAGGGCACCTATCCTTAGTTCACTACCCTCCATAAGGGCACTTGTTCTTTCAGCTTTGGGGCACTCCTTTGAACCAACCATGTTGAACCCTTGAACCTTTGAACCGTTGAACCCTTTTTGGTTCAAGGTTCAATGGTTCAACAGTAAAATCTTTTGTTCCACTCATTCAATTGACTGCTTGAACTGATCCCTTTGAACCAACCAGTCATTGAACCTTTGAACCTTTGAACTTGTTGAACCTTTGAACCATTTTGGTTCAAGGTGTAATAGTTCAAGCCTTCTTCTTTTTGCTAAGTGTTTTGGTCTCTTCGAATCGATTGAACCTGTTGAACCCGTTGACCTTGTTGAACCAATTCGGTTCAAGGCTCAACGGTTCAATGGTTCAACAGTTCATTCCTTTGTTCTTCAAAGCCTTTAAAATTATTGAAGTGGTTAAACTTGTTAAACTTTTGATGAAGAGCTTAACTCTTTAAGCTTGCTAATGTCATTGAACCTTTGAACTCATTGAACCCTTGAACCTTTTGGAAGTGGGGTTCAATGTTTCAATGGTTCAATGGTTCAATCCTTTGTTTGAAGCTTGGCAAAGAATATTTTTGGTTGAACCAAAGCATTGAACTTGTCATAAAAATGCCCAAGTGTTGAGAGCTTGTTTCTTTCCTGTAGAGTTCATAGAAATGAACCTGCAGAGTCCATAGAAACGAACCTACAGAGTTCGTAGAAACGAATCTGTAGAATCTATAGAAATGAGTTCATAGAACTGGCAGAGTCTGTAGAAATGAGTCCATAGATTCCTGCTTATGAAGTCTGTAGAATTGAGTCCATAGATTTAAGCCTATATAGTCCATATATTTAAGCCTACAGAGTCCATAGTAGAGTTTGTAGAAATGAACCTATGGAGTCTATAGAAATGAACCTGCAGAGTCCGTAGAAATGAACCTACAGAGTTTGTAGAAATGAACCTATGGAGTTTGTTAGCTAAAAAAGATTGAAAAATGAAGAATTTGAATGCCCAAAACAATTTTTGAGAAGGGAAGAGGGAATTTTGGCCTGTAAGACAAAAATAGTTCATATGTTGTCCCAAAAATGAGTGACAAATTTTGGAAACAGTAGCTGGCTCTAGTTGGGGAACTTCTTTCAGTTAAAGATTTGGAACAGCTGAGGGAAGTAGAAACTAGAATCTCTAGTGCCTTGAAGTGTGACATTAGGATATGGAGTCATGCTATCCAAAAAGAAAGGCACCAAAAATGAAAATGAAAAGCACAAAATAGAACTAAAAACTATACAAATGTACATATGTATAGGTAATCTTATCTGATACTTCAAGAGTTGAAGTGTTTCAGATGCTACCCATTGTGAGGCAGAGAAAAGGGTGTGCCATCTTGGTACTTCAACAAGAAACTATTCTCACCATTGAGCTCATGGATAGTGAACAAACCTCTCCATAGGGAATCAAATTTCCCATGCATTCCCTTTGGTTCTTTTCTCTTATTCTATAATAGAACTTGATCGCCAATCTAAAAATTATGGTTTTTTGCTTTTTGGTTGAAGAGTTTCTTCACCAAAATTTGATGATGCATAATTTGGTCCACCACCATAGTTCAATGCTCATCCAACTCAGTCAAGCACATGATCCTCTTGTTGATGGAGCTTTCATATGTCTGATCTTCGACCGCCTTTGCCAATTTCAATGCTAGTAATTCCAGGGTGATTGGTATCTCTGCATTAAGACCACAAAAAATTTGGAAAGGTGACATACCTATCACCCTTTTGGGTGTAATTTTATTTGCCCATAAAGCATCAAATAATGCTTTGTGCCAAGTTCGTTGGTTGTCATCTACTAGCTTCCTGATGATGATCACCAGATTCTTGTTGTTTGATTCTGCTTGGCCATTTCCTTGTGAAAAATAATCAGAAGAGTGAGAGAGAGTAATCTCATAATAAAAATAGAAATGAGTAATCTCATGTGAAGAGAAATAGGCTACATTATTGATCATAGTCTTGGCTGGGATCCCAAACCTAGAAATGATGTTCTCCTTGAAGAAATTGCATATTACTTCTGAAGTAGCATGTTTGGTTAGAATTGCTTCCACCCATTTGGTGAAGTAATCTATGGCTGTGAGGATGTAATCATGTCTAACACTTAAAGATAGGTTTACAGCACCAATGAAATCGATTCCCCATTGCTGAAATGGCTCTTTTATCACTATTGGCTTGAGAGGTAGGGTAGCTAACTTGGGTCTTCCAACAAACTGTTGGCACAATTCACACTTTCGTACCCATTTGTATGCATCCTGAAACAAAGTAGGCTAGTAACACCTGGCTTTAAGAATTTTGTAGGCAGTTATAGGAGCAGAAAAATGTCCTCCATAGGCTAGATTGTGGAAGGACCTCAAAAGTTGGTTCTACTGCTCTTTATCCACATAGTGAAGGAAAACTCCATCAAGGCTCCTCTTGTACATGCCGTTGTTCTAAAGGACAAAATTGACAGCTTTTAGTTTTACAATTCTCCTTTTTTTATGAGATAGGTGAGCAAGACATTCACCGTAGGTAAGAAAATGAGAAATATTCAAATACCACTCATCCGTAGTAGTGACAAAGAGAACTGTTGGTGCGTCTTCCACTTCTGTTTCTTCATGCCTTGCTTTTTCGGGTCTATTTTCAGCAATCAATTAACAAAGGCCATTTCCCCACACCAACTTTGTTGGTTTGATAAATAGATCAAACTCCTAGATTTTAGAAATCTAATTGCCTCTTTTGGTTCCAAACTCCTATTGAATTAATATGGACTTGAATGTTGCATCAAGAATCAGGGCAGTAACACGTGAGTTCAAGATATAAAAATGGATATGCTTCACTACCTTGACCACTGCATAAGCATGCTTCTCCATGTTTGAATACTTCAGTTCATGAGCTTTGAGAGGACAACTCATGAAAGATATGGGAGATTCAACACCTTCTTCATTCTATTGAACCAGAATTGTTGAAAGTGTGTGCTTAAAATCATAAATGTATATTATGAAGCCTTTGGTGTAATCTAGATAAACCAGAGTTGGGGCATGGGCCATAGCTATCTTGATGTCTTGAAATGCTAACTTGCCTTCGTCAGTCTAGCTAAAAGTGGCCTTTCTCTTCATCATGTCCATAATGTGGCGAGTCTTCTTGGCAAACTCAGGAATGAACTTTCATAATAAATTCACTTTTCTGAAGAAAGAGTGAACTGCAGTCTTACTCATGGGCAGAGTAAGCTCCTGGATGGACTTGAATCTTTTTGAGTCAAACTTTATGCCTTCTCTAGATATAATGTGTCTGAGAAGATTTTTTTTATGGTACTCCAATAATAGACTTCTTAGGGTTTAGAGAAATACCATTTTGGTGGCAGCATTCCAACACTTGTTGCAAATGGCGCACATGGTTAGGGTGATGTTTGGAAAAAATGGTCAAGTCATCAAGGTATACCACAATGAATTTACCCATTTCATCTTTGAAAGCAAGGTTCATTGCTCTCTAAAAAGTAGTGCCAGCATTTATTAGGCCAAATGGCATCCTTTGATATGCAAAGGTGCCCCAAGCTGTGGTGAAGGTAGTCTTGTGCTGGTCTGCTTCACCAACTTCTACTTGATTGTATCCTAAGAAGCCATCTAGCATTGATAACATCTTATAACCGGTCACTGTCTGAAGTACTTGGTCCATGATGGGCAAAGGATAGTTATCCTTTAAGGATGACTAATTCAAATTCTTGAAATCGACATAGAGGCAAATTTTGCCATTCTTCTTTCTCACAACTACTATATTGGCAATCCATGTGGAATGATGGATTGGGAAGATTATCCTAGCATTCAACATTTTTTGTGTTTTTGATAGAATAGTACCTGATATCTTGAGATTATACCACCTAGATTTTTGCTTGTAAGGCACTGAATCATCCTTGAGAGGAATTTCATGGTGAATTTCCTCAGACATGAGCGACTTCAGATCATCATAAGAGTACACCAAAACATCCATGTAATGGTGAAGTAGGTCAGTAAATTTAAGTTTCTCCTCTAGAGTACAACACTTTCCAATGTTCACCATCTTAGGATTTTCCTTGGTACCCAAATTTATCTGATCAAACCCTTTGGAGGAGCTTGAATCCATTTGTTGCTATTTGATGAACCTGTCGTGCTTGTCAAATAGTTTCTCAAGAGAAACTAGTCCTTTGGGAATTTTATTCCCTTTTAGCTGCAAGAATTCTTCACCTATATTTGAGTTCATTTCAGGAGCTGATTCAAGTTTCTAGAGCTTATTGCCTTCAAAGTGAAGCTGTTCAAAGCTATCTTTTTGCTCTAAGAAGGTAATGATTTGGTTTTCATTGTTAAATACCTACCAATGACTGGCATTATCAGGTATGCTTGGTCAAAAGACCAACTTGATGGTGTATTTGTCTCTTGTGAAGTATGGGTGAGGGACTAAGAGAGTTGCTGAAATTGCCAGTGCATCAGCTCTATCATTGAATTTCCAGGGTATGGAGAGATGCTAAAAGCATCAAAGCTTTCAATTTGATTCCAAACTAGATTGTGGTAGTGGTGCAATCTCTTATTTTTGGTTTGGTACAAGTTTCTCACTTGATAAACCACCAACTCAACATCTCCTTTGGCATGAAGGAGTTTGATGCCTTTGTCTTTAGCAGCTTTCAATCCAAGCAAAAGAGATTCATATTCAATAGTATTGTTAGTATTGCTGAATTGCAACTTGTATGATAAAGGAAAAATATCTCTTTGAGGAGATATCAACACAATTCTAGCTCCTGAGCTAGTAGAATAATTGTTGCCATCAAATTCTAAGATCTAAACATCATCAAAAATTGATCTTCTATTAGATTTTCCTTCATTAGGGAGGGAATATCTTTTTTCATTTGTACTAAACCCTACCAATTCTTTTGATGTCTCATCTGAGTCAATTCTTGGGTCACCACATACAAGACTTTCATCTACTGAAACATGAATATCCTCTATGGTTAAGAAGTAATTACCCATGCCTAAAGATTCAAATAGAATTTGAGTTTGAGGGGCTAATGTCTGAGTGACAACATATTTTGATTCCTTTTCAGGAAGCATCATATGCATGATGCCTTTGATAGGGATCCTCACTTCAGACAGGTCCATGCTCAATTATCCACCAACATCCTTGCAGAAATTTCACTCTAGAAGAATGCCATATGAGCTGGAACATCAGCCACCAGGACTGTCATCTTTATCCTCTTGTCTGGGAATGCTACAAACACAAATTAGGCATCCTTCATTTGTCCCAGTAGTGGCACTTGTTTGTTCTCATGGAGAAACATCTCCCAAATGTCTTGGTCAGTGTGAGACCAAGAGATTCTACCACTTTGGCAGGCATGACATTGTCTGATGCACCAAAATCAATGATGTAATTGTTTAGTTGATGTCCATTTATCAGCAGGGAGACATAGAATGGTTCAGTCCTTTCGAGAGCAGCAGGAGGAGCAATGACAAGGTTATTCTAGGTGGACGTGGGAGTCAACTTTGGAATAGCTGGTCCTATAGGGATGGTTTTATTTTTCACACATTCCACTAACCTATCCAACTGCTCAGAGTTAGATTACAGGAATTCAAATTTAGACATTTGAATTTTGGTTTTCTTGACATGGTCAATTATGTCAACTGTCTAAAATGAATTAAGAACATGGGAAGGCAGTTCATCTTTTTGATTTTTAGAAGGGGGTGAAGGTGCAATTGAGGTACTCACCTTTTTAGCAGTTATCAGGTCCTTTGGCTGGAAGGGCAGAGTGGTTCCCTGCTTAGCAATTGAAATTACAGGCTGAGTTCATTCCTCTGCTCTTTTCTTATCAGGGTGTTGCGCTGATTAGTTCTTAAACCAGGTGAATACAATGTATGATCCTTCAACTACTTTCCCTTCACTTTTGGGTTCATCTTGGTAATTCATGAAACTAATGTTGGAGTCACCAGATAATTCTTCTTGGCCTTCTACAAAGAGATTAGCATCATTTTCTTGATCAAACTTAGGTTGGAAAGAGAAATCATGTTCTATTTCTAGATATCCAACTACTGAGTTGGCTGGTACTACTTCAATGGCAAGTTTCCCCTATGGGGGAGGTAGATGATTTGGTTGCCTTTGACTTTTGGCAGCATTGCCTTGATATGATTGGTTCTGAAATGTCCTCCTTGGCATATCTTGATAAGGAGGAGTAGACATACCTTGGGCCACTTATCTTTTCAAGGCTAGCAGTTCATTTATCAATTTTTGCACTATTTGATCAGTGGTGCCTATAGATGAATTCTCATTAAATGAAGAAGATTTGCCTTTGTTAAGATCTTTTCTTATCTTCCCTACCAAGATGAGATCATCTTCCACCTCAGTGGCCAAATCCTGAGTAGCAGCAAGGTCTATGTGGTCAGCCTATCTCAACAAAAAACTCACTCCAGACAGTTGTGAGTTGATGAAGAAACATTTAAGGTTCTCAGGTGTAGGTTGAGTAATGATAGGAATCTGATTCCTTAGCTTGTCAAACTTAGCAATGAAGTCCCTCATAGGTTTATGAGGTTATTTTTTCATCTATGTGAGCTAGGCCAGTAGGGCATGTGCATCTTCTGCAGGCTTGAATGTAGCTTCAAATTTGGATTTGAGAGTGTTCCAGTTAGTCACAGTCTAGGCCTGCAGATGATAGAACCAGTCTACTGTAGCACCTTGTAAAGTTTTTATGAATAGCCTGATTGCTACATCCTCATACTCCACACCTATTATGCTACAGGCTATGATGAAGGTTGCAATATGTTCATCAGGATGAACCTTCCCATTACCATAGAACTTGGGTAAATTTTTCCTTAAACTGCATGGTAGCTCATGTAGAGGTGGAGTTAAATTGAGTGGGCCAAAAGAGTTAACCCAAGGGCCTTGAATTGCCATTGTATGACTATGAAAAGGTGGAATAAAAAATATCAGAGGGGTAAGTATTGACAAAGCTTTATTAATAGTAGAAATGGATGCTTTACTTGGTAATGGAGACTTGACTTTAGTAGGAGGAAAGCTCTTGGTTCGTTGGAGGTGAGATGGTGAAGGAAATAAATCAAAATTACTTTACTGTACCAACTCAAATATAGGGTCAACAATACCTTTAGCCCTTTGGCTTTGCATATACTGTGGATCTACTAGAACGTAAAAATAAAAATGGAAAAGAATTGGCACTGCTTCAGCTTGAAGCTTGAGGCTTCAAACTATTGGCATGAAGCTGGAAGGAAAAATTAACAATGGGAAAGCATTGGAGTAGTTCATTCTTTCACAATGGGATAAATGGATAAGGCTATAATGATAATGGGTAAGACCCAGATGAGAGTCACCAGAGTATATAATGGATAAGGATAGGAACTACTTGTTCAAATCTCCAGCGGAGTTGCCAAAAATTGTTGGGTGAATATTTTGTCAATCAGCTAACTGATGAGTAAAATAGGTCTCTTCAACCATAGCATAGGGAGATTGGTCAAATAAATGTGTAGGTTTACCACATCAGAGGTGGACAAATCTCTCCTCTCATTAAGGGGAGGTTCCCTATAACTATAAGGTACTATATATATACTAATCTACTATAAATAAGCTAAAAATAACACTCAGGGGTAGGATAACACCATCCATCTCTCTTTTTTTAGAGATGATGTTCACAAATCAAAGGGGAAATCTTGATGAAATGACAGAAGGCACTCCTCTTCTTTTAGAAGTGCTATTCAATAGACGATAGGAACCTTTCAGGTAGTGACAAGTAACTGTAATAGGGTGCAGTAACACAACAGGATGAAATGTAGCACAAAGTCTCCACCTCAACTACTAAAGAGTGAAATATGAAGGATAATGAGGGTACAAAGTCATCCCAAGATCTTTTACACAGAAACAAAAAATAGACAAACTAAAGACAATTGTGGTAGCATAAAGTCTCTCCACAGCTGGCTTCAAGACACCTTTCTAATTACTTTTACTAATTCTACTTATTTAATTAAATGGACAAAAAATGTATTAAGGAAACAGACATAAGAATAATCTCCCCAACAACCAAGCTATTTCAGCACAAAGTCTATAAAGTCACTTGTTTTCTTATTCAAATAATGAAATATGATCAACAATCTGAGCTCAAAGTCTCAATAATGCCTTTCAATTTGGGTAGAGTTTTGTTTCTGATAACTGAGAGATCTCCCTAAAACAATAAGAGAGAGTCTAATATATAGTGCTCCAAGAAAGACTTGGGCACTGTGTTACAAAAAATGGCCTTTGATGCATTCAATGCATTTAATACATTTTAAATTATCCATGGGCTATGCTGGAATCAAGCATTGGTCTTAAATATGGGCCACCTAATGTGTTTCCTAATGTGTGCATAGCTATTCATTCATTTTACTCAATGCAAAAAAATAGGTCATGCCATTGAATGTTCGCGTTCTCTGATGTCCACCTGGTGGGCTACTTCACCTTCTAGAAACATATCCCATGCATGGATATTTTTTATCTTTCTCCATCATTTTCCCTTTCCTTGCTGTATTTTGTCCTTATCTATGTGATCTGAGCTCTCGAGCTATCTCTTTGGCTAGTCGCTAAATTTGTTCACAGGGTTTGTGCCATATTTGAAAATCGGTAGATATTTCCTTATCTTAAATTTGACATCCACAGGGACATCAATGGTTGCTGATTGTTTGAACTATATTGAACCATGAACCTTTAAACCTTTGAAAGTTCATCGATTTAATAATTCAATGGTTCAAGTGGTCTTTATCAGTTCCTTAGTTCAATCGCCTCTTTAGTTCAATATCTTTCCTGGTTCAATCACTTTCTTGGTTCAATCACTTTCTTGGTCTTTGGTTGAGCCATCCCTTTGAACTAGTCTCTTGAAACATCCACTTCTTTCCTTTGTCTGGTGCTTACTTTGAACTGTTGAACCTTTGAACCATTAAACTTTAAACTCTTTTGGTTCAAGGTTCAATCGGTTCATTGGTTCATCCTTTGTTCTATCACTTTCTCTTTATCTTTGAACCAATGTTCCCTACCCTCCACAAGGGCACCTATCCTTAGTTCACTACCCTCTACAAGGGCACTTGTTCTTTCAACTTTGGGGCACTCCTTTGAACCAACTGCATTGAACCATTGAACCTTCGAATCGTTGAACCCTTTTTGGTGCAAGGTTCAATGGTTCAATCTTTTATTCCACTCGTTTAATTGACCGCTTGAACTGATCCCTTTGAACCAACCACTCATTGAACCTTTTAACCTTTAAACCTATTGAACCTTTGAACCATTTTGGTTCAAGGTTTAATGGTTCAACAGTTCAATCCTTCTTTTTACTAAGTGTTTTGGTCTCTTCGAACTGATTGAACCCGTTGAACCTGTTGAACCCGTTGAACTAATTCGGTTCAAGGTTCAACACTTCAATGGTTCAATAGTTCATTCCTTTATTCTTTGAAGCCTTTGAACTTATTAAAGTAGTTAAACTTTTGATGAAGCACTTAACTCTTTAAGCTTGCTGATGTCGTTGAACCTTTGAACCCGTTAAACCTTTGAACCTTTTGGAAGCGGGGTTCAATGTTTCAATGGTTTAATGGTTCAATCCTTTATTTGAAGCTTAGGGAAGAACATTTTTGGTTGAACCAAAGCATTGAACCTATCCTAAAATTGCCCAAGTGTTGAGAGCTTATTTCTTTCCTACAGAGTCTGTAGAAATGAACATGCAACATCCATAGAAATGAACCTATAGAGTCAGTAGAAATGAGTTCATAAAACTGGTAGAGTCTATAGAAATGAGTCCGTATATTCCTTCCTTCAAATTCCATAGAACTGAGTCCATATATTTAAGCCTGCAGAGTCCATAGAACTGAGTCCATAAATTTAAGCCTATAGAGTCCATAGATTTAAGCCTACAGAGTCTGTAGAAATGAACATGCGGAGTCCATAGAAATGAACCTATGGAGTCTGTAGAAATGAACCTATAGAGTTCGTTAGCTGAAAAATCTTGAAAAATGGAGAATTTGAATGCCCAAAACAATTTTTGAGAAGGGAAGAGGGAATTTTGGCCTACAGGACCAAAATAGTTCATATGTTATCCCAAAAATGAGTGACAGATTTTGGGAACAACATGTTGTATTTGGATGGATCTCCAACCAAGATGATAGGATTGGTCAAAGGTCTAAAAGTGTTTTTACATCGCTGCCCAAGCTTCCCTATCATGCAAGATATTGTGGTGGTAGACCTTCCAACACACTTTGATATATGCTTGTCTATGGAATTTATGACCAAGATAGGAGGATACCTTTCTATTGATAGGTCATTTATAGCTTTCAATACAAGGTATGGAACCAAGGTAACCATAAGGACTCAACCCTTATCAAGGTTCCACATTGAGCCATACTTGGAGATAATGACAAATCAAAACTATCTAATCAGCAAGGAAGAAGAGACAGTCCTAAATAGTGAAATATCTTCTCCTCTTGAAGGTATTTTTGACCTATATCTTGACAAGTACAACACCAAAACACATGGCGTTGATACTTACACTTTTATTGAGGAAATTGATTTGGGAGTTTACTACATACATGATAAAAGCATCCCAATTCCTTCACTCACCAATGAAGATCATGAACTTGATGGTGTGTGGGAAATATTCTTTGATGGTTCGAGGAGTAAAGTAGGTGTAGGAGCTGGTGTCATGTTGGTTTCCCCATAAAAAAATCATTACTACTCTTCTTATAGGTTTCACTTTAGTTGCACTTGCAATGTGGTAGAATATGAAGGCTTAGTTTATGGTTTCCAATGGGCAAAGAAGAGAGGAATCATGCTTTTGAAAGTTCATGGAGATAGTGAGCTAGTCATTCATCAATTGAGAAGTCAGGCTACAAAAAATAACCCCTTTCTTAAGTCTTACAAGCATAGGGTATGGGATCTACATGAGGATTTTGATGCCTTCAACATCTAGCTCATACCAAGAGACTTGAACAAACATGTTGATAGATTGGCTGCAATTGGAACACATTTTGACCCAGTTGCTGACGTTGAACAAGAGAAGGATCAATCTCATATCAAGATCATTATGAGACCTTCCATTATAGATAATGAAGTGTCATGACAAGTGTTTGAAAGTGATGAAAACATTACACACTTTTTATAAAATAAGGTACGCTTCTCTTCAAGAAATCAAAAAAGGTTGCATGATCATTATGAAGAGTAGATTATATAGCTGAACACAAATAAAAGACCCAAGGGGCTGATTACTTTGGAGAGTGTCTTCAATGAGGATGATCAAAAGAAAAAACAAAGAATGAGCATGCCAACAAAAGAAGAGAACTATGAGAGAGTTCTGATTTTCAAGGATAAACTTTTGAAGATTGGCAATGCTTGTTCTCAGCTAGAAAGACAAGCTTTTATTGCATTATGCAAAGATTTTCATGACATATTTTCCTAGGAATACAAGGACCTAAAAGGGTTTGACCCAAGTCTATCTCATCACACCATTTAGTTAGAGCATGGAGCTAAATCGGTAAGGCAAAATCAAAGGCCTATCAACCCCAAGGTAGAAGAACTCATGAAGAAAGAGCTAACCAAATTGATTGAGTCTAGGATTATCTTTCCTATCAAGCACTCAACTTGGGTAACAAACCTTATGCTGGTTCAAAATAAGAATGGATAAATTAGAATTTTCATGGATTTTAGTGATCTAAATAAAGTGTCTCTCAAGGATCATTATCCACTCCTTTCCATGGAACAAATTCTACAAGTTGTTTCAAGTTCTTAATGTTTCTCACTTCTTGATGGTTATTTAGGTTATAATCAAATATTAGTAAATGAAGAGGATCAATTCAAGATAGCCTTCACTACCATGTGGGGGACCTTTTCCTATAAGAAGATGCCATTTGGTTTATCTAATGTTAGAGCTACATTTCAAAAGGCAATGTACATGGCTTGCAAAGGTTTGATCAATAAGTTTTTGCTTGTTTACCTTGATGATATAACCATTTTTCAAAGATGTTGTGGCTCATATGGGACATCTAAGGAAAGTGTTTAATAAGTGTAGAGAGTATGGCATATTCCTCAATCCAAAGAAGTGCATCTTCATTGTCTATGAAGGTAAGCTTTTGGGTCATATTGTTTTAAAAAAAGCTTATCTATTGACTTCGAAAGGATTGAAGCTATTCTAGGCTTATATTTTCCTCAACATAAGAAAGGGTTGAAAAGTTTCTTGGGAAAAATAAACTTTGTAAGGAGGTTTATCCCAAACTTTGCAACTATGGTAAAGCCTATCACAACCATGCTAAAAAAGAACCAAGTTTTTACTTTGACAAAGGAAGGTAAAGGTAGCTTTGAGGCAATCAAGCAAGCAATTGCAGCCTCTCTCACTCTCTTAAATCTAAATTTTGGTAAGGATTTCATTATTTATAATTTTTCTAACCTAGACACGATCTCAACCATGCTTATGTGAAAGAATGAAGAGGATGTTGAGCAGCCAATTACTTTCTTCAACCAAGGCTTAGAAGACTATGAAGTGAGATATTCTTTTGTTGAGAAGCAAGTTTTAACCATAATTAGAGGCTTAAAATTTTTTAGGCATATGGTTTCCAATAATAGGATCCATGTCATGGTCTCCCATCTTAGCACTAATGGGTTTCTCCTAAGTAGGGATCTCAATGAGAAGAGAGCTGGATGGATCATGAAGGTGATGAAATATGAGATTGATATCAAGGTAACCAACCTAGTAAGAGGAAGAGGTTTATGTGAACACTTAGCATCTAAATTTCAAGAGATAAAAGAGAAAGCATTGGTGAATCAAGTTCAAGACCAGCTAGCTGATCAAATGCAGAATCAAAGTTGGAGACAAGACATTATTGGTTTTCTTTAAAATGGTGAGTGTCCCAATGGCTTGAAAAAATCTCAAAGAAGGTATTTTAGGTTGTAGGGTATTCCTTAATATCTTGTGGATGGCATTATCTTTAATAAAGATGTGAGAAATGTGTTGCTAAGATCCATTAACAATGACCAATTTTATATGCTACTAGAAAACTTCCATAATGGAGCAGATGGTGGTCATTTCTCTCCTAGAATAATAACTACAAAAATAATGAGAGCAGTTACTATTGGCCTAGTCTTGTTAAAGACTATTTTCATTTGGTTAAGGTTTATCCTCAATGTTATTTCTTTATTGGAAAACAAAATCTTGCTTCCCTTCCATTGAATCCCATCCAAGTGGACCAGCCTGTCATGCAATGGGGCCTTGAATTCATTGGCATGATCAACCCTCCATCAAGTGCTAGACACAAATGGATATTGACTACTATAGAATACTTCACAAGATGGGTAGAGGCTATTGATTTGAAGGAAGCAAATGAAAATACCATCTTGGAGTTCTATGACAACATTATAATAAGGTTTTAGGCTCATCATGTCATCATCTCAGATACTGCACTTGCTTTCATAAGTGCTAAAACTTTTGATTGGGCAGCAAAGAGTGGATTTCATTTGAGTACCTCATCTAACTACTACCCTCAAGGTAATGGATTGGCTAAGTCTACCAAAAAGAACCTCATCAAGATCATTAAGAGGATGTTGGAAACTAATCAAAGAGCATGGCATAACAAGAGGAAGATAGCCTTATGGGTAGACAAAATCACTCCTGAGAAGTTAATTGGTAATTCTCCCTTTGTACTTGTCTATGGGAGAGAAGCTAGGATATCCATATCACAAGAGCTCCCTACCTTGGAACTTGTACAACACCTAGAATTACTTGAAAACACTCCCATGGAGGTCAAATTGATAAAATTAATGTAGATAAAAGAGGCAAGAGATCATGCACACAAAGCTTTGGAACACCATCAAGTCCTCATGAAGAAATCTTTTGACAAAAGGGTAAGGGAAAGAGTGTTCAAAGAAGGTGACTTGGTCTTGAAATGGGATGAAGATAGAGAAAAATAGGCAAACATACAAAGTTTGATACCTTGTGGAGTGGTACTTACATTATCAACAAGTGCAAGCAAAGAAACTCCTTTCAGCTATCCAAAATGCATAGAGAAGAGTTGCCTATTCCAGTGAATGGAATCCATTTGAAGCCTTGCTTTTGACCCTTGATGGCCATGTCTTGTATATATTTTTCATTTGTTGTGTTTATTTTCCCTAAGTGATTTGTACCACAAGTGTGCTTTCTTTCCCTTTGTTTGGTGTGCGTCTCTGCCTTGTGTGTGTAATCAACCTAGCTAGTGTAGTTTTTGAACCAAAGCTTGTTCAGTTATCTTTAAAGTGCCTATATGCATGATTCCATGCCTAATGGAAGGATTTAGGTGACTGGTCTTTGACATAATAGACATTCCTCCCCTAAAAATCATCAAGAATGTTGACCAAATTTCACCTTAGTATAATTTGTTCAACTATTTTCATGGAGAGCTGAACAATAGTTGCAAGAACAGGCCATTTCAGAGGTCCAAAATTGTAAGTCAAGGAGACTAGGGTGTTTTGGCTCCATTGTAGTGTATGTCAGGTTTTCCATAAGTCAAGCATTGGCCCCTCATAAAATTGAATTACATTATCAAGACCAAGTCGAGTTCTCTGAGTGACTTGACTTATAAAAGTTTCATGAGTAGAAGTAATCTTGGTTTACAAACCTGAATTATTCCTTCCAATGCTTTATGGGTTTTCAATGATGCATGACTTCAGTTTTTCCAAGGACAAAGTCTTATGACTTTTATAATCAAAATCAATCAGAAAACCCGAAATGGTCTTGATAATGTTTCCTCCCCCAAGTGTCCCTTCAAAATTTTTTTGAAGGGCACTTTGTTTGCCCAAGTGTCCCTTTGGAATTTTTTGAAGGCCACTTTTCTTCCCAAGTGACCCTTTGAAAAAGTTTTGAAGGGCACTTTTTAGCCCAAGTGTCCGTTTGGACTTTTCTAAAGGGTAATTTTCTTCCCAAGTAACCCTTTGGACTTTTTCAAAGGGCACTTTGTCTTTTGAAATACCCTTCAAATTTTTTTTTAAGGGCCATTTCCTTTGGAAATGACCTTCAATTTTTTTTAAGGGACCCTTGTGGTTCCCCAAGTGTCCTTCAAAACTTTTCTGAAGGACACTTTCCCAAGTGTCCTTCGAGAAAAGTTCTCAAAGGAACTAATCATTGCCTTTCAGGCAAAATCCCTGAAAGAATTCCTTCAAAAAAATTATCTGAAGGAATTAATTCAATAAAATTGCTCAAAACATAAACCCGATGGATCCCCATGATGTTTTGTAGGATGTCAAGTTTAATATAGCCAACTAGCCATTGGGGTGCAAGATGACATGCCACAAGATGTCAAATTTAGGGTGGCCAACTAGCCATTAGGGTGCAAGATGACATGATGTAGGACGTCAAATTTAGGGTGGCCAACTAGCCATTATGATTCAAAGATGACATGCCATAGGATGTCTAATTTATGCCTAAAGTCTTCAAGCAAGAAGTAAATCCATTTAGAGAACCTGATGAGGTCTTAAGCAAGGATAGTGAAAATTAGGTTTCCCAAAGAGCTTTGCTTATAAATTTTACAAGTAAAAGCAATTGATAAGCCCAAAAAGGAAGGGACAATGCTTTGAAAGTTTTCAAAAGAGCTTTGCTTATGAATTTTATAAGTAGAAGCAATCAAAGAACCTAAAGAAGCAAGTAAAAGTAAAGTCACTTGGAAAACTTGAATGGGTCTGTAGTGTAAAATGTGGGATCTCTTAGGAAGATTCCATTGATTTTTTAGTGATTCAAGCCATATCCACTGGAGGGTCATCTCACCATTGATTTTTTAGTGATCTTGGTCATTTCAAAAGGGCAAATCAAAGAGAAGGACAAACTCCAATTGAAAAAGAGAACAACTAGAATCAGTTTCACCAGGATGGTGACTGCAAACCATTTTGGAGGCTTTTATTTTTGTGCCTCAGAGTTCTCTCTTCTCTCCCTCTTTTATTATAAATAGGACCCTTGGGCTCTTATTTTATCATCCATAAATAGTATGATGAAGCCCTGCTAAAATGTTTTGCCATTTTCTTGCCTTTGAGCAAAGAAGCATAAGTGTATTTTCTTTCTTTGTTCTAGACATTTGCCTAGGCATGTAATAGACACAAAGTGAAATAAAGTGATGTTTTGTCATTCTATTATTTGTCCTTCATGTTTTTGAGAAAATAGTTGATCCAATAGGTCATGAAGACTGCATTCTAGCTGTATGATATTTTGCACATGTGTAACCTTTTTTCTAGACTATATAGGTTGTCTTTTCTAGTTATTTACCTTATGTAATATCATTCATTTTGTCTCTACATTTAAATACTTATGTTAGAAATATTATAGAGCTTGAGTTATAAACTATATTCTAATATATTGTGCATAAGTGTAAGGCATACATATGGATACTAATTCTTGGTGTATCACCATCTTAAACTAGACTTTTTATTTATGCAAAATTATAACTCTTTTCATTCATACAAACTAGTTCAATAGTCTTATTGCACAAAATATAATACAAGGAGCTAGCCCTTTCAACCTAGAGGTTCATTTCCACTTATAAGCACACCCACAGGCCTAGAAATGTCCCAGCGTTGCCCAAATTTGGAGGAGGCCTGAACGAATCTCTTCTAGGGTGGAAGATTTATAGACAATAGGGCTATTTGTGATTTGATTCAAATTCATTTATTTCCTATTCATGCTTATTTTCAATAAAAAATAAAAATACTTGTGAAATTCGTACTACTATTATCAAAAATAAAAATACCAATTTGAATGAAAATGAAAATAATACAAATGATACAAATGCGAGTGGCTATATTGATAATTAGAATTTTGATGATGATTATGTGGATAATGATTTTTATGATGTTGATCCCAATAGAGTTGCTAGACTTACTAAATTTAGATGCTTTATTCAAAAAAATCCTACATTTTTACCTATTTTAATTTAAGTTAAAAGAAGTACAAAAGAAAATTAAGGATAAGGAGCCTACATATGAGAATACTACTAATGCTCCCTTAAATATTTATAATCTACCTAATGCAGGCTATACTTATACATTGGGTGGTACGTCTAGTGCCCCAAGTGCTCCTACTAATCCTTCAATGCCTCCATCTAGTGATTCTCTTCAAAATATTTATATTATTTATACATAATTTAATGATTTGTTATTGCCTCCTACTTATAGTAAACAATATATTCATCATAATAATGCTTTATTTCTTAGCCTCAATCAAAAAATGAAAGCACATATTCCTACCAACATTTACTATGCTTCAATTCATACATAATTAATACATCTCAAGATGCACCAGTTCAAACAAATTTACAATATATGTATTTATAAATCCAAAAACTATCAAAATTATAAGCACATGGTTGCTTAAAATGACATATTATACAACCCACTGGGTCATAGGGTCCTCATTCATCCTTTACCTACTAGTTATATAGTACCCAAATTTGATTAATACAAAAAGGGTCATCCTTCACATCACATTCATTCCTATTTTTATTCATGCTCTGGTTTTGATAATAACAATATATTTATGACCAAGATTTATCCTAGAATTCTCAAGGACTATGTCTTGGATTGGTTTTATACCTTATCTCTAGGCTTCATGCATCACTCTAATTATTTGGCTAACATATTCGTAGCTCATTTTTCCATAAACATTAGCCAAAAGTTCACTTTTTATCAAATTTATCAACTTAAATAAGAACCTAATGAAACTCTTACTAAACTTAGTTTCAAGGCTATTCTTACAAAGATGTCTGATCAAATCCTTAATAGTGAGATACAAAGTATTGTCTCCAACAATTTTATACAAGCACTTAAATACATAGTTATATTCAACACTTATAAATTCATCTTTGAGCTTTAGCATATGGTTCACGACTATGAGATCAAACATTTAGAGGACAATAAGCTCATGTATACATCTAACACTACTACCTATACCTCATATTAGGGAAAATAAACATTCAAAGCTATGACTACTTATGCTCCAACTTTCCAAGCTAAGAATAAGGCTAAACTTTAATTAAATTTCAAAACCATTTGACAGGGTTATCCTTACACCTTATACAAACCTTAATTTTTTTATTAGATTATTTGAGCCTCATCACAATAATCTTGATCCCCTTACCTTCTCCATATCAATTAGGTACTTACACATCTTTGCTTAAGGGATATAACTTCAACCAATACTATGATTACCATAGAGATTCCAAACATTATACTAATTGATGTTTTGCATTGAAACACATGATATACGATACAATTGATATCAATGTCATCCAAATTGAATGAATCTTCCTAAAATATTTAATAATCCATTGTTGAATCATAATACTAAGAATTAAGACAATGTTCACATGGATACCTCTATACATCAACTAATTGTTTCCAAAAAATACATTATTGATATCATTATTGGTATATTAGTGGTTCTCAAAACAAACACCATTTATCACATTCTATGAACATGAAATCATAAATAATGATTCAAATACTTATTCTCTCTACATACATGATTTTTTGATTCACATCATTCGATTAAACATGGCACTATATTCAATAATGGTTTAAGTAAAAATATAATTACAATGTCAATTATAGCTATTCAAGTATATATTTAGTGTGACTTATAAGCACAATCATGGTAATTAAGAGTTATGATGGTCTTTCACAGACATCCATTAGTGGTGTCACATTACCAATCATCATAAGTCATTAGTCCTTATTAGTATGGTTGTATGTATTGGTGGATAGTTAGACTTACAATCTATTACTTAGTTTCCCCTAGATAAATTAAATGAGAGTAAACCATTCCACATAACATCACTACCTTTAGTTTATGTATAATGAAATAGTATACACTATTCATGGCACACCTTTCAAGTTACCTATTTTATATTAAAATGAAATGAGAGATTACTCAAAGTGGTTCCTAAAAGTCAAATCATTCAACCTCATGTGATATATAATACTATTTCACTACATTTTAACATAATTACAACTATACTTTCATCTATAGTTTTGACATCATGAGTCACAAATCCTAGAGCTAATACTACTATAGTTACACCAAATCAACATAAAATTCCTAATCATACATGTCCTAAGATTGATTTTCAACCTTTTTCATGGTTCATACTAGATCCCATATTAATAGTTCAACTATACCAAAACACATTTAAACTACTACATGTGCTTCCTAAGAGGCTCTAGTGACTTCTTGAGCCCATTTCCCTTATATTAATTATTGGGATGATGATTTAGGTTACTACATTTCTCAAGACAATTTATTTAATACTTCTATAAATACATCTGACCCCTTCAATAAAGGGCATCACATTTTATATGAGATGCTATGTTAACCATTCTAGCCTATCTCACATGCTTTATTGATACATTCTATTGTACCATAGTTTTTATTGTGCACATGTCTTCTTATACATGGTGTTCCTTTCATTTTATTTCCTCCTTTGAGTTTTTTATATGCCTCACCTTTATTTTAGATTTGACATCTTGGCCCATGTATTATCTTGAATTGACATTATTATAACTGCTTGGTTTATTTTTCATGCTATATTACATTGGCCATTTCTATTTAATTATTGATTCTATTCAAAGAACTTGTGTAGACTTCTCGATGATGACTATATCTATATCAAGAAATTCCATTCTAGCATGAAATGAATTTTTATGAAAGTTGTATATTGTTTAGAATCATAATATTATTCTTTCTTCTAGATTTTCAACCCTAGGCTTACTTGATTTCCTTCCTTGGCTCCTCTTGATTTCACTGCTTGGCTTATTATCTTGATAGAGTTATCTTTGCTTATTCTTAAGTGAGCCCTTTGGATTCCTCCTTGTGTGATATTTTCATTATTTTATAAAATATAAAAAAATAAAAAATATACAAATCAAAATACAATCAATGGATTTGGAGATCCTAATTCAAAAGGGGATGGAATCTATATGGGGAATCCCTAAAATTACATCCCTAGTCCAAGCTTTAGATCAGGATTCAATAGTTTGACAATGGGCCTAGATTATCCTCTACCAAAATTATTTTGTGTGGATGGTTGGCTAAGGAGGTAGGTAAATTTTGTACCTCTTTCCTCTTATCTTTTCTAAGGAGCTCATGGTGTTCAAAGTTTTACCATTTAGAGAACTAGTTTTTTGTGTGGTGTTCTTGGATTTAGAGAGTCTAAAACTAAATATTTGGGGATTTTTAGACTTGGATAAAATTATATCTATGCCTAAGGCAAGGAAAGTTGGGAAGGGAATCTTGATGGTGTCCTCCCTATAATATGGTTATATGTTGATGTGTTTTATGGGATATTTATTTTGGTTATGGTGAAGCTTGTGGTATACCATGCCAATTTTTTTCATGCAATCTAGATTTAAGTTTTAGTCCTTCATGATGATGAATTTAGTATTATAAGTAGGAAAAATTATTTGTCTAGGTAGAATAGGCTTCAATTGAAGAATAAATTAAAGGAGGATTTTTGAGAAGTTTGATGATGTTCACCTTAGTGCCCCTACTGAAGCTGTTGGAGGAGTGAGTTAGGGTTTTAACTCCTAGTAAGTAGTGGGAAGAATCACTTGCTTCAATTTTTTAGGTGTAGCCCATGGTATTAAAAGTAATTTTATTCTCGTGAGATATCTTCATGTTTTTTTCTAATGATTTGTTGAAGGTTTCATAATGTTGATTTATTCCTCAGCTGGGGGGACTTATTTAAAGATTTTTAACTCTAATTCCCATGGTTGCATATTTTATATTTTTCAATTTATGGATCTAGTCAAAACCTAATTTTAGGTGGTGTGACTCAAGACTATGAATCCTATATTATGAAATAAGTTAGTTTGTTGATGGGTTCTTATTTTAAAACATGGTTAGATGATAATTTATTAATTAGACTAGTATGCTTTGTTGGTTGTGGTTGTAATATATTGAAAATATTCTTAACTCTATAATAGGTTGGTGAACCAATCAAAAACCTTTTTCATGGCTCATATCTCTAGGTTTAAAAGTGTTTATTTGGTTCATACCTAGAGTTTCAAAAGTGTTTACCCTTACAAAAAAAATCCTTTATCTTAGTCATTGTATACATATCATGTTTATCTACCTATGTTAGAGTTTTATATATACATGTTACAAATGTGCTTCTCATGGTTTTACCTAAGTGGTGGTATGTATAATATAAATTTTACATATGATCATGTACTTATATATTTTATGTAACTAAATTTATTCCCACATATTAGGGGTATTGTCACATTGGTGGTATGCATTATGTTAGGGGCATCTTTCTACAATTTTTCTCAGAAGATGTCCTTATTACTTTACATTTACCATATATATTAAATTAAAATGAATAAACATATTTATATATCACCTACATATTAAATGATACATTATTATATACATTTGGTGGTTAAATATGAATGTTACATGGATATCTTGTGTGCATATGATTTTTTGATTTCTAGCATGTGTATGCTTTTGCTTGTGTGTGTTTCATGTTTGTGTCTTGTTAGTCCCATTCATAGAAGATCCTATAGTAATCATGTAATTTTGTGTCATTTATTTATTGTGGGTCATATGTCCTTGCATGATTATATGTGTGTTTACATATATTCTATCTCTACCTTTGTTTTATCACATTACATATTCTATGTGTTATACTATGATTAACACCATGATACATATCATACATTCTCCAAAGTGCAATATCTTATGTTTTTTGCCTACATTTTCATGGTCATTACCATGCCTATATTGGTGCATACTTATATTGTGTGTGTATGATTTTTTGCTACATATAACCCTTCTAAGGATGTATCATTTGTTCCTATTTTATCTTTCCATATAGGGCATTGTACAATCGAACATCTCCATGAGCTTATTATAATTTATATATTGTGAATACAAAGCTTAAATTGGAGCATATGTTTTTTCTTGATGGATATTTATTTACCCTTACTCAATCATCCTCACATGATTAAATCTTATATGCACAAGCTAGGATTGATCTATGCCTATCCTATCTCAATAGATTTGAACTTGCACGAAGATCAATTAAATAGAGCTTGTGATAATTATGTCTCAGGTAGTGACCAATAGTAAAGAAGATATATAAAGAAGGTTTCCTAATCACAAATCCAAGAGGAAATGGGTCCAAATCCTAAGCCTATGATACAAGGGAATAACCCTCACTAGGCCTTTTATGTAGTTAGTTGATTGTAAGCAAATAAAGTAAATGATTTTAGGTGTGAAATTAAAGCATGCTAAATTAAATGGGTAAGGTTTAGAATGATGAAAAGGGGAAATGTTCCATGGTCAAATAAATTGGGGTCTAGGAAACCTAAAATGGAATATGTCAAATCTCATTAATCCTATAGCTATACTAGTATTAAGTGTAGAGAGAACCTAGACAAAGATACACATTCATCCACTAAACAACAAGCAATATCTAATCTACTAAGTAATATATGAAAGAGTATAGGATTAGAAAATACTTATCTTGGAGTGGATATGTAAAGCATTAATATCCCCTTGGCTTAGATGGAGTTTTACAAGAGAAAGTTGTGGGTGTGAATAATTTAAAGGTTAGGATTAGGTTGTATACTAAAAGGACTCCTCCTAGTGAATATCCAAGACTTCCACAAGACAAGATTCCTCCAAGATGAGGTTATAGACCACCAACTCCTCCAAATGTGACTTAGAGTATAAGTGCAAGTGAAAAGAGTGTTTATGATATGATATGAATGAAATATGACTTGTATATGTAGTGATCTAATACCTAAAACCAACCTTAAAATATAAGCTGATGACATCGACCAAGTCGATATAATTTAAAGGAGTCAGTTGACACATAAAAATATTGGCTAGGATGATACATTAAAGTTTTAAAAGATAGGATCAAAACTAAATCGAGCTGGGTGATACTATATAGTAAGGGAAAAGTTGATAACTAGATGGTATCAATCTGGCTGATTCTATAGGAAATGAGGGAAACTAACACAACTGAGTAGGATAATATGGAAGGAGATAAGTAGTAGGATAATATAAAGAAGATGGAATTAAAATATAATAATTTAATCATGATATAACAAAAATATCTCTCACAAATCACCATGAGCTTAACCCACCCCATTCCTAGTGCACCCCTTATGGTGTGCACTCAGGGAGATCTATACTCAACAAGTCCCCATAAGAGAAAGCATTATTAAATGATAAAGATGAAAAATACTGTGTATACAAATTTTACTATTAATATTTAAATGATATATTACAATGGTTTTATACATGTGTTTACACTATTTTTTACACTATATTACATATTAACATGTGGCACACATAACTTTTTATTCTCAGATGAGTGATTACAAGAACATGTTTACAATATTTCACCTCAAAATTGGGGTATATATATTTATATTTTACATCCAATTTTTTACAAAGATGGAGAATATGGATCAAGGACCACTAGATATTTTCTTCTCTAATCAAGAAGTGGAGTCAAGTTGTCATAACTTACTTTGAAATTTAGAGTACTTGAGAAACTTTTGTTTTTAGTTATAGTTACTGGAGAGTGGAAATAATGCTCACATACAATAAGGTGTATTCATTCATATGATCATATTTTAAATTTATATTTAATTTATTATATTTACATTTATTTAACATGAAATTGATTACTTGTATTTATTTTCATGTGCACTGCATATTCACTAGAGCTATCATTGCATGTGGGTAGATTCTTGCCAAAGCCTTTCAAATGTTTCAACATTCCTTCCATAGCTAAGTGTAAGTACATGGGTCAATTATTATTATAGTTTGATACACATGCATTCACATACACACATAAAAGTGGGGCATTAAGTAGACACCTAATTTAAGTTTATCACCCTTTTTCATTGTGTTTGTTCATGCATTATCAAACTTGGTCCATTTATGTAGATTTGGATATTTTTGGACATATTCAACCCCTCAATAGAATCTATACAACCTTGATCCAATTAAATATCATGTATTATTTGTCTATTTTCAGATTTAGGATCCTAGTCATCCCTTCTTTGATAAATTTATCTCCATTATGAGCATTTTTTCTCCTTGGATCAGAATCGATAGTAGGTCAGTTTTGTCCTGGAAGAAATCAACCTATCGATTATGTCCCTCATGTTTTTTTGGCTCAATCCTTCCTAGTTTGATTTCAAGTGCATTTAATTTATCTTATTACACTATTATATGGTTTGCCTATGCTTTTTTCATCTCTCTTTGTCCTTTTATTATTTATATTATTTGTTCAATCATCTAGCTTTACTTATGGTTTAAATATTTATGGTTTAAGGGTAATTACTTGTGTAAAAACAATTAAAATTAGGGAAAATGGTAGATTTAAGATAACATCATATAGATAAAAAAATGTGTATAAATTAGGAACCAATGGGAATAATTAATTTGACTAAAGCATATACAATTATTAAAATGTCAAAGAAGGTTAAAATCTAACACATTGAGTTGTATTAAAATTATGAGACTAGATATAGGCTACATAGGTATCTGATATGCTTTATGAAAAGTATGACTATATCCTATAACAAAGATGTAATTAGTGGCATACCAAATATGTGTCTTTGTAATAATTGAATATGTTCTTGGGCACCAAATTTGTGATTCACTCAGTTTTTAGATTTGTAAATATTTTGACATGTGCACAATGTTATGTCGTATAATGTTGTGTATTAATTTTTTTTTGTGATTTATCTTTTTTTTTGTATTTAACCTAGTTTAAAAAAAAATATTACAAGATTAATGTAAAAAGGGTAAGGTTAGCTGACTTAGGAAACCTTATTAAAGAGTTGCAACTACATATCTCATATGCTTGGAACATAGTCAATGTAGTTTGCTTATGCATGTGAGTGGAATTTTGGGTGAAATATTTTCCCACTCTTCCCTAAGTGAAATAAAATTAATTTTGAAACCTATTTTATGTATAATATTTGTTATTACAATGTTTTAGAGTTAGTTTTTTCATACAGATCATTATTTCAACTTAGGGTTTTATTGGTGCTTTTCTATTTTTTATTCCTTTTCTTCGTCTTCTCTGTGTGATCTTATTTCCTCTTTCCTCTATTTTTATATTTTATTTGTTTTTGTTTATGTTTTGAGGTATCCTCTCCTTATTTTTTCTTACTCCTCTATTATTTTCTCTGCTAGTATGGATTTGGTGGTCTCATCAAATGTGCCATGGGTAGATTCTCAAGTATAGGAGATGGAGTTTTAGGCAATGAAAATTTTAGTGATCTCACTTCTTATATAGTATCATCACTAATATGTTTTTCCTTATATACCAATTTTTGAGATATAACCTTATCCACATTATAATGTTTTTCATCACTTTTATTTGTTCTACCTCTCAAAATGGACATGGTATTACCTTGGAAAACAAATGTAATATGATCATGAGTTTCATTTAGTGTTACATCCTTTGATTTTATCTAAGGAGTTCATAATAAAATATTTTAATTAAGTGAATTTAGATGAATGTGAAAAGTGAAAAGACATGTATTAGGACTAAGATATACAAGAAATTCAGTGTACCCCAATGTGACACACACACAAGTAAATAAATTTTAGTTAAATGTTTGATGTCATATCTAAGAGATCTAAGAATAGTAATAATAAATATATTAACCTAAGAAATATTAAATGCTCGATGTCATATATAATAGATCATGACATTATTAAATTAATTTCCTTATAAGTAAGAACTAATGATCAAAGGTTATGTAGTTGAAACATTAGTATTCTCTTGCCACATTAAAAACCTTGTTTGAAACACTAATCTTATTTGGTATGTAATGTGTAGAAGATTATTTATTAGGCACCTTTTTATTAGGTTATTATTTAGGTAACTCTTATTTTGGATATGGTACTATAGGTTGATCCTCTTTAAGAGAGTCTTTGGTATCACTAGGATATGGGTAAAGCTCAATGTTACATTTTTCAATAATATCAAAGATTCTATATTTCAAAGCATAACTTTAATTATTTGAATGTCCATGTGTTCTATGATATTGAAAATAATATATTAATATAAATAAGGTTAGTATAAAATATAAATTATGAATAGGTGGAAGCATAACCAACTTCATATCAATCATTTTTTTCATTATCACACTTAGAAAATCATTGAACTTAGAAAATTGATGTGAAAGACTAGAAGAGGATGTAGAACATATTGTATTAGTCATATATTTATAGTCTATGTTGTAGATATATTATTTTTAGACACATGGTTTTTAGTTGGAGAGATAAAAGTAGTAGTGTTATTGGTACGATCAAGTTTTTTAGTATATGAAAGTTTTTTATTCTATTGAAATAGTCTGAAAGCAAAGAGATTGAAAAGATTGACATGTATGTGTATACACCTAAATTTGGTACTAGACACTTTGAAAACATCAAATTTGACATACTTTGACATATTTTGACAATGCAAATATATTTGACTCTTGACCACACTTTATTTCTATCTGTCTACCCATCTATTGTCTTGGCCACATTTATTCACTAGATAAACTTATTCAAGATCAAATTATTCTATATAAGAAAATATTAGAATACTATATAGACCTTTTCCATATTTAAAATAATTATTTATTACACTTCTAATACACTACTGGTAATGCTAGGGAAATGTGAGTTACTATAGGGGAATGCGTTTGTTATTACTATACAAACACACTCAATGACTATATTTCAAATTAGAAAGTAATCATTAGGTTAGCCTAGACATGTTTCATAGGTTTGTCATAATAAGAATTAATGAAGATTCATCTATAAATATAAATTATTTATAAGGCTATACTCAACTGGTAATCACTTTTAGAATCACTTATAAAATTGACTAAATCAATTAAAACTCTCTTGAGAGATTATAGAAAAGGTATTCACATCTCAAAACCTTCAAGGATAAGTCCATAGAGCCAAGTTTGAATACAAAAAGTCAAATTTGCATGGCGTCAAGTGTCAAAGATCAAAATATTACATTATATTCTAGATTATTCATTATGTTGAACACACACAAACATATGTGGGAATGATACATGTGGTTTGAGCCCTCTTTGGAGTACTTAAACATATGAAACACTCAGTGATTCAATAGGGAGTGTTTAAGATTTTCCAACCTAAGAAAATATCCATTTTTAAGGGCATCTTGTTCTCAAATTCATAGTTAGGGTTTATAAAGAATAAAAAGAAAACATACATTATTGCAAAAGACTAAAGTTACGTGAAAAAATAAAAACCATTTACAAGCATAAGAGTAAGGATATTAGGAGTTATAGACCTACATAGTACATAAGGACAATATTAGTAACCTTTGAAGTGTGTGAGATACTACAAAGGTCAGCGTATAGAGAAGTATTCAAACTCTATTTTAGTTTTGAGTAGTTAATGAAGTAAATACAATTAATTTACTAGTACATAGATGTTTAACCATTTTTGGAAATAATGATGAAAAATAAAGAGAGTAGCCTAATCAAACAAGGAGTAAGCTACTCTTAAAAGAAGGCCACTTAATTAATTTAGATTTTATTGATATTTTGATAAGTAATATTGAATCTAAGTGCATGTCAACCATAAAAATTACAAAATTCAATATTATGATAATATAAATATGAAGGAGAGATTTTACTTAACTTATACACTAATGCATAGGAAACTTTGAGGAATTTAGGTGTAAAAATAACTTGTATGATGATTATGATCTAGTCATCAGATTCTAAAAATTAGATTTATGTCAGCACAAACACTTATGTGGATGCTATTATCCACGATTCAATGCATATAGCTTGTATGGAATATTGACTGAAACTTCCACTTGGGTCTTTATAGGTTTTTTATTACCTTTCAGATTATGTGTTCAGATCATGCACATAGGCTTTTTATATTAGAATATAACTCAAACACTAGTTTCTCCTCTTAGGTCTTGTCACCTTGACAAAAATGAGTTAGTGAAATCACAAAGTCAAACTAGCCTCAAGGACCCCTATGCTAATGATCAATACCTACATAGCCAATACTCCAAAGAGGGCCTCATACATATGTCATTCTCCCATATGTGTTAGATTATGTGTGAACAATGGTGTAGAATGTTATATGCAAGTACATATAGTGATATAGCTTGTAACTTGAAAAATAATACTCATGGGATGTTATTTGAATGATTTAGACTTGTAATATGACTGATCCTATGACTAATATAGAAATAGGGAAGAATAGGGTAGTATAACTCAGTTATGAAATTGATTGAATGAGTTTGAATAGGTCCTTCCTTGGTATTTGATAGATGGGTAATGAGTTGGATTTTACTTGTATTTATACCACCTATTTTGAAAATTTACTCACATAAGGGTTAATAAAATATAATAGGCTGACACATACATTTTGAAATATTTGAAAATTAGAGTGTTTAGAAGGCATGGACACTTGTATTCGAGGATGGATAGTAGCATCAACACTATTGTCCAAGTCTGAATGAAACTATCCAGGAACAAAGAAGGTTGTTAGAGCTCTATATCTGACAATGGGCTCTAAGTGATCTAGATAATAAAAATTAAAATGGTAGAACTATAAGATACTAATTTTGGACTAGAAAATTGGCGAATGTGAGCCAGTTGACTACAAGGAAGGTCGATAACTTAAGGGTAAATCTTTGAGTAATATTTATCAAGTGTACAAGAGTAGTTTAACATATAATTATAGATTTTAGTATCTAAAAGAGATACCTTATATGAGTGAAAAATATTATATTAAGCTAATTACATTATCCCTCTCTTACTCTGTCAATTCTAAATCGAGACAATGTAATATATATGCATCCATTTCAATTCAGATTAATACATACATATATACATATGTATGTATGTACATACACACATACGTAAATAAATTCATGCATGCATGCATATACACATACACATACACATACACATACACATACACATACACATACACATACACATACACATATACATACACATACATGCATGCATTTATGCATGCATATATACATAAACATATATATATATATATATATATTTGTGTGTGTGTGTGTGTGTGTGTGTGTGTGTGTGTGTGTGTGTGTGTGTGTGTGTGTGTGTGTGTGTGTGTGCGCGTGTGTTTATATATATATATATATTATTGGTAAAATATGGGTTTGAAATGCCCCATAATTTTTAATAGTAACCAAAAAAATAGAGCATAGAAAACATAACAACAAAAATTTGACAAGAAATAGGCTAGGCAAAAGCCATAGAGGAAAAACTATAACAAGATATAATTGAAAATACCTCCAGTAGTTAAAAAAACATCGATTAAGGTGTTTGGAACCCAAACAGAAGTAGATGAGAGAGATAGTGATCAATAAGGTCATAAATACTCTTCACTACTTCCCAATCTTCCTCAAGTGTTTAGAACTAGTTTTCAAAGGATGCCTCCTATGTCATTTCTATTTCCTCTTCTTACCCCTCATCCTCTTATAAGGGATTTCTTAAGGGTCCCTTACTTTTTTCTTCTTGAAGTTCTCCTAAAGTGTCTTGATATTTGAGACACAATTTTTGATGGTGGTCTTACTAATATAGATCACCTACTCCACTTTCCCTTCAGATTGATACATTTATATTACTATATATTACGTAATTTTATTAGTGTATGGTTTCCTTAATTTATATCTCTTATGTGTAAAATGAATGAAAAATTCTATTGAATTTGATCATTGATTTGAGCATGAAAAAACCTAGGTTTCCTCTTTAATTAGGGTTTAAATTTTTCTTAGGGTTTCAGATTTATCTCCTATTAGGTTTTGAATTTTAGATATGATTTTTGATTTGTCCTTACTTACATAAGTAAAACCCTAACATGACTAAAATGGAAGATACTAATGGTGTGAATATTTATTCTTCTGGTAGAGATAACAACATAGAAGATAATAATGATTTTGATGGCATATATTGATGTGAACTCTAATAGTATATAGAGCTAAATCACCATACAATTAGGACATTGTTTCATGTAACTATAAATGAAGATAAAAATCTTGTTAAGGAAACCAAATTTGAGGAATAACATGGTGAATTATTGAATGATATTAATATGCCTTTTATAGGGGGCATATATATCTACATGTTTTTTAGATTTCTCAATATTAAGTGATATTGAGTGGAATTGATTGAAAATAATGTGTAAAAAATGGCCATTTGATATGTATTAGATTTCTTGATCAAGAAATGGAATTGACTTATTAGGAAATCCTTTGAAAGTTCTATGTGAGGAACCATGAGAAGGATTTGTTTTTATTTTTATTTTTAGTTACATAATATAACAACATGGTTTGCATATCATTAGGTGTAGTTTTTCCCACGCTCATATTTTCAATTTCAAATCCATTTTATATATTCACTATGACATGTCATGAAATTGAATACTTATCAGTAATTGACCATTGCTTATAGGTATGCTAAATATTTTATGCGATAACAAGGCATGTGGGTAGAGTTTTGCATCCAATATCTTCATCTAACCTTCCCTAGGTAAGTGAAGGTATGTGATTCATTGTATTATTATTTTTTTACATTGACACACACATACATTCACATAGAAAACACACATCAAAGTAGGGGTATTATTTATGCTCCTAATTTTAGTAAAAAAACCTTTTCTATTGTGTCTTATCCCTATTTTAATTCACTAATTCCACTTGTATATATTTGACTATTTTTGGACACTATTTAGCCCTCAATATATTCTCTCTATCTTTGTTTCATCTTGATATCCTCAAATTCATCTATTTTCAGCTTCTATATCTATGTCATCCACATTTTGAACAAATTTTCCTTTATTATGAGTATTTATTTGGCTTGATATAAGATTAACAACTTGCCGATTCTATCCCATACAAAATTAGAGGCCTAACAATTCTATCCTTTATGTTTTTTATGGGTGCTTATACCTTGGTCTAATTTCCCACACTATGACTTTCACTTATTTCATTCTTGCATAGTTGGTATCTACACATATTTTCCTAGAGAGCCCCATATATACCAAGTCATCCTTATTCATTTACAAATATAAATAGAACCAAGAACCCTCATAAGTTATTGAAATGTAAATTATTCCTATTTATTGCAAGAATTATAAATGAGATTGCACATTGAGCCAACATTTGTTATTCATCATATTCAAGTATTTTTCCATCACCAACTTACACCAAAATAGAGTTTGTATAAATCTTCATGTAGTTTCATTATATTTCATAGGGAAAGGAGGTGAATCCATTTATCTCAATTACATTTTCAATTACATACACAAGATAATGACATTGAATCTGATTCCAAGCCTATGAGATATGTAGCAACAACTTCTAAAAGGGTAACTTGAGTTAGATAACCTTGCACACACTTATTTTAGTGGCATTTGTGAGGGATACGACAAATACTAAAATAAAAGACAAAATAATGCATTATGATTATAAATTCTACTTAATGATTGCACAAACCTACTTGACATTTGATAGTGCACATGCCCATTAAATTATAATCATTAAAATTGAGAACAAGATGAATTAAATGGAAGAGTACATAACATGAAATAACAGATGGTGAAAATTCAATAACTCATCAATTATTATCTCTACAAATTCAACATAACACTGATTTTGTCCCTTTCATAGATGGTGCTAATCATATTTCACATTGAATAACATAATAACCTATAGAGCCTAGATCCAATGTCATAAAATAAAAAATAAACTCAGGTGTTGGATTTTTTTTTTTCCTTTTCATTATTATTGCTCATCTTTAATCATTTACTTGGTCTATCTACTATTGTTTTCAACACATAAGTAGATCTGATTATTATGTTAGATTGTTATACAATATATCTAGCCTATGCCCTGGTCTTAACTCATTTTGCATAATCTATTTACCCTTGGGACCAAAATAGTTAAAACACTTTATATAAACCCCCATGATTATGAAATTCCAAATTTTGATATGTAAGAATCAATTAGTAATGGAAAATATGTTATCCTTAAACAAAGTAAGCTAGATAAATATGGATTTTGACCTATAAATACACAACAACATGTTGATTCCTTTGTAGAACATACTTTGGATCTGAATTATTGTTTTCATGTCAAACTCAATGTTTTTTTATTTGAATTTCAATGTTAATAATAATGTGAATGTTAATGCCTCTCAAGATGATTATTGGAATGACAATGATTATGATTTTGAATTCTATAGTCAAAATAGAGATGAATCAATAAGAATTGTGCTTACCCAAATCCCCCTTCTCACATTGTTACTTTGGAAGTTCTTCCTAAACCCATGCATATTTCTATTTCACCTTCTATTCCATATTCTAAAAATGTTATGTTTTCTAATGCTCAAATTATTTCCAAATTTGTTCCTCCTATTTCCTCTACTTATGTCGATGGTGTCAATGCTTCACTTATTACTTCTTAAATTAACCAACTATATCAAAATTTTTCCTAATATTTATCTCTTATTCATATAGTTTTTAAACTCCCAATGCCTCCATTCCAACATATACTACCACCATTTCTCTACTAAGCCTAATAGTTACTACCCTTATACAAGTTATTCATGATATGAAATAATAACTTAAATGATTTCTCAAGGGTTTCAAAATAAAAATGATAAGGTCACTTCTCATGATATTCTTGTAAACACTTTAGCTTACCATGTACTTTCTTATCCTTCTCCAAATGATTTTATTTCTCAAAAATTTTCGTTATATAATTGTAACATAATCCCTTCTCACCATATCTAATCATTTTACACTTCTTTCTTATACATAACTCACGATGATAAATTTATAACTAAGATATTTCCAAGAAGCCTAAAGGACTATGCACTTGATTTATTTTATACCTTACCATCTAGTTCCATACATCATTTTACACATCTAGTTGATAATTTATTGGCTAATTTTCATATCATTATTGCTTATAAAATTACAATTGTGGAATCAACCATACTTAGACATGATCTAACAATTACATTAAATATTATGTACTTTAGTTCAAGATTGTGGTCTCTAGGATCACTTATTAACCACCAGATAATAAGCTCCAAAGTGATTTTATCAATAGTTTATTTTCCATTATCAATGACAAAGTGAATTCCTCTAAGTTTCAAATTTACTAGGTCCAACCTTCATCTATGTTAGATTTGTGGATTCAATGGAGGGTTCTCTTTAAAAATAAAATCCTAAAAAAACTTTGGTACTTGGATTTACCTCACATTATATGGTGTATATGGATTGAAATAAATAAAAGGATCTTTAGGGATATAAATAAATCCAACAAATAGGTTGCTTTAAGAATTATATTTTTATTGAAATATACATTTTTTGCTATAAGAGCTAAGAATATGGATGAATTTCATGAAGATGAGTTGAAGATAAATGATAATTATAACATGAATAATGAAGGAATATCTCACATTGATTCAAAGGTGGTAGCTAAAAGAGCAACTAAGTGGTTAGCTCCTTCTCCTAGGAGGTTAAAATTGAATTTTGATGGTGCAGAGGGGCTAGTATTTTGAGAGATAGCAAAGGTAAGTTATTGAATGTGTTTTTAGGTAGTATGGGCATACAACCAATCACATGGCCAAATATTTGGATGCATTTAAGGGGATATAGTTAGTTAAGGGAATCAATGTATCTCATTTGTCTATTGAAGGGGATTCATTAAACATCATCAATTATCTTTTATCGAAGAATGAATCGATTTAGATAATTAGAAAAATTATAGAGGATCTTTTCATTATCATTCAATCTATTAATTGTTTTTATTCATCATATCTTTAAAGAATAAAATAAAATTGTGGACGAGTTTGTTAATCAATAATTTATTAAGTGGTTTAATGAAGAAGATATCCTTTTTTAAATTTTCCAAAAAAATGAGTTATAATCTAGGTAGAATGCCATGAGGGGTTCCTTTCATGGTGTATTTTGATGATATTAAGGAGGGGCATTATATACACTATCTATTATCCTTGTGGACGTATCATTTCATAGCATGGTAATAAGATAAGGTAGGATTTTAAGCTCTTAAATCTTAATGATGGTAAGATGGGTGTAGTTATTGTTCTTTGTGCCATGATGAAAGAAGTGATTATTTATTTTGATTATTGATATATCTGCATAATTTGGGTTGATGTGAAGGAGTGGTTAATATTTTCAATTTATACCAAAGCTTTCTCTAGTAATAGGAGCACTAGATTTCAAGATTCTAAGGTGAAATTTTGGCACGTAGGTGTTATTTTAAGAACAACCATGGGTGGTGATCTCTATATAGTCAAACCTATGTCAGTGAATGCCATAAAAAAGAATACTGAGTTGTGGGAAATTATGTAAGAAGGTGGTTTTGTGAATTTCATTGAGAGGGTTCAGGGCCATTATCCTCATATATCTATTAAATTTTCCAAGGGGTGGAAGAGTCGCATTGTCTAGATGATAGGTGTGACTATTTTAGTTTTTGAGGAGATTATTTCCCACATCATAGGGATGATTATGGAGGGTTTGAAGTTATATAAATCTAATCGAGACAAGAAAGAGTAGAAGGAGAAATTTCTACTAGATGACGAGTAACTCATAACATTTTAGGGAGGGTATTTATGGGATTCCTTTCATCATCCATTCAACGATGTTGTGAAGTAGTTTATGAAGTATATTACCCTCAAAGGTATTAAAAATTTGAGTTTTATTACCATTTAGTTTTTATAAATCATTTTAGGCATCACATGGCTATTAGTTTACCTTTTTATCTTTTGATGTCCCCTAAAAATAATGTGATTAATTTCAATCAAGGAAAATGGAAATTCCCCTTCATCAATTTGTTATTACCTATTGTATAATCATTCCAAGGATTTAAATATTGGGGATACTCCATAAATTAGAATAGTGGATTTAGATAAAATGGTTGTTATGACTAAGAAGGGACATGCTAAGGGTAGAGAGAAAGACGTGAAATTTAAGAAGGTTATTATCAAAATACCAATGACAGAGGTAGTGAAAGAGAAAGCCATGGTTTATGAGGATCTTATTTTTGACAAAGATGAGGATTATACTGATTCTTTTATTTCCATCATGGAGAATAATTCTAGTAATCTATGGTTGATATGGGTTAGAGTTCAGTTGGGAAGAAGACTGATGTAAAAGTTTTTTCAATCAGTAAAGATGATGTTGAGTTGAAAGGTAAGAAAAGAATGGAAGAGTCCTTTGAGGACACTAATGCAATCAAGGTTAATGATGAAAAGATTAACTCCCTTTTGGGGGATGTGGAATTGCATAAGGGCATTATGAGGTGGATGGTTAAGGATAAAAAGTCTTTGAAGGGGACCATAATGAATATGAAGATGCAAATTAGTGAGGCCCCTATTTAAAATTTTCAAATGAGTAATAAGGAAGAGGTGTTTAATGTTACGAGGGAGATAGAAAATAATATGTCAAGATGAAAAAATATAACTTTAAGTAGGACACAAGCAACATGATTCAATTTAATAAAGCCATTGTGGAGAATTATATTGATAATATTAATGTACTCAAATAGATGGCTAAAGTGAGGAAGGAAGGGTTAAACATTGTCAAGATAGGCAAAAGATCAAAGGGTGCTGAGAAGAGTAAGGTGGTTGATCTAGAAATCAGTGCTGGAAGAAACAAAATGTCTCTTCAACAAGATGAACGACAAATAGAATGAAGTCCTGGTTGGACTTTAGACTTAGTTTTATGTTCTACAATTTATATATGTTTTTCCTCTTCATTTTTAGTGTTTTTTGTGTTTATGCTACTAATGTGCTATTATTAATAATTCTTTTATTTGTTTCTGGTAGTATTTATTGTTATATCTAGGTTTTCATGCCTCTATACTTATTTTAGGTAAAAGGAAAGGGCCCTTGTTAAAAACCATTACTTTAACAATATTAAAAAAAGACAAAGTGGATTATAATGCTTACCAATATTTTGATAAAATTTGTCATGCATATAGAAACTATGAGATCAACATTTTAGATGCAAACATACTTACATATGAGACAACACTCCACATAGTAAAAAAATAAAAACAAACCAAGTCTCGATTAAAAATGCAATGACCATGAGCCCCTATATAATAATGAATATATGAAAATGGATAATTTCATAGAGTAACCATAAAATAAGCTTGTGTTGTTGAAAAAAGAGCTTAGGGAATCACCATGGCTAAGTGACTAAGTGACAGTCTATAAATTGTGCTCAAATAATTGCTTGAATACAACATGATGATTTTACCAAGGAGTTTGATACTTCACAATGATTTCCTAAATATTCTTATGTTAATGTATATTTTGATTATCATAGACATCCAAGCCATTCCATGAATAAATGTATCACTTTTAAACACATGAATCAAGATTTAATTGATAATGGTAAAATTCATGGGAATGATACACATATATTCAAGTACATAAACTAACACACCTAATCACAAGGAACACTCAAATAATAATAGTAAATTTCTAATTTTAGACAAACCAAAGTAAAATAATGTGACTATGGAATATAAACATCATCCATTTGATGCTTTTACTGAAGTAATTGATTCAATCGAACAAAAATACATAACTATACAAAATGTGTGTAGTGATTAAGATATAAAAACATTTATGATGGAAAATAAAAATATGTCATAATGGTTGACAATGATTAAAATTCTAATATATGCAATGAACAATTTATTTATAGCCTTAGAATTAGCTTGGATGACTTGGCTTGTACTTATATGGTTATCACAATACATGATGGTATTAGAAGGGAACCCCTTGGTTGAGTTATTTTACCTATTAAAGTGGGACAAAATAAAATTTCAATGTTGATTCACAGAGTTCCAACTACTATATCACACAATTCTTCACTTGGCCGACAATGGATACAACAAATGAAAGAAAAACCTTATAATTTACATCAATGCTTAAAATTTGGACACTAAGGTCAAGATATTCTAACTCAAAGGGAAAATTTTCAAAATTTAAAATCTAAGGTGAAATAAATTAATAAAGGTGAACCACAACAAGTATTCAAAAGGTTTCTTAAAAATAGGATGCATCATATACAAACACATGAATTAATTTGAATAAGGCTTCAATCATCACATAATATGTCTCTAAGGCATACATACAATCATAACCAAAATCATTGTATGAGAGACATTGGACACACAATGAAGAATATTAAAAAGAAATACACAAAGATGATGACTTGCTATGGTTTCCATCATGGCCAATACATGATACTTGTGGAGTTAGTGCTTAAAATTTCATACATTATGGTGTTTACCATGGACCACCTAGTATTATTTGTCAAGGTCAATGATGAAAATATTAATTCCCTTTTGGGGAATGTGGAATTGCATAAGGGCATTCTGAGGTGGATGATGAAGGATAACAAGTCTTTGAAGGAGACCATAATGAATATGAAAATGTAAATTTCTAAGGCCTCTATTTATAATTTTCAAATGAGTGATAAGGAAGAGGTGTTAAATGATATAAGGGATCTAGAAAATAAATATTTCAAAATGGAAAAATACAACTTTAAGATTAAGCATGACATAATCAACATTGTTCAGTTTAGTATAGCCACAGTGGAGAATTATCTTGATAATATTAATGTGCTCAAATAAATGGCTAAAGGGAGGAAGGAAGGGTTGAGCATTATTAGGGCAAATAAAAGATCAAAGGGCTCTAAGAAAAGTAAGGTGGTTGATCCAAAAATCAGTGGTATGGAAGAAATAAAATCTATCCTCAACAAGATGACCAACATATGGAATGAAGCCCTCGATAGACTTCAAACTTCGTTTTATGTTATACTATTATAGTTATTTTTCCTCTTGATCGTTAGTGTTTTTTTTGTGTTTATGCTACTGATGTGTTGTTGTTAAGCAAATTTTTATTTGTTTCTAGTAGTATTTATTGTTATCTAGGATTTAAATACTTTATATTCATTTTATGTAAATGGGAAGGGTCCCTATTAAAAACCATCACTTTACCAATAAAAAAATACAAAATGGATTCCAATGCTTACCAATATTTTGATAAAATTTGTCATGCAAATATAAACCATGAGATCAAGATTTTAGATGCAAACATACTTACATATGAGATAATGCTCCACTAATAAAAAAATATAAAAACAACCCAAATTTCAATTATAAATGCAATGACCATGAATACCTATATAATAATTAATCTATGAAAATGGCCAATGTCATAGAGAAACCAAAAAATAAGCTTGTGTTGTTAAAAAATGAGCTTAGGGAATTACCATGGCTAAGTGACTAAGTGATTGTCTATGAATTGTGCTTAAATGATTGCTTGAATGCAACATGTTGATTTTGCCTCAAATAAGGGAGTTTGAAACTTTACAAAAATTTGCTAAATATATATATGTCAATGCATATTGTGATTGTCATAGACTTCCAAGCCATTCCATGAATAAATGTATCACTTTGAAACACATGAATCAAGATTTAATTGATAAGGGTCAAATTCATGGGGATGATACACATATATTCAAGTAAAGCAACTAACACACGTACTCACAAGGAACAATCTAATAATAATAGTAAATTTCATATGGTAGACAAACTAAAGGATAATACTGTGATTATGGAATATAAACAACATCTATTTGATCCTTTTACTGGAGCAATTGATTCACTCAAAAAAAAGATATAACTTTAAAAATTATTCTTAGTAAATAAGATATACAAACATTTATGATGATAAATAAAAATATGTTATAATGGTTGACAATGATTCAAATTTTAATAAATGTAATGAAAAATTTCTTTATAGCCTTAAACTTAGCTTGGATGATTTGGCCTATACTTATACAATTATCATAATACATGATGGTATTAGAAGGGAACCATTTGGTTGAGTTATTTTACCTATTAAAATGGAAAAAAAAATCCAATATTGTTTCATGTGGTTCCCACTACTAGATCACAAATGATTCACTTGGCCGATAATGGATGCATCAAATGAAATAAAAACCTTATAATTTGCATCAATGCTTAAAATTTGGACAATAGGGTCAATATATTCTAATTCAAAGGGCAAAGGTTCAAAATTTAAAATCTAAGGTGAAATAAATTCATAAAGGTGAACCACAATAAGTATTCAAAAGGTTGATTAAAAATAGGGTGCACCATATACACACACATATCAATTTGAATAAGGCTTCAATCATCGCATAGTATGTCTCTAAGGCATACACAAAATCATAACCAAAATCATTATATGAGAGACATTGGTCACATAATGAATAATATTGAAAAAAACTACATGAAGATGATGATTTTCTGTGGGTTTCATCACGTCTAGTACATGATACTTGTGGAGTTAGTTCTTAAAATTACATACATTATGGTGCTTACCATGGATCACCTAACATTACTTGCTAGCTTCACTAAAAATCCTTGTGAATTTTATAAATTTATTACTCTTTATTTATTTTATTACTTACATTTTGTGTTTATTATTAGCTACGTGTGTCTATTCTTATCCATCTATTTCTAGAGGTTATTATTTTTTTACACAAATTCTATTGATGATATTATTGAGTTAGATGCAGGACCTACAAGGTTATACATGTAATTATGGATTCAAAATTATCTGGTGGCATCTTTCATGCTCACTATGAAGGAATCCTAAGGGATGGTTCTTAGATTTAGTTTAGGATCTATTCTATGTTTACTTTTATCATATCAAGATTTCATGTGAATATATATCATGATATATCATGTCACTTTCATGCTTAGTGCTTCTATCTATGCTCACGTCATACTTGTTATGCCTTAACTTTTGTTTTTGTACTTAGTTATATGAGTGCTTTTATTTGATTATATAATTTCTTGACATATTTTATTTGTATGATTATTATTTTAATTTCCTCTCTTTTTTTCCATATACCTATTTTTTTACCTCACGTGCTTGTTTCTTGGTGCACTTTTTTTCCCTCTGCGTATTTTTTTACCTCAAGTGCTTGTTTCTTAGTGTGACTTTCTTGTTTTCCCTATGATTCATGTGCACGTTCTTTTCTTCCATTGTATACTTTATGGGACTTGACTACAATTTTTTAATTTTTACAATGATCTACATCATGCACATTGTTATTTATTTGGTTATTGTTTACCCTAATTATGGGTTTTACATTAAATATGTATAAACAAGTTGTAATTAAATATATCTAAGCATGTAAAAATAAAATATATAATTTGGATCTATTTAAGAGGCTAAGTAACATAAAAAATCTTAAGTGTTTCAAATTAAAGTTAAAGTGAAGAAAATAATTTAAAAAGAGGTTAAAATATGAACACACCTTGATAAAAACACACCTTGAATAAATTTGAGTCTATAGTCTAATTTTGTTGAGTTTACTTGACTTGCACTTGAGAATCTTGACCTATAAACTACTTAGAGACAAACCTATACATGTACAAGATGATCTTGTGTAATTCCTTATAAAATAAGCCTAACAGATTTGGTTTTATCCCTGTGCCACTAGGTGTATGTCTTTATACCACCGTGTTTTTCCCAAAATTTACATAATTAAAATTTCCAAAAATTTTAGTATCATGAAAATGTTGAGTCAAGTCATAAAGTTTAAGTCAAGTCAAAAAAATTAATTAGAGTACATAAAAGTCAAAAATTTGAAAATTTATGATAAAGGAACAAAGCATGCCTACATGCCCATCACATCCATAAGGTCAGACACACTTGACCTACATGACACATCACATATAGGTGCACATCTTAATGTAGATGTGGTGTGACCTCTAGCCCACCATGCCTATGGTGCTGAGACATCCTGAACCCATAAATGAAGTGGATGTGGGGCCATGACCGATGTCATCATCATCGTAGACATAACTATTTCACTCGTGAGGCTATGCTTACCCTGTCACACAACATCATGGCATGTGTGTGCACATGGCATCCATGTATTTTGGTGAACCAATAAGTGATACTTTCCCCTATTTCTCTCTCATAATTACTTTTATCACCTTCAAAAAAATTTCCCTCTATTCCCATGCCATGCCAAATATACAATGTATTACCATCTACTTTTGTTAAAGACAAACCTTACCCAAATATAGCCAAAATATTTATCTTTCTAAGCACTTTATAATCCCATAAATTTCATCAAGTTCTGAAACCATTCCAAGTATCTTTCACTCATGGGAAAGATTGTTATGCCCTAGGTATACCAAAGTATTAGTTTACTCTCAGAGATTCAAGAGGAAGAATTAAAAGTAAAGGAAAGTAATTTCATTACCAGTATTGTTTGCTCTAAACACCCCCACAATTTTTTTTCTCCCATAGGACCCTTGTGATAAACACCAATCACTAGCTAAGGCTACCTTTCACATCAATAGAATAATAAAGACAAAGTTAAAATACATGGGATATTAATCCTTTGTCCATACTCAAAACCAATCTCTCAAAATTAGCGATTTGGTGATCGAACATGTAGACATGGCATAATTCCATAGGAAAATAAAAAATATATTTGATACACCTATGGGTGATCTTTTGGAAAGAAGTGGTCTGCTTGAGGAAATTGAATTTATAATTTTTATGTAGTGTTTAGATCTAGTTCTATCATATGCCACATACTACAATGTAGAGATAAAATAAATTATATTTATGGGAGATGCCCTTATATAAAAGCTTGACATATAATCCATTGATGTAACATTTAGAATCCCATAGAGGAATGCATATGCTAGGATGAGTGTGGAAATTGTGTAGACTTTCTGGTATAAAAATATAGAGAAGTAACTTACTATCATGAATAATAATGGTTAAAATTAAAACAAAGAGGCATTTTTTGAACTTCCCAAGAGATTCACCAAAGATGATTTTGTGGAATAACTATTAGATATGATCATCCTCATAAACAAGGTAGTAGGAAATGTAGATACCAAGTATTTTCATCCTGAGATGTTTCTCCCAATGAGCATCATTTACATTTGCAAGTAGCTCATTGATTGGGGAAGCATGATTAATGAATAACTTCACAACTAACTAACTAAAGTAACTAATACTGAGTCATTTTATATGACTTCGTGTTTGATATGCTCTCTTGAATCTCAATTTATATACCCTCACATAGCTAAAAAATCCAAGGCTAACTACCAAAGTATATGAATTTTATCCTCAACTAACCTTGGAATAAAGTAATAAGCATTTTAGATGAGTGAATGATGCATTTATCATGAGGATAGAAAAATAATATCAGATATAACTCTCACCACTTATAACACATTGAGGAAATATACACTACCTTATTCACCAACTAATTTAGATATATAAATGGCTAGTACCAATAGTGTGGCACTTTAATGGATGCCACCCTTACTAGGAAAATGAGAGAAGATAGTAAATGTATGATTACCAAAATTTGATGCCTTGGAAAATATTATTGTGACTTTTCTCCCTAAGGAGGACAAGACCACCTCTTAGTTGGTCATAGATCCATCATGGACTCAATTCATTGATATTACAGAGATAATTATTGATAAGAACAAGGGAAACATGACCATGTCTGATTATACCTTGATGAGAGTTGATATAGGCGAAGCCGCTCATGAAAGTTGTGTGCATAATATCCAAGTGACTAATGAAATAATGATTAAGATATTTTATCATGATAAATTGATTTAATAATATTTGAAATATCAAGTTTGACAACTCATAGGATATATGAATTATCTCTTGCATCTAGTGGAAGCCCTTGCTAGTGCTTAAGTTTAAGCCACATCACAAGTCCCCAAAATAAGAAAAGAAGCCATATCAACCATAAAAAAAAATATTAGTTACAATAAAATCCTTAAGATATGGGTATAATAATTGTTAATTTGAAAAATATTTATGAGACAATGAAGCTTTATGAAAATATTAATTCAGAACAAATCAAAGTTGACAGGCAAATCAAGTGCCATCAAGATGACATAAAACTATGGAAAAAGGTGTTACATGATATAAAGGAGATGGTAAGAATTGATGCAAAAATGTTTATCAATATTGGAATAATTGATAAAATATAAAATAACATATCTTTTGATAGGTTACAATGTGTTATAAAAAATATAGAAGTACTAAAATAATCAGTGGATCACTTGGAGGATTAGTGTAAATTTGGAGGATATAAAATGTCTAAATCATGTTACAATCTAAGTAATATTCATTATGATATACTCAAAGATGATGGTTTAGGATTGCATTAAGTAGATATTATAAAAGATAAATTTAGAAAGCTAATTAAGGAGGATCTATTAAAAGAAGGTACCTTCAATGTGTATACACATAATATTTTCAAACTTTATTAATTAATGATGCTTTACCTCTTGCATGAACCCATCAAGTGTCAGTCTATCTGAGTGCATGCCTTAAAGGGTGCACTAAAAAAGGGGTGGGAAGACCATTGGTACTTCATAGGATTATTGTCCTATATACCACTACTTGATATCTATGTAACCATCTCCTATACATTTTCATGAGATTTAACACCTCCCTTACACACTCTTCCAAGAAATTTATCACCTTAATTAATCCCTACCTAAGCCTAAAATCCTTTTTGACATTTACCAAATAATTTCAGCTTGGGTTGACCCTATATTCTAATTGATATTTGCACATTATGGGTCTAGGTTAGCACTAACTGACCTAGACTAGGACCTAACTTATTTATTATCAATTAATGATACATAGTCAAATTAGGTTGACCATATCAGCTAAACTTTTAGAAAGGTTTAGGGTTATATTCATCTCTATATACCCATTCATTTAACCATTTATTAGAGAGATAAGGAGTTAATTATTAATTTTTGCTTCTTTATAATTTACTCTTCGACCATTCTATTTGAGGAGCCATTGCTTAAGGTTTATACTTGGAAAAGAATCTTGTCTTATGGAAAATTCTTGGATGCTTAAGACTATCTTAGTTATCCTTATAAATCACAACAACCTCTTGCAAAACACCTTTGACGAAAGGAGATATTGAGTCTTGATGGGTTCATCTTCAAGGTAAGTATCTCTAACTGTACTCCTCTATTTTAGTAGATAGAAGTAGCATAAGTAATGGCTTTTGAATATATTTCTCTCTCTATGCATTAGGGTTATATATATACATAGCTTAATTAAAATTATTCTATGTATGTTTACTTTTTATGTTTATCACCCCCACGTTGTGCCATAAGATTTGGTGAGCACTATATTATATTTAACTTTAATTTGCATATACTTCATGAATATGAAAACATAATACCTAACTAGGGTTATTTCATGGTGTGGCTTTACTAGAGGCTTTGGAACCCTCTCTAGTGATATTATTGTGATAAGAGACCCCTTGGTTAGGTCTAGTAGATCCATTTTGGTCATTAATCCAAATGTCTAAATGGATCAATAAACATAAGTGTAAGTAGGGATTGATTAATAGGTTAGCTGAATTTTACTTTGTATACATTCTAGTGAACCCAACGTGAACCAAACCCTTGTAAATTTTCTTTCACACATTTATTTTATCATCATATTATATATTTTTATTTTTGTAATATTATATCAAACCTATCAATATAGTTCTAATAGTCTGTGCACAAGTTTAACATATAGTCACTCCAAAATGACTCTATTATGTCTATGTAGGTCTTTTCTAAACACGTGTTTGGATCAATCAACTTGACATAGTATTATTATTCATTTACAAGATTGCATACATAGTCAAGCTAGTCAACTCTATTCATAGTTATCTTTTTCAACATGTAGGTTTGTAGACATAGTTGAGCCAGTCGACTCTGTTCATATATTATTTTTAGCATATAGGTTTTGCAAACTTCATCAACCCAATCAACTTTGTTCATAGAATATTTAAATACACACTTGAGAAACAAAACATAATTTTTTTAAATATAAGCATATTCAAAACCACCAAGGTTCATTTTTAACTTCTTTGTCATTTCAATTTTTCATTTACAGTATTTTTTTTGATGATTTTGTAGTTTATAAAACTGTAACCCTACAACAAACTAGGTCGACTAGCTCCACACAGTTCTATATCCTATCTTCTCTTTAGAAGATATAGTCAACATGTTCGATTGTGTTATTATAGATATTGATTTCATAGAATAGCAGTGAACTTATCGACTTTGTTCTATATTATTTTCATACAATGTTTCTTGAACTGACTCTATAATCTTCATAGTCAAAGGAATTAACCTATTTTTACTAGTAATTAGTTCACTTTATATTTTAGTTGCTTTCATGCTTAGAGTAACAAACATAGAATAATTAAGTGGTTTTTCAATTTACCGATTTAGTCACATTTTTTTCTATTTTTCACACACTTCTAAATCACTTTACACTAAAAAACATTAAACATTAGTCTTTTCAAGGTCTACTTACTTGGATTTCATCACTAAGGGGGAAATTGACTTGGTTTTATGGCCAAGTATAAACATGTGGTTGATGGTATATATTATAAAATCACCTAACACCCTTATCTCTACGGGATTGTGAAGTGAGGGGGTAGGCTCCAACACTAAGCTAGTACCATTGACAATACAAATCCCTTTCCATCTAAACTACCTGACACTATCCATATCTTTATTTCTATTTCTTTACAACTAACTCCCCATCCCATTAATTTTGAAATTTATTATAAATTAACAGCATTTAGGAATGATCAATTAGTTAGAATTTACATTCAAGTTTGTCACTTTCTCTTTGACCATTGTATTTTGTATAAAAAAAATTGCATTAGCCAACATTAGTGTAAGGTTTGTGTTCTGTGTTCTAATTAGGTCAACCACATTGATCTAATTACTTGTGTGATTTAATTTATTTGCTTAGTTATTATCTTGCAAAACATTTCCCTATTTTTATAAAATTATCATCCCTATTGACATTCTTATAGATTTTTAATATTGCTTACATTTAGTACATAATCATCCTATATGACTGTGTATCTTTTCAACCTATTTAGTTTCCCCTTTGGATTACATAGTCAACCTACCCAACTATGTATTTTTTCATATGTTCAATTTCTCCATTTGTAATACATATTTGACCCATATGATTGTGCATCTTTTTATCCTATTTTAGTTTTTGTAGATCATAGTTGAGCAGTTTGACTATGTATTTTCCATCTTACTATGTGGACCTTTTCAATAGACTCTATTGACCTAGTCAACTTTGTACTTGTTGGCTGATATTATTCTGTGTTGCTGAATCTATCCTTATTTTTTCTCCTTGCTTCCTAATTTTAGATTATCTATTCAAGCATCAAGAAATCCCCTATCAAAATCATTTTGGACAACTTGAATCCATTTAAATGTTATATGGGATGTTCTTTTCTTCCTACCTTCACTACCCAAGAGGATCCTCACTCTTGGATCACCTTTTCTCCTCCCTCATCTTTTGATTGTAACATGGTTCAAATCACTCTAATAGATGAGATTGCTAGATTAGATCATTTTCATACTTATCAAGATAATTCCCACTTTTAGACATCTTACCATACTATGGGGGCAATTGACACAAGCCTAAAAAATAATCCCACAAGGAACCTTCTCAATACCAACAACCCACCTCATATCAATATGCCACCTAGTAACCCTCCCCCTAATACTAATTTGGGGAATCCTTATACCAACACTAACCCACCAATTGATACAACTCAAATTCTCACACATATAATGCAACAAATGAAAATCATTCAAACATCTAACACCTCTCAAATGAGCAACTACAAAATCGTTTGATAAACATGGCTAATCAACCTCCCATTTTTTTCCTTAAAATAATCACAATTTTATCCATCCAGCTCTTAAAGATGTCACAAGAAATGTTATTCCCAACCTATAATGAATAATAAGATGCTTCAAACATTCAATACAAGCTTTTAGCCCCTTTCATTATATCTATTGATAATGGTAATATATCTATAACTATTAAATATGATGAGACTAAAGACCCTACATCTTTTTTCAAGGCATTTGGTAATATTTATAAAGAGTGGATCCAAACTAATACCTTTTCCACTACTAAAATTTTAGTTAAAACCTTCACCAATAATGTATTAGAATGGTATAACCAACTTCCCCAAAATTCTATATGGCAACTTGAGGATTTAGTCAATCCTTAAGTTAAATAATTCCAACACAATGGTCTTAGTCATTTCATCAATGATAATTAATATCCTACCAAATTAGCTCATGATTTTATCAAATGATGGAAATATTTCACTCACAAAGTTGATCACAACATGACTAATGACATCTTATTCAAACTTTTCATAATGGCCTTAACACCTTCACTTCAATACAAGGTTTAAACTTTTGCTCCCAAACTTTAAATGATGCTATTGACCAAGCTAAGTCTCAAGACATTTTGACCCTAACACTAAAATCATAAAGGAATCTTTCCAACATTCAACCAATGTGATAATCAACAATCCTCCTTAACTAAAACTAGAAGTAGCCAAAATAAAAAATCCCCAACATTCCCATATGCCATTAATCGTGAAACAAATAAAACAAATTTTAATGCCTTCTAAACCATTCATGTATCCTAATAATCCCATTAAATTGTATAATCCTAACCAATTTTTTTGTTTTCATGCCAATATAGGTCATTCTCATGAAACATGTCATGGGCTTACAAAATTTGTTGTTTCTTTTATGTTAGGCGATTCATTCAATCATGATGCCATGATTAAAATCTATCATCATCATTATGTTCAGGTTTCTTAAAATAAAAAAACTTCCAAATATTCTTCCTATAATAATTCAAATTTTTGATATACATCCAACCCTCAACAATCAAAGAATGATATTTATGCGATTGATTTCGATTATGATCAATACTATACCAATTCCCAAAATGTGAATGTGGCTAAGGTTAATTATTGATGTAAACCTACCCACAAATATCCCATCACCAAACTAAATAAACCATATTTAGAAGATCAAGTTCTCAAAGATACCACCACCACTAACTTACCTTTGAAAAAAAATGAGGAACCACTTCCTTAATTTGAACCTCCAACTACTTATCTTCCTACTAAACATATTTTACATTCCAAGCCTTGTGTTGGTTATTCCTCTTCTAAAACTCATTATAACTTCTTAGAGGAACTTAACTTTGTGCCTTGAAAAATCCCTCTCATGGAATTAGTTCACACTTATCTTTATCATCTTAAATTCCTAATGCAAAAAATCCAAGAAATCGAAGAACCATCTCCCTTAAACGAGGAACAACCTTCTCACAAGCCTCAACCAATGAAAGTTCATACCATTGAAACTATTTTCCCTTATTCAAAACCTTTAATATACTTCCTTGAACAACACATTGTCAATGGTGAAATTCTCTTTCAAGCCAAAAATCCACCTTTTTTAATATAAATAATCATTAATACCACCCTTATTCACAAAGTATTAGTAGATGAAGGGTCAGGAATTAATGTGACATCTCTTTGGCTCATTAAAAACTCAAGTATAACAAAGATCATCTCAATCAAACTTGTTTAACATGTCATGGATTTGACAAGACCAATCAAAATCCATTTGGTTGTATTTGGCTCCCTCTTACTATTGGACCCAAAACTATACATACTAATCTTATGGTTCTCAACTTACCATTATCTTATAATATAATCTTAGGATGCTCATGGACTTATTAGATGAGGTCTATTACCTCTTCCACTAGCCAATGTATCAAGTTCATTCATAATGGAAAATAGTATAAACATGAGGTTGATCCTAACCCAAGTATTCAACTTCCCAATCCTAAATCTCAGTATTGGATTTCCACTATTCTAAAAATTAATAGTGCACCTTTACCTAAATTTGTTAATATAAATCTATAATTATAGGTTACTCTTGTTAATTCTAGGCATGATGAACCAAATGATTTTCAAAACATTTGCAATACTACCAAGCTACCTCCTTACATTTCAGAGTGGCTTCATCTTTTTTTACCAGATGATCATACAATCCTTCTCATCGATGAGATCACCAACTTCCCTCCTCCATGTAATGCACATGAAACATCTTATATAAAAGATTATTTAACTTGTAATGATTATAGAGTGTCTAATTTATTTCAAGACCCTTAACCATGTCGGCTCATAGATTTAGTGATTTAGGCATCTCACCTTCAAAAGTTCTTTTAAAAATATAAGAACGTACTATCTCTTCCACCTATGATGATAAATACATTATGGCCCAAGCTCAATTAAGAGAAATGGATGCTCAACATTATAATTAAACCTTAGCTAAAATACATGATTTTAACTATGATGTTCATATTATTTCCATAGATATTGAGCTAAAACCTGAAGGTCATGTACCTCTAATTAATTCTCCACTTCTTGAGACTCCTTGGGTGCTTAAAAAATATTACCTCTTGTAAATTTAGAACTTTTAGAACTTTATATACCTCCTATCACACTAGTTACTCTACTAGATTTTCTCCCCATCAATGATTCCAAAGATATGCCTATTTTCAATCTAATTGAATCCAATCAACCTTCCTTTGTAGTTCCACCTACTCCCAAGATCACTCTTGATGCCAAGGCCATCGATGTATGCCAAATAAATTTTTAATACAATCACCATGTAACAAAATTATTGATCTTGAAGTAGATGTGGAATATTATGGACCTGTACCTATGTTACCTAGTGATGAATCCATACTTGAGTTTATTCATGCCAGAGAACCTCAACTTCCTTGACAACATCAAAAAATTGGGAATTTCAAGTGAAAGGCCCCTCATTTTAACAACTTCATTGCTAGCATCAATCCTAAAACCAATCCCATTTCCTCTTTTCCCAAAAATCCATATGATTTTCAAGATGAAAATGCTATGATTATTGAGGATACCATGAGAATAATATAACACAACATCATGGCCTTGACCTATCATAGTTTATCGTGAACTTACACCAACCAAACATGCTAATTTTAGTCTCTTCTTTGATAAATATCATGATACTTTCACTTGGTTATATGAATACATGCTTGGTATCGATCTTAGTATCATTGTGGACAAAATAACAACATACCCCAACACCAAGCCCATTCCTTAAAAATAGTATAAATTTCCCCCCAAAAGTTTCCACCCTATGCCATATAAATTTTATGTCTCTATTAGATGCTGCCAAGTTTATTAAACTTGTGGACTAATCCAAATGGTGTCAAACATTATTCTCGTTCATAAAAATGTTACATGGTTATTCTCATCTACATAGACTTCCATAATATCAACCTCTCTTGTCCCAAATATAATTTTACATTATCTTTGATAAATGCCATTGTTGACTCTACTACTAGATACAAATTGTTGTCCATCATGGATGGTGTTTTGGGATATAATCAAATTTATATCACCCCCAAAGACCAATACAAGATAACTTTCATTATGGAATGGGAAACCTATTACTATGTTAAGATGCCCTTCAGTCTTAAAAATGCCAGAGTTACCTATCAATGGGATATGACCCAATTTTTCATGACCTTATACATAAGATTGTGGAAACCTATGTGGATTATCTCATCACCAAATCTAAATGTCATAAAACCCATCTCTCTGATCTAGCCATCATATTTGATTGAATCATCAAGTACAAAGTTATACTCAACCCCTAAAAGTGTGTTATTGGTGTTACATCTAATAAATTGCTAGGTTTATTAGTCTCTATTCATGGTATTTATATCATTCCTATTAAAATAAATGCTATAGTCAACATTGTTATTCCTTGATCTATTACATACATTCATACTTACTTCAACAAGCTTGGGGCAATTTGATGATTCATCCTCGAAATGGCTTATCACATTTACTTTGTTAATTACATTCTTAATAAAGGTAATGCTCTAGAATGGACTTATGCTTGTCAAAAAGGCATATGACAACATGAAATAATCATTTCTTCATATGCCTACTCTTCATCCACCTTCTAATGATCATCCTTTAATTTTTTACACTTATTCTACACATGTATTAGTTGGAGTAATGCTTACCCAACAAGATGATACTAGAATAGAGCATACTATTTATTATATTAGTCGAGGTCTCATCGATTATGAAAAATATTATACCAAAGTAGAATGTGATTTCCCTTCTATATATTTTTTAGCTAAAAGGCTTCATCACTACATGCTCTATCAAACAACTTATGTCATAGTTTATTCTGACCCACTTCATCACTTTTTCTCTAACGCATTTTTACTTGGAGATAGAAATGACAAGTGGATGGTTTTATTAATGGAATTTGACCTTCACATCATAATGAAAAAATATATCAAATGGTAATTCATTACCAACCAACTTGTAGCAGCACCTATACCACTACCAATCATCTTCAAGATAGCCTCCCCAATGATAACATTCTCTATATTGAAGGTCTCAATCATGTTAATTTTCTTAAAGATTAATTTCATAACTTCACTATTAATTTAGAAGCAAGTAATCAAGAAGATACTTATATTATTATTGATACTACTAAATCCAAAATAGTTATCAAATAAATTTACAAAATCACTATTGATTTACATGAGAACCCCTAGACCCTATATACACATAATATTTTCAAATTTTTATCAATTATTGATGCTATCTATCTTGTAAGAACCCATTCAGTCTCAATCTCTTTGAGTATAGGCCCTAAGGGGGGCAATAGGAAAGGGGTGGGTAGAACATTAGTTCTTTGTAAGATTATTATCCCTTTTGCCACTTGCTCTCTACACACTTATCTCCTAAAAACCATTCCGCTAAGTTTGACCTTCTCTTTTGCACACTCTTATAGCCCTTTACCACCTTCATTAGCCCTTTTTCCTAACTTAAAATATATTTTGATAATTTACATGACTATGTTAGTTGTGTTAAACTTGTACTATTATTGACAAAACTTATTTAGGGTTTAGGTCAGCCCCTAACTGACCTAGTCTATGATCTAGTGAGTTTTTGTCAATAATGATACTATGTCAACTGGGTCATCCTTATCAGCCAAAACTTTTAGAAGGGTTTAGGATTAGATCCACATATATAAACATAATCATTTTTTCATTATTTAGAGAATAAAATAAGAAGTAAAATATATTGCATATCTACTTATCCACCATTCTACTTGAGGAATGAGCTTAGGGTTTCATACTTTCTTTGGAGATATGGATCTTATCTTATGGAGAAGTCTTTTAGATATATTGATAGGTTGTGTAGCCTACAACTGATTTATCCTTGTCATCATTACATGCCACAACAACCTCTTGCGAATCACCTTGGCCAAGGGAGAGATTGAGGCTTAGTGGGTTCATCTTAAAAGGTAAGTATTCCTAACTTTGTACCTCCTTTATAAGAGTATATAGATATGTATTTGCACTTATCTTTCATGCATTAGGATTCCATGTACATTGACATAAGTGTATGTATTATATTCATGTTTACTTTTAGTGTTTATTACCCCCACTTTGTGCCACAAGCTTTGGTGAGAACTAGATTAGATTTTGCTTTACTTGTTATTGGTTTAGTGGATATGAAAACATAGGACCTAGTTAGGGTTATTGCATAATTTTGCTTAACTGGAGGCTTTTGAACCCTTCCTAGTGATATTATTATGGTAAAAGATCCCCTAATTTAGTATAGTGGATCCAGATTAGTCATGTTCTCAATTATCTAATGTATCCCCAATTGGAAGTGTAATTAGGATCTATCTTCTCTGAGCTAAGATTGATTTCTAGATCTGATACATTTCTCATTGTATACATTTTGGTGAACCCAACTTGAATCCTATCCCACCACTGGTTAGATTGTCTTCACATTTCCACTTTATTCTTATCACTATCTTCACTTTGGATTCACCTTCATAATACATTCTAGTGAACTCGATGTGAATCTAACCCTTGCGGGTTTTCTTTCATGCTTTTCATTTCTATCATATTAATATTTTTTTCTATATTTGTGATAATAGGTTAACTAGGCTAGTATATTTCTAAATTCTATGCATAGGTTTAACACAGTCACATCATAATGACTTTATTATTTCTATGTAGATCTCCATCAGATACATATTAATAGATCAAATAGGTTGACATAATGCTCTTATTAAATTTCAAATAATAGACTATGCCAAATAGGTTGACTTGGTCTCTTATTCAGCTCTATATGAGATAAGTCATGCAGGTTGAATTCGTATTTTAGTTAAATTCTAGATAACAAACTAGGTTGACTAGGTTGACTCAGTCATCTTAATAAGCTTCATCAAATAGGAAATCATAGAACTAGGTCAACCCAATCAACACTGTTGGCAGAACTTGTAAGCAAGTATTCAAGGCACTTTAAAAAAAAATTCACAGTCTTTAATATCTTCCAAACCACCAAGGTTCCTTTATTTATCTCTCTTTAAATTTAATTCTTCACTATAGTTCTATTTTGCACAAGTTTATAGTCTTCAAAATTATAATCCTACAACAAACTAGGGTGACCTGGTTGATATAGTTATGTAGTCTGTCTTTAGTCTATAAGATTAAGTTGACCTGGTCAATTTAGTTCTTAAGGAATCTTGATTCTATAGTATAGTAGTGACCTTGTTGACTTTGTTCTGTAATGTTTACATATAGTGTCATTTGAACTGACTCTTTACCATGCTTAAATTGGGAGTTAATAATTATATGCTAGTAATTACTTCACACTTTCATTTTCAATTATTTACATGCTTAGAGTAGCTCATAGTATAATTAGGTGGTATTTAAATATACCATTTAGTTTCACCATTTTTCTCTTTTTTCACACACTACCAAATCACATAATTTTAAAACACATTTAAATATTTGTTTACCCAAGGCCTACCTACTTAGATTTCATTCCAAGGGGGAAGTCGACTTGGTTTTTTTAGCTAAGTATAAAAATATGGTTAATGGTACATAGTGGCAAACCACTTAACACCCTTATCAATGTGGGATTGTGAAGTGAGGGGGTAGCCCCCAAGACTAAGCCAACACCATTGCCAACACAGATCCCTTTCAACATAAATGTCTTAAAACCATCCATAGATTGATTTCTAGTTTACTATTTTTAGCCAACTTCCCTATCACACTTAAAATAACACTTTATAATAATGTATAGCAACATTCAAGATGACCACTTAGATAGCATTTACTTTTTATTTGGATGATTGCTCTTTGCTCATTATATGTTGTATTAGAAAAACCTACACTGGCCAATGTTGGTGCAAGGTCTTGTGCTATATGCCTCAGTTGGATCATTCTCATTGAACCAATTGATTATGAATTTTATTTCACTTCTTGCTTAAAATTACATTGCAAAATTTTTTCCTTATTTTTAGTATACTATCCTTCTATTTGACATAGTCTCATATAAACTATCTTTTTCCTTGATTGTAGTACTAAGTCAACCTAGTTTACCCAATACTCCTTTCTACCAATCTAGATACAATACTAAGTCAACTTGGTCAAATATATGTCCTTATCAAACTATTTTTTTTCCTATCTACAATACTTAGTCAACTCTATACTCTTCTATCTCTTATTTATAGTACTAGGTCAAATTGCTTGACTCTATACTCTTATCTGCCTCCTGTATCTTTTTGATTTGCATCAAATTTTCCTTCCCTAATCTCTCTCCTTCATCATGAAATTCTTATTTAAAGACAACACTGAGTTAAATTCAATAAATATTATGAATCTTACCAACCCTAATAGGTTTTCCCATAATAATCTTGTGGATCCTATCCTAAATGAAAGTAACGTGCATATAACCACTCACACCACAAAATATAGAACCCCTCCTCATTTCTTTTCACTTTGAAATCCTTTCTTCTCATTTGAAGATCAAGCTGGATTAGAGTATACAATATAAATTCTCTTCTTCATCAATGAATTTTCTCAAAATTAAGGAAAGGATCCTTTTACTATTTACCATCTCATGATAAGTGGTCAAGTTGAGGAAACCCATTTACTTTCTCCCATGTTCTCACATAAATTTAGGGATACTAGTTTCTTTGATTATTAACCTCTTCCCTCTATTTTAACCCCTTCTCATACCATGAATTATTCCTCCTTGATTTAATCTACCTCTATGCCTAGTATCTCTACTAACATGGTAGGTTCAACATTTAGTGGGCCTCTCCCGAGACCCACTCTTCTTAATTTTTCAACTAGTGCATCATTTTCTACCCATGGTAATCATGCCTCTATTGATGCTTCTTATCATCCCTCTACTAGTTTATATTTTGCCATAGAAGCAAATTATGGCACTTGTGCCTCACTTACTAATAATTATTCTCAAGCTCCTACTATCACTCATAGTGGTACCCATGCCACTACTACCAATTCTAATGCTTCACATAATTCCAATAATACTAATCAAACCCATCAACTTATATTACAAAAATATTAATCAAATAAATTATTTCCAAGCTAACAATGAAAATCAAATGATGTAAATGTAAAATCATCTTATCCATCTTCAAACCCACCCTCAATAGATTCCATTGGGCACACATAACCAGAATGTTCCCCTTCCTCCTCTTCAGGATTCCCATGGTAATATTATCCCTCAAACTCCTCTTGTTAATAAAAAAATAAAGCATATTAAAAATAAGCCTCTTACATCTCAAATTGATAATATTTATATAGGAGGTATCACCCTTACCATTTCTTATAATGGATCAACTGATCCTACTCTTCATTTTAAAAAAATTGAAAATCTATATAAACACTAGATTAAGTTAAATACCTTTGCCTCTACCAAACTATTAGTAAAAAATCTCATGGGTGATGATTTAGATTGGTATAACCAACTCAAATCTCATTCCATTACAAGTTTTTAAGACTTAATTAATGATCTAGTCCAAGAATTCTAAACTATTTCTCCCTGAGAATACCTTGGCCCATTTTATTAATTATAAACACCTTGATACCAAAACTACATAAGATTTTATCAAATGATGGAAGAACTTGTCTAAAAAGTGTGAACAAAATATGGTTGATGACAAACTCTTTCATTTGTTTACCAACTTTCTTTTTCCTAAGTTATAATATCAGGTATGAACTCTCTCACCACTTACTTTAGAAGAGGCCATTGACCAAGTAAAATATCAATATTTCCTTATAAATCAATTTGATCCATCCCAAAATTTTATGGGTACTTACAAGTTAATCAAGAATACGAATCATCATGCTACAAATGATGGTGTAACCGAATCTTATGATACTATACTATTCAAGATCTTGTTCCCAACCAAACTTCGAAACAAGTTTCCTCTCCCAACCATATCACTAATCCTCATTTATCTTCAACCAATAACATCAATGCTCCTAAAAATTTATCCTTAGCATAATTACAAAAATGTATACTAAGGCCTATACCATGAGAACTTGATCCCACTTGACCCATGAAATCTTGGTCCGATCTCAATAATTTTTGTTGGTTTCATGCTAGTTAGGGTTATTCTCATGAGACTTGCAGGTAGCTTCATAATTGGTCTATGGATTTCCTTCTTGGTCCCAATTTTGACCATGATTATATAATTTGTAAACTTCAACAAGCTTATGACGTTGCCTTTAAATCCCATGAAACAAAAACTAAATCTAAAGATTTGAACTAGGATAATGCTCATTTGGCCATTTAAAAAGATCCTCTTCTAAATCACCATGATAACTAAGATAAATCGACATCGTATACCAATCATGTTGACAGTCTTCTTGATCCAAATCTTGAAGAGAATGTGGTCAATATGAATAATATGTGAAGGGTGGTTTATTTTATTGATCCTCATCCTATCCACACCCCTTAATTATCTCACACATTTCATGTTATCCAAGACTCTTCTCCAACTCACTTGACTAAGTTGGGGAAATAAGACCCTTTGATGAACCAATTCCACCATCTCCCTTGAATAACACTTATCACACCATTTCTACCATTACTCTAGCTTCTTTAGCTATCACTAATGATCCTCAAACTTTTATCAACACTTCTTCTAAGCTATATTAAACTAAACCTACCCCATCTTATCAAAATAATCAAGAAACTTGTCCTTCAATTAAATATTCAACCTCTTATCAACATAAATTCACATGTACTTTAGCTCTTCCTTGAGGACCTCCTTCAATACTATGCACCTATTTCCAACAATCATCTTATGGGTTATGATGAGTGGGATCCTATTATGGAGCTTACTAATCTCTCATCTCAAATCCCATTTCTCAAACTTATACAAACCTCTCTATGGCATTGTAATCATCTTATGCAAATTTTGTTTAAAATGAACATCTTTCATCCTCTCGTGGCAGGACATGAATCCACCTTATCTAGATTAGAAGATAACATTTAAAAAAACATAAAGAGATGTCTATAAATGTTGATGAAATAATGGAAACTTCTCTTTCCCTTAAATTCCCCATTACTTCTATGATCCCTGATGAGATTATGATTCATGCATATGAACCTCCTCTATTTATCAATGTCCAAATCGGTGATATCTAAGTCAATCATGATTTAATTGATGAGAGATCTAGAAATTGTGTTGTCTCTCTTGATTTTATCAAAACCCTTGGATATTCAGAGTGTAATCTTAAATCCACATGCAACACAAGTCAAGGTTATGACCAAAATCAAATTCCTCCTTTAGGTTATGTATGGTTCCCCATTATAGTCCCACATATCACCATCCATTTGAAGGTGATGATCTTTAACTTTCCTCTATCCTATAACATTCTACTTGGTAGGCCATAGACTCATCGCATGAGAGCAATTACCTCTTCCACTTGAAAATGCATCAAATTTACTCACAATGGATTCATTTATAGGATTCAAGGTGAAACTAACCCTTGGAATTTTGAATAATTATAAGACCGTGGTGTATTCAAGATTCCTACCCTTGAACCTTTTCCAAGCATTCCATTTCATGAATCTCAATGATTTAACTTTCCTATTAATTCCACCTGAGGTTATAATGGTCACCCTAAACTTATGAGGAATGTACCCCCTAACCTCCTATATTCTAATGATGATAAGACTACTGAGATCAATATCAAGTTTAACACCATGGGTCTCTCACCTCATCTCATCTCTTAGCTTCCCCCTTATTTACAACCTCATTTCTATCAACCACCTAGTGATGATATACCCATTGTCTTAACTAAGACTCGACATTCCATTCATCATACCACATCAAATGATAAGGTCATCCCTACTTTACACCATTGACCTTCATACACCTGATTATGATGATTATTATACCTTAGATGATCCATTCTTAAGAGGTCTAGTTTAGGCCTGTGATGCTAAAATTATTTGTTATCATTCCTCTTTGCTTTAGTCTTTTAATATATCTACTAGCATTCCATCCTATATTTTTCCTAATTTTATTATTTTTCCTCTTTATCATAGGGTAGAGATGATGTGCACACCTCCAATTTATAAAGAGCCTTATAGGAGTATGATTATGGATCATGCTATGACTGGTCCCTATTGCTTTTCCAGATACCAAGACCCCTCGAGCTGACTTATCCCTGAGATGCTTATGATTATCCTTTAATCTTCTCTAGATCTCACCCCTCTCATAGTAGAGCTTAGATTGGATTCCATTCCCACTCCCACTCTTGTTCAGTCTCTTCTTATTTCTGATCCTATTGCTCCTTCAATTGAGCCTTGTCTAGTCTTTCCACTAGCCCCACCTTTATTTGGTGATGGTTTACTCCATTTAACGCAACTTGCTCCTTTGCCCACCAAATGGGTTGATCAGCGATATTATGACATTCATAAAGTTTCCAATCATTAGACTAGAGACCATTCATTATACCAATCTTATTTAGCTTCTATTTCCACTCTTATGAGTATACCCACCAAGTCTACTCATAAGTGTATTTGTTGCTTCCATGACATAGATAACCATTCATTCATGCATTATCAAAAGTTGTGGAAATATATTGACACCTTGCATTCCACCACTCCTCAACCTTTAGATAAATCTATACCTCCCCTAAAATTGTTAGCTGAATATATTCCCAAATATGGAGAGGTATATTGTATCTGTCACCAATATGGTACCCATCATATAGATCATTGTTGCATCCTTCAATAGCATCTCAATGATCATCTCCTTACCATTCTTGTACCTTTTACCCTTCTTCCTATATGTCACTCTTGTAATAATGCTCCCACTTATTCCCTCCTGGTTCCACCTCCTGTGGTTCCATTTCCACCAATGAGTCCCTCACCCGTGAACCTTCCTTCACTCGTGGATCCATCTCTATCGATGAGTCCTTCACTAGTGGAACCTTCTCTACTAATGACCCCTTCATCTCCTACAAAATCTACTACTATGAATTCTCCTAAGCATCTCCTACATGATATCCCTAATCAACATGATCCTTCAATCATTCCTACATTTTTTTCAAAGAGATTTGACATGAAGTATGTTTTCAACTTTAACTGAAGATCGATGAGACATTAGCTATAGTTTGAATTTAAATTCATAGAGCCTTATCAGCTGTTATGGATAATGTGTGTGGATAAATATATCAATACTTATGAGCATATACATGGTGTTCTTACATTTTTATTTAGATTGAACATGTGATCCAAATTTATATTTATCTATTTTATATCATTTGACATTATGTCAAATTCTTATCTATCTTACATGATGACTTTTGTTTCACATTACATGTTACTTATGATGTTAATTTTATTCTTATGTTCTCTTATGCGCTATTTTTCATAATCCCATATTTGTTCTTCTTGAGTTCATTTCTTATGGTTACCTTATCTTTTTTCATAATTGTTTTCTATCTTATCTCTATAAACATGGCTAATTATTATTGTGACTTGGTTATACAAACCTTGATCCATTTAATCATTCTTTCTTTACCATGTGATTAGTTATCAAATAATTCATCTCATTATAATCTCTCTTTTTTGGTCCACTTTAGATCAACTCTTATTCCCCTTTATTCACTTTCACAAACTAAGAATACACATGGTTGAGTCTTGAGATAACATGTTGGTTCATCGTTAAGCCTAAGTGTTCTAGTTAGTCATGTATTTGGATACTTATCTTCCTTTATCCAAAGCATAAATCTCATTCATGTGTATCACTCTATCTCATTGAAAAGTCAAATCATTTAACAAAAGATAATGATATAAAAGGCAATATTCAAAAATTTAAAAATTTAAATCACATTAAAAGATGTGATTCTAAGCACATCTTGTTAGGAATTAAGTGAATGTAAATCAGATTTATTAACCACCATAAAATCACAAAAATATATTTTAAATGTGTGAAAATCAGATTTAATTATGTGAAAACAATTCCTTCAAACCATAGTTTAATGAAAGCATAAAAGTAGAGAACAAAAATATAAATAAAACATAAAATAGATATACCGTGGTTCACCCAATATGGGCTACATCCACCAAGAAAGTCATCAAATAAATTAGTAATCTGAAACAAGATTACAATGAACTCTCACAAAGATAGAAAAATCTCCTGTAGAAAATGTTGCACAAAAAATTGTACTTTCACCTACACATGTATAATCATGTATCTCATAAGATGCTAAAACCACAACCTGTAAATGAACACCTACACTTTTGACTTTGTCTCTCAAAAGCCACACTAGTAAATAAGAATTATCAACAACATCTCATAGGTCACACCACACCCTATATAAATAGTAAATGATGTGGAAAACATCCTCCCAAGAGAAAACTTGCCATCCTTACCTAGGATAGGCTCTATCCACAAGATGACATGCCATTTCCACCTTTCAAAGCATATCTAAAAGGTACTTATAGGAGGAACATGCCTTTCTTCTCCAAATGGCACAACTTCCAATGTGGAAGTCAAACACACTTCCATAATACATCAAAAAATTATTTAATACTACATTTAATAATTTTTCTCCTCCTAATGCATCATAAAAACAAGTAAATACATCATTTAATAATTTATCCTAATAAATCATGTAAATTATTAAATACATCATTTAATAATTTTCTTTGAATGCATTACAAAAATATTAAATAAATAATTAATTCCCTAGAACAAGGAAATCAATCCCACTTCCAACAAACATGGAAGTATACATAAAATTATTAAATAAACATTTAATAATATTCACCCCCATAAGGACAAAAGGAAAAATGTTCTTCCCACATCCTTGGAGCTATTTAGGCCCCTAAAGTGTACCAACAAGGTCATGTGAAAGCCCCAAAGGCCTCCACACTCAACAATCTCCCACTTGGAGACCTTTTCTCCTGAATAGAATCTATCACTGCTCCATGACCACTAAGGCCAACCAAATCTGAACATAGTCTCAACTTGTCTAATGTGAGCACTTTGGTCATCATATCCACATGATTCTAGCTAGTATGAATCTTCTCCAACTTCACCAAGTTCTCCTCTAAAGCTGTCCTGATGAAGTGATAACATAACTGAATATGTTTCATCCTTGAATGGAAAGTGGAGTTATTTTCCAAATGAATAACACTCTAACTATCACTGTTTAATCTCCTAATTTCCTACTCATGCCCCAACTATTGAAACAAATCTTGTAACCAAATAATCTCCTCACTAGCCTCTGTGGTAACAACATACTCTACCTCTATGGTTGACAAAGCCACAACCTTTTGTATCCTAGAAATCTAACTAATCATTGTATCTCTAACAGTAAATATATATCATGTAATAATCCTCCTACTATCAATATCCCCTACCATATCTGAGTCCATATAACCATGAAAAGTGGTATATAATCCACCATAACATAATGCAACATCAATGGTTCCTCTCAAATATCAAAGAATCCATTTCACTGCCTACCAATGCTCATAATCTAGATCACTCATATACCTACTCACAATTCCCACTGCATGGGAAATATCTGACCTAGTACTAACCATGGCATACATCAAGCTATCAATTGAAGAAGAATAAGGTACTTTAGACATCTTAAGATTTTTAGCTTCCATCTTGGGACATTACTCCTTTGATAATCTAAAGTAGTCTGCTAAAGGAGTAGCAATAGATTTAGCATCCAACATACTAAACCTTTCCAAGACTTTATTCACATACTACTATTAGGATAAAACTAGCTTCCTCTCCTTCCTATCATGAGTAATCCTCATACCAAGGATTTGCTTTGCTGTACCCAAATATTTCATATCAAAGGAGTCACTAATCTATTTCTTGAGCATATGAATATGTTGTATGTTCTTTCCTGAAACTAACATGTCATCCACATAAAGGCATAAAATAATAAAGGAACCATCATCAAAATGTTTGATGTATATGCAATGGTCAGAATTACACCTTTGATATTCTTGTTCTAACATAAAATAATCAAGTTTTTATACCATTTCTATGGAGCTTGTTTAAGGCCTTACAAGCTCTTCTTTAATCTGCACACATAGTTCTCCTTCCCTTTGACCTCATATCCCTATAGCTGCTTCATATACAATTCTTCATCCAAATCACCATGAAGAAAATCAATTATTACATCTAACTGTTCTAAGTGCAAATCCTCAACTACAACTAAATTAAGAATAGTCCTAATAGAAGTCATTTTTATAACAAGAGAATTTTTTTTTATAAAAATCAATACCTAATTTTTATGCAAACCCCTTGACCACCATCCTGGCCTTATACCTTTTTCCCCCATGATCCTCTTCTTTTATTATAAAGATCCAATTATTTGGAAATACACTCTTACCCTTGGGTAGCATTACCAAATCCTATGTTTGGTTCTCCATGAGAGATCTATGCTCTTCATCCATGGCTTGTTCCCATTTTAGCCTGGCATCTACTTGCATTGCTTCCTCATAACACTCTAGTTCTCCATTTTTAGTAACAAATAATTAAAAAAAAGGAGAAAAATGTTTAGGTGCTTTTCTTACCCTAGAAGATCTTCTTACCATAGGAGTTTGGGGTCCTTGTGTAGAAGATTCCTAAACTGATTCATTAGATACTTTGCCATCTTTAATGTCATCCAATACTATGTACTCTTTCTATTCCTTTTCCTATTCCTAAAATTGATCCTTATACATGAATTTTTCATTAAAGAATACATCTCTAAACTAAAATAATTTATTATCCTTAATGCTCCATAAATGGAAACCAAAGTCATCCTCACCATATCCAACAAAGGTGTATTTCTTTTATTTATCCTCTAACTTGGTCCTATTCTCTTTCTTGATGAGGGAAAAAGACTCACATCCAAATAATCTAAGAAAATAATAATCAACATTCTTACCAGACCAAGCTTGTTCAGGAATGCCTCCATCCAAAGGCATATAAGGTCATCTATTAATTATATATACTAATGTGCTAAATACCTATACCAAAAACTGTTCATCCATTATTGTTATGTTCATCCTTTCAGACACCCCATTCTATTTCAGAGTTCATAGAACCATCCTTTGCCTATGGATTCCATTATTAGAACAATAATCAAAGAAATCATTACTACAATACTCACCTCCATTATCTGATCTGAGAAATTTTAATTTTAGACCCATTTCATTCTCAACCAAGGCTTTCCACTTCTTACAAGTGTCAAATACATCATATTTATTTTTAATATAATAAAACCAAACTTTCCTAGTTTCATCATCAATAAAAGTGACATAATAATTGGAACCACCAATAGAAGATACCTGAGCTAGTCCCCATACATATGAATTTACCAACTCTAACTTGTGCTCTTTCTTTGTGGGTCTAACTTTTAGGAACTTAATCAGCTTCTATTTACCATACACATAATTCTCACAAAAGTCTAGATATAGATCTTTAAATATAGGCAACTTATGTTTTAAGATCTCCATGCCCTTATGGCTTATATGATCAAGCCTGTAGTGCCACATAGTTGCATTTCCATTTGCAACAACTAAATCACAAGAATCAACACTACTTGTCAAATATAAAGTACCAAATTTATTACCTCTCAAAATCACAAGAGATCACTTGGTAACTTTCCAAGAATCTGTAGTAAACATAATTTAACATTCTTCACTACCCAATTTCCCCATTGAAACCAAATTCCATCTCAACATAAGCACATGTATAACATCCTTAAGTAGCCACATGTTCCCATTCTACATTTTCACCTGAATAAAACTTATCCATACTATCTCACATGGTTCATCATCACCAAGATATACATTTCCTAGATTCTCTTGAACATCATACAAAAAATAATGCCTATGTGGGGTGGCTTGAAAATAAGACCCTGAATCTAATACCCAAGACTCAATAAAATTATCCAAAGAAAGAATTAAGGCATCCTAACTAGTTTTACCTGATGTCACATTTACCTCATTCATTTCCTCCTTGTTTCCCTTCTTATCCTGAAGTGACCAACAATCCTTCTTTGAGTGTCCACTCTTCCCACAATGCCAACATATCATTTTGGCTTTAGATCTTGATTTAGATATACCTTTTGACTTTCCATGGTTTTCTTTTCTCTTGTCTTTTTGCCTCCCTCTAGTATCAATAGACAAAGCATTACTTGAAGATGATTTACTAGTGCTTTTCCTTCACATCTCCGCACTAAGAATCACACCTACAACATCCTCAAAATTGAAGCTTCTTTTGGTAGGGACTGCATTAATCACAACCATAACCAAACCATCCCAACTATTTGGTAAAGAACATAAAATTAGAAAATCTCTAACTTCATCATCAAACTTAATTCCAACCAAAGTGAGCATACTTACAATTGTATTAAAATCATTTAAATGATTAGCAATAGAACCATTCTTAGAAATTTTCATGTTAAATAATATTTTCATAAGAATTTTTTTATTTGAAGCTAAGGGTTTCTTCTACAACTTTCCAAGTTTATCTATGAGATCCTTTGTAGATTTTTGATATGTAATGTTAAATGTAACAGAAGATGCAAGACATAAATGTATGGCTCCCAATGCCTTTCTATCAATAAATGTCTAATCTACATCACTCATACTTATAGGTTGTCCTCCTTTTCCCTTCAAGGGAAGTTGAAGTTCTTTTTGATATAAGTAATCCTCCATCTGCATTTTCCACAAACCAAAATTTTTACCATCAAATTTCTCCACTCTGAATCTGATTTCTTCTCCCATAGCTCCCACTCAAGCTAATAACCTTTCCTATGATTTACCACTTCAGCTAAAACACCACCAAAGATCTGATACCAATTGTTAGGAATTAAGTGAATGTAAATCAGATTTATTAACCATCATAAAATCACAAAACTAGATTTTAAATGTGTGAAAATCAAATTCAATTATGTAGAAATAATTCCTTCAAACCACAATTTAATGAAAGCATAAAATGAGAGAACAAAACCATCAATAAAACATAACATATATATAATGTGGTTCACCCAATGTAGGATACATCCACCAAGAAAGTCCTAAAATAAATTAGTAATCTAAAACAAGATTACAATGAATTCTCGCATAGATAGAAAAATCTCCTATAGAAATTGCTGCACAAAAAGCTGCACTTTCACCTGTACTTACACAATCTTGTATCTCACAAAATGTTAAAACCATACCCTATAAATGAACACCTACACTTTGAAAAATACCTACACTTTTGACTCTGTCTCTCAAAATCCACACCTACAAATAAGAATTATCAACCTCTCATAGGTCACACCACACCCTGTATAAATAACAAATGGTGTGATAAACATCCTCCCAAGAGAAAAATCACCATACTCACCTAGGATAGGTTCTATCCACAAGATGACACACTATTTCCACATTTCAAATCATATCTAAAATGTCCTTAGAGGAGGAACACACCATTCCTTTCTAAATGGCACAACTTCCAATGTAGAAGTCCAACCCACTTCCATAATACATCAAGAAATTATTAAATACTGCATTTAATAAATTCTCTTCCTAATGCATCATAAAAAAAAGTAAATAAATCATTTAATAATTTCTCCTAATGCATCATGAAAATTATTAAATACATCATTTAATAATTTTCTCCTAATGCATTATAGAAATATTAAATAAACAATTAATTCCCTAGAACAAGAAAATCAATCCCACTTCTAACAAACATCAAAGTATACATGAAAATTATTAAATAAATATTTAATAATATTCACCCACATGAGGAGCAAAGGAAAAATGCACTCCCCACATCTTTGGAGCTCTCTAGGTCCCCAAAGTGTATTGACAAGGTCATGTGATAGCCCCAAAGGGCTCCACAGTCAATACATCTCCTTTTTCTAATCAAAGATAAAACTCCATAGTTAGCCTCATGATAAATTTGAGGTCCATTGTGGTGTGGTAGGCTAGTAGATTATAGAAAGAGAATGAAAATATATTTGAGTGCTGCCTACTTTCTCATATAAGTACCCAATCTTTGTAGTTACCGACATATCTATAAGGGGTGTTAAGGAATGGGGAACACATTATGGGAAGGTAGGTTCATTTTAATTTTCTTGTTCAAAACCTAAAAACATGAGTTGATCTTAATACCACACTTATTTGCTTATGCAACTTTATGTCTATAGCAAATAGGTATCCTTTGTACATTGATGGTCACTAATCACTTAGTGTCTTCTCATGTCCTTAATGTGCCTCATTTCTCCTAAGGTCTTCTCATAAGATGCCTACATTATGCTTCTTACATTACCTTTTTCACTCCCTACAATCCTGATATTTCCCCTTGAGAAATATTGATTTGTTCACTAATCACTCCCCTTGAGGATTCCATTTGTGAGTTTTAGTGTAAAATCATAGATAGGACTTAGACTTCCTCACAAATTACCAAATTTTTTACATTTATCATTAAAAACATCCCATTTTACCATATTTTCACATTTTTTCCACCTCTTTGGTGTTCCCTTTGTGAGTTGTAGTGTAAGACCATGGATAGGACTGGCCTTCCTCACAAAATTTTTCAATATCCAAGTCACAATGAAATTACATGTGTCAAATATGAGATAAGATGTGATTAATTATGAGTTACATGTCATTAACATGCTTCCCATATTTAGTATGTTTTATGCTTACTTCATTAATATTTCATCTTTTATCTTCTTATTTTCAGATTGCATGTAAGAATCCAACCACTTTTCGTAAGTTTTTCATACTTCCCAACTTGAATTAGTGTGATTAATTTAAGAACAATTTACCAATTTTTTTAATCTTTTCATACTTCCCAATGTGATTTATTGTGATTTATTGACTTAATTGATTAATTTTTTTATACCATTATTCTTTCACATGCTTTCCATTTTATTATATTATTTTCATACTTCCCAATGTGATTTAGTGTGATTTTACTTATTTTAATTTGGTGCCAATCTTTTTTATGGTTTAAAAACATTTTTTTCCCTCTTGTGTACCACATTTTTGGTCCATCATACTTATTCATCTTTTGTTATTTCAGATTTCCCATCGTGATATAGTGTGTAGTACATTTGTTTTTGATTAATTATACTTTTCCAACTTTTTTTGCCTATTTCTTTTTAACCATGTACGTGTATTACATAATGTTATAAAAGACAACACAACACATATATTTTCTATATCTAGAAAGAAATATATCCATGCATCCACAACCACAACCAAAATACAACATATAAGATCAACATCCAATTGTCAAAATAAGATATCTCTATAAATATCATGTGTTTTAATACAAAGTATAAAAATACATCACTTCATCTCTAAGGTTGGGATCCATCCTATCTATCTCATGGCCTAGCCACACCACCCATAGATGCCTCACACTATCCCCCATGAATAGTATGCTATAAAGAGGATGTTTGAGATCTCAAGCCTACTACCTATCCTTATAGGTTGGCCACTTGGGCATGTACCTATCCCAACTAGATAATGGTATCCATATGTGTAGCTCTCTCTTGAGCTAGGGCCTACCAAGCTTGTACCTCTCCTACTCCCACCCATACTAGTGGTTGTATCCCATCTCTATGTGCCTGTAGATGCCTTGTGACCTCCCTTACTAGTTTGAACTAGCCTTCTTGAGCTAGGATAGATGGTACCACAAGATCATCCAATGTGGTAAGGTTGTATAGTGTCAATACCCCATCCAAAATATCATGGTGTACCCCCATCATCGGGGATCCCCATCTGATAGCCTCCTGATTTGTAGGATCTACAAAATTCAAACTAGATAGATATCAAATCACATATACTTCTTAAAATCTATCTACCTAAAAACTTATACAACTAGTATTCTATCATAAAGACTAAAAATTACAACATTTATTACCTTTCCCAGTGTAACAAATCATCATCTCCCTATTTGCTCATCCATTGAGTATGGTCTCTCTATTGACTCATCCTCTGAGTACCTCATCTCAGCTATTATCTCCTCACCATCCTAGCTCTCTAGGCTCTCATTAGGTTTTTCAAAAATCTATTTTTCTTAGAATAGAAAATAATATCAAATTAATTATTTTTCACCCTATTTATATTTACTATTCATAATTATTTACCCTTAAAATATTTACCATCAAATTTCTTGTTTTGATCATATCTTCATTTCTACTCACTCATTTTCTAAACCATAAAAAGTTATAAAATCCTGATATCATAGAGAATTTTTATAACTATTATATACATAGGTTGAGAATTTTATTATTTTTTGCTCTTTTGTGCTAATCTCTATAGGTTCGCCTAAAGTTCCTCACATTTGATGCATTCACATCTCTCACATTTACTTCTTTATCTACAACACTAATATAAGTAAATGTATGTGTTTTTCAATTCTATCCTTTCATTTATCTTATTTTCTCCTTACTACACTTTATTTAGTATCAAAATTATGTGTCATCATGTTCTATTCTTGAAGCACCATCCCCTGTTGTACTTACATGACACGTGATGAGCTTTGAGTGGGGTATATGTATACACATACTATTTTCAAAATTTTATTAATTAATGGTACTCTCTATCTTGTAGGAATGTATCGAGTCTCAATATTTTTGAGTGCACACCCTATGAGGTGCACTGAGAAGGGAGTGGGAATACCATTAGTGATTCACAAGATTATTGTCCCCTTTTCCACTTGCTATCTACATGCTTATCTCCTAAAAACCATTCCCCTAAGCTTGGCCTTCTATTTTGCACACTCTTCTAGCCTTTTACCACCTTCATTAGCCCTTTTCCTAACTTAAAACCTCTTTTGATAGTTTACATGACTATGTCATCTGTGCCAACCCTGTACTCTTATTGAAAAAACTTATTTAGGGTCTAGGTCGGCCCCTGGCTAACCTAGTCCATGATCTAGTGAGTTTTTATCAATAACGATACTAGGTCAACTGGGTCAACCCTATCGACCAAAATTTTTAGAAGGGTTTAGGGTTATATCTTCCTATAAAAATAAAATCATTTTACCATTATTTAGAGAAGAGAAGAAGTAAGATATATTTCACATCTACTCATCCACCATTCTACTTGAGGAGAAAGCTTAGGGTTTCATACTTTCTTTCGAGATACAAATATTATCTTTTGGAGAAGTATTTTAGATGCATTAATAGGTTGTGTAGCCTATATTTGATTTAACCTTGTCATCCTTACATACCAAAATAACCTCTTATGAAACACCTTGACCAAGGGCTCAACAGGTTCATCTTCAAAAGTAAGTATTCTTAACTTTGTTCCTGATTTATAATAGTAGATATATATGTATTTATACTTATTTTCCATGTATTAGGATTCAATATATATTAACATGAGTATATTTATTATATGCATGTTTAATTTTATTGTTTATTACCCCCACTTTCTGCCACAAGCTTTGGTGAACACTAGATTAGATTTTGCTTTACTTGTTATTACTTTAGTGAATATAAAAACATAGGATCTAGTTAGGGTTATTGCATGATTTTGATTGATTGGAGCATTTGGAAACCTCCATAGTGATATTATTGTGGTAATATATCCCTTAATTCAGTATAGTAGATCCATATTGGTCATATTGCTGATTATCTAATGTATCCCCAATTGGAAGTGTAAGTAGGATCTATCTTCTTCGAGTTAAGATTGATTTGTAGATATGATGGATTTATAATTACATATAGAACCTACACTTTAATGGTGCCAAATGTCTTCAAGGAGCTAGGGTAGGTTGTATTATCACTAAACCTCATGGTAAAATAATCCTTTTGGCATTTTGGCTCACCTTTAATATCACTAATAACATGGAAGAATATGAAGAGTTAATCTTAAGCATGATAAAAACACTTGACTTAGATATTTCATATTTGAATGATTTGGGTGTCTCCCAAATTATTTATCATTAGGTTAACAATGATTACCAATGTAAAATTAAAAATCTTATCGCTTATCATCAAATGGATACTACCCTCACCAAAGAGTTCACATCTTTTACCATTGAGCCCATTTTGATAAGCCATAGCTCTACTATCAACTCTCTTTATTCTTTGGCATCCTTATTTTATTTGCATAAAGTTATTAGTGATTCCCAATTTCTTATTCAAATAAGAAAGTCCCCATTTTTAATCTGATTATAGGATTCACTTATCTATCAAATTGAGGTTGTCACTATTCAACAAAGCTCATGATATAAAGATGTTATCTAATTCCTTGAACATCAAACTTATCCTATATATATAGATTCTCATAAAAAGACTAGAATTCAAAAATAAGCTTTTAAATATGTCTTTTGATACAATACCCTTTATTATCATAATACAAAAGGTACCCTGATTCACTATGTAATCAAATAAGAGGTCCTTCCTCTCCTCTAACAAGAACATGGGGGAAGTTGTGGTGGTCACTATAGAAAACATATTATAGCTCATAAATACCTACACATAGGATAATTTTAGCCTACTCTCAAAAAGGATACTATTAATTTCACTAAAAATGTAGTCCTTACTAACTCCATGATGATCTAATCGATTCACCACTAGCTGAGATCTAAACTATGAAATCTCCTTGGACATTTTTCATGTGGGAATTATATCTCATCGACAAACTACCTCAATCATAAGATGGGCATGTTTTTATCATCACAAATACTGAATATTTTACCAAATGGGTAAAAGTCATGCTTCTTATCAATGTCACAGGAACTAAAATTAAAAAAATTATCCTTAACCAAATCATTTATCATTTTGGAGTTCCACATATTATCATTTTTGATAATGGAGGTAATTTCAACAATAAGGACGTGAAGTAGTCACATGTTAAATTCAAAATATCCCATAAATTTTCCACACCTTATCATCTAAAATATAATGGCCAAACTGAGTCCACCAATAAAATTCTCAATAAAATCCTTCAAAAAACCATCTATGTAACTCTCACGAATTGACATCTTCATTTATATCTTGCACTTTGGGCCTATCATACTAGTATACGTACTACCACCAGGGCAACACCATTGTCGTTCATCTATTGAAAGTTAATCTTCCCTCCATATAAATTTATCTTCATGATATCATTCTCGATGAGGAATTACATGATGCTCACCTTCATGCTTTTAATCTTCTTGATGAACACCATTTAGCTTCTCTATAACATAATTGCCAATACGAGGCTCATATCACCAAAAAACACAATAAAAAGGTTAAAGTTTGCACTTTCAAAGTTGGTAATCTAATCCTTAAATTAGACTATACCCTTGATAAAGAATGAAAATATGCCCAAAAATGATTGGGACCTTATTTAGTAAAAGATGTTCTTGGTCTTAGCACATATCGCCTCCAAACTAATGAGGGCCATGTTTTCAAAGAACCCACTAATGCACAAATCTTGAAGAAATACTTTTTTTTAATATTTCCCTTCTTATCATATTTATATATGTTATCCTACTAACACTTTTTGTAGGATTTCTACATGGGTCTCACCCTCTATAGCAGTTTCTCTTTCTATAAACCTTAGTTCCTTCTCTTGGTCCTTTGGTTTCTTTTTCTCATGAGTTACATTGTAATACCGTGGATAGGACCAGTCTTCCTCATGAATTCCTTTTGCTTTTATCAAATTTGAATTTTTTTCCAACAATTTTCATACCCTCTTGGGTTTTTATTTTGTGAGTTTTAGTGTAAGACCATGGATAGGACCAGGCCCTCCTCATAAATACCATTTTTACCATTTTATTTTCACATGCTTTATTTACCCTCTTGGGTTTCTCTTTTGTGAGTTGTAGTGTAAAACCATGGATAGGACCGGGCCCTCCTCAAAAATACTATTTTTTCCTTTATTTCACCCACTTAGGTTTATATTTTATATGTTGTGGTGTAAGACCATGGATAGAACTAGGCTCTCCTTATAAAATCACCATTTTTATTTCAAAACACCTTTACTTAACCAAGTGTTCCTTTTATAGAGTGTTAAGAAATGGTTAAAAATTTGTGATCCCATCTTATTAGCTTCATTTTTTGTTTCTTTTGTAGACAAAATTTGCATAAAAAACTATGTCAGCATGTTTCCCTACACGTACAACATTCTTATGGTAAGGAATCATACTTACCTGTCATTGTATCCCTTTTCATCTTTGTCACTTTTTTTGTGATTTGAAGTAATTCACATTATTTCATGTTCATTCCCTTTGATTTCATTTTATTTCATTCCAATTTGGATAAAACAAGGTCAAAGTCAAGATAACACTTTTATTTCACATGAATAAATAAGACTCTTAGACACCATGCTCTCTAAGTTCTTTTTCTTAGAAACTAAGTCCCAAATTTTCAAATGATAGTCATATTTAATACCCATGTTTGGCTCTCTGAATTTGTATGGAGGAGGAATATAAAAAATCATAAAAATTTAAAATCCAAATCATTTAAAATAAAAAGCATTTATCAAAAGACAACATAAAAATTTAAATGTCAAAATCACACCAAAATGATGTGATTCATAACACATATCATATCTCTAATCAATGATCAAATTCCATAGTTGGCCTCATGATAGAGTCGAGGTCCTTTGGGGTGTAGTAAGATATTAGATTGGAATAGGAGAATTCAAAACAAAAAATCTATGATGTTACCTACTTTCTCATGCAAGTACCCAATCTTTGTAGTAGATTGATGACTCTACAATGAGTCTTGAGGAATGGGGAACACATTGTGGGAAGTTAGGTCCATTTTAATTTTCATGCATAATAACTTCATGGGATGATATTCATACTTCATTTTTTGACCCAAGATTTGTGTTGTTAGGAAAATTTCTTCAGAGTCCTTAATGTTGAAAGTCCTTTTATTTTGACAAACCTAGTTTTAGTGTCTTGACTTCAATAAAAAGTTTATCTACCTTGATTTTTACTTCTTTCCATACACTACCCATTTCATTATCCCCTTGATAGACAAGTTTGATTCTAAATCTATTTTCCCACTTCTATATTCTCTCTTCTTCACATCTCAAAAACATGCTAGCACTACTTTATTTCAGTTTTATCTATCCTCAACACAAAATAGTATGCTTGAGTGATTATGATTATATTATTTATACCATTGATTTACATTTATATAATTTCCTTGGTTTATTTTGATTTTTCATTATCACTCTTTTTTTCAGACAACTATGTTTGTTTATATATTTTGTTGTACCTCCTTTTTTGGATAACTACATCCATTTCTATTTTTAGTACTTTTTCCATTGTTGAGTGAGGTTGGATTGTTACTCCTTACTCACCAATGTTGTTTTCTTTTTTATATACCTTTTTCATTGATGATTAAGGATTGTTATTGCTTACTCATCAATGTTATTTTACCATTATTTTCCCATCTTTGTCTAAGTAAGGATTGTTACTACTTTCACATTAATGTTTGATTATCATTTTTACTTGTATCCTTAGTCGACTTGGTCTATTTTCCTTTCTTACTTAAGGTTTAATTGTTTGAGTTTTTAAGTCATTTATTAGCCTTGACTTTTTGGTTACCCAATTTACTCTAAATTTTGACTTGGTCATTTGGCCTTAACTTAGTAGTTATCACCCCAAATTACCAAATTCTAAAATACGTCATGCCTACACCATTTCAATTATCTTAGCTTTTCTGCATTTTTTTATTTTTGCTCTTTAGTTTTATATCCTTGGGTTTGTCTAAAGTAGTATTTGCACCCTCCATGATTAAAACTAAAAACATAAAAGACAACCATCCATCGATAAAGGTAAGTCAAGGTATGCATACATTAATTTTATTTTAGTTATTTCATTTTATCCATTTACTTTCAATTATTTTATGTTTTAAAATGTTGCATTTTATTTAGCTTTAGTGTTGTGTGTTGATATGTTTTTTTCTTGAAGCAACATCCCATGTTACACCTAAGTGTCATGTGATGAGATTTGAGTGGGGCATATGTATACATATAACATTTTCAAACTTTATCAATTACTAATGCTTTCTCTCTTGTAGGACCCCATCGAGTCTGAATATCTCTGAGTACATGGTTTAAAGGATGAACTAGGAAAGGGGTGGGCAAACCATTGGTGCTTTGTAAGATTTTTATCCCCTATACCACCACTTTGTATCTATGTAATCATCTCCTATACATTTCCCTAAGCTTTGACATCTCCCTTACACACTCTCTAAGAAATTCACCACCTTACTTAGCCCCTACCTAAGCCTAAAACCCTTTTTGACATTTATCAAACAATGTCAACTTAGGCTGACCCTATATTCTAATTAATATTTTCACTTTATGGGTCTAGGTCAGCCCTGGTTGACCTAGATTGGGACTTAACTTATTTTTTGTTAATTAACAATATAAAGTTGAATTGGATTGACCCTATCGACTAAAATATTGAAAAGGTTTGGGGTTAGATTCAACTATATATACACATTAATTTTACTATTTCTTAGAGAAACAAGGAGTTAATTATTCATTTGCGCTTCTTTATAATTTACTCTTAGATCATTCTACTTGAGGAGTCATTTCTTAGGGTTTATTCTTGGAGAAGAATCTTGTCATATGGAAAAGTCTTAGATGTTTAGGCCTATCTCAGTGATCCTTACAAACCTAAACAACCTCTTACAAAGCACCTTTATCCAAGGGAGAGATTGAGTCTCTACAGGTTTATCTTCAAAGTAAGTATCTCTAACTTTACTCCTTTATTTCAATAGATAGACATAACTTAATTAATGGCTTTTGAATATATTTATCTCTCCATGCATTAGGGTGATATCTATACATAGCTCAATTAGAATTATTCTATACATGTTTACTTTTTATGTTTATTACACCCACTTTATTCCATAAGATTTGGTGAGCACTACATTAGATTTTACTTTACTTTGAATATGCTTGTGAATATGATAACATAGGACCTAGCTAGGGTTATTACGTAGTGTTGCTTGACAAGAGGCTTTGGAACCCTCTCTAGTGATATTATTGTTATAAGAGACCCCTTGGTTATGTCTAGTGGATCTATCTTGGTTATGACCCTAAATGTCTAAATGCATCAACAAACGGAAGTGTAAGTAGAATTTATCTTCTCCAAGCTAGGATTGGTTATTAGGTTAGCTGTATTTTCTTTTATATACATAATGTATCCTATATGAACATACTCAATGAAATTCATGATTCACTAAAAGAAATGAGTGTATGATGGAAGTATATTTTAGAGACTCGTCATACAATGATGTCGATATCTAAAAAATGGCTCATCTATCAAAAGAATATAGAAATTACCAAGGGGAATTCAAATGTTGTTGGAGTCAAGAAATTTGAAATATATAAAACATCCCTTCAAATTAAATCCAAATCAACACCTCCTCCAACTATAGGCCCATCTATTGGGAAGACTTCTTAGAAGACATTTTATTCTTATTCTACTTTAGTTTTTCTCAAATTCTCAATATTCTTTTATAGAAAATAATATAAAATTGTAATGTGAATAAAAAAAATTTGGATTATGAAGGGTCAGTCCATTCCTTCCTAAACTCTATAAATAGGATAAATGGTTATTATACAAGGGCGGTTTGATCTCATTTTAATTTTTATTGAAAGGAAAAGAGAAATAGACTTTGTATTCATTCTTCCAAATAGGAATATGAGGAAAATTATGGAATTTTATGTCTAGTATTTTATTTGTGGACGTGTGTTTTTCTTCTATTGATGCACATACTTCAACTCTAAAGTAATACAGGATTTATCACGATACTAACATATTAATTTTCAAATTCCTTCTCATTCATGCATAATCCTTCACATTATTTTTAATTTTTTATTTAGTTTGAAATCAATAAAACCCAATACTCCATTCAACTTGTAAATATTATAAATATGTTTATTTATATTATTTTTATTTTTAATAAAGGAAACCTCCCCTTAAAAAAATGAGACACTTTTTATTTTCTTCATTGTTTCAAAATATAAGACTTATCAAAGTACCAAATATTTCACCAAAACACTAGATGTGTCTCTATAGGATTTTATAGTTTGAGTTTTATGTTGCCTATGCAATTTATCTTGATGATTAGAACTATACCTTATCTTCACATATGTGTAGGGAAAATATGTTGTATGGTTGAATATTTTATTTGACCTAGATTGAACACTCCAAAAAAATAAAATTAATTGAGTTGGGAAATCACCAAAGTATCATTACAAACTACCTATTTCACATGTTCAAAATTAGAATCCCAGTAATTCTTATGTTGTCTAAATGTAATATATTAAGTAAGGGTTTAAACCTCGTGTTCCCTAGAATTGAAAAATGTAACACTAAAGTCTAATTACCATCCTCTTACACAAGGGAATTTATAAATAGATAAAGATAAATAAGTGTTTCAAGTGTGGAAGATTTGATTCAATGAAACATCAGTTGAATGGAGAAGCTTGGCTCTAGGCTTGACCCTTAGTGTAGTGAAGTATCAAATGTTCTCACTTTATATATATCTTCTATTCTTCTAACCATGAAATGACTTGGAAAGACCATGTATTTATAGGATGATCTAAGATAACTATTGTGCCTTGAAAACCCTTAGAAAATACAAATGGGAAGGGTTAAGGCTCATGAACAATAACAATAAAGTGATAGACCTACAAAGATAAAATAGACAAACTTGTATGGGTATGGATTTATCCAAGATGAGCCTATACAACCTTGTCCAAGAGATAAGTTGGGATTTATTTTTGAGGCAAGTTTAGTTGATAGATAAGATTACACTAAATGTATAAACTATTAACATCTAGGTAGGCATTGAAGTGATTTTGAGATTTATGGACCAAATATAAACTTATGTGGGGTTAAGGATATTTGAGAAATGGGTTAAAATGTACAAGTTTTGACTATCAAGATAAAATGGGAATAAAACATGAGAATAAGTGTTTTATTTCAAATTTGTGCATCTACATAATACCCCTAATTTAACATGGGTATGTGAGTGAAATGCATGAATGCATCAAAGTAAAAATGTCAATAATTTAAAATACACACATACACTTACCTAAGGAATAATGAAGGGTTTTGACCTTGTTTTTGTTAAGTTTCCATCCACACTTGATTAGTTGATCTACCTAAAACAAGTGCCAATTGTTAGAAGTAGCTATTTTTCTCATGATATACTTGAATTTTTTTTTTGAATATTTTACAATTTGAAATTAGCTCTTAAAATTGAAATAAAGCATAATAAAGAATACACTTGTTTGATATTGCCCTAAGATCCATATATCTAGAATTTTGATAGATGCTGAAAACATAGCCCAATATTTTTTCATGGGAGTCACCAATGTCTAACACATACATCCTAGACTTTGGAAAAGTGCCTAAAACATATCTAAGACACACATAAATAAGCCACTAGCACCCAATCCACTTCTTGATCAAAGAAGTACATAAATTAGCTAATATTAAATCATATTATTCCATCTTGAATTTTTATAATGCTTTTATATGTACCCCATTTTTAGGTGAGAGATGAAGACCCTGTTGCTGTAATCACTCATCTCAAAAGACAAATGTTGAAAGTACCATATGCTAGGAAAAATAATTTAGTCATCACTTGTTATTATCCAAAATGTATGTAATTGAAACTTTGTCAGCATATGTTGAAATATAAATTAGCCAACATGTGCTATTATCTACACATGGAATTTGATTTCTATCCTTGCAATTATCGTATCATTCAAATTTTATATATGATAAAAGAGAAACACTGATGTAGACGTGTTTGCATTTGATAAAATATAGGAGATGGTAGGCATTGATGAAAATGTGTTTATCAAAATTAGAATATTTGATAAAAGAGAAAATTACATATCATTCGATTGGTTATAATGTGTTCTACACAAGATGGAAGAGTTGAAGCAAGAAGTGGATCAATTAAAGGATCAATTTAAATTTGGAGGAGACAAAATTATTGAATCATGTTTTGATCTGGGTAACCTTCATTTTTATTTACTCAAAGATGATGGTTAGGGCTGCATTTAGTAGATGTTATAAAAGAGAACTTTAGAAGATAATTAAGAATGAGTTATTCAAAGAAGGTACCTTCAATGTATCCTCTATAAAAATACTAAGTGAAATTCATGCTTCTTTGGAGGAAATGAATGTATAATGAAAATAGATTTCAAATACTCCTTATACAATGATGATGATATCTGAAAAATGGCTCATCCATCAAAAGAATATGGAAATTCCCAAGGGGAATTCAATTGATGAGGTAGTCAAGAAATTTAGAATATATAAAGCACCACTTAAAAAAAAATCCAAATCAATACCTCCTCTAGCTGAAGGGCCATCAACCAAGAAGACTTCCTAGAAGACATTTTTGTCTTATTCTAATTTTATCTTTTATAAAAGTTTGAATTTTATTTTGTAGAAATACTATGAAATTATAATGTGAATAGGACAAAATATAGAATATGAAGGGTCAATCCATTCCCTCATAAATTTTTTAAATAGGATAAATGGATATTGTATAGAGGTAGTTTGATTTTCATTGTAATTTTTATTGAAAGGAAAGGAGAAAGATACTTTAGGTTTATTTTTCTAAAGAGGAATACAAAGAACATTTTGGAACTTTGTGTCTAGCGTTTTCTTTCTAGATATGTTTTTTTATGTGAATGCATATCCCTTAATTCTCAAGAAATACATGTTTTATTGTCAAACTAGAATATTCATTTTATAAATCCTTCTTATCATGCAAGGGGTGAAATTTGAATTTAATCATTCATGCATGACCCTTTGCCTTAATTTTTTATAAGTTTTTTAAAGGTTGAAAGCAATAAAACCCAATAATCCATTCAAATTGTAGATATTGAAATAAAATTATTTCATTTTTTTTACTTTTAAATAAAGGTAACCTTACCATCAAATAGAGGAGATAATTTTCATCTCCTTCACTATTGCAAATACAAGATTTGTCAAAGTACTAAATATCTCATCAATAGTTTTTGGCACCCACTATAGGGCACGTGTGAGTATTTTTATGTTACCCACTCAAACTACCATTCAATATAACAAATGTTGTTCCCATATCTCTTATGCCTTTGATATATAAGAAATTCTCATGTAAATTGTTGCTAATTTATTTTGATATCCTTGCTACAAGGAGATTCACGTGGTCCAATTGGAATAAAGGTATATTTGACCCATTCTTTGAATTACAAGAAATGTCCAACTTCAAAATTTATCCAAAGTAGGTAAGAGGGATGGTTTGACCTATAAACATATCATTATCTTTGCCTAAAATCTTGGTTCCAATACAAATAGACTTTTAGATCATGAAAGTTTTACTGGTACTACAAGGACTATGTATTAGGCCATTGGTCCTAGATGCTCTACTTCATGTTACTCAAAGGTTCAAAGAATTATTTCCTAAGTTTACCAATGATGGTAAAAAACATCTTGATGAAGAAATAAATGATTTATTTATTGTTTTCACTATTTTAGGTGTGTATTTTGAAGACATATTAGTTAGACTATTCATGGAAACATTAGCCAAAGGAGTAGGACAATGGTTTCATTATATTCCAATGGGCTCTATCCAAAAGTAAGAATCGATGAGAAACAAATTTGATGAAAGATTCAAAATAGATGAATATGAAAACACATTTTTGGACCAATTGGATCATATTAAAAATTAATCTCATTAATCGATGAGAGAATTCATAGCTAGATTCAACAAGTTAATACATAAGATTCCACTCATTTCCATGAACAATGTAGATAATCATTTTTTTTATTAACACAAGAAACCAAATTAAGCTTTTTATTAAATATAAATCACCTAAATACGTTAGAGTTAACACAAATTTAAGCTACAGAGATACATGATGATATGATCATGGATGGAAAACTAAAAAAATATTCATTCAAAAGTAATGAATAGGCTTCAACAAATCCTCTAATTCATAAATTGGATAATGACATATTAGCCTTGAATAAAAATATTCCTCATGCTCATCATGATACCCCATATAAAGATGTGCCAAGGAGACCATTTGTTCCATATAATGGAAGTTTTCATCCCCAACTTCCTTTTCTGCCTCACAACTCACTATCAAATCATCTCTTGCACATATCCACTTCACATGTGTCTTTCATTCCACTAATGACAATGATGGTTATAATTAATTAGAAATGGTAATGATATTGTAATTATGTATAACTGAAGAACCACCTGAAGAAGGTGTTTTGGGCACCTTTGATCTTAAAATCTAGGAACCTGGTGGTGAGTCAACTATGGGATATTTTGAGCACATTCCAAATTGCAATGAGTGTGATGATAGAGTGGAGGATATGAATAAACACTCATATTTTGTATTCATAAGAGCTCAAAATGAAAATTTGAAAGCATTGGAAAAGAATAAAGAGCCTAACATGAAAAAAGGTAAAGAAGCCCCTAAAGTCATGGTTACTTTATAGTTCATCCTCAATAGAGGTACTCTTTTTCTAAAACCTATAAAGGATAAATCACATAAAAATATATTAAAGTTCTATGTTTCCTCCAAATGTATCCACCACTAATGAATCAAATCCTACTTGTTTAAAGAAAAAAAATGATCGGGGTCTACAACTCGTCACCGAGCTAGGGTAGCCATGCCCTAGCTTATTTTTGCTATATTCATGGCTGCGTAGGAGGGTGAAGGTTGACTAACTACATGGGGTGGAGAGCAATGGTTTCCATTGCTGAGGATTGTCTAAGGAAGGGCATGGCTATGGCTCAGAGTGAGCCTTCTAAGGCCTTTCCAGATAGAAGTTTTCATGAAGTGGTGGGCATGAATATGCTGGGACAAGAAGCAAGGATATTTGAAAATGCATTCTTTTTTCAGACTTTAGGTGCTTCAGATTTGAGCTCACCTGGGGGATCTAGGATCACAAAGATTAATGGATTCCTTGAGTGGTGCAAAGAGAGACCCAAATTGGTAATCCCTTTTGATATGATCACTGAAGATGTTGAATATTACTCCAAGCATTCACTGTATTGTAAGTTTTTGGGATTGAGAGTCTCCCTTTAATTTCTAGAGAGTTGGGCTCAAAGAGTGTGGGAGCCAAAGGGCGAGATGGAGGTTACGTTGCTGGCAAATAGTTTTTTCATGGTTATGTTTCTTTGCTTGGTTGATCAAAATAGGGTTTTTAAGGGCAGACCCTATTTTTATAATCAGGTTGGGCTTTCTGTCAAACCATGGCATGCAAGATTTAATCCCACTGAGGAACTGCCAAATAGGGTTTTAGTGTGGGTTCATTTACCCAGAATGCCTATAGAATGTTGTCGAGAGGATGTGTTAGGACCTTGGATCACAAAGCTCTGACACCAATTTTTAGGATTAAGAGCACACTTGATTACCTTTGTATAAGCAACTAAACATGAAATTTAACTAGAAGTAAAATGTAATTAGAAATCAGAAACAACACAAAATATGAGAGACAATACACACTTGTATTCAACTCATCCAGAATAAAATACAATGAAGAAATCACACTCTTCCCACACCTCTAGGGTGTACCATTAATTCTCCCTCAAGAGTTCTCTCTCTTAATTACAAACAAAATCAACTCAAACATAGAGTTGTTGTTTCAACCAGTCAGTAACAATACTGCCAGTACCATCAAGTACACACACATACTCCAAGTAGATCTCCCTTGATCTTACTACCTGTTGTGTTGCAGATCTCCTTTGACCTTGCTACCCCATAGATCTCTTTTGACCTTGCACACACACACACACACCTGCAAATCAAATAACCTTACTTACCATGTAGATCTCACCTGATCTTGCTATACTGCAAATCAACCTGGTCTTACACACCTGCAAACCTAGATCTTACACACCTAGAAGAACCCTTGTCCTTGCCTTACCAAGTCCTTATGATTCTCCAAATTACAATACAGCCCCATGGGTCTCTTAAATAGATCCCATACAAACAATAATTAGACTTCCTAATTACAATAATTAGAAACGCATCTCAAGACTAAAATTAGTCTTTACATGCAAACAACTAGTTTGTTAAACTAACTATTCATGTAACTGATAGTTTTGGAACCGCATAGGTGATTGATGTCAGTCACTGTCTGTCTAGAGATGACTGACATTGGCTGATCAATGATCGATGTTGGTAGCTTCTTGTCTACCTATGACCAATGTCAGTTGGCCTGACTGAAGCCAGTTATTATGACACTCAACAACCTCCTCCATGTTTGCATCAGTGAAGCTTTTAGCTCTACAACCTAATAATCTCCCACTTGGAGATAAATAGCTACACCTGTACCTGTACCTGTACATCATCTAATTTTGTTTTTTGGCTTGTATCCCTCTTTAAGATCAATCTTAAAGAACAACCACCACATATCCTATGGTGCTACACTTGTCATCCAAGTAACCTGCCATATTCGAATCTACATACCCATGTAGAGAAGTGCCTGACCCTACATAGCATGAATCCCTACTGCTGGTCCCTCTCAGATACCTGAGAATCCACTAAACTGCTTTCCAGTGCTTCTTTCTTGGATTGGCCACAAACTTGCTAACAACACCCACTACTGGGGCAATATCAGGTCTAGTACACATGTACTCAACCTCATCATGTGAATTGGGACACTATTCTATGAATTGTCCATCCATAGGTGTGCTAACCAATTCTACATCCTGCATGTTGAACTTCACCACTACCTTATTCACACAATCATCCTGAGACAACATCAACCTGTGATCTTCCCTGTCTCTAGGAATACTCATGTCAAGGATTTTGGCTCTTCCTAAATCCTTCCTGGCACACCATTGAACTAATTTTACCCTTAGCTCAGCAAATCCCTGTATGTGTGACCCCACTACATATAGTAATAGGATAATGTCGCGACCATTATCTAACTTGGTAAAATAAACACAATGGTTACAATGACATTAACTAAATCCATGCTTTGTCATACACCTATCAAACTTGTACCACTGTCTTGGAGCTTGCTCAAGACCATATGACCTGGCCTTCTATTTCACGTGTCCATTCTCTCCTTTCTTTAACCTAGGAATCCATTTGTCTTTTAGTGCTTTCTTTTTGGCTGGAAACTCTACTAAATCTCCCATTTGGTTCTCATCTAAGGAATCAAATTCCTCATTCATGCCATGCTCCCACTATTTCTTAGATTCTACCTGCTCTGCTTCTTTAAAACTTCTTGGTTCTTGACCATCAGTGAGCAACAAGTAGTATAAAGAAGGCAAATAATGAATTTGAGGCTTACTTACCCTTTCAGTCCTCCATATGGGCATTTGAGACTCCTTGACAGCTTGCTATCCACCCAAAATCTATTCTCTAGTTGACCTTGGTTTGCACCCGACCAATGTTGAATCCTCATGATCACCAATGCTAGTTCTCTAACTGACGTCGGTGTCCACCTGGTCACTGACGTTGGCTACCTAACTGACATCAGTTGCCACCTGCCCAACACCACCGAATCTTGTCTACACATGATCGATGTCGGTACCTTCCTATTTGACATCGGTTCCACCTGACCGAAATCAGTAACTGTGTTTTCCTGTGAGTGATGACTTTTTACCCGCGAGCTCACTTTGGATCAAAACCCTATCCAAACTAACTTGCTCAAAATTATTCAGCCCCTTGAGCTGATCTCTATCCATCATCTTCTCCATGAAAACCAAGGCTTTCCAGTTCTTAAGTTTGTCAAAGACATCTGACTTCCTCTTAAGAACATGCATCTCCTTCTTATTCATGTGACCAAGCCTACAGAGCCACATCTTTGCAACAGAAGGAGAATCAGTAATACAAGTAGATAGATAAAGAGTACCTACTTTCTTACCACATGCTAATTTAAGTACACCCATTATGAGAGTTACTGTGCATCCCTCATCACCCAACTTTCCTATAAAAATTAGACTCCTCTTTAGGACTGGGACCTGCATGACATCCTTCAACACCCATGTGTTCCCCATCTACAATTTCAGCCACACTTCCCCTTTGCCAACAATTTGACAAGGCTCAGCAACCCCTAAATAAATCTTTTTAAAGTTTCCTTGGACATAATCATGAAAAAATACTCTATTTGGGGCTACATGGAAAGAGGCAACATAATCTATAATCCAAGATTCTACTTTATCCAAGGAACATACAAGAGCATCCTGTGCAACAATTCCTTCAACATCTGCTTCTTTATTTCCTTCATGCTGATCTTCTACCAACCAACAATCTTTCTTTACCTGCTCTTTCTTTCCATAATTTAGTAATTGAGAATTCTTCCCATTGAGTTTCTCCATTCTTAGTTTACTTTCTTCTGCCATTGCTATACTTCCACTCAATCATAAACCCCTGAGAGTGACCTGTAATCAACAAACACTAACCTACTCTGAACCAGGATCTGATACCACTTGTTTGGACCTTGGCTCAAAAAGCTCTGACACTAATTGTTAGGATTAAGAGCACACTTGATTACCTTTGTATAAGCAACTAAACACAGAATTTAACTAGAAGTAAAATGTAACTAGAAATCAGAAACAACATAGAATATGAGAGACAATACACACTTGTATTCAACTCATCCAGAAGGAAATACAATGAAGAAATCACACTCTTCCCACACCTCTAGGGTGTACCAGTAATTCTCCCTCAAGAGTTCTCTCTCTCAATTACAAATAAAATCAACTCAAACACAGAGTTGTTGTTTCAACCAGTCAGTAACAATACTACCAGTACCATCGAGTACACACACATACTCCAAGTAGATCTCCCTTGATCTTGCTACCTGTTGTGTTGCAGATCTCCTTTGACCTTGTTACCCCATAGATCTCTTTTGTCCTTACACACACATACACTTGCAGATCAACTGACCTTACTTACCATGTAGATCTCACCTGATCTTGCTATACCACAGATCAACCTAGTCTTACACACTTGCAAACCTAGATCTTACACACCTAGAAGAACCCTTGTCCTTGCCTTACCAAGTCCTTATGATTCTCCAAATTACAATATAACCCCATGGGTCTCTTAAATAGATCCCATACAAACAATAATTAGACTTCCTAATTACAATAATTAGAAACATAGCTCAAGACTAAAATTAGTCTTTACATACAAATAACCAATTCGTTAAACTAACTGTTCGTGTAATCGATAGTTCTGGAACCGCACAGTCGATTGATGTCAGTCACTGTCTATCTAGAGATGACCAATGTCAGCCGATCAATGACTGATGTTGGCAGCTTCCTGTCTACCTATGACCGACATCGGTTGGCCTGATCGACACTGGTTACTGTGACACTCAACAACCTCCTCCATGTTTGCATCAGTGAATCTTTTAGCTCCACAACCTAACAAGATGTTCTTCAGATGATAGCTTCAATGTTAGGAAGGTTGATGAGGTCTTCAACACAAACCTTAGGTAAAAAATTTATGAATTTTTCTTGAATATGCATGGAAATTGAATTGAGTAGACCACTGCTAGACGTGGTGGAGATGTGTGCAGGCTCATATTCTTGGGTACAACAACTAGACTATGAGACCCTTCCTTTCAGATGCTACATTTTTCATGAATATGGCCACCTAGTGTGAAGATGCCCAAAGGCCAAGCCAATGGAATAACAACCTCCAGCCCCACCTCCTCTGAGTAACACTCTTGGTGTTGACAAAGGGAAGAAGTATGGAACTAGTGAAGGCAAGGATGCTGAGGGTTTTGTTTAGGTTAAGGCTTGAAATCAAAATAGAGGTCATAAGAGATCCTTAATGGAGCATCAAGATGAGGATTCTTTTAATAGCTTTGAGGTATTGGATGAATTGGGCTAGCAAGAAGTTAACCCAAGAATAATTATTGTAGAGCAGCTTGCAGTGGGGTTTGGAACAGAGGTTAAATCTTCCACTCCTCACTCTGTGCTTCATGGGGAAGCTACCTTACCTATGATCACAAATGGGTAGATAGGGGAACATATGATTTTTAAGCCAAATGCTGATCTGGGACAAGGTGTAAAGGATGGGGATCTTCCAGCATGGACAACAGTTACAGATACAGATAAGTGAGGTAAAGCTTCTCCTCATCTAGGCATTCTTCAAAAGGATGGTAAGAAGGGGGTTTCAGAGAAAAGTGTTAAATTGGGATGGAAGAAGGACATAGAGAAGATTAAGATGATAGGGGATACTTTGGTAGAGTTAGGGTCTATTAAGACCTTAGATTCCCACTTTTTGACTCCTTCAAAATGATCATTATTTCTTAAAATGTATGGGGCTTGAACAACGGCCCTAGACAAAAAGCTATTAAGGAATTAGTTAAAAGTCATTCTCTGAATCTCCTCTTTCTTCAAGAGACTAAGGTTTCTATGGATTATATGATGAGTACTACACCTAAGTTATGGAGGCATGGTCTATGTCAGTGCATTGGTGCTCAGGGATCTTTGGGGGGTGTGGCATGTCTATGGAACCCACGTAAGATCCAACATGTGTCCTGGATTTCCTCTAAATCCTCCTTATCTATGGTTTCTTTGTGCATTGATTTGGGTGAATATGTTCTTTTTTTGAATGTCTATGCCCCTACAGATTTTTAAGGTAAGCTTCTTGTATGGAATAATATTCACCTAGTTCGCAGGTTTATTTCCTTACCTACCATGGATTATTTTTGGAGACTTTAATGCTATTCTAGACTTAACAAAAAAATGGGAAGGTAATGCAAGATTGGAGCCTTCTTCATCTTACTTCGGGACAAGATTTTGACACTCAATCTGGTGGATATTAAGCCTAGAAACAGTTGTTTCACTTGGAACAATAGAAGGGTGGGTGACAGGTGCATTGCTAAATGCATAGACTGATTCATGACCTCCTATTTTTGGGTGGGTAGCTTGTGGTCTTCTAGCTTCGAGATTTTAGATTGGAGAGGCTCAGATCACTGGCCCATAAAGCTTACCATTTCATTAGCCTACTTGCCTCAGAAGCTGCCTTTCAAGTTCTAACTTATGTGGCTCAAGGACCCGAACCTGTTTGGATGAGTTACTGAATGGTGGAGGGTAGGTAGGCCTACTGTTGGTACAATAATGTATATTTTTCCTAAGCTCCTCTAATTTGTTAAGTATCAACTCAAATAGTGGAACTGTCAGAGCTCTGGGAACATCTTCCAGGCAAAAAAAGAGGCACAAATGGAGTTGAATGACATCACCAGATTCATTAGGGAGGAGGGACTATCTGAGTTTATGCTGAGGGAGGAAGCTAGGGCTATAAAAACTTTGGAGGAATGGGAGTTGAGAGAGGAAATCTTTTGGAAACAAAAAGCTAGGATTAAGTGGCTATAAGAGGGGGATAAGAACATTGCCTTCTTCTTCAATTCGGTGAGAGCCAAACAGCATGGTAATGTGATAACATCTTTGGTGATAGACAGGGGAGAGGTTATCTCATCTATGTAAGATATCTTTAATGAAGTAGTACACTATTTTGCTTCTTTATTCAAGGAGGAATCGTAAGGGGAATCAGATGCGGAGGCTCAGGTACTCTCTTGTATTCCTTCTTTAGTTTCTCTGGAAATGAAAGAGCAACTTATGAGTGCCATATCCTTAGAGGAATTAAAAAAGACTATTTTCATGATGCAAAAGGAAAGGTTCTTGGTCCAAATGGTTTCCCAATTGAATTCTTTTAGGAATTTTGGGAAATTATCAAATTAGACTTATTGGCAGTTGTTCAAGAATCTTAGAAGAACAAGAAAACGCTCTGGGCCCTGAACTCTACCTTCCTAGCTCTCATTCCTAAGGGGGAGGGGGCTGATTAGTTAAGTCAATTTCACCCCATTTCCCTTTGCAATGTAATTTATAAAATTATTTCTAAGCTGATTGCTGAAAGGTTAAAAAAGTGGCTTACAGTGCTAATCTTTGAGGAGCAAAGTGGCTTTGTGGAGGGCTGTCAGATTCTAGATGGGGTAGTGGTGGTGGTAGAGACTATCCATTCCATGACAAAGTCTAAAGAGAAGGCTATTTTCATCAAGTTGGACATGTCCAAGGCATATGATAGGGTTTGTTGGTCCTTCCTCCAGAAGGTTTTGGGTGCCTTTGGTTTTGAGGAAGATTGGATCCACTAGGTTATGAGTTGTGTGAATTTGACTTCGTTCTTAGTTTTGGTTAATGGTGAGCATTTTAATCTCTTTGGGGCCTCACATGGTTTGTAGCAAGGTGACCCCCTATCTCCTTACCTATTTCTTCTTTTGGCAGAAGGTTTGGGATGGCTGATTAAAAGGAATGTTGATGATGGCATTATTCAGGGATGGCAATGGGGAGGGGGCCTTCCTGTACAATCTCACCTATAGTTCATGGATGATGCAGCTTTAATGGGTATGGCTACTATTAGGGAGGCATCTAATATACACAAAGGCTTGGATGCTTACCTTGCTACCTCAGGATAGTTAATTAATGAGGGCAAGTCTTCAATTTTCTTCTTCAACACTCCACCACCCATTCAACGGAGAGTGGCTGATATTCTTAGGTTCCAAATTAGGAGTCTCCCATTATTATATCTTGGGATCCCTATCTTAGTAGGTAGGTAGTCTAAGGATTCGTGGCCGGTGATTTTGGATAAGTTTTGAGTCAAGGTGAATCATTGGACCCATTGTTGGCTATCCTTTGTTGGTCGGGTCTAGCTGATTCAATTAGTGGTGTAGGCTCTTCCTCTCTATAGGTGTATGATACAGGTGGCACCGATGAGCTTTGTTAAGGACCTAGATTCCTTGGCAAGATAGTTCTTATGGGTTGGTAACTTATCTTTGATGAAGTGGAGCCTTATTAAGTGGGAGGTTGTTTGTAGCCCATAAAGGTTTGGGGGCCTGGGATTACGGCAATCACTCCTAGTGGGTACAGCTCTGGCAGCTAAATCATATTGGTGATGGTGTGAGGAACAAGACTGGGTTTGGGCCAGGATATTATCCCATAATTACTTTTTTGGGATCCCCCATAAGGATATCCCATGGTATAGTTTGACAGGGAAAGGCTCAGTGATTTGGGTTACTCTCAAGAAAGGAGCTACGCTGATTAAGAGAGGCCTATTCTAGATTTGCAAGAGTGGGGTAGAGGCACATTTCTAACACAACTCTTGGGAAAGATACCCCCCATAGTTATACAATACCCTCACCTAAGTGTTTTATCCTAGAGATTTAGTGAAGTTGGGTGGACTAGGGTGTGTGACTATAAGTCCCTTTCCCTTAATGGGCAGGTGGCAGAAGCGAGATGGAAGACCCCAGAGGAGTGGCTGATTCTTGGGATGGAGGCATAGTGCATTAAGCTAAAATTTATCCTTTCTTGTCACAATTTTAGTGCACTTAGGGATAGTGACATGCTATCCTATTCCCTTAACTCGAAGGGTAAGTACACTGTGTCTTTTGATTATTAGGAGTTGATCTCTCAGCAATTTGACGGGGGGGTGAAGTTCCTTGGTGGAAAAAAGTCTGGAGTAGTTTCTCTTGGCTGAAGTGTAATTGCTTTACTTGGACTCTAGTCTAGAATAGGTGCTTGACTTGGGAGAATATTTAGAAGAGGGGCTTTGCTGGTCCTTCGAGGTGTGTTCTTTATAGTGGAGAGGAGGAGGATTCTCCACATCTATTCTTTCACTGCCCCTTCACTCGACAATTGTGGCACTCCTAGTGAGACGTGTGGAAGTGTTAGTGTATTCACGCATCCTCCCTAGTAGATTTTTGGTTGAGATTGGGAAGACCCCCCCTCTACAGCTCCCTTTTCACAAGATGCTTGGTATGCTGGACCTATTTTTTTGCTGTGGCAAGTTTGGCTGGAAAGGAATCAAAGAATTTTTTGGGGCAAAAAATTAGAGATTCAACAGGTTTGGATTAGAATTATAGGAATTATTCAGGAGACTATAGAAGCTAAGAGTGAGAATATTTTGCTGCTAGAGAAAGATGATGAAGAGATGGTAGACAGGTTTGGCATACAGGGTATATCTCTGACCTCAGCTTGCATCAGGAGAAGTAGACATGGGAAATAGAAAATTCAAAGGAGTGGGAAATGGATGCCCCCTGGTACGAGACTTTTGAAAATTAATATAGATGGTTCTTCCAAGGGTAATCTAGGCTCGACTAGGATCGGTGGGATTGGTAGAGATTCTTTTGGATCAGTGGTTTTTATTTTCTCAGCTAATAAGGGAGTGCAGACTATTAACAGGATGGAAGGCTTGGCTGTCCTATATGCTTTGAAGAGAACTTATGCTTTAGGGTGGAGGAAGGTGATGTGTGAAGTTGACTCTCAAATCTTGGTCAATCTGCTCCTTGAGAGGAAGATTACAAATGTGAGCTGGCAATTATCTATGATAGTGTAACAGATATTGCAGATTAGTTCCCTAATGGATTCAATGTCTTATGCCCATGTTCCAAGAATAGGGTGACTGATTGCCTGGAAAAATGGGCATCAGAAGAGATAGATGGCTGGAAGATTGATGAGTGGGAGTAGATGCCCTACGAGTTATATCAAAACCTGGAGAGGATTCTTGAAGAAGATGAAAGTGGTATTGGGGAGTGATGGTTTTGTTTTTGTTCTTCTATGGTCTTCGATGGTTTCTGGGGCTTTGGCCCTTTGCTGCTTTGTAATCTGATGTTCTGAGTTTTAATAAAGTTTTCACCCCTTTTTATTTAAAAAAATTCTTACTTGTTTACCTTCTTTTGATATCATTACCAAGGTTCAAATTTATCACGCTGAACATCTTAAGTAAAATCCTAATAAGCTTGATAGATTTATCAAATTTATTAAAGGCAAAATTTCTAGTAATTCAAATACATAACCTCATGCAGTTCATGTTAAAACTATCAATTATTCCATTAAAAATAACTTGGTTATCTACTCAAAGTAGTGAAAACCTTGAATCATTTTATGTTTTTTCATTTGAGGCTTTCGGTTGAATAATTGCATAATTGAATCTGGAGCTTTAGATAATGTAATTCCAGCTAAATAAGAACATGATTTGGGGCTAACATGTACAAAAAATTCTATTCATTATTGTAACATGGAAAAACAAGTGCCTTTAATTGGAAAAATAAAGATACTCAGGTAACTTTAGTAGCATTTCCTTAGAAAAGAATAAAAAACACTATTATAGTTGTAGAGATCCATTTGAACTATAGAATATTACTAAGTATAACTTTCTACATAGACCTTGGAGGTGAGATTTGACTATTTTGGACATATGCTATTATTGTGATAAAGGTAATCAATGAAAAACTAATGTCATAATCAAAAGCTAAACACTTGGTGAAAAAATAAAATGATCCTTGAGATAATATTATATATGAGGAAACATGTTTGGGTGCTTACATGACGATGAATGCAAAATATATAGAAATATGAGCTCATTAAAGGTGATACAAGTGATGTATGGACCTTAGAATTTGATGGAAGTTAATCAACTATATGTTCAATAGCTAGGGTAGTGTTGGTTTCCACTCAAAAAGAGTTATTTCCTTTCTATTATAAAATCTAATTTTAATGCATCAATAATATAGTTGAGTATGAAGCACTACTTCTAGGATTGCAAGTATTAGAGGAAATGGGGATTTAAAATATCAAAGCCCAAGGAGATGTTGATATGATTGTGAAGTATGAGGTAAATACAAAGTAAATAATGATAGGCTAAGGTATTATAGAAATAGGATTTGGGACTACATTTAAGCATTAAAATCCTTTGCCATTAATGTCATTCTAAGAGAAGAAAAATCTAAAGCTAACACATTGGCTATATCGATATCCTTGTCGATTCCCCATCTATTGATTAGAAATGATAGGTATACTATTGAATTTGTATGTTATCCAAGTGTTTTGGATAATTTAAAACATTGGTAGGTATTAAAAAATGATGAATATATCATTGATTTCCTCAAACAATAATACAACTTCAAAAATTTATACTTTGAAGGAAGCTTATTAACATATAGGTAATATTTCTTACCAGAGAGAAAAATCATGGAAGATGAAGGGCCGTCCAATGTCAAATCCAACCAATTAGATATAAAGATCATCCAGCCAAGGAAAAAAGATATCTAAAGGTTTGGTCTCCATAAAATAGATTTTTATAAACATGATAAGTATATAAAAATAAATTTGAGAGGAACCTCAAGGATTGCCTGACTATAAAAGATTAAATATTGGCATAGAAGGAGAGCTACATATGTAAATATCAGGAAGTGTTTTTCCAAATAAGAATGTAGAAGGTTCATAACTCTATTCAAATTATAAAAGTTTGTTTTTGTATGGTTTTATGTGGATTTGAAGTCTTTTAGACTTAAAAATATGCAACATAATATTAACTTAAAGCTTGATATGATCCCCTTCAGGAAAAAAACTTAAAAATTGCAATCTTAAAATTGTAGGGGCCATTTAAGAAGAGATAAATAAAATTATGAATGCAAGAATCATCTTCCCAATCCACCACTCTACATGGGTGGCCAACATAATACCAAATAGGAAGAATAATGGAGAAGTTAGAATTTGTGTTGATTTATAAAATTTGAATTAAGCTTCAATAAAAGATGCTTATAATTTTATAATCATGGATCATATCTTATAAGTTATCACAGGTTCTAAAATGATTTCCACTCTATATGGTTTTTTTGGGTACAATCAAGTTGTTGTTTCCGTAGAAGATCAATACAAAACAACTTTCACCATCCCTCAGGGAACATTTGCATACAAGAGGATGCCTTGTAGCCTTATCAATGTTGGAGCTACTTTTCAAAGAGTAATGGAATTAGCCTTTAATGATGTAAATAATAAAATCATAATAATCTATCTTGATGATCTCAGTCTTTTTAAAGATAAGGGAAGATCATTATGGACATTTAAAAATGGTTTTTGAAATATGTTGGGCCACTGACATATCAATGAATCCAAAAAAGTCAATCTATGTAATTATTAAAGGAAAAATTCTTGGGCACATATTTTCTAAGAAATGTACTAAGATTTACCCATAGATAGTGAAAGTAATTTAATATTTATCGTTGCCTACTAGTAAAATTCGCACACATTCATTCTTCAGTAAGGTGAACTTTCTGAGGATATTTTTTCTTGATTTTGCTAAACTAACAAGACATATTTTTCATATGATGTGAGGAAAAAATGATTTCAAATGGAATGATGATGGAGAGAAAACCTTCAAAAAAATTAAAATTTCCATTACTAAATCACTTATCTTAACTTGCCAAAATTTTCAAAAATATTTCATTATGTATTAATACTCTTAGGAATACACATTGTCAACCATCACACATAAAAATGAATAAGGTATTATATCCACTTTAATTCATGAATTATGGAGTGAAGGATAAATAGATCAAGTTCTTGTTGATTGAAAAACATGCATATGATGTGGTCAAGCTAGTGAAACACTTTAGGTTCTATATCTTGAATTCTCACACAATCATGGTGCTTCAAAATACATTCTAACTCAAAAAAAACTCAGTACAAAGACATGAAGGTGGATTTACAAAATAAAATAATAGGCTTTGGATATTAAACCGACTAATTTGGAGAGAGGATAAGGTCTTTGCCAATTGATTATCAAAGGTGTCAATTCATAGAGAGAAATAAATCATGAGGATAAAACAAAAAAAAATCATCTAGTATTATTCATTGATTCTATAGATGAATCATATTTTGAAATTTCATACTTATTATCATATGGAATATGTCCAGCCCACCTAAGTGTCAAACAAAGGAGGATACTCAAGTTGAGGGCAACCAAGTATGTTATCTAGGATAACACTCTCTTCAATAAGGCCCTTGATAGGACATTTTTGAGATGTGTAGACCAAAAAAAAAAGTGATTTTTGGAGGCTTTCCATGATCAAGCCTATGGTGGACACTTCTCATTTTATATTATAGGCTTTAAAATCCTAAAAGATCACTATTTTTGACTAACATTGTTCAAAGATGCACAATAATAGGTTTAAAAATGTGAGTCTTGTTAACAATTTGTTAGAAGGCCTAAACTCATAGCATTACCCATTCATCCTGTGGCATTTAAAGAACCTTTTAAATAGTGGGGTTTGGATTTCATATGTACCTTAAATCCACATCCAATACAAGACACACATATGTTTGGACACTACCTGATTACTTCAAAAAGTGGATAGAAGCAATTCTAGTAAGGTCTACAACTTTTGAGATGGTTTATAATTTCATCAAATAAAATATATTGGTCAAGTTTAGAGTTTTGAAAAATATTTTCATGGATAATGCCTAAAATTTTTGTTTAGTTGATATTATTAGTTTATTCTATAGGTATGGGATCTCAGTAGCACACTCATCTGATTATTACCCTTAGGGCAATGCCCAATCATAATCAAGTAATAAAAATATCAAAATTATCATTTGAAAATTGACAAACAAAAATAAGAGGAATTAGCATAAGAAACTATATGATGCTCTATGGGTGGGATATATAACTCTTAAAATATCAATTAATGTTTATTATTTTTAAATAATATATGTAACAAATGCAACAATTCCTATTTCTATAGAATTTTCAAATCTACAACTATCACAAATTGTAGAAGATGATTCATTTAAAGATGAATTGGAAAATAGAGTTATGTAATTGACTAGGTTATAGGAAGAACAAGTAATAATATTTGACAAAATCATAATCCATCAGAATATGGTGACATAGGTGTTTAACCCAAAGGAGAAACCATGATATTTTTAGATCAAAGATTTGGTTCTCTAATGAGATAAAATAAAGGAACCAATGGGAAGTCATAGAAAGTTTGAATCCTTATGGATGAGACCATTTATTATCATGAATAACAATTGGTTTAAACAAAAATAAAGAGGATTTATTAAAGTTCCCCATGATATTCACCAGAGCTAATTTTGTGGAAGAACTATTAGATATGATCACCCTCAACAATGAGGTGATATGCAATATAGATACCAAGGAATTTCATCCTTGGATGTTTTTCCAAATTAGCATAATTTGTAGTGGAAAGAATTTTGTTGATTGGGGAAGCATGATCAATGATGCACTTCATGAATAGATCACCATAGTGACTACCACCAAGTCATTTTATATGACTTCATATTCAATATACTCTATTTCACCTTAATGTATCTACCCTAACCTCACATAGTTGAAAAATTGAAGGCCTACTACTAGAGTATATGAATTTTATCCTCAAATAACCTTGGAACAAATCAATATTCACTTCAAATGACTGAATAATGCATTCATAATGAGGATAGTGCAAGTGCTAATGTGATTTAAGAATTTGACTCAAGAGAGGATGGTTAGTATGGTGTTAGTTTCAAAATGAAAACAAAATGAAAGAAACACACTAATAGCATAACATATCTAGGCCTAGACACTAGGGAGATCTTAGTTAACAAAAAAATGACAAACACAACTAAAAATTAAGGAATAAAGCACAAGAATTCCTTCACCTTCCTTGGATGCTCCAGTTACCTTTGTAGTAGTTGCTTGCTCAGTTTTGTGCTCATGAAGTCCTTGGCAATTGAAGCTTGGCTACCTCCATCTCTCCTTAGCACCTTTGGCTTGTGGCTTGGCTTGGATTGGAAAAATTTTGGCATGGTAAAACTAATTTCTTGAAGCTTTGTAATCAATTATGCATTATAACTTTGCATTCTCAAGTCTTAGAAATGATGTGGTAAGGCCTCCTATTTATAGATTTTTGCAAATGTCTAGAATCAACCTAAACCATCCATCCTAAGATGAAGATGTGTGGTTAACGATTAATTCAATTTTTGTAATTAATTTTATAATTATCCTCATTATGACATCGGAAGAAGGGGCAATTAAGAGGCATGGAGGGCATGAATCCTGATATTTATGGCATTTATGGCCTAGGGATGTCTTCCCAAGAAATAAGGTCACTTGATGATGCAGATATTCAATATTCATTTCCAAAAATAAGTTTTTATAAAGTTTCCATGGAATTTTTTATTAGGCCTTGATTTGGGTTAATTAGCTCTTAAGCATGTTTAAGCACTTTGTGCACAAATTACTCAAATTGATTAGAATGCCTTGTTATTGGTCCAAAATTTAACTAGATTAGAATTGGAAGGAAATATTAGATGCATTGGATCCATATTACCATTTATGATGTTATTAATAATAAATAACAAAGGCATGTGTCTTGTGCAAAAGATTTGATAGGAAAGAGAAATCTAGAGCACTTAGGTGCAAAAGTGGTATTTTGACTTGAAATGATCTGATTAAAGTTAGCTGACCCATAGATTACATTACCCCATTTAGGGATAACCTAGCCAAAATCAACACTTAAATATGTTAGTTTCATAACATTTATCATATTTTAGTGTTTTTAGGCCAAATTATGCATTTTGGGTGGAAATTGGTCAAAAGCTTGATTGGAGGTTATCGATGGCTAGATTTAGGTGTCTATAGTTTGCCCCTATTTGGGAAGGCATTGCAAGATATAAACATAGTAACATCTTCTCAAAGAATGAAAAGGTCCTATATTCCTACAATTGTAATGATGATAAATTAACTACATGATGCCCCCTCAAGGGAATGATTAGCATAAGTCGACAAACAATCCCTCAAAAAGAAAGAAGTGAAACAAGGGGACCAAAGAAAGGAAAGATGATGGGGTGCAAACATAATGATATTGAAAAAGTAGTCAAAATCATTGAGAATGTAAATGGGATGGTGTATAATGGTTTTCTCAAAGGCAGTTATAAGCATTTTACCCTGATAGTGGCAACATGGTATGATAACACAATGATTTTCCCAAAGGTGGTTATAATAATTGAGAAGATGGAGCTACCCTAGTTAGGATAGACAAAGAAGATAATAACATGCCCCTATATGGGTGGAAAAAGTAAAGTGGTGACAACATAATGATTTTCCAAAAGGCAGTTATAATCATTGAGAAATGTAAGTGGGATGGTGTGAAATGATTTGCCAATAGGCAGTTATAATCATTGGACCTTGATTAAGGCAAACATGATAAACTTGGATAAGGATGATGACAACTTAACATAGAGGTTAATGATGAATTGGAACAACCTACTAATAGGGGGATGCTCATCCAAACTAATAAATATTGAAATTCTTTCATGTTTACTCTACTTTGGATATGAGTAGGATGGAATCAAGATGTCAGTGCTAAAAAGATGCTGCCATTGATAAGTAGACTTCTTAAAGCTGAGATTTGTTATAGCACGTGTTGGTAGGCATCATGGTATAACATCATGAGGACTTGGCTGAAATATGCATGAGGATTGACTCTCATAATCCAATACTCAATAGAAAATAATGCACCAAGGATAGAAACCATGATGATAATGTAAATATATGAATATGGATGGATTTAAGTATAAGTGTGGGTAAGGAATCACCCAATGAACACACATAAACTGAATCAAGGCAACAATGCTGAATGCAAACAAATAGGTAGACAAACAAATAATGCAATGTAATCAAAACCATACGAATATTACTTATAGAAAATAGGTGACAATTGAATAAATGAATAAAATAGGGGAATAAAAGAAAAGGAAGGGGGTGGATGAGTTGTCTCTATATGCACTAGGTAAGTGGACACTACCGACATAGTTCCATGGATGTAATATCCAATAAAAACTTCAGGCCAAATGTAGTTCTCCCAGGGAATGGGAAGAATGTGATAACTGATGAAAATAAATAGAATGGAGGTGATAGAAGAATAGGAATGGTCTTGAAAAATGGCAAGTGTGTGATAGAAAAAGGCCAAAAAGGATGGGGAAACTAAATAAAAAGTGATTTGCTTGTAACTTAGTAAGGGTTCCCAAAATCCTTAAAGCAAAGAAGTGGTTAATGATTTTGATCTTTTCTAATGATTTTTCAAATGTTTTTGGAAATTTTTAAAGTATCTCAACTTGATCAAAAATGTTGAGACACTTAAATGGTTCAAGCACATAAAATGGTTTGAGTATGGATTAGGTAGCTCATAAAATGATGAGAGCATTCAAACTTAGGTGTCTTGCAAAAGGGTGAGAGCATGGCTTAGGTTACTCACAAAATGGTGAGAGCATATGGAAAGGGTGAGTGAGATGACCTCAATAAGTATCAAGAACTGCCTACATAGTCCCAAAGTAGGACCTCAATTCAATGTAGTTCTGCCCTAAAATTGAGGAATGTGACTAGTGTAGTAGTCAATTCAAACAAAATAGGCACAGTTAGTAAAAAAGCAAAGTACAACATATGAAGTGGCAAGTTGGTATGTCAAGGCTTAATGTTGCCCCTAGTTTGCCCATAGGCAGTTATAACTAGGACATAATGACATAGATCAATGTTACTAATTTGCCCAAAGGTGGTTATAATTAATAACACGACCAATGGTAAGAAAGGAATAATAAATGATGTAACTGCCAAAACTTCTATCACACTATCCCAAAATACAATCTCTATCTAAAGTACTTAAACCAACTAATGAAATTGATCAGATACCTCGATACTAAAACTACGTAATGAATAGCAAAAACCAAGGTCAAACAAGCTAGGCTTTAGAACACATTGGGTCGATAGAATGGAAGCAAAAAGTGGATATGGTGAAGAGGACAGATAAGGATGGTATTTGTATAAAGAAGAACAGTGACAAAATGGCATAACTGAAATGGTCCTTATATACAATACACCATAGCATTCAAGCATAGTACCACTTGAGATGAATAATATTTATTAGCTCAAGAAGTTCATCTTCATCTAGTGTGGCAAGCCTATATGCTCATGATCCATAATATACAGTAATGATGAAAGGCCCTATCTAGTTTGGTTTGAATTTCCCTTTATGCTTCTTCTCAATTGTGGTATTCTTTTGGTTTTCTTTAAGAACAAGATCACCAAGTTTAAACATTCTATACTTAACACATCGATTATAGTGGCCTTTGAGTTAGTTATGATATGCTTAAAGATTGTTGAGCATGGTTGTGCATTTCTCATCAAGTAGGTCTAGCTCCTGTAGATGGGCTACTCGATAGTCATGATCACTTATGATATGATTAAAAGAGATGCATAATGAAGGCAGTTTGACCTATATGGGAAGGATGGCTTCAAGACCATAAAAAAGTGAGTATGAAGTGGCTCCTGTGGGGGTATGATGATTGGTATGGTATGCTTAAAGGGTAGGGAATATCTACAAGTGCCAATCATGACTGGCATCATTAACAATATTTTTGAGAATATTGACAATAATTTTATTGGATGCCTTAGCTTGTCCATTACATTGAGGGTAATATGTTGTAGAAAAATGTTGTGCGATGTTATATTTAGTACATAACTAGTTTGCATCCTTATTCTTGAATGATCCTCCATTATCATATATAATGTTAGAGGGTATACCATAACAGAAAATGAGATGGTTGAAAATGAATTTGGAAATTTGCTTTCTAGTCACATGAGGAGTATAACTTTAACCCACTTAGTGAAATACTCAGTAGCAGTAAGGATATGTTTATGTCCATCAGATGAAGTGGGGTTAATCTTCCCAATAAGGTCAAGTCCCCATGTAGAAAATGGCCATGGTGTCAACATTAGTTTCAAAGTTTTTGCTGGGGAATGAATTAGATTAGCATGTCATTGACATTTGTCACACTTTTTTACATATGCAACGGCCTCTGTGTCCATTATGGGCCAATAATAACTAATACACAAGATATTTTTGGATAGGACTACCCCACTAGAATTAGCTCCACATAATCCTTCATGCACTTCTCTTAATGCTAGTATAGACTCTGTTGAAGTTAAACAACAAAGTAGAGTTTCATCAAAATTGTGATGGTAAAGGGTGGATACAAGTAGAGTATAATGAGTGGAATGATGAATGAAGGCTTTAATCTATTTTTGAGATAGTTTAGGTGGTAGAACTTGGTCATGAAGGTAGTTGTAAAGGTCTAAGTACTAGATAGAATTAGGATAAAAAATATCACAAATCATGGAAATAGTTGAAGGTTCATGAGCTATTTTCAACAAATTCTTGATGAGGAACTGATACTCTCTAGCTTTATCTATTTTTTGAATCAAAGATCTAATAGTAGCCATGGCATTTGTAGTTCTGTTACTAGCCGTTGGTATGTGCTCAAACTAAATATTGGTAATTTATTGCTTAAGAGTGTTGACCATGGCTTTATATGGGGCCAACTTGTCATCTTTGGTCTGAAAATGATCTATGACCTAATTGATGATTAACTAAGAATCACCATAAACTTGGAGATGAGATATGTTCCAATGCACTACTTGTTAAAGTCTTGAAATAAGTGCTTCATACTTAGCCATGTTGTTTGTACAAGAAAACTTGATTCTAAATGATTTAAGGATTAGATCCCCCTATGCTATAATAAACAATAGGCCTACCCTCAATCCATGTACAGTAAATGAACCATCAAAATATAGCTTCTAGGGCTACTTCTCAAGGGGTGTGTCAATGAAAATCTTTATGGATTCATCAAGAAATTGAAATGTGAGTGGTTGTGTCTATGAGAGGTACTTTAACAAGTTGATCTATAAGAACTTATCCCTTGACTGCCTTCTGATTGACATATTCTATGTCAAACTCACTGAGAAGCATGATCCATTTAGCCATTCTACCTTGTAAATATATTTTAGATAGTAGATACTTGAGCAGATCTACCTTTGAAATGACCATGGTCTTATTATTCAACATGTAATGGCACAATTTTTAAGCTATAAAGACCATGGCTAGATACGCTTTTTCAACAGGTGCATAGTTATGTTCATATGTAACCAAGGTATGGATTAAGTAGTATATGGCATGCTCTTTTCCATTGTCATCATGTTGAGCTGAGAGTGCCCTCAAATCATGGTCGGTAGCTGATAGGTATAATAAGAATGACTTTCTTAGCATAAGAGGTAATAAAATATGCAAATTAACAAGATAGTCTTTGAGTTGTTGAAAAGCTATTTGGCAGTGATCATCCTAGTGAAATGCAACTCCCTTCTTCAAAAGGTATGTAAATAGATGGAACTTGTCTACTAACTAGGAGATGAAGTGTTAGATTGACTGAATCTTACCCTAAAAACTATGGATTTGCTTTACATTGATTGGTGACAACATCTCAATTATATAATGGACTTTAGTTGGATCAACTTTAATACCTCTATAAGACATGATGAAGCCAAATATTTTGCTTGAAGTTACATTGAAAACACATTTATTTGGATTGAGTCTGACTTTATACTCCCATAATATTTCAGATATCTTATGCAACACTGCTAGATGGTCAGCCCTAGTTTTGGATTTTCCTAATATGTCATCGACATAGTCTTTAATAATATCATGCATCATATGATGGAATATGATAGTCATGGCCCTTTGATATGTAGATTTAACATTCTTAAGGGCAAATGGCATTACCTAATAATAAAATGTTCCCTATGGAGTGGTGAATGCTATTTTATGTTGGTATTCTGGTGCTATTCTGATCTAGTTATATCCTGAAAAGCTATCAATGAGTGAAAGCATTTCATAACCTATCATGGAGTTGATGATCATGTCAATATTAGGTAAGGGAAAATCATATTTAGGACAAGCTTTGTTGATGTCTCAAAAATCAGTACAAATTTTGATCCCTTCAGGCTTTTTACTAATAGGTACCATATTAGAGATCTATTATGAGTAGTCAATGGATCATATACATCTTGCTTGTAAGATTTTTTCCAACTCTTTATTTACCAAGATAGTAATGTGAGAATAAATCTTATGTAAATTTTATTTTACTAGTTTAGCATCAAGATTAACCACAAGGTGGTGTAGAACCAAGGTGGGGTCTAAACTTGGCATGTCAGAATAGGCCCACGTAAATATATCTACAAATTCTCTCAATAGAGATGTAAAGATATCATGTTCCTTCTCAGTGAGGGACATTCCTAATTTTATCCATTTTAGGTCTGATGGAATCTCAATATTTACCTCTATTGTATCTTTGACTATAAGGGTCAAACCATCTTCTAGGATAGTAGGTAATGACTTGAACTATTGAATTATGTTAGGGTCTTCCATTAGGACTTGCTCTTCAACTTCTCCTAAGCATGATGAATCTGAGTCTCCTAATGGAAGATCTAGCCATGTGACAAAAAAAATTGGAAATTTTTGAATAATTTGATCAAATACTTGTTGTTGTTCAAAGTTGAACTTGAATCCATAGGCAAGTTCATCATTGGTGGTCTCTTGGTCTAAAGTCAAAGAAGAATGAACACCCCCATCTAATGGCACCTAAAATAAGTTTTCACCACTAGACTAGCCTTTATCTTTACTTTTTCCCTAGTTAGAAAGTGCCTCAAAGAGGTTTTCACTTTGGGACCTCAATGTTTTACTTATTTTTTTGTGGCTAAGGGTGTTCACTTGCTCTCCAAAATAGGTTGTGGGATCCATTGTGATTGAGAATCTTAATTTGTGATCTCCCAATGAAACATTGTCTCTAAGGCCTAAAAAGTCATAGAATGCCTCATCATTCTATAACTCATCAATCAACAGACTGGATTCTTGTTGGTCTCAATCTATCAATTGGGGATAATATAATGGCAATGGGTTATGATGAATGGTGAGGGTAAGGATACAAATGGCATTGTTATCAAACAAGTTAGTTTTAGATAGGTCAACAAAGGTGGGATAATGATCAGACTCTACTTCACTGTCAGCATCATCATCACTAGTTGCTAGTGATGGAGTTTGAATAAGATATGTGGGGTCACCCCTAGGTAGTTTAAATCCAAGTCCATAAGGTCTTTCATACTTAGTCATGGATATTAGCTCAATGGTTCCTTGCTAATTTGGTCTAAGGCCTCTTCCTTCATAATTGTGATGCTCCATGATCCTATTGGGAATAGGATACTTTGCATTTTTATAACAATCATCTTGGTTGTCATTGTATAGCCATGATTCATCCCCTTCAAGAGGGTCAGGTCCTAGGCTAGATGCTGGTACAAATGTGATAGGTCCCTTATCTTTGTTCTTTTGTTGCTAATGCATGTGGGGTGACTTTAGGTCACCCAAAGGTTTTTAAATTTTGAGGAAGATTAGAAATATGAAATGCATCATGGGTCACATACTCTCTTGATCCATTATCTAAAATGGTGAAATGATTAGAAGCTTCAGAGGGTGGCATGTGGGAAAGGGAATCCAAGGTATTAGGATCTATGCAATTATCTGGTGAAGGATCAATAAGTATAGCCTTTCCTTTATCCTTATTGGAGCTTGGATTCAAGTTGTATTGATAATTATAGCTTTGAAATTTGGCCTCAAGATGCTTCTAGTGTTCATATGCGTGTAAATCTCCTAGAATATTCACTTCCATCCTTGAGTGGTAAAACTTGATACATTGGTGCAACATTGATGGGATTGCATGAATCTCATGTAACCAAGGCCTACCTAGAAGCATATTGTATGATAACTTAAGATCAAGCACATGATAAAGTGTATCATGGGTCAAAGTCCAAATGATAACTGGCAAACTAATGGTGCCCTATGATTATATTTCTTGATCATTATAGGCTTTGATAGTTATTATTTTTGGTTGGAGATTTGCCATTGTGTATCCAAGAAGCTTGATGAGCTTTAAAGACACTATGTTGAGGCTAGATATATTGTCTATAAGGACACATTTCACTTTATGCTTCTCTATATAAAATTCTATGTATAATGGATTGTTATGGAGTGGGCTAAGGGAAGACATATCACTTTGGTTGAATGTGACTTGTTAGGCTAGAGCTAGGTGTCCAACCACAACTTGAAATTTATCAGGGGATATGGCACTATAAATAGTGGATTGGTTCAAAAACTCATTCAAGATGTTCTTATAGATTATTGATGTTCACAACAAATCTAAAATACAAGTTTGTGATGGTGTCTTCTATAATTATTCCACAATATGAAACTTCTTGTCTTGGTCAGTAGTGAATAGTTTATTTTGAGGCTGAATGGTTGGTTGAATGACATGCAAAGTGGTAGATGGTTGTAGGCCTAGGATAGTAATCTTTGACCTTTGAGTTGTGATTGCATAATCAAGATTAAATACTAGGCCATTATTGCTAATCAATGTTGGGAATGGTGTGGGACTAGATAGGACAAGTCTCAGTTGTCGGTGCACTCACATGGTCACATGATAAGGATGAGTTGTTGATATAAGGTCCAAAAGGGGAAGTCCTAGTTTTTTGGTTTTACTATATGCATTCCTAGGTTAAAGAAGGAATATCCATGTAATTTGGCTAAATGTTGTTGTTTAGTAATAGTCTAGGCTGATTAGTGCTTGGTCTAGGATTAATGGAGATGGTATTAATGCTAACCCCTACAATATGACTACAACCCTATTGTAGTCATATGAAATTGCATGGTAGGTTTATTGGTTGTTACCATTCTGACCTTGGTTTTATCTATTATTCTATCATTGTGGGTTATAGTGATTTTGTTGATTCTATTGGTTCGGCCTTTGATTTTGATACTGGTGATTTTGTTGCTGCAATAGCTATTCTTGTTGTTGCTAATTATTTTGCTTTTGCTAATTGTTATGTTGGGGAAAGGGGTTTTGATAAATCCCAAGAGTTTGATTGGAAGTGGAAGGACCATTATCCAATGTTATCTCCCCATTATTCAACATATTCTCAATTAAATACTTGATTTGGACACATCTTTGTAGATTATGCCTATTGACCTGATGATAATCACAAAATTCATTTTCACAGTATCAATCAGGATAAGGAATGCCTTATGGATAATGCTTTGGTATAGGCCAACTAATTAGATTAGTGATAATAAGCTTGCAAAATATAGACTCTATAGGTTCTCCTAGGTCACTAAAAACATGACGTGCAAGCATGGTTCTCTTAGGAGGAGGGGTTTGCAATGGTAACAATTGCTATATTTATTATGTAGGTCTTGGTTATTGCACTTGTGATATTGGTTGGAGATGTTTTTGGGTAGGAGTAAGCTGAAATGGCAGTGTAGATGATTTTTTCACCATTTGTACATGATGGGATTCAGTTACTCCATTTCCCACAACATTTCTATTGCAGTTGAATTAATTCGATCTATCTTGGTTATTGGCCTGTGTTAGTTGTAAAGCTAGTGCTTAAATGGGATGATGATGTTGGTCATTTCTCTGATTGGTACCTTGATTTTGATTAAATGAGTTAATATTGATGACTCCTTTATTAACGAGCACTCACTCAATCAACAAGCCTTTGTCTATGATTTCTTTGAAAGTATGCACACATTATAGTTCCAAATGATAAGCTATCTCATTGTGCAAATTTTTGATAAACACAATAGCTAATTGTTTATTTGATAAATTATGGGTGAAATGGCTTGCAAGGGCTCTCCATCATTGTAAATAATTTTCAAAACTCTCACTAACTTTTTTCTCTGCTTGTGTTAAGTCCACTAATGAAATCTTATGCTTGAGATTATAGGAAAAGTGTTGCACAAACTTATCAAAAAGATCATCAAAATCCATTAATAAAATTTTGGGTAACTTTAAAAACCACTCCAAGGCTTGTCTAGCCAAGCTCCTTGAAAACAACAATAAAAGGTATATGTCGCTATATGCCACTGGTTGACATGCAACAAAGAATTTAGTCAAATGAGCCTTAGGGTCACCTTTCCCTTTGTATTTATCAAATTTTTATGGTTCGTATCCTAGAGGAAATGGTATCTATAAATACTCCATGTTAAATGGATAGGAATATACTTCATCTAATTTGAACTTTTTAATCTATTTACCATCTTGAATGGTAATAATTACATCCTTCATCTGTTGCAATTCTTGGGATAAGAAACTGGAAGGAACATTGGTTTGAGGGAGAATGTTAGTTTGGATAGATGGTTGAGTAGTCACAAGTGGGACACTTTGACCAGGGTATGATGGAGATATTTGTTGGGGTACATTGGTTTCATTGGGGAATAGACTAGGAATATGCATATGAGGATTAATATGTACTTGAAATTACACACTTGGTTGTATGATATTATGGTTTGGGTTGGTGATAAAGGTTTGAATTAGAGGATTTTGTGGTTGGGATGGAAGGATATAAATATATTGTGCCTACTATGGTTGAAAAGGGACATGCTGCCGACTAATCAAACCTTGTTGTTGAGTGGGGACTTGTGGTCCAAGACCCTGTCTCTAAATTTGTGACACATTTTAAACCAATGGTTGTCTAGTAGGTACTTGAGAAACATGGGGACATCCTTGTTACATGAATCCCTATGAATAAGTGAAAGTAGGTTGTAGATTTGGCATCTATTACTGACCAATATTTGAACATTATTGACTACTCATTACTTGGTTTTGGATTAGCATATTAGTCTACGACTGAAGAGGTATGTTTTTCATTACCTAGCGAGATAGAACATTAGTTTCCCTTGATTGAGGTGGAAATGTATTTTTCCTCTGTTGCATTGATACACTAGATTGTGCTTATTTTTGTGGAATACTACTCGTTACTTATTGAGGAGGAGTAGGATTCCTCACATTCTGTCATTGACACATGACATTGGCCATTGTTTGATTACTTAATCCCATAGGTTGTACACTTGAGGAAGCAACTAGTTGAGGTTAGGGTGTATAAACTCCTATTCCTTGGTATGATGATCTACTCATGGGATTAACTACAATCACATGTTGTTAGCTAGTTGTTTGTGCATTAGTACCACTTTGATCAGGATTGGATGTTGTCTACACATTATACACTATATTTAGCTCACTATTCTACGTAGATGATGAAGACATTTATTCAATAATGGGAATATGCATCAAGTTATCTATAGAAGTGGTTTGTATGAATGGGATGGAATTTGAATTTTCTTGTCTAGTTAACTCTATCAACACTCCTATTGAAGGAACTAGGTCAATGAGAGGCTTACTCACCATGTTCATTTGATTGAAATCACATGCTAGATTTAGGTAGGTTTGATATGTTGTTTGCATTTGGTTAAAATGATATTCCATGATGTTTTTTCCTTGATTAGATATATTAAGATCTTGGTACGTTGTTTGGCCTAGAGCCATAGGATTTCTAGAAGAAGCCTGTTGATCGTAAATGATATTATGGGGCACTCTTACTAGACTTGGTAAATTTTCATGGGGAAAGCCTACTGGAAACTTGGCCCCTACCTCTATGGATCTAACCAAAATCTCATCTTTGTTATCTAAAAAATGTCACTCAAACAAAAATGGCTCATATGTGGAAGCCATTTTAGTAGAATATGACTATTGAAGTACTGGATCGTCCACTGTGGGTATTGTAGCTAGGTATTGTGTGGTTTATTCTTGGTCTTGTTCTGAATAAGGTGTTGTGTTAACTAGATAGTTAGCCAATAGATATTGGCTTTGTGCCCCTGATTGAGTATTATAAGAGGGATAAAAATCCATCTCATAAGTAATATTATCTGCATAGGGGTCTTGTACCATTTTTTCCTGCATAACTATATTACTAATCCCTGGATTGTACATGAATCCACTACAAGTGTAGGAATACATGTTGGGATCCATAGTCAATGTTTTGTGATAAAAGGTCAAAGGGTTATACAAACCTTAAAATGGACAATGTCTAAAATAGATGATGTTTCAACTTGGTCTAGATTCATCAAAAGGATCAAAAGGTTTATGTAAAGATTTTTGAGGAAACAAGTTAGCGTGAAGTACCTAATGTTTCATTATTCACACAAAGATAAGCAAGTAAATAGAACAAAAATAGAAATGCCAAACTCTAAGGTCAAAGTGTTTCAAATCAGTCTAATCTAAAAATTTAAAAGTTGCTAGGTCTTTTGGCCAAATTCAACATTAAAATCTAGGCTCAAACAAGGCATGCACTAGGACTCTTCGCCAAATGGTGTCAAAAGCTAGACTTTGAAATAGATGAATGTTTTAATCTAATGGATTTGAAACACTTCTAATAAACACTATGTATTTGATTCTTGGACATGAACTTGATCAACTAGGTATAAGGTATGAAATAAAAGGCACTTTTAGAGATAGTTGGTTCTTTTGACAAACAAGCCAGACAAAAATGAATAGTATAACTATTTTAGACAAAAGATCAAAAAAGTACACTTGGATTGGTCTAAAAATGTAGGAACAAATTTGGAACTCTATGCAAGAGGGTCTATGAAATAATATTTGAAATGTTTTGGGCAATTTAATGATGCTATACTACCCAAAAGGTGTGACAAAAAGGTTTGTTTTAAAAACTCTCTAAGGCAAAGATGTTTTCCTATAATTTTGATAGCATAACACTACTTTTCTTAACTCAAAATGTTATGGTGCATGGACTCAAAGTGTAAGTGTTTAACACAAAATGGCTTAAATATATCAAGTGATGACAATGATTATGGGTCTTAAATGGCCTTTAACCCAAATTGGAAATTAAACCTAAGTTCCCTCAAGTTTAGTGAAAATGGCAAACTCACTTAACACATCAACCCTATAAACTTATAAAGGTGTAATTTTGAATTTAGATTATAAGTGAAGGACTTTAAACAACTTTGGTAAAGTTCTAGACTCAATTGGGCACCAATGTGGATGATATGACCCTCAAGCTTTCTATGAACTTTGAACAAGGCAAATTGATGATCTCACATGGGTAACATAATGCCTCTTTGTTCAAAGGAAAATTAGGACTATGTATTTGGTTTGGATTGTTTGTTTACACCAAGTTTTGACTCCAAACAAGACTTTAATCTAGGACAAGACCAACTAATTAATCGCTCTTAAAACCTAAACTAACAAGGTTGTTTGGTATTGTTGGAATCTGTCAATATACGTCATTTGAGAGGATTTTAAGTGTTCATCCAAAAGTAAATGCACATTATATAGTAGGGTTTTTACACCTCCTTCTCTCAAATGATAATACTATGATATGAACTTTGAGGTGTACCTTACACCAACAATACTTCCTAGATAGGTGGGGATTTGTCTAAGATCTAACAAGTTTTCAAATGATCTAAGGGAATTAATTACACAATGACTTTCACATCAAACAATGTAAAATAAAAGCATGGATTTTAGGTCCGTATCACTTGGCTTGTTGCAAAAAAGTCTAGTCCTTTTTACAACTACTACATCTTATTGTTCTCTCAATGTAGTGCGATATCCAAAGTGCCACTATGTCCTGTGTGAACTCCAATTAGGAGCAAAATGAAGTAAATGTTGGGAGGTTAAACCTTGAGTTAAAGCTTCCCTAAATAACTCATGGGAGGTAATGAGGTCCCCCTCACAAGCCAAGTTTGCATAAAAATAAAGAAAGCATAAAAGTAGAAAGACTTTAGGTTATTTTCAAGGTCACCCAAACTTTGACAAGTTTTTGGGGAGTGCTTTAGATGACTTTCTTTCTAAGCCTGGGACTAGGCTACTTGCAATAGGAATGTCACTTTTGATTCTAACGGTTTTTAAAGGAGACAAATGGAAGAGCATACATGCAACATTCCTCTTTTTTCCACACAAAATATAATTAAATAACTATTGCAAACAGAAATTTATAAGTGTGTTCAATTTTAAGCCCAAATGAAAGATTTGGTGGTGTTCATTTGACCCCTTGGTCTTAATATTGTGAACTTTGAAAACATTCATCTAAGCATCTAAAATTTTCATTAAACACCAAAACAAAGTTCCTAATTAATTTTTAGACATGCAAAAGATGTTTTAAAACATGTTTTTAGCAAATGTCAAGCTTGGTCCTGCAACAAAAATGTTAGGATGTCCTTTAGCTTTGAAGCTCTTTTTGGTTTGAAATAATAAACTTTAGGAAAAGAGCTCTCAGGTCTATGTTTTAAGAAAAACATAGTAACCGACATCGATTTATATAACTGACGATGGTTACATTTTCTAACTGATGTTGGTTATCCAACTGACATTAGTTATACCAATGTGACTGATGATAGGTATACATCTAATGTCAATTTTACTAACTGATGTTGGTTAAGATATACAACTAATGTCAGTCTTACTTGCTGATGTCAGTTATTGTATAAAACCGTGGCAAACAAAAACAACAAAATAAAGTTAGAAAATTAATTTTCAAGAGTTTTAAGGGTCCAAATAAATATTTTAAAGTTGTAAAATGATGTTCTTCAAGTGTGATATGCATCTAGTCCCACCGGGTGTGCCATAATGTGATCTAGGAATTTGACTCAAGAGAGGATGGTTAGTATGGTGTTAGTTCCAAAATAAAAACAAAATGAAAGAAACACACTAATAACATAACATATCTAAGAATATACACTAGGGAGACATTAGTTAATAAAAACAAATGAAAAACAAAACTAAAAAGTAAGAAATAAAACACAAGAATTCTTTCACCTTCCTTGGATGCTCCAAATGCCTTTGTAGTAGTGGCTTGCTCAGTTTTGTGCTCATGAAGTCCTTAGCAATGGAAGCTTGGTTACCTCCATCTCTCCTTGGCACCTTTGGCTCGTGGCTTGGCTTGGCTTGGAATAAATTTGGCATGCTAACACTAATTTCTTGAAGCTTTTTAATCAATTCTTCATTAAAACTTTGCATTCTCAAGTCTTAAAAATGATGTGGTAATGCCTCCTATTTATAGATTTTTGCAAATGTCTAGAATCAACGTAAACCATCCATCCTAAGATGAATATGTGTGGTTGAGGATTAATTCAATTTTTGGAATTAAGTTTATAATAATCCTCATCATGACATTGTAAGAAGGGGCAATTAAGAGGCATGGAGGGCATGTATCCTGATATTTGTGGTATTTATGGCCTAGGGATGTCTTCCCAAGAAATGAGGTCACTTGATGATGTAGATATTCAATATTCATTTCCAAAAATAAGTTTTCAACAAGTTTCCATGGAATTTTTTATTAGGCCTTGATTTGGGTTAATTATCTCTTAAGCATGTTTAAGCACTTTATGCATTAATTACTCAAATTGATCAAAATGCCTTGTTATTGGTCAAAAATTTGACTATATTGGAATTGGAAGGCAATGTTAGATGCATTGGATCTGTATTCTCATTTAGGATGTTACCAGAAATAAATAAAAAAGGCACGTGTCTTGTGTAAAATATTTGATAGGAAAGAGCAATCCAGAGCACCTGGGTGCAAAATTAGCATTTTAACTTAGAATGATCTGATCAAAGTTAGTTAGCCCATAAATTGCATTTCCCTATTAGGGACCCTAGCCAAAATCAGCACTTGAATATATCAGTTTCACGTCATTTAACATGTTCTAGTATTTTACGGAAAATTATGCATTTTGGGTGGAAATTGGTCAAAACCCTGATTGGAGGTTATTGGTGGCCAGATTTAGGTGTCTACACTAAAATAAGATTGGGAAGCAATACTTATGAATAAGGAATTAGGTTTGTATCACAATATGAAAGCCAATTCATCGAATTCCAAAATTTATCATATATAAGAATTGGCAATTTTTAAGACTATCATATGAGGCTTCTGAGGTTGGTTAATGATAAAATGTTGTCAATTGAATTTTGAAACCAAATTTATGATGTTAATCAAATATGCAAGAAGTTACATATAGAGATAATAGTGTTACCAATTTCTCCAAGACACTACACATAAAAATAAAATAGATGCTCTAAATCTTGAGATTAGTATAGATCAATTCACTTTGTACCTGCACATGAGTAGAGATTCATTTGAAAATAATGGATATGTGTAAGCTAATCTAGGTATTGGATCCTCATATATTCATAAACCACATCTAGAAGATTATTGGGTTGACTATGCTAAATAATTGGAGGTTCAAAACCATGATGGAGATGAATGAGCCTAGATCAGATCAGAGTCTTCATTGGAAAAAGTGTACCTAATGGAATTATTGATGATGGGAGTGAAAATTTTGAGCAAGGATACATTAAAGGAGTCATGGCCATGCCTCTGAGAGTGATAAGCTAGGTAACCCCTAAGATTATTTACCTTCAAGAAAGCATGAAGTTTTTGCTAATCAGATCATTAAAGTGGTTTAATAAAAATATTTTAGAGTTCATAGAAGCTCGTGGTTTCCAAAAATCCAAGGCTAAAATCTCACCAAAATAAGCTCTTGTATCCACTCCAAGGGCAACTATATCTTGTGGTTTCAGTACTATATCTCAGCCCACTACAAAATCTAGTGGTGATGGTAATGATGAATACTTTTGGTGAAGATCCACATGTGAGAATAAAATTTCAAACAAAGAAAATAGTGGCGATGTATTAATCATCTTCACCACTAGGAGATACCTCTTTTCTTATCAATAACATCACACATCAATATATTTATTTTATTTAGGGGGTGAAAAAATCTAAAGGCATAGAAGTAGTGACCGACTCTACTTCCCTAGGAATAATCCCTCTCATTCTTCCATATTCTCTTTATATCCCACTCTCACTAGATTATACTCCACCAAGGCAATATATAACACCTACTTCATCAATTGGTGTAGACAGATGGTTAGTATAAATAATTTGGAATTTTAATGGATGCCACCTTTATTGGGAAAATAAAAGAAGATAATAGATGTATAATTTCTAAACTTTGATACCTTGTAAAATCATCTTGAGACTCCTCCCCCAAGAAGGACAATTGGTTGGTTACAGATCCATATATGCTCAGTTCATTAAGATTGAAGAGCCAAAGTTGAGAAGAATGAGGGAGATATGACCCCATTTGATTATACCATGATAAGAGTTGTTATGGGTGAATACACTTATGAAAGTGATGTGTATAATATCTAAATAACTACTGAAATAATGATTAAGAGGTTTGAATAGGACAAATAGATGTATGAACAATTGAAATATTAAGTCTGTAAACTTAAAGGATATGTGAATTATATATTGAATCCAATGGAATCCCGTACCAATGATAAAGTTTAATCCATAACATAATTACCCAAAATAAGAAAAGAATCCATGTCAGCCATAACAAAATATAATAGTTATGGGAAAACCCTTGAGACCTAGGTACCAAAATTGTTGATTGATGGTTTGAAATATATTGATGAGGTAAAGAAGCTATATGAAAAGATTGGTTTGGAATAAATCAAAGTTGATAGATAGATCAAGTGCCATCAAAATGAAATCAACTTATGAAAAAATGTGTTACATTAAATAGAGGATATGGTAGACACTTATGCATGTGTGCTTGTCAAAATTGGATTGTTTTATAAAAGAGAAAATGACATATCATTTGATTGGTTACAATGTGTCTACACAATATGAAAGTGTTGAACCAAGTCATGGATCAGTGGAAGGATCAATTTAAATTTGAAGAAAAAAATGTTTGAAGCATGTTCCAATTTGGATAACCTTCATTTTGATTTACTCAAAGATAATGGCTCAGGACTACATTTGGTAGATGTTATAAAATAGAATTTTTGGAAGCTAATTAAGGAGCTATTAAAATAAGGTACCTTTAATGTATCCTATATGAACATACTCAATGAAATTCATGCCTCACTAGAGGAAATGAATGTATAATGGAATGTTATTTCAAAGACTCCTCATACAATGATGTTGATCTCTGACAAGTGGTTCATTCATCAAATGAATATGGAAATTCCCAATGAGAATTTAAATGTTGAGGTAGTCAAAAAAATAAAAATGTATAAAGCATCCATTCAAAATAAATCAAAATCAACACCTCCTCCAACTACAAGTGGCCCATCTACCAGGAAGACTTCCTAGAAGACATTTTTGTCTTATTCTACTCTAATTTTTCTAAAAATATCAATTTTCTTTTGTAGAAAATAATATAAAATTATAATATGTATAAGACAAAATCTGGTATATGAAAGGTCATTCCATTCCCTCCTAAACTCTATAAATAAGAGAAATGGCTATTGTACAAGGGAAATTTGATCTCATTGTATTTTTTCTTGAAAGGAAAGGAGAAATAGACTTTGTTTTAATTCTTCCAAAGAGGAATACAAGGAAAATTCCAAAACTTTGTGTTTAACATTTTCTTTATGGGTGTGTAGTTTTCTTATGTTGATGTATATCCTACAACTCTCAAGTAATACATATTTTATTGTGAAACTTGCATATTAATTTTAGAAATCCTTATTTTCATGCAATGGATGAAATTTGTGTTTACTCACTCATGTATGACCCTTTGCCTTCCTTATTTTCTATTTTATTAAAAATTTGAAAGCAATAAAACCCAATACTCCATTCAACTGTAAATATTGTGAATATTTATTTCTATTTTTTCTATTCTTAATAAAGGGAACCTCCCCTTCAAAAAAATGAGAGAATTTTCATCTCCTTCATTGTTAATAAATACAAGATATTTCAAAGTACCAAATATTTGAGTAACACACCGAATGTGTCTCTATAGGATTTTATAGTTTGGGGATTTTGTTGCCTATGCATTATACTTGATGACTGCAACTGTACTTTCTCTTTATATATGTGTATGAAAAAATATGTTGTATGTTTTAATTTTGCTTTGACATAGCTTTCACACTAAAAAAAAAGGTAATGAAGTTGGGAAATCACCAAAGTAGCATTGCAAAATAACTAATTCACATAATCAGAATCAAACTTCCACATAATTTTTATGATTTATGAATGTAATAACTCAAGTAAAAGTTTCAACCTCCTCTTCCCTAGAAGTGATCAATGCAATATAAATTCTAATTACCATCTTTTATGCAAGGGAATTCATAAAGATAAAAAGATAATTTTTTTTGCAAGTGTGTAAGATTTGATTCAATGAAGCACCACTTGAATGGAGAATCTTATCATTATGCTTGACACTTAGTGTAGTGAAGTGTCAAATGTTCTCCCTCTCTTTATATATATTCTATTCTTTTGAACATGAAATGACTTAGAAATACCATGTATTTATAGCATGATCTAGGATAACTATTATGCCTTGGAAAACCTTAAAAAATACAAATGGGAAGGGTTGAGGCTCATGACAAACATAAATAAAGTGACAAACCTACATAGATAAAAGATAAAAACTTGTATGGGTATGACTTTGTCTAGGATAGGCCTATACAACCATGGGTTTGTCCAGGAGATAAGTTGGGATTTATTTTTGAGGCAAGGTTGGATTATAGATAAGATTAGTCCAAATGTATAAATGATTAATGTTTGGATAAGCGTTAAGGTTATTTTGAGATATATGGACCAAATATAAACTTATGTGGGGTTGGGGATATCCGTGAAATGGGTTAAAATGTACAAGTTTTAATTATTTAGTTAAAATGGGAATAAAACACAAGAATAAAGGTTTTGTCTCAAATTTATGTATCTATATAATGCCCCTACTTTAACATGGGTATGTGAGTGAAATGCATGTATTTATCAAAGTTTAAATTTTAATAATTTGAAATACACACATGTAATTACCTAGGTAAGAATGAAGGGTTTTGACCTTATTTTTGTTAAGTTTCCATCCACACTTGATTAGTTGATCCACCTCAAAAAAGTGCCAATTGTTGTAAGTAGCTATTTTTCTCATAGTATACTTGATTTTTTTTTTTTGGATATTTTATAATTCTTAATTTGAAATTAGCTTTTAAAATTTAAATGAAGCATAATAAATATTACACTTATTTTGTATTGCCCTAAAATGCCACCATAATTGTCCCATCTTTAGAATTTTTATAGGTGTTGAAACCAAAGCCCAATAATTTCTCATGGGAGTCACCATTGTCCAACACACACATCCCAAACTTTTAAAAATTTCCTAAAACATATCCAATACACACCTCTAAGATTCAATAATAGCCAATCAACTTCTTAATCAAAGAAGAAGATAAATTAACTAATTTTAAATCATATTATTCCATCTTGAATTTTTATAATTATTTTATATGTGCCCCCTTTTTTAGGTGAGGGATGAAGACCCTATTGTTGCAATAATTCATTTCAAAAGTCACATTTTGAAAGCACCATATGTTAAGAAAAATAATTTAGTCATCTCATGTTATAATCCAAAACATATGTAATTGAATTTTTGTCATCATATGTTATAAAAATAAATTAGCCAAAGTGTGTTACTATCTAAACATGGAAATTGATTTTGATTCTTGAAATTATCATATCATTTGAATTTTGTATTATTGTCTAGTTATGTCATAATATATCATGTAAAGTTAAATTTGAAAATGGAAGCATCTAATATATCCCATGCAACAAACATGCCCCTTTATGGGCCAGATAAAATAATTAGAACATAATTGAACAATATGCCTCCATAGATGCATGGTAACCACCATGGCAACATAGACACCAATAAAACACATCAATATAGATATAAACATGATAATATATAGTGTACTTAAGTTAGGATCACACAATGTTAGTGACCACACCCAAGTTAATGACTTAGCTCATGATGCTCTCCAAAAATATGATGATAAGAGGATATTATATGGATAGGACACATAAATAGGCAAACACATGCACTCACAAGCAAACATTCATGTACAAACAATCTATATAATAATGTAACAATCATAATGTAAAATTTCTATTAGATAAGAGATGTATAAGACACTAGTATAATATGTAATAATCTAAATCAATATGAAAAATGACAAGCAAGGATATATGTCATAGAGAAAGAATCCTTTGAAATGATAATGCTTCCAAACTAAGACATGTTGTCTATGAAATTGGCCTCTCCTGATGTGGGCACATAGTGTGAAATACAATATTATGTAAGTTGTGAGTCTATGTAGCACTCACTTAAGAAATTCCATGAAAAGAATATATGTATAAAACATAGATAATGAAAACCTATAACATAGGTGAATATGTAATGTATGTATAAAGACACATTTAAAAAAAAATCTTTTTCATTGTTTTTGAATTTTGCCAATGTTTTTGAAAATTTCCAATGTTTTTGAATATTTCCAATGTTAATATGTTTCCACCCCTTGATGGGAAATATATGAGATATGTAGTCATAAAACATGATAAAGTATATGAAAATTGTACTGAGTATCATGATTTGTGTAATTGTGTAGGGAAAATGAGTAACATATGTCCAAAAGTGTAGTAGAAAATTGAGATGTCATGACATATGATAAGGCCAAATAGAAAGTGAATTTTAAGTTAAAGATATTAATGTATATGGGAGAGACATCATACCCCTTGATATGATAATGCTTAAAGAAAGACATATATAGAAATGATAACAATTGTATGTCAATGTAGTGCATAAATCCTAGAGTTTGAATTTAAGAATATGTAGTGTCAATTGTAGATGGAAAACCTACATGGGTACAATGCCCCTCATAAGAAAATATGTGTCATGTATACCAATGCAAAAGATATAGTCAAGTGAGTAATTCATATGACAATCACATAATTTTAACATGTAAACAATGCTAAGGATACTAAATCCTTGAGCAATGAGATAAAGTAAGGAATTTAAGTAATATGGCCTCTTAAAGTGATACATGTATAATCAGTACAATGTCTAGGATAAAATAGAAATGTCATGCTCCCATGTGTAGGTTATGCTCATGCCCAAAGAAACTCATAATATGTTAATAAGAAATATGTGTGAGGGTATAATTCCCTCAAAGGCAAAGATGTGTGCATAGATATAGTCAATAAATATAATGCATGGGTATGATGCCCCCATAAGTAAATAAACATGATTGTGTATGATAACATGTTTTTTTTTTAAAATTTCTTAGTTATAAATGTATAAGAAAAGAGAAACTATAATAATAAAGCACATGGATACACAAGAAAATAAAAGGAACAAGGTTTATAAACTAGAAGAATGGGATGAGGAGGATTCTAAGCACCTATAAGCTTCCCTAATAAATTAATGCATACTATGACATACTATTTTAAAAAGGTATGTTTTCATCATTGGGAGGACTAATTTAAGTGCTTAAAATAAGACTCACATTGGGTTCACCATTTATGTTTACCCTAATTCTTGTTTTTACACAAAATAGGTATAAACAAGCTTAAAATTAAATATATCTAAGCATATACAATTGAAATAAATAATTCAGATCTATATAAGAGGCTAAGTAATGGAAAAAAGTCCAAGTGTTACAAATGAAAGCTAAATAAAATCATTAAATTGACAAAGAGACTAAGAAACATTCACACCTTGATTGTTCTATTAATTTGAGTTTATATTTTGGTTTTTTTCATTACAATTTTTTTCTCCTAAGTTTATAGACTTTTGCACTACTAGGAGACATACCCGTACCTACATGATCTTTCCATATGCAAGCCCAATTAATTTGGTTTTGTTCTTATGTTTTTAGGTGTGTCTTTGTTCCACCAAGTGTGTCTATGTAAGGTTTCACAGTCTGGCTTTTCTAGTTCCTATGTGTTATATCTCCTTAATTACGATTGTCCCTTTGTTTTTTAAATGTATAGGGTATAATATGTTGTATGGATGAATCATTGGTTTAACCTAGATTTCAAAATCTAAAACAAAAAATAATAATGAATTCAATTAACTATCTAATCAATGTAGTAAACTACGTATCTTTCATGCTTGAAAGTAGACCTCCATGTAGTTATTATGGTGTGTGAATGAAATAACTAGAATAAGGGTAAAACCTTCACTTATATATAAGTAATCAATGCAAATACTAAATTCTAACTACCCTCATTTAGCACAAGCAAAGTTGTAGAGATACCAAGATAAATAAGTGTTACAAGTGTGTAAGATTGGATTCAATGAAGATTCACTTGAATGGAGAAGCTTGGCTCTAGGATTGACCCTTGGTGTAGTGAAGTATTAAATGTTATCCCTCTCTAGTTCTCTTCTATTATTATGACCATCAAATGGCTTGGAAAGACATATTTATAATATTATCAAGGATAATTAATGTGATTTTTCCAACTTTAGAAAATAAAAATGGGAAGGGTTAAGGCTCATTACCAATGGTAATAAAGAAATGGGCCCATACAACTAAAAGAGACAAACCCACATGGGTATGGTTTTGTCTAGGACATGTTTATCTAGGAGATAAGCTAAGTTTTGTTTTTGAGGTAGGGTTGGATAATGGATAATATGTAGTCTATATGTAAGCGTCAAATTTATTTCAATCTATATGGACCAAATATATTATTATGGGGGCCATCTTAGGAATGGGTTAAATTGTTTAAGTTTTCCAAATAAGTTAAACTAGGAATAAAACCTAGGAATATGGGTTTTGTGAGAAATTTGGGTGTCTATAGCTATATGTTATTTTCATATCTTTCCATGATTTCTACCATGCATCTATTGGGGAAAGGCACCATATGTATGTATTAATTTTAAATATTTTCTACCACACAACTTATATTAGGGAATATTATTGTTTGCTTTTCATTAATTATATATTTCCCATTATGGGCATGATAAATATATGCTTACATCGACTATATATCATCCATGATAGACCATTCTATTGTTTATGCCTACATTACTTATATATTTCCTGTATAAAGAAAACCTCCTATTGATTGTGATTATATTTATTATACATTTATTAGATAGGGAAAATAATTATTATCATTTTCCTATATTACTTAGACTCAGACACACATGATCTAATTTACCTATTAAATGTGCACCTTCATGGTGACATTTTGATTATATGACTTAGACATAAACACACTTAAGTTAAAGTCCCTTATTACATATGTGCTTGCATGATGGTATATTTTAATGATTATACCAAATTATTTTATTTACAAATGGTTCAACAATGACATTCCATTATGATGAGACATTAGAGATTTTATTTTTTCTATTTTACACATGGTACATGTAATCCATTTATTTTGAGATATTTGATTCATAGGTTTATCCACACTTAAAAAAGAGAGCATATGATTTTCTTATTCTACCCTTTAGTTACATGATGATACAAAATAGTCCTAGAGAGTTATAAGGCATACTTATTATTTCTTCCACATTTGAATGTGGTCCCAAAGAGTCATAAATAATACTTAATTTAGTCTCCTAAATAAGATGCACACTTAGAAATGATGTCAGTTTATAGAGATAGACTTCACATAGATAACTTCACAGTTTCCCCAAAATCAGGTGTATTCTTTCACATTTTTCATTTTATCTCATTGATTTCAACATTTTATTGATTATCAATTTACACAAAAAATGATTCACTTGATTTTTTTCCTTTTAGGTTTTACATTCCAAACACAAGAGCATGTATTCTTGTTGCAATTTCTTCATGAATTTTCATAGTGACAGTTAGGGTGCTCATAATAGATTTTGAGGAACATAAGGATTATTTTAGTTTGTAGGTTAGAAGCCACACTTTGGGATAAAGTAACCTCTTTCCTCCTTTTTACTTCCAAGACATCATCATTTCTTATATTAACTTTGATAACTCTTACAAGTTTCATCTATAAGATCTTCTACGAGCCTTCTTAAATACAATTGTTTGTTCTAATATGATATGCATGCGTGCACACACATAAAAGTGGGACATTATATAAACACTTAATTTTAACATGATGGTATTTTTTAGTGTTAATATTCATTGATTTAGGGTACTTGTATATTTATTTATTATCGGTTAATATTAGGTTCTTATCTCCTGTGTTCTAGGCCATGTTTGCCCACTTTGCTTCTTGTATTCTATGCAAGCTCATTTTATGTTTATCTTAGACCATTGAAAATATCATCTATCAACTCAAAACACTAAAAAACTATTGTTTTGCCCTAGTATGACTCTAGATGCTCTTAAAATGCAAAAAAATAGTAATCCCTAAGTTATTACCAAAGCGTGCTTGTACATTCTTATTTACCAAAAATGTATTATTACACTTTTGATTATCTATTTTTTGTTCTTTTTTACCCTTTTATTATTTTTGTTAATATTTTTCACTTTTTCATCCTTTGTGTGTTAGTGTGCACACCAATATGGTCCCAATTTAAAATTTATAAGTTTATATGTACACTCATGCATTAATGCATATAGGAAGGAATGAGTGATATTGATAAGTCAAGTAAGAGTTCAATATAATCCTAGATTTATAAGAAAATGTATATTTCAAAGATTACAACATATTTATGTTCGAGTCTTCATATTGCATTATTGCCTTTGATCATGTAGTGAAAAGCCATATAAGGATTAGGACTTGTATCACCATGTTTACTTGTTGAATTGAATTATGTGTTTGTTTAAAAAATTTATAAGGAAATGGATCTAACTTAGTTATGTATCTCAATAATTACACAACATTTTAGGTTTTTTAATGTTTTATGAGTTGATTAGGGTTTGAATAAAGGAGAAGAGTTCATAGATGTTCTGTGATAAATTATTATTAAGCGAGCAAGGTTTTTTGAGAAAATAAGTAGAGGAACATAGCCATCAATTAATTTTAGAAGATAATGGAGTTTTAAGAGTGTACCATCCCACTCTTGGACTTGTTAGGAGTGTGTCACCCACTTCTCGTCAAAGTTTTAAAGTTATTTCAATTCCTAGACATTTTTATACCTAATTTTAGTTTATAAAAATCCCACATATATTCACCAATTAAGTTTTATCATTATAACCCTAACTTTGTACATTTCAATTATTGAAATCAATTTACTTTACTGGGATTAGGTCTATTGTTGATATTTATTTAGGTAAAATTATTCTAATCTAAATTACAAATTGGTTATGGTTTAATGCAGTGAATGTTTGATGTAAACTCACTTTATTAGATTATAGCTCATATGATTTTTTAGTTTAGAACTCAATACAGTAGTATAATGTAATTCAATTAGTAGTCAAGTGTGATGCTAGTGTTCCAACCCTTATCCTTTTAATGAATGCAACAAGTAGTAAATGTTTTATGTTTTTCTTTAAATACTTGACTTCTAATTTTAGTATAGGGATGCATCTATAATAAATGAAATCTTTACTTTTACAACTTTAATGGATAGAACTTACATAAAATTTTTCTTCTTAAATTTATTAATGCTTTAATATTTTTATATACTTCTTGAATTCAAATTAGGAGCTTACTGGTATGCAAGCCAACACATGATATGAAAGAAAAACATAAAAAGGCCACAATCTTTAGGAGAGTTATAACAAGGGCCAAAAGGTCCTCACAAAATAGATGACTAGAAATATAATGGTATACTTATATTAGACCATTACATTTAAATGAAAATCTAATCCGAGAAGACGTAAATTTTAAACTATTGTTTTCAATAAATATTCACAATCATTTATTTTTGCTTAAAATTTAGATGTATTTTTTTCTTGATATAAAACTAATATTTTTTATTAATATATTTTTAATTAAAATATAATTAATCTCTAGTCTATTAAGAATATTTATTATATAAACTCATAAATTTATTGAATAGTCCCCCTACCTTCAAAAAATAAATAATAAAATAATAATAACCTTAAAAATAAAAAAATAAAAAATGAAAAATGACAACCAAAATATTGTAATAGTTGCCTTTTTATTTTGATATGCCATTTAATTTCTAACACGAGAAAAAAACTCACTAGACTATGATCTTAGATAGTGGGCTATCAAGACTTTGTTAATATAAGGTAAAAAAATCCTTCTTAGGATTGGGTAAATAATATCTATCATGTAAGTTCTTTAAGGAAAGAGTCTTAAAATTGTGATCAAAATGTATAAAAACAAATCGAACTCATTGGATTTGGTCATTAATAAATTATGAAACCTTCAACATGATGGAATATAAAGAGAATAGATTCATAGGTTAATATAGGTTTATTTTATTTTAAGAAATTATAAAGAGTTTATTTTTAAGGGGTATGATGTGAGTTGTTCATTGTAATGTGTTTGTTTGGGTTTGCTTAAGTAATAAGAAAATTTTGAGGGTTGTTATTGCTTGACCGAGTATTTTTCGATAGTATAAAGTTTGGATTATGTATATTTATTACATATTAATTATGTAGTTTTTATTATTTTTTATTAAATAAATATTTCGAAACATTCTAATAATAAAATATAAATTAGTAGTTTTTTAAAGGTGTAAGGTTATGTAAGAAAGGATATAATATTTATTTTTTTGGTAAAGTAGGGTTTTATAAGTAAAAGAGCGTAAATCAGTAGGAGTAATTCATGTGAAACCAATGACTATGGGAATCATTTCACTTTTTGTACATAAAACATTAAGTAATAATAATTTGATATTTATAATGGAAGTAATAGTGGAAAAGGAGGCAATATGTTACTTTATATGACATGATAATGAGTTGTCCATGGATGACACATCATGTTTCACTATGAGCTTGAGAAATAAAGAAGTGGTAGATAAGGTTAAGACCATACATTACATAAAAGCAGTGAAATATTTCAAAGTGAGCTAAAACTGCGATATGCAAATATATATGGATGCATGTTGCCATATACAAATAGATATGTATACAAATATTTACAAGATTTTTCAATTATCTCTCTTAGTAACATCAACAAAAATGATTGTATTCGTAACAATAGTGGATATTTCTCTAAATATTTGGTGAATGGAGGCTTTGAAGTAAAACTACCACTAGGAGTACAAGCGCTACCAATTTTAAGTTTTATGGTGGAGTAATTTTTGCATACTTTCTCTTAATGCGACGGTGGTATGATGGAATATATATATATATATATATATATATATATATACATACATATATATATATATATTTTAATTTATAAAATTATAATATCATAATATATTAATTTAATAAAATATTATTATATAATATAAAATATAAAATATTAATTTAATAAAATAATATATAACATATATTTACTATAATATATTATATTACGAATAATAATTATATTATATTTATTAAGTAATTGTATTATATATTATTTTTTGGTAAAATGAGATTTTATAAAGTGAGGAGTGTAAATCAGTAGTCATATGTCACTTCAAACCCACAACAACTGACTTCATCTCATTTTTTGTAATGAAGCATTCAACAAAAATAATATGATATTTATTTTCATATTTTTTTCTGAAAAATATTTTCTTTGACTAGTGCTCCCTTAGATTTTATGTTTTTTTTCAGTAGGGATAAATAAGATGCTTACAAAGACAACATCCAATTGTAGCTATTTTTTCTTCCAAGGGTACAAGTATGGCATTCCCATATGTACTTAAACATGATGCAATTACTCTAGGTGTTAATAAATTGCAAACATGGACTAACAGAAGCTACAAGATAGACTATAAGACCCCAATGTCTTGTCCCCACATCATCAACATTGCAATGTTTATTTGAGTTGCACGTCAGATGTAGTTTAGGACCACATTATATGTTAGTGGTGGGTAAAATTAACTTTATTGTGGTAAGATTTGACATTACAATATTGACATATCTATTTTACGTATCAAATAAGCTAGACATCATATTACAACCTCTCTTATATGCATACATATTTGTATGAGAAATAAAATATTTTTTTGTTGTGTCAATTTTGGTTTGGTCATGTTTATAAATATTGAATTAAATTGGCCCTACACATAAACAATGCACTATGTTATATGTAGTGATTGTTAGTAGTAAGGTGTGTGCAATCTATTTGAGGACAAATGACTACCTCATATGATTCTAAGCCTCCTAGAAACAATAAAAAAATTAGACATCTGCACAACCTTGCATTAAGTATACTTTTGTGTACTTTTTTGCATTGCTAGGGAAGATTTACATCTAAACTCTGCAGCTTGGTTATATAAAAATTGTGGAGATTTTATACTACCACGTATGCTATTTTTTTAAATTTAAATTTACTTTGACATTGTATAAAATTTTGTTTAGAAGATATGATTTCAATCTTTGATGTGGTTGTTTTCAAATGGGCATGTAGTTAAAAGAAGTAAATGGTGATTATCAATGTGGTTTAGAAGGAGATTGCTCCTTTCGATGGACAATATCTAGAACATCTGGCCTCAAGAAGAAGGGCAATTGAGAAATCTTAGGCTCTATTTCAAGCCTTCCATGACTTGAACCAATGATGCATACTATTCAGAGCACAATTTGGATATGGAATTTCATCACCAAATAATATTAACAGGGATTTCAAAGAGCTTCCCCATTGCATAAAATATGATAAGGCCTATATCTACTTCACATAGAATGGAAAGTTCTTACATTTTTTTCACCAAACCCTTCCTCCACTTGGAAAATGTACAATGCTTATCTGCCCTTTTCTGTATCTTATTTATCTCTATTTTCTCCCATGCCATCTCAAATTTGGAGAGAGCACTTCACTTGTAATAGATTTGTCATAATTATAAATCGATAACACATGTATAGCTAAACAAAACCCTTGTAGGAAATAATGGAGACTGATAAAGGCTCGTAGTACTTCCTGGTACATACCAAAAACAAACAAACCCAATATGATTATTTGTGTAAGGGTGGATGCACAAAGTTGGGGGATAAGATAGGTGACACCATGAAAAATATAAAACTTTTTTTGTAAAGGGCATATGCTCTTTAAAAAAAAACAATGCATATCTCGTACAGGTTAATCATGATCTGAAAGGGTGTATACCCTTTGAAAATTTAAAATGGTGTATGCCCTTTTAAAGACATGTAATTTTTTTTGCGTGCAATTTTTGCTAGTTATTTTTGCATTTAAAGACCTATGTTTTTTTGTTGTGTTTTTGTTTCTATGTGCAGTCTGAGCAAGTTTCTTTTTGTATTTTTATTTTTTTATTTATGTGTGCAAGGATATATCTAGTAAAATAAATTTAAGTTTACATTTAATTTTATATTCTTATACTTTAAATTTATTTAACTACATATAACAAACTAGGGCCACTCTGCATCTTTTGAAATTGATTATAGAGCTGTAGGAGTTACCATTTAGAAGTTAGTTTTTCAAAATCCATTCTGGTTTGATAAATATATAAGCACCTTCAATCAAATAAAAATACATTCTATTCAATACTTAATTTTTAGAAATTTAGGATTGGAAGATAGAATGAGAAATAAAGTTTTAAATCATGTTACATATGTAGTAGATCTATACTATTGAGGATTACATGCCTAATTTATCTACTTAAGTATTCCCTAACTACTTTATCTGCTTGAGTATACCCTACATAATTGAATAACCAAGCCATATCTTGATCTCAATAAGTATTCCCTATCTAAACACACAAGCCATACTTGATCTTTACTATTCCTTACTGGTGTCAAAGTAAGTGCTCGACTTATTCAACTTAGTCTACTTCAAGGTCTTCTAGAAACTTACTTGCAATTAGGTCTCTTCCTAACCATAAAATATCTCTTGGTCTATCAAAAAAGGTCTTCTGAGTATTGGTATTGAAATACTAATGAACTTATTATTTAGTGTTATCTCTTGACTTGTTAGTCTCTATATTCAAATCAAAAGACACTTTAAATGACTTAAAATAGGGTACTCAGTCCTAAGGCAGTAATCTACCTTCAAGAAAAACCCTTCTTTGACTCATAAATCACTAAATTGTATATCCTCACTTCTTTGAACAAGGTTATGAGGGTTTCACCAATAATTTCAAGACTCCATCTTTTTAGTGCATGAATAAATTCAACTCAAAACTTAGATGAAAATAACTCTACCCTTTATAGGTCTATTGGGCCAAATTCTACCTCTTAAGGATTTAATATAAATATGTATATAATTACCTTATTTTATGGAGTCATTCACTTCAAAAACTTAATGAAAATCTCAATACAATGATATAAGACTCGTAGGTGTCTTTATCTAAGCTCAAAATACCAATTAGATCACCAAAGTGCCCAAAAAGTTGACCAAGTCCCAAGAACTGTTATAGTCCTATGTATAGGCATGTTTAGTCTTGAAAAGGTGTTATTAATCTAAGATAATCAAAGTATTATTATAAATATTTCTTAAGATGTTTGGAGACTATCTCTAAGGATGATAAACCAATTTTTTTTATTGGTTTCTTAAGAATTGAACTTTATTGGCAACTCTGCTCTTTAGGTCTGGATGGCCTAATTTGCCTACTTGGAAGGATATTGAATTGGATTAACAACCAAATGATTTTAATCACTTTAACTAAGTATTAAATAGTGTTTACATAATAACATTAGACCTTCATAATATGTTTAGACTCAATCAACAAAGTAAAACACTAGAGTTTCTCTTGACTGAGCTTTCTTGTGGCTATCTACAGGCAAAATAAAAAATAATGCTATGTATTTATAAGAATAAGGTGAGTTTGAGAATTCTACCTATTGGAATACCTTATAAACCTTCTCTAAAAACTTACCTACATGTTTAATGATATTTTTTACATCTCGATTCCTTGCCAGACATACTTGCTAGATTATCTATGGATATTTATAGTTAGCAAATTCAGATTTGGTTACATTTCTGACTAAGCTTGAGATTTATGTTGTTTTGGGATAACAAAATATTTTTTAGTTAAATGATAATACATGATTTCTTATTCTTAACTTGTTTATGTACGTGTTTACATTTTAAGCATATTAATGAATTATTTCAGTTATTTATTGTTGTTTATGATTATCATGTGAAAAAAATCTAATTACATGTGTATTTTGAGGTGGACGTAGGAAAATTCTTCCCTCGAACATACTAGAGGGAGAGCATCATCGGAGAGGATGATGTATATAGACACATCACTAGTTGACATATAACTAGTGAAACCCTATACACACCATGATAGTTAGTCATGGTATACAATTCATTTAAAAATAATTGCAATGGTGTTTGTTTAAATTGCTATTTTATATGATTTCTTGAATAGGTAAACTGATAAAAATAAATTCCCTTGTGTGCTTAACCTAATATGTCATTAATATATGTAAAGGCAAATTTAATAAAGGGTATAATTAAATATGAGTTATTATTTATAATTTTATTATTAATTTGCTAAAGTGTAATATTAAATTAGTTTAATATGAAATTAAAATTTCATAGAAAAGGGAATTGTTTTAAAAAGAGAGAAAAATGAATTAACATTGGAAAAAGAAAAAAGAGAGAAATAAATTAAAATCTAGAAAAAACAAGAAAATAATTAAAATTAGTAAAAAAACAAAAAGAAAAAGAAAAATTTGGAAAAAGAAATTAGTACCTATTTTTCTATTTAAGAGAAAGAATGAAAGAGATTTTGCATAGCTTATGCATTGGGCAAGAAAGAGAAAAAGAAGCGATTTTAAGGAGAAGAATCACAGAAGATCAACTGATAAATTCCTAGGTAGGTGATGTCTTTAAATTCATACTTGTATGATCTTAGTGTATGCATAATAAGATTAAATCTTGTATGTATAGTGAAATTAAGAAATATAAATTATATTGGAAAGTGTGTTAAATTGTATATATACATACTTGAATTAGCAGATGAAGCACTTAGATTATAGTTAAAAAATGTTATATCTTGAGTTTTAGGAGCCAATGGAATCTTTTCAATGTTGTAGGACCTTTTTGAAAACTTAATAATATTTATACATTATTTACTACATGGTCTATGTGGTAATTAAAAACTGAAAGAAAGAGAGGTGACTTAAAACATCTTAGATTGTAAAGGAAATTATATTTTTAAGCATGTAAAGTAAATTATATATATATTTCTAGCAAATATTTTACAAAAAGAAAGGTATCGCCCCATATGAATTTCTGCCACTTAAGTAAATTAAAAACATGTATACATAGAATTTTTGAGCAATGAGAGTGGCCTGACAATAATGGTGTAGTAGGTAAAAAAATATAAGGGTGATTTCATTTATTTCCATAGGCATCAACCTTTTAGAACTGGTCTACTTACTTAAAACAAAATTAAATTTATTTTTGGGCATCACCCTACCAAGAATGGTCTGATTTATTAAAAAAATATAATTTGTTATATATAATTCAGAGCATTATACTTCTATTTTTGCCAACCAAACAACTAGGCATCATAACTAATTTGGATTTTGCATAATTAACACCAAAAAGGTAGGCCATAGACTTACTCCTAATTACCTCAGTGTATAGCTCCTTAATTATGTTTTGAACTTAGTTTAACCTTTGTTTTTAGGCACCATTCAATTGATGAAAATCTTAGATAATGAATGTATTGTTGCTGGGTGTTCAAATTTTGGTTATTATTTGTTAATTCTCCTAGCCAACTACATGGCATCATGCTTTGGTTTTCCATTGAAAACAAAATTTTTATATGACATCCAACTTGATCTGATCTTGTAAATAAGGGTGTCAATCTGGTAAAGTAAATGTTTGTGTATTAGATCAATCATACCCGATAAAACTAATTAGTGCTTATTTAACTATAAATATTTATAGATGTTCAAAATTATAATCCAAGTCGTGGTAAGGTAGTTATTAACACATAATGGCTGGTAACTTAGTGTAAGAACTTATCAACTATATATCTATTTGGGTACGGTATGATCCCTAGACTCTATATAGTTTTCATGGTGTACCTATCTATCCATGGATCAGATGGATAATCGGCAAAGCACTTGATCAGACAAGATAACAGATGGAGAATATACGAGGTACTCAATAATCATTCAAAAACTATAGAGTATGGTCAGTTAGTATGCTACATAATTCTTATGGTAACACGCCTTTATAACAACTAGTGGGAGTTTAGAAAAGCCATATTAATATTAGCTCTGAGTTTGAGAATTTATGAATGATCAAACACTAGCACATTTACGGATATAACTATTATATTATATTTTATAGTGGATCTATGTATGTCATATAATTTTATAATAGAATAATGTACCTGGAGAGATGTGCTTACTTATTTCATAAGTATGCCCTATAAAGGGTGTAACTGGTTATATAATATAAACATTAAAATGAATGTGTCAAACTTTTGGTTTGGAGGAAAACTGGTTTGGCTAAATCAAAATTACTTATCAAATTATCTAAAATTAAGATATGTGTGTAGGAACCATGGTTTGTAGAATTAATAATGAATGGTATACATTTTTTTTTATATATATCTCATGACTCATGTGAATAAATATTATAGTGGGTATTTATTTGAATTATGTGGTATTAGCTTTACATGTTAAAGACTACAATTTTTTCATTTGAATATTCATTAATCTATAATATTACATAAATAACATTATGTTTAGTAAAAAACTTATCAATAAAGTTATATTGATCAAGTAATTAACAGATAATTGTTAAGTCTATTGATGTCTTTAAACTATAGTAATATTAGAGCTATATTGCTTAGTGGGCATGAACCTTGAATTGGTAACTTTAATATGAGAGTAGTAATATAAAACTAGATTCTTGTAAGTATTGTATAGATAACCACACATTGTGTTAGTGGAGTTAAACTGGTAAACCATAGCTACCTTGTATTGTGGATTAAAACTTGTAGAACTTTAGACTCCTTAGAAATATGAAAATCATCACGTTAAATTTGATATTAAATTACATATTTATGACAGTTAACTTAATTAGAAAAGTGGGGTAGATTTCCTCAGTTAACATTCTCAAGAGAAATATTAATTGAAAAGTGAAAGAATTGAATGGAATAGTTTAGCAAATGATTGCTTAAAAACCCCTACATGTAAACCAATTGTTAAACTAGACATTTTGTATTTTTGAGAAAAACAAAGTTCTAGATTTTCTCTTTCATTATATGCAATGAGTGTTTTCATATGTTTATAACTAATTCATGAGTTGATTACTATGATTAGTAGTTATGATTAAAACACTAAACCGTGGTTTAGAAATTGAAATTGCATAACATTGGAATACCTATAAGTGATGTACATTATGATGTGCAAGTACTAGTATAAATGGATTATACCTATAATTCTTTAGATAATTGTATAATTTATTAAGTTTCAAGAACTATAACCTTGAAATGGTCTCCTAGATGCAAATGAGTTGTTTAAATAAAAAGCCATAACAATTTTATGAATTTTCTGACTCACTATTAATAATATGAATGATTGTTAATCATGTGTATTCAGTATGGAATACTAGTGTGCATTACATATTATGAGTGTATTATTATATATAAATATTTAGTTACACTTAGTGCATAATGGTGAATCATGATACATGTTTATATGTTGTGATACTTGGTAATCTTGTATGCAATATACTCAGATGGTATAATTGTTTATTATATGTTTGTTATTATCTGCATGGATCAGTTGAGTCTTGAAAATCATAAGTTTGGAGTATGTGTTATTATGTCGTTAAAAATCTATGATAGTATGAGATATCATAGGGTACTATAGTATAAAAGTATGTTGTATCTAGGTGTTAATTATTGTAGTTATTATTCTTAAACTCATATCTAACTGTTTTACTATATACATACTAATTATTGTTGTGGATAGTCTGTGTTATTATAGTTGGTAAGACTTGTGTATGTGTGTGTGTGTGTAAACTTTGAAAGTTTATCAAATGTTGTGTTAGTATATTATTGTGTTACATGACAATGATGAATTTATTTGTTATATATAGTTACTTATATAACACTGATGTTTTTGTGTATTTGTGATTACTTCATATGATTGATGCAAAAAAACTAGCAATTAAGTCTTATAACACTAGACTGTGGTAATATGGGTTGCCATAAGGTATAGATAACTGGAAACTAATTGTATTATTTGAATTATACAATTAAATTATATGTTTACCTAGGTGGTATATTTTAAATCATTATTTATAGTATGGGATAGAAGATAATGAAAGATTCATGCATATGTTTGACAGACTAAATGTATATTGTTATCACTCTTGTGTATAACATGTCATGAGATACATTTGCTAGTAGGATGTAAGTTGATGAATCTTATGGTTGAATTGTATTTGACCAATCTATATTGCTAATGCATAGTAAGGAGTGAGATGAACTTCACTATCTTACTGGTATTAAAATATTAGATGAAGGCAATTCGATTAAGTGGTGTGCATGGAATTGATAGATCTATAGATCATTTTTATATTATTATTTATAAAAAAATAGGCCAAAGTATGTTTAGTTAGATATTATCATTTCATAAGTTTGATTCACATGTTTGTGCTATATTTTTCAATAGAATGGATTTCTATGATACACTATATGTTTAGTATAGAATCATTTAACACACAGATACTTGTTAGTCTCTCTAGATTCTCGCACCATAACTATCTACCCATCTGTGAAGGGAGGGACATTCCCTAATGGGATTAGCATGGGGGATCATTGGTATATGATTGGTGTAAAAAATCACTCAGATGATGATCTCCCTCCCCAAATTAGTACTACTTATCAATATGACACTTGAAATTACCATAGAAACTTGAAGTTTAGGGACTATGATCTAGAGTAGACAAGTATCTTATTTATTGTTTTATATTTTACTTGTTACTATAAAATAGTCATGAAGATTTGTAATTATACATTGATGCAAATTGATAGTGGTATTTATGTATTTACATAAGTTGAGTTTAAAATGTTATAATTACTTTCTACATTGAGTTGACATTATTTCATGATATTAAAGATATGTATTTATGTAATATTAGTTGTCATGTTTGCACATGAATACTATTATAAACTCTGTTAGACTTTCAGAATGTAGTCTAATTTTGGTATATGTGTTTTATTTAAAAAAAATTACATATTTTTTGTTAGATCCAAATGATGATGCTACATGTGGTATCAAAGTTGTGGCTCAAACTCTTGGACCTAATGAGTCCATTGGCATTTTTGTGTCTTGTGAACCTAGTGACATGAAGTTTTGCACTAGTATTTGGACTTTGGTGTCTCAATGCAGAACCATGTTACACCATGATTGGAATTTGGTGACATTCATGTGGAACATTGAGTGTGTACCCTTAATATCACTCGTACCCCTTGGAGTTGTTTAGGAGATTGGTTCAATGAGTATCCCTTAGAATATGGTTGTATTTGAGGCTTGGGTAGATGAGTATATAACATAGTTCATGAGTTATGAAAAAAAGTTTTCTACCATAGTTTGATCACTTAGATCAGACACCTCAAATATGATTACATCTTTCTTGATTATCAAGTCATCCTTGTCATTATGTTTTATGAGTGTTTAATAAGATTAGGAAGCCTCTCATTTAAATTTATGTGCTTTAGTTTTGTGTTTATATTCATAAATCCTAGGATAGTGGAATTATTCTTAGTAGAGTGTTGTTGTATTGATTGAAGATGCCTTTGTGTTAGGAGTTTGTTTATGGAATTTGCACTCTTAAAATATGTGGTTTAAAAATAAGTGTCATCTATTTTAGTTAGCATAGAGGTGATTTTTTATTATCTCATTATCTTTTGACATTATTATGATGTTGATTTAGTGTTCTCTTAAATGTGAATTGTTTCTAAATGTTGTTTGACTATACTCCCTTGAAGTTTGTGGGAGAATGTTTTCTACTCTTGGTGAGAGAAATTTTTTAAGATTGGATGGATGGACACATCTTTATGATTGGCATATCTCTCTCCTAGTTGTGAAAATAGATTGAGATACCATACTTATAGATTTGGTAAGTACGTAGTGTTTTGGAAACATTGAGTTGTGATGTTTTCTTTTTACCTTGGGAGGGTAAGAAGGAGTTTTTTTGAAATGGTAAATTTCTACTTTTCAATTATGACTCTTTAGATTAAATAATTGATCTAACTTGTGATTTTAATACCACGTGAGGTGACAAACCTTGATTTATATATTAAATTTTATACTAAGAATTATAAGCTGATTATAAATAGTATAATGTTATACCCTCATGATTACATTGACATTTGCTCTTTTTTTTGCTTAAAACATGTTGTTTTGAAAGAGTTTTTTTCCTACAACTGGAAGAAAGTAAGGTTTAGGATGTGTGGAACATCTTATCAATATAGGTGTTGAGATAAACTCTTAAATTATTGTGTGTTAATCGAGTGAGCAAGGAGACAATGTCTCGCTTGTTTTTTATAAGGTCATAAGGATGGTGTGATCTTTGGCCCTTGTATGTATGTTAACTTTAAAGTTAATTCTTCTTAACCATGAATATAAAAATTTAGGTTATGATGAGAAAAATGAAACTAGTTTTGTTTGGTTAATGAAAACTTAATGCACTTACAGATTGATTGTATGATTTTTTTTGTATGTATGATGATACATCTAGAATCATTTAGCATATAGCTTTGCTTTCAATGATTTGATAGCTTAAAATTATGACTATTTGAAATATTGTGCACATTTTAACATCATTAGGTCATGGAGACCTAAGGGAAGAGTGGTGAATTGGGAACACAAGTTCTAAATGATGGGACAATATCCTACTTAGTCTCATATTAACTTGGATTATTGGTACTAAGTTGGATCAATAGATGGAATTTTAGAATCTGGGATTTGATAAGTGAAACCTGTCAAATTCAATTGTATGGCCATACATATGTATATGATGGATAAATATTCTATATGGATAAGTATTCCATGATTTTTATATACTTATGTTTACCATTCCTATTGATTAAGTAAATGACAGTATTAACATGTTATACTTGTTTGGAGCTACATAGAGTAGTGATAATATTAACTTTTAAACATTATTCTTGCCAAATTTCTTAATTACTTTTCTTTGGAATGAGAAAAATACTCTCTAGGATAGAGAGATGTGTTGAGGTTTGAAAGATTTTATGAAACTCTCCTTGGTCATTTAATTTGACTTATATTATGATATTATGTGTTTTGAGAAGTTAGTAAACTTTCATTAAGAAATATGGGACCCTTCAAGGTAATAAAAGTGGTTAGTCCTATAGTATATAGGTTTGTCTTGACAATTTTGGACCTCAGGGTGAGAATAAGTCAAAGGAAGTAATACTCGCAACTGAGTTTGTTAATTGAGAGATGTTTTTGAGTAGGGTATTGTGAGACCAATACTTTAGAAATAGATCAAATTAGAGTAACTACAAGGAGTTTTACATGTAATTTCCCATTTATTTGCTTAGTTTGATATTATATATCATTTTATTACTTTGATAAGAAATGTTTTTGATTGAGAACTTATCTTTGAATAGGAGTCATTGGGGATGATGACTAGATTTATGGGGATGGATATTACACCCTGATTCCTCACTAGACACACATGCTAGATTATTCATGGATAGCTACAATTAGTAAATTTAGATTTGGTTATATTTCTAGTTAAGCTTGAGATTTATGTTGTTTCAGGATAATAAAATGCTAGTTAAATGATAATACATGGTTGCTTATTATGAATTGGTTTATGTACGCATTTACACTTTAAGTATATTAATGAATTTTTTTAGTTATATATTTTTGATTATGATTATTATGTGAAAAAATATAATTACCTATGTGTTGTGATGTGGACGCATGAGAATTCTTCCCTTGATCATACCAGAGGGAGAGTATCATTAGAGAAGATGATGTAGATGAAGATCTCGCTAGTGAATAGATAGCTAACAAAACCCTACACACACCATGATAGTTAGTCATGGTAGAAAATAAATTTAAAAATGATTATAATGGTGTTTGTTTAAATTGTTATTTTCTAAGATTTATTGAATAGGTAAACTAATAGAAATAAATTCTCTTGTGTGCTTAGCCTAATATGTCATTAATATATGTAGAGGCAAACTTAATAAAGGGTAAAATTAAATATGAGTTATTATTTATGATTTTATCATTAATTTGATGAAGTGTAATATTAAATTAGTTTAATATGAAATTGAATTTCATATAAAAGGGAATTTTTTAAAAAAAGAGAAAAAGGAAGAAACATTGGAAAAAGAAAGAAAGAAAAAGATAAATAAATTAAAATCTAGAAAAAAAGAAAAAAATTAAAATTAGCAAAAGTAAAAAAAATTAAAAAAAAAATAAAAAGAAAAATTTGGAAAATGAAATTAGCACCTATTTTCCTATTTAAGATAAATAATGAAAGAGATTTTACATAACTTATGCATTGGGGAAGAAAGAGAAAAGGGAGTGACATTAAGGAGAAGAATCACATACGATCAATTGGAAAATTCCTAGGTAGGTGATGTCTTTAAATTCATACTTGTATGATCTTGGTGTATGCATAATAAGATTAAATTTTGTATGTATAATGAGCTTAAGAAACACAACTTGTATTGGGAGGTGTGTTAAACTATATATATACATACTTGACTTAGCAGATGAAACACTTAGATTACAGTTAAAAAAATGTTGTAGCTTGAGTTTTAGGAGCCAATGGAATCTTTTCAGATCTGTATAGCCTTTTTGAAAAGTTAATAATATTTACACATTATTTATTGCATGGTCTATGTGAGAATTAAAAACTGGAGGAAAGAGAGTTGACTTAAGACATCTTAGATTGTCAAGGAATTTATCTTTTTAAGCATGTAAAGTATATATATATATATATATATATATATATATATATATATATATATATATATATATATATATATATATATATATATATATATATATATAACAAAGATTTTGCAAAAATATAGGCATCACCCCATATTCCTTTCAACCACTTAAACAAATTGAAAATATGTATACACAAAATTTTCTAGCAATGAGAGTGGTCTGACGATAATGGTATGGTAGGTGAAAAAATAGAAGGGTGATTTGATCCATTTCCCTAGGCATTAAACTTTTAGAATTTGTCTAATTACTTAAAACAAAATTAAATTTATTTTTGGGCATCACCCTATTAGGAATGGTTTGATTTTATATATAATACAGAGTATTATATTTCTGTTTTTGCCAGCCAAACAACTAGGCATCATAACTGATCTAGCTTTTGCATAATTAACACCAAAAAGGTAGGGTGTCAATTTACTGTCAGGAATCTAGAACAACAAACATGCTCTGATCCCACTTGTCAGGATGCGAAACCGGAAACATACAATTGATTACCAAACTTCAAACAACTATAATATGCGGAAATAACCAGATTCACCAAGTAACTAGAATTCAGAATAACACAGCATATGAGAGACAATACACAACTTGTATTAACACTTTATACAGAAAAGAATACAATAAAGAAGATGCCACTTCTTCTCCACCACCTTACAGAGGTTTCCCACACCTCAAGTGAACAGTAATTCTTCTCCCCAAAGCTCTCCCTCTCACAGGTCTCAACACCCAACTCAAATACAGAGTTGGTGTTCACCTCCCATGCTCCACGCACTCCACAAGTACTCAAGGTACTTCAAGTAGATCTCCCATGAACCTGCAATAACCTGCAATTCAATAGACCATACTTATGGAAGGAACTCCCTTGCCTTCCTCTTGCTCTATCTGAGTACACACCTGTACTCCAAGTAGATCCTGCCTGATACTGCTCCCTGTTGTGTTGCTGTCTATATGACCTTGCACACCTGCAAATCAAACAATGGTTCTGCTCACCTGTGAACCTCGACCTTGCATACACATACACCTGCAGATCAATGATCTTACTTACCATGTAGATCTCCTATATAGGCCATGCAACTGTGACCAAGATCCTACACTCCTGAAGAACCCAGCTGGCTCTCCAATCCAGCACCAACACACCTGGTACTGTGGCACTAGGAGGAACGCACCATTGCTCTACCTCACACATAGAAGGAGCTTATAATTATGCTCTCTTACTCCCTAGCACACTTTTCCAATACAACCATGAGTCTATTATATAGATCTCATCCAAACAATAATTAGACATCTAATTACAATAATTAGATCCGCAGCTCTCAGTCTAAAAATAGATCTCTTCATGCAAACACTTGGTTCGTTAGCTAACTGCCCGTAAATAGCTCGCAGTCGAACCACACAGGCGACCGACGTCGGTCCCTGTCTGCCTGGGGGTCGCCGACGCTGGCCGATCTCTGACCGACGTCGGTTGCCTTCCTGCCCTGTTCTGCCGACGTCGGTTGGCCTGACCGACGCCGGTGTCTCTGACACTCAGTAACTCTCCTGCAACCTCCTCTCCTGTTTGCATCAGTGAAGCTTTTAGCTCCACAATCCTAACATTTACTCCTAATAATCTCAGTGTATAGCTCCTTAATTCTATTTCTAACTTAGTTAAAGATTTGTTTTTAGGCACTGTATAATTGATGAAAATATTAGATAATGAATGTATTATTAATGGGAATTTAAATTTTGGCTATTATTTGTTAATTCTCCCAGCCAACAAAATGGTGCCATGCTTTAGTTTTTTTGTTGCAAACAAAATTTTTATACAACGTCCAACCTGATCTGATCTTGTACATAAGGGCTTCGATTTGGTAAAGTAAATTATTATGTATTAGATCGATCATACTAGATAAAACTAATCAACACTTATTTAAATGTAAATATTTGTAAATGTTCAAAATTATAATCCAAGTCATGGTAAGGTATTTATTAAGTAACAATGGTTGGTAACTTAGTGTAAGAACTTATCAACTATATATCTATTTGGGTATGATACGATCCCTAGATTCTATATATTTTTTGTGTTATACCTATCTATCCACGGCTCAGATGGATAATCAAAAAAGCACTTGGCTAAACAAGATAATAGATGGAGAATGTGTGAGGTACTTAATTAACACTCGACTGCTATAGAGTATGGATAACTAGTATGCTATATAATTCTTATGGTAACAAGCCATTATAACAATTAGCAGGAGTTTAGAAAAGCCCTATTAATATTAGTTCTAATTTGAGAATTTGTGAATGATTGAACACCAACACATTTATGGATATAACTATTATATTATATTTTATAATAGATTTAGGTATGTTGTATAATTTTATAATAGAATAATGTACTTGAGATATGTGCTTACTTATTTTGTAGGTGTGCCCTATAAAGGGTGTAACTGATTATATAATATAAAAATTAAAATGAATGTGTCAAACTTTTGGTTTGGAAGAAAATTGGTTTGGCTAAATCAAAATTACTTAGAAAATTATCTAAACTTAAGATATGTGTGTAGGAACTGTGGTTCATGAAATTAATAATGAATGGTAAACATGTTTTTTTATATACCCTGTGACTCGTGTGAATAAATTTTATAGTGGCTATTTATTTGAATTATGTGGTATTAGCTTTACATGTTAAAGACTATAATTTTTTCATGTGAATATTCATTGATCCATAATATATAATATTATGAAGATAGTGTTATGTTTAGTAAAAAACTTATCAATAAAGCTATATTTATCAAGTATTTAATAGAGAATTGTTAAGTCTATTGATGTTCTTAAACTACAATAATATTAGAGTTATATTGCTTGGTGGACATAAACCTTGAATTAGTAACTTTAATATGAGAGTAGTAATACAAAACAAGATTCTTGTAATTATTGTATAGATAACCAAACTATGTGTTAATGGAACAGGTAAACCATAGCTACCTTGTATTATGGATTAAAACTTGTGGAACTTTAGACTCCTTAAAAATATGAAAACTGTAACATTGAATTACATACTTATGACAATTAGTTTAATTTAAAAAGTGGGGTAGATTTCCTCACTTAACATTCTCAAGAGAAATATTAATTGAAAAGTGAAAGAATTTAATGGAATAGTTTAGCAAATGATTGCTTTAAAACCCCTAAATGTAAACCAATTGTTAAACTAGACATTTTGTATTTTTAGGAAAAATAAAGCTCTAGATTTTCTAGTCATTATATGCAATGAGTGTTTCAATATGTTTATAACTACATCATGAATTGATTACTATGCTTAGTAGTTATGATTAAAACACTAAACCATGGTTTAAAAATTGCATAGCATTAGAATACCTACAAGTGATGCACAATAGGATATGCAAGTACTAGTACATAGGGATTATACTTATAATTCTTTAGATGATTGTATAAGTCATAAATTTTTATGAACTATAATCCTTAAAATGGTCTCTTAGAAACAAATGAGTCATTTAAATAAAAAATTATAATGGGTTTATGAATTATCTGACTCACTATTAATAATATGAATTATTATTAATCATGTGTATGCAACATGGAATACTAGTGTGCATTACATATTATGAGTGTATTATTATGGATAAATATTTAGTTACACTTAGCGCATAATGGTGCATCATGATGCATGTTTATATGTTGTGATACTTGGTAATCATGTATGCATTATACCTAGATTGTATAATTGTTTATTATATGCTTATTATTGTCTGCATAGATCAATTAAGTCTTGAAAATCATAAATTTGGAGTATGTGTTGTTATGTAGTTGGGAACATATGATAGTATGGGATATCATAAGGTACTACAATATAAAAGTATGTTGTATTTGGGAGGTACTTACTATATTTATTATGCCTAAACTCATATCTAACTATTTTACTATATACATGTTAGTTATTTTTGTGGATAGTATGTGTTAGTATAGTTGATAAGATTTGTGTATGCATGCATGTAAACTTTGAATTTTATCAAATGTTGTGTTGGTATGTTATCGTGTTATGTGAGGATGATGAATTTATTTGTTATATATTTACCTATATAACATTGATATTTTCATGTATTTATGACTACTTCATATGATTGATTATGAAAAAACTAGTAGTTAAGTCTTAAAATACTGGACTGTGGTAATATGGGTTGCCATAGAGTGTAGATAACTAGAAACCAATTATATTATTTGAATTATATATTTAAATTGTATGTTTATCTAGGTGGTATATTTACAATCAGTATTTCTAGTATGGGATAAAATATAATGAAATATTCATGCAAATATTTGACAGACTAAATGTATGTTGTTATTACTCCTATGTATAGTGTGTCATGTGATACATTTTCTAGTAGGATGTAAGTTTATGAATCTTGTGGTTGAATTATATTTGATCAATATACATTGATAATATGGAGTAATAATTGAGATAAAATTCACTACCTTACTGGCATTACAATATTAGATGAAGACAATCTGATCAACTGGCGTGCATGGAATTGATAGATTTATAGATCATTTTTATATTAATATTTTTAAAAATTTAGGCCAAATTATGTTTAGTGAGACATTATAATTTAATAAGTGTGATTCACATGTTTGTCCAATATCTTACAATATAAGGGATTTATATGATACACTACATGTTTAGTATAGAATCATACAATACACAGGTACTTGCTAGTCTCTCTAGATTCATGCACCGTCAATATCTACCCATCCATGAAGGGAGGGAAATTATATGATGGGATTATCCCAAGGGATTATTAGTCCATGTTTGGTGTGAAAAAATTCTCAAATTATGCTCTCCCTGCCTATATCAATACTACTTATCGAGATGACACTTGAGATTGCCATAAATACTTGAAGTTTGGGAACTATGCTTTGGGGTAGCCAAGTATCTTATTTATTATGTTATATTGTAATTATTAATATAAAATAGTCATGAAGAGTTGTAATTATACATTGATGCACATTGCCAATGGTATTTGTGTATTTACATAAGTTGAGTTAAAAAATTTATAATTACTTTCTATATTGAGTTGACATTCTCCCATGATATTAGAGATCTGTATTTATGTAATATGATTTGTTGTCATGTTTACATGTGAATACTATTATAAGTTCTATTAGAATCTCATAATTTAGTATAATTTGTGTATATGTGTTTTATTTAATTTTTTTTTTACATATTTTTGGTTAGATCCCAATGGAGATGCTGCAAGATTCCACTAGTTCCTATGCAAGTTATAGTTCTTTTTGTATCAAAAACTCTATTTTAAGGTTTGAAGATAAAAAATGAGCATGATATCCTAAATTTATTTTGCATACAGCTTAAATACTATGTGTGTGTGTGTATTGTATACCTTTCTCAACTTCTCCAATCTTTTAAACAAACTCATGCATCATTTTCTACGCGATACAAGAGATTGCAAGTGGTTATAGATACACATAAAATAGGCTTTATAAGGTTACAATGACATGAATCTTTGATAAATTATAAATCATCTTAAAATTAAGTTATTTCATTAACACATCCAATAACTTTGTGAATACAAATAATTAAGTAAAAACACAACTTTTATTCACAAGAAAATGATTCTTTTCACTACATATACCCCTATTTTATCTTGGTAGAGTATCAACTATGTTTATAGTCTTGAATTTCTTCTCTTTTTAAGCTTGTTCTAACCTTAAATTCCTTCTTTTTTTAGGTTTGAAGCTGATCAAGTTGTTAGATATGTACCATACTTTGAGTTTGTTATCTTTGCCTTGGAATATTCTTAACAACCTTATTCTCAACCTAGAAAATAAAATTTAATTAATGGGTCTATCCTTGGGCATATCAATATGCATAAATCAATATTCTGCATCATGAAACCTATAATATATATATATATATATATATATATAGTCATTCATAAATCACAATTTCCATATATATAGTACTACATGTAGGTATGCAATCACTCATACATGACATCTTATTATGGTCATGATATGGTCACTCATATTGGACACAAATACAAATAATCACCTAGTATTTTCCATATCCACTTAAACCATTAACCCCAAACCCTAAGCACTAAACCTTAAACCCTAAACATTGAAACCTAAACCCTGAACCCCAAAACCTAAGCCATAAACTCTAAACTGTGAACATTAAATAATATACCTAAACCCTAAACCCTTAACCCTAATACATTAGCCTTAAAACCAAAGCAATAATCCATAAACCCTAAACTAAATACCCTAAACATAAAACCTTGAAAAATTAAACCCCAGACTTTATACCCTAGACCTTAAACCCTAAAACTTAAACATAAGCCCTTAACCCTAGACCCTAAACCATAAACCTAAAATCTTAAATCCTAAACACTAAACCATAAAACCTTAACCTTATACCTTTAATTTTAAACACTAAACCCTAAAAAAATTCAAAATAAAGAATGTTAAACCCTAAACACTGAAACCCAAACCCTAAACCCTAAACCTTTACCCCTAAAATCTTAACCCTAAACTCTAATCTTGAAACCCTAAGCACTAAACCATAAAAATTGAAACTTGAACCCTAAGCCACAAGCCCATAACCATAAAACTTCAAACTCAAACTCAAAACCATAAACCCTAAATCCTAAAACCATAAACCCTAAACCTTAAAACCTAAATGCGAAATCCCAAACAACCAAACTCAAACACTAAAATATAAACCTAGAACCCTAAACCCTAAACCCTTAAAAATGAACCCTAATCCATGAGAACTAAACCTAAACACTAAACACTAAACCCTAAATCCTAAACCTCAAAACCTAAATCCCAAATGCTAAACTCTAAGCCCCAATCCATTAAACCCTAAACCCTAAACACTAAAACTTGACACCAAACCCAAAACCCTAAATCACAAGATGTAAACCCCAAATCCTAAATAATAAACCCTAAATTAAAAACCTAGTCCCTACACTCCAAAACCTAATTTATAGATCCTAAACCATAAACCCCAAAACTTAAAACCTAAACCCTAAAAACTAAGCCCTAAATCTTTATACCCTAACCCTAAATGTCAAAACACAATCCCTAAACTCTAAATCCTAAATCCTAAACTCTAAATCAAAACCCTAAACCATAATTCATAAACCCTAAACATTAACTCCTAAACTAAAAATTATAGACCCAAACCCAAAACCCCAAACCCCAAACCTTAAAAACTAAACCTAAATAATTAGACCTTAAACCCTTAACCCAAAATCCCAAACCATAAAATCTAAACCATAAACACTAAACCATAATCCCCAAACACTAAATCCCAAACCCTAAATACTAAACACTAATTTCCAAACCCCAAACCCTAACCAAACCCCCAAGACTAAACCTTGAACCCTACACCCTAAACCCTAAACCTTAAGTGTGAAACTAGAATCCTAGAAGCCTAACCCCAAACACCAAACCCAAAACCCTAAAACCTAAACCATAAATACAAAACCTTTAAGCATAAAACATAAATTATAAGCCCTAAATGTTAATCCCTAATTTATAACACTAAAACATGAACCCTAAACACTAATCCTTATACCTTAAACCCTAATCTATGAATCTTGAACCATCAACCATAAACCTTAAACCCTAAATTTCTAAATAATAAATCTCTAACCATAAACCATAATCTTGAGTTATCACCTATATAGAGAAATGAGAGGGGGCATTAGATAGGCCATATCTTGAAAGGATAGGGGGCATTCTCACCTATATAGAGAAATGAGTGACTAGGGACATTTATGTAAAAGGCTTGAGTGTGGATTCATGATGAATTCCTAAATAATTTGTGGAATTTTTAATCAATGGGTCTATCAATATGAATAACTAACTATCTGATAACATGTAACCTATTTTATATATATATATATATATATAAAATACAATCATTCATACATTACATCTACCCCATACCTAGACATGTAGGTATGTTATAACTCATTAATGACATATTCTTATAGTCATGATACAATCACTCATACCAAACACAAATGTATCTAATCACCCTAGTACACTTCATTTCCACCTAAACTAATAACCCTAAACCCCAAACCCTAAACACTAAAACTTAAGCCCTAAACATTGAACCCTAAACCCAAAACCCTAAGCCATAAACCCTAAACCATGAACACTAAATCATAGACCTAAAACCTAAACACCATTAAACATGAATGCTTAACCCTAATACATTAGTCTTAAACATAAAAAAAATAATACCTAAACCCTAAAACCTAGACCCTAAACATATAGCCTTAAAACCTTAAACCCTTAAACCCTAAACTTTATACCCTAGAACCTAAGCCCTAAAACCTACACTTTAAGGCCTTAAACCTAAATCCCAAACCATAAGCCTAAAATCTTAAATCCTAAACACTAAACCATAAAACCTTAACCCTATACCCTAAATATTAAACACTAAACCGTAAACACAAAATTAAAAATAATGAACCTTAAATCGTAAACATTAGACCCCAAACCCTAAACCCACAACCCAGAAATTTGACCCCTAAAATCTTAACACTAAACCTTAATCTTGAAACCCTAAGCACTAAACCCTAAACCTTGAAAGTTGAACTCTAAACCTAGAATAATAAAACCTCAAACCCAAAAACCATAGACCCTAAATACCAAAACTAGATAAACCCTAAACCTTAAAACCTAAATGCCAGAACCCAAAAAATCACCCCCAAACACTAAAATATAAACTTTTAACCCTAAACACTTGATCAAAAACCTTAAAAATGAAACATAAACAACAAAAACTAAACCCAAATGATAAAAACTAAACATACATTATGGAGACCACACCATTTAGGAATGATGCAAGCATTGGTAGTTATGATCAACCCCCTCTCCACTTTCTTATCATAATTCCTACACAAGTGTAAATATTTTAATGTAAGGAGAAAACATGCCATAACAAAGTTAGTGGCACACATTCTAATAATTTATACTCATGAACCTCATCATTCTTTAAGAATAATTCATAAACATGAAAAGATCCAATATTCTCCATCCCTTTTGCTCAATGTTTATAACCCAAATAGAAAAAAACAACTATGTCTAGAAGAAGGATTTCACCTCCTCCTTATCATGAATGAGAATAATGACCCTAGTAAACTCCAATTAAAATAAAAGAATCAAAACACTATTAAAAACTCATTTAAAAAATATATTGTTAACTTTGAAACAAATTTCTACTAACTAATAGATTGGAACATGCTCTACTAGATGAGGGAGTGACTAGGGATGATGAGGGAGTGATTAGGTATGATGAGGGTAAATGAGGGAATGTTTAGGGATAATAATGGATGAGGATGAATTAGGAGGGAGTGATTAGGGATGATGAAAGATGATGAGGGTTGATGAGGGAGTGGTTAGGGATGATGAGGGAAATTTAAAGATGGTGAAGGATTGATTAACGATGATAAGAAATGATGATGTTTTATAAGGGAGTTATTATAGATTATGAAGGATGATGAGAGTGACTAGGGATGATGAGGGATGATTAGAAAGTGATTAGGTATTATTAGGGATGATTAGGGTTGATGAGGGAATGTTTAGGGATGATCAACGATAATAAGTGATGGTAAGGGATGATGAGGGAGTGACTAGGGATGATGAGTGTTGATGTGGGAGTGATTAACGATAATGAAGGATGATGATAGCCAATGAAAGAGTGATTAGGGATAATGAGAATCAATGGAGTGATGAGGGATGATAAATTAATATGATTGTCGATGAAGGAGTGATTCAAGATGATGAGGGTTAATGAGGGAGTGTTTTATGTGAATTTGAAGTGACATAATATGAATTTATTATATGTGAATTTTAAATAATGCATGAGATTAGAATTGAAGAATGCATGGATTAACCATTTGTCTGACATTTATTTGAGAGTGAATGGTGTCTTTTTAGAATGAATTTTGAATGGTGTTTCGATTTATTCTATTATGAATGGAGTCTACTAGGGTGACTAACTACATTCATGTCTAGTATAAGTTATCATATCATGAATATAGGTAGATGTCATGTATGATTGAATACATACATACATGTTGTAATAGGTATACAATAGATGTCATGTATGAGTGAGTGTATCATGACTATAGGTATGTTATAAGTTACAAGCTATATGGTAGTCATTTATGCATATTGATAAACCCATTGATAGAAAACCCCATAAATTATTTAAGAATCCACCTTCAAACTTGGGTATTTAATCAAATAGGGCATACTCAATTAGGTAAAGTAGGTAGGGTATAGTCAATTACGTAAAATAGGGGGCATAATCAATGTTATATATATATATATATATATATATATATAACATGATTTGAAACCTCATTTCTCATTCTATATTCCAATCCTAAAATTCTAAAAACTAAGTTTTGACCATATTAAATTTTGAAAAACTAACTTCTAAATGGCAACTCTTATATATCTAGAATTCATTTTATGAGATGTAGAGTGGCCCTAATTTATTATATTTAATAAAATAAATTTAAAATATAAGAATATGAAATGTAATATAAAATTAAATGTAAACTTATACTTTATTACATTTATTTAACTAAATATATCCTTGCACACAAATTATAAAAAAATACAACAAAAAAAACATACATGTCTTTAAATGCAAAAACAACCATCAAAAACTTCACAAAATAATAAAAAATTATGTCTTTAAAAGGGCGTATGCCCTTTCAACATTTCAATCTTTTAATTTTGTGTTTTGCCTCTAAATTTACCATACATGCTTGTGGGGGTCTGAATCCACCTTGAAATTAACCATGGAGCAACCCACTTGGTTTCTAAGAAATTTATGAGTCTTTTTCATCTTTGTCGACACATCTAATTAGGAAAAAAATTATTATTAAAATAAATATTATATGGGTTTTTAGAGGGGAAAGCGTAGTTATATATATATATATATATATATATATATATATATATATAAAATCTTTGTCGACACATCTGATTAGGAAAAAAATTATTATTAAAATAAATATTATATGCGTTTGTAGAGGGGAAAGCGTAGTTTTAGAATACATATATATATATATATATATATATATATATATATATATATATATATATATATATAATTACTTGATTTCTACATAACATACCTTTTTATGGACTATATACATATCATCACAAATTCCCTTATAACTGTTTAAATATTAATCAAACATTTATAAAAATTATATCTCAACAATTTACACATTGTCAATTATGTTATTTAAAAAATGATTTTCTTGAAGTTAAGGTCAAAAAGTTATGTTCGTATACTTGTGGTTTCAATTTTCCAGCTATCTTGACTTGTAAAACTATTTACAAGTTATATATATAATAAAAAATATTCTCACCAATCTTCAACATTTCACCTATACATATATGAAGTTTCATACAAAAATTTATTTGTTTACTCAAAAAGAGGGTTTTCTTACACATGTGATCTCATTATCTTTTCATAAAAAATGACCAACCTATTGTCATAAATGCATCTATTTTGAATAATTTTATCATTTGGGTATTCAATGAAATTATATATTTAAAAACTAAATTTAAAATTCCACAATTCATGTTCTTATGTCATTGTCAAATTATTTTTTGAAGTGTCTCTAACATTCTCTCCAAGTTTAACTATTGTTATTTTAATAAAAAAAAGTGTCACTTTATACCCCACTTTTTATCCCCTATTATTCTACATCTACCCACAAATGATAAGATGCCCTATAAGGGAGTGTTTATATTGGCATGAAGGCACCTAAGATTCAACCATGGATCTTTTGATACCTCTACAATATGTAAAAACTGTATCAAACATTGTTATAAACTCAGATATAAATGTTAGAATTGAATATATTTTAATAAATTCATGCATCCATGGCTACCATAGGATTATATAGCCACCAAAAAAAAAATAAGATGTCAAATTAAATGTTGGAGTTTGGTTGACAACTGGTGTTGCTAGACATTAAGGTCCTCCATGGTGGTTAACAACTTGGCAAAGATAAATAGTGGGTTAGAGTAGATGTGGCTTGACCACTACTTCCAACACACCTCATTACTCTAGACCACCATAATAAATGGATGTGTGTGTGTGTGTGTGTGTGTGTGTGTGTGTGTGTGTGTGTGTGTGTGTGTGTGTGTGTGTGTGTGTGTGTAACTTTTACTTTGATGGTATTTTCTCCTCGAGTACATTAAACCAATAGTGGGGTGACTGTAACCAAGTGCTAGATGATAATAATCAGGTGTCAGATGACATTGTTATAAGATAAAACATAAATTTTGGAATTGAATATATTTTAATCAATGCATGCATCCATAGTTACCCTAGGATTATATATCCATAAAAATCAAAAATAGAATGTCAAATTAAATGCTAGAGGTTGGTTAACAACTAGAGTTGGTAGATATTGAGGTCCTCCATGGTGGTTGATAACTTGATGAGGATGGACAATGGGCTAGAGTAGATGTGGCCTAGCCACTACTTCCAAAACACCCATTTACCCTAGACCACCTGATTAAATGGATACTCTTATGAAATTATTGATAGCTTTTATCCTTGATGGTATTCACTCCTTAAGTATACTAAACTAGTAGTCAAGTAACTGCAACTAGGTGTTAGATGATAGTAATCAGGTATCGAATGACATTGTTATAAGATTATAAAAAAATGCTAGATTTAAATATATTTTAATCAATTCACATTTCCATGATTACCATAGCATTATATAGCCACCAAAATCAAAAATAGGACATGGAATTAAATGTTGGAGGTTGGTTGATAGTTGGTGTTGTTAGACATTGAGTTCCTCCAAGGTGGTTGATAGCTTGGTGAGGATAGACAATGGGCTAGAGTAGATGTGGTTCAGCCACTAACTTTCCAACACACCTCCTTATTCTAGACCACCAAATTAAATAAATACTATTATATATATAATATATTAAGCTTTCTACCCTGATGGTATTTGCTCTTTGAGTACATTAAACCAGTAGTCAGATGATTACAACCAAGTGAGAGATGATAGAAATCAAGTGTCAAATGACATTGTTATAATATCAGATATAAATGTTAGAATTAAATATATTTTGATCAATGCATGCATCCATGGTTACTGTAGGATTATATAGCAATCAAAATAAAAAATCTGATGTCAGATTAAATGCTAGAGGTTGGTTGATAGCTAGAGTTGGTAGACATTAAGGTCCTACATGATGGTTGATAGATTGGTGAGGATAGACAGTGGGATAGAGTAGATGTGGCTCAACCACTACTTCTAACACACCCCTTACTCTAAACCACTAGATTAAATGGATACTCTTATATATATATATATAACTATCTATCCTGATGATAGTCACCCCTTGATTAATTTAAATTAGCAGTCAAATGACTATAACTAAGTGTTAGATGAAATCAATTAGGTGTTAGATGACATTGTTATAAGCTCAAATAAAAATGTTAAAATTTAATATATTTTAATCAATGCATGAATCTATAGTTACTATAGGATTATCTAGCCACCAAAATAAAAAATAGGATGTGAATATAATGTGACCATTTGATGGCATCATGTTGTCATCTAGTTACATAATGCAATTGAGAGATTGCATAATAAAATTGGACAACTGCATTAGGCAGTTGCATGACTATATAATGGAGTCTCCCAACTTCATAATGAAGTTGTTTGATTACTTTTTGTAACTAGATGACTATGTTGTACCATCAAATGATTACATTATATTATAGACACTCGACTATATTATGTAGTTTCCTAAATGCATTATGTAATATTTTGACTACATGATGCCATCAAACAACTACATCATGAAACCATTTAATGGCATCATATAATCATTCAAATACATAATGTCATGAAAATTCTACATAATGTTGTCGGGAGATTTCATAATGCCATTAGAAGACTGCATAATGAAATCATCTGATCGCATCTTGATTATATTTTGTAATTGAATGACTTTATGATGTCATCAAATGACTACAATATGTCATATAAATACATAATATAGTCATTTGACAACATCATGCAGTTACTTGACTATATAATGCAATTAGATGACTATATAATGTAGTCAGATAATAAGATATGGTCATTTGATAGCATCGTGCAGTTGTCTAGATACATAATACAATTGGGATACTATATAATGTAGTCAGGGGACTAGTCATGATCTATCTATAGTTGACTGATGGTGATAGAGTCACCCATCAACATAATAATAGGTCAACAAAAAATGTGGTCAATTGATGACAAAATGACTGACCCATGGTAATGCCATCACCCCACAACATCTCCATTTTTTGATGACATTTCTATCGACTGACCACACTACTATCCCCTGATTTTTATCACCCAATATACTCATTTGTAGTAAATAACAACTATCAAAAGTGATAATAATAATACCAAAAGATATATGAATGAATCTTAAGTATGTTCCTCTCAATAAAAACACTTCCAACATAACTAAAAAATATAATTCCACCAAAAAAATTTGGAAATTATATATTTCATTAAGATTCAATATTTTTTTATTTCAAACTTTATTAGAAACAATTATCCTTGTATAATAAGGATAAACATATACAAAAATAATAAATTATAATAATGTTAAATAATCAGTGAACTATTGTATGCCATTAACTAGTTTAGGACAATTTTTTTTTACTTGTTTACCTCAAATTAGGGCATGCATTTGACAACCTTGTATTTCACCTTTCTTTTGAGGCTTTCCAATATTTTGTTTTATTAAGTTAGGTTAAGCTCACAATAAATTAGTTATGATTTTAAATTTGGATAACATGGTTTGTTATTTATATTAAAACCTCAACATAATTCTCTTTTGTTTAGAAAAAAAATTGTTTAGATTATTAAATGTTATATAATTTATCCAAAATTATCAATATATTACTTTGGCTCGGTAACAAAATTTAAAGTCTAAATGTAACCATCAAAATTTTGATGATGATTATCTATATAATTTTTAGTCTAGTTAAAACTACACCTCGTATTATATATATTAATTATATCAAAACATTTATATATAAGATTATATGACTCTCAAAGTTAGCCTTATTAAATTTGGATTATGAAAAAAAATATAGTTAAAAGGTTCATTTTTTATATAAATAACACATTTTCATCTTGTATGAATTTTTTCCCTAAATATCTAGCATGACCAAAAAGATAAAACTAAACACATCTACTAATTCCTTTAGAAGGACTACTTTATTAAAGGGTCATCTCATGGAGGAGTCAACTACAACTATTTTGTAGTTGCAAGTGGTCTAATGCAAGTGTAAATCCATTGAACTATAAAAAATATCATTTTTACTTAAAAAATAGGACCAATGGTTGCATAAAGTAAATATTTTTAAAGATGAGTAACAGTTAGTGACAATAAGTTACATTACCTACAAAAAAAATTTAGGCACTTTACAACCAATAAAAAGTGTTCTATAAATATTTTGTTAATTTAATTTTACATTCAAACCTCCCATATTTCCTCTGTAAGGGTAGATTTTACAATTTATGAAATCTATAAGACTATTTCACTATATACCTACTTTTAAATAATCTCTACAACACTTGAAACTATTTTTATATTTGTAGTGCTATGAGACCAAGGTCTTATTAGTCTTTTTATGTCAATAAACATCAATTTTATGAAGTGAACCTCGTAGATAGCCATTGTATCAATCTTAGCCATCCATAGTTGTTAATTCCAAACCATCCATGTGTTAGTATCTAAATTCGTGCAGATATATTTAATACTTTTATTTGAAAAATGTTGAGAGATATCAATCCAAAGGCTTTTATTTTAGATTTTTTATATACCACAATTATTAATATTTTTATTTTTATTTTCACAAATTTTCTATTGAATAATGTCAATCTAAATACACTAATGTCTTAAACCTCAATAATTTTTATAGAAAAAATTGGGACTCCAAACACTACCTTATACTCATGATACTTCAATTTTTAATTAAATTTTCAAAAAAATAAAATAAATAATAGTCAAATAGACATCAAATTAAAAATGAACATACTCATTACATTACAACCTACCACTAACCCCATGTACCATTTAAAAACTCCTTGTAACATAATTTTAATGTAATGTTTCCCATTAAAAATTTTGGTTCTTAGTTGTACACCTCTTTAATCCAGTCTTGCACACTTGAAGAAATGTGACAAATAATGATGACAAACCTGCTAGTGTGTTGTTATAGCTAGGGAAGGATTAGACATAAAGAATGGACTAGGCTAAGGAAATAACTGAGAGGCACCAATAAAGGGTATGGTCATCTCTCTACTACTTTTGGCTCTTCTTGAACTAGGGTGCGAGGACCTAAGGGGTAGCTTGCTCACATGGAGAGATTATGGAATTTAACCTCCATGAACATTATTGGCATAAAAATACATAGATGTGACCTAGACATAACCAAACTTCCACACTCCACCCAGGAAGGGTTGTCACAAGGAATGCACAAATGTACTAGGTCACATTTAAGCTACTCAAGAAAGATATGCATATGATTGCAACTCTCATTTTGAATAATCCTCAAAAGATAAGTCGAATGGAAAAATGTAGTACTAGTATTCAAAGCAAAAAATGAAAATACATGTTAGGTAAGCAAGATATTATGCATTTGTAGGGAAAATAATACTCATAATATGAAAAGGATGTATTATATGCAAGGTTGGATGAGGTAGGGCACTTATATGATTATATAAAAATGGAAGCTAGCATGCTGGTAGCCTATTTCAAGAAAAAAGGTCTCTTATAATATTCATGCCATTATCCTTAGCAAAAGATAAAGAAAAGACTCAAATACAAGCTAATGAGAAATACCAGATGGTCTCTAAAAAACTAGAGCATACACTACAACTGAACTTTCAAGAAACTTTCTCCTGCCAAATCTGTAGACCTAGGGTGTCCTAAAAGGTCATTCAATAACACATTTTCAAAGTTAAACTATAGAAAGTGACTTACAATCCAGATCTATACTCAAGATGATGATTAGTAGTGAACATAAACCCAAATATCTAATCAATAGGACTTGCAAGATATATTATTGTACTTTAACAACAAGAAAGAGAAATGAACCACAAACATTTTCATTAATATTGAAAATAAACTTTACACACATCAATTATTCAAAATGTTTCCAAGGGGACAAGCATGGTGAGTTTTCTCTTTTAACAAGGGAAACATATAAACATGCTCTTAAAGCTTGCTAATGGATATACAACAAACCACCTTAGTAAGAGAGACAAGATCTACATGCAATAATTGATCCTAGAAAAGTTTTAGAACTGAGGCTTAGAGAAAGCAAAGACTAATAGCAATGACCAACAACAACTTTGAATAGAGGGGAAGCTCCCTATTTATAAATTTTCAATCCTTTTCAAATTTGGGACTATGGGCTAAAATTTATGAAACTTTCATAACAGATTTTCTAGTTTCTCCAAGATGCTGTTAGTTGGAAAATATTTAATTCCATGCTTGAGATATTCATTCATTTTCAAGAAAAGGACCATTTTTCTAACTGCCTCTATAATGAATGATGGATATTTGGAATAAAATCTTTGATTTCATGGATGGAAATATATTCATTCAAGCTGGAAGGAGAATATTTGTGATCAAGGGCCAAATAAACTTTGTCCTCATATGCAACCATCTAGAGAAGCTCTTGATCACTTGTTTTCAAAGTTGGAATACCTTGGACAACTGGATTTTCCTTATTACATGCCATGGAATAACTTTATTTTACAATGATGACATGTGAATGATCCAATTATGGTGTAAATAGAAAATGATCCATTATTATGATTGGAAATATTCACTCTAGAATGGCTCACGGATCTTCTTCTGTGCTTCGACTCATTGCCCAAACAAGAAAAAGCCATCAAGTTTAACTTTTTAGACCAAAGATTACCATATAACGATAGTTGGCATGACACATTGGATCCAACTGGGCATCCATGGGTGTTAAGAGTGACTAAGTCATTTAATCAACTCTAATCTAGATACTTATCACTTCTTCATGCAATCTGAGCCCTTTGAAAAATCCACCTTGACTCATACTATTTGATTTTTTTGTTTGAGAAAGCACTTGTCATTGATATTAATCCCACGGATTGAATGCCATTAGATATCTATGGGTCTTTTACCAAAATAGTGCCACTTGGTAGCTCCATAGGCTTTATGTATCCTACTTTATCAATCCTATCAAGCTAATGTGCTCTTGCCAAGTGGTAGTCTTGTGTTCATTCTAAGCTTCGTTGAAAAGTCTTGACTTAATATGCATCATAGATCAGATAATGTATGATTGAATGTGTATCATCGATCTATAGGAACATGCTCAGTCTCTATCCTAGGACCATGTATTAAATTATCAATTAATCCCTCATGCCATTGGATCTCATTAGGATGGATCAATGCATGTTGTTGGATATCGATCCAAAGGATCAAATGCCATTGGCTACTCAATACTCTATCTAATTTGGTTACAATGTGTGTCATCACTATGTTCACTTTGGGATCAGTTTGAAACCTTGACTTAATACACCCCATTGATTAGAAGGTGTATGCTTAAATACATACCATTAATTGATAGGAACATGCTTGATACTTATCATGCACCACAAGCTTGACCTTTTGACTTTAAACTTGTACCATCCAATTTTGATTACCCAAGAAAATGTGGGCCATTGATTGTAATTCATTAGGTTAAAATATGATTGGTGCTTGTAGATAGTGAAAAATATAACTAAGTTAGAGCTCAAAAATAAATAAGACTTAGTCTACAATCTTAGACCAAGGTTTTGATTTGTATTAGTAAATATGAGTTAAGACCTTAGGATAAAGTTTAGACTAAGCTTGAAATAAAATGGGGCTCTACTAAGTAAAAAAGACCATGCATTAGTTCAGACCATGAGGAACATAGGGTAAAGGATCTCAGGACCTTAAAGGGAACCAAGCATGGATTTTTAGACTAGGGTTTGGTCATTTAAATAAACATGACCAAGCCTTAATATACAAATTTAGCTAAGTTCATGGCATTTTAAAATGTTCCCACATAAAAATGTTCTCACCAATTTTGAATTCAAATGGAAAGACTTGGGCCAGGGTAATTAGAATCAGGGTTTTAGGTTGATTAAAATGAACTCAACTCAACCTTTGACAAACCAAAGGCTAGTAAAATGTTGATATTAACATTAAATCATGAAACCTAGACATAATCAATTTTCAAGGACTCCATTAAACCTGCAAATCTAAAACTCAAAAATCTAATGTCAATAAATTAAGATAAGATCTAAACTAGAATCATGCACAAATATGCCAACCAAACTAGGGGTGGATGATCCTCAAATAAAGATAATGTGCAGACATACTAATAACACCTTGATCAAGTGAATTTTCATATTAATATGTTTTAAAATTTAGAGATCATAGTTTAGACTTACAACTAAGATATTCATTCCACTTGATCAAGCACTATTGTTAAGACCTAGTCATGTTTAAAATAAGCTTCACATAAGTAAAATTGGGATCAAATATCAAAACCTAGTCATGTGTGTGTGTTTTGATTCCACTTACTGTTTGCTATGAGATTTAGAGAGAAATTTCAAAACTTCATGTCTTTAATCATTGACATTGACTTTTAGCATGTTTGAATATTCATTCGAAACCATGATTTTAGCTCAGGCAAGGCTTTGGGATTGCTCTACTACTAGATAGCCATCTATAGCCTTGATAGATATGCCTTTGGCTCCATTCAAGGCCTTTCTCCACTACCAGCCAAGCATCCATAACCATGGTGGAGATTACTCGAATCACCTTTGCTTAGAAATTTCATTTTGAAATTTGCAATGATATCTTATTTTTGTAATTTTTCTTTTTATAGACCACTTGTAGCTTTATGGCAAAGGTTAGAAACCAATTTAGTCATGTTTTGAGATTTGGTCAAGTGTCTGATCTTTAGGAAATCATCTTTGGTCATAAACTTTACCCCAAGCAATGAATGTTGTTTAAGTGCAAGCATGATTGTGCTTCAATAATTTAAAATTTTATCTTACATATATGCAAACCTTATCAGAATCAATCTTAGATCAGAACAAAATTCAAGATTTTAAGAAATAACTAGTCTATTCATTTATCTTTACCAGTCTCCCTAAAATTAAAAATAATCAATCTCACATTTTAGACCCATAGTCCCTTTACACTTTCACTCCCAATATGAGAAGTCTCTTTTAGAGTGAATGGATGAAACCTGAGCTGAGGAATATCTTGAAAAGACTTATTGAGAGCAAAGAAGAACACAATAAAAGATAAACAAATAATAAATAGGCACTATATATAAATAAGGGATGATAAAGGAAGAACAAGAAAGAAACAAACCAAAACCCTACACCAACTCAAAAAGAGCCTACCTCTAAGATCAAATGGAAATCATTTAATATATTATATAACCTTGAAATGTGGCTTCTTCCATTTAATGGATACTTTTTATGGACATGAGTACTTGCACACTTGTGTTTTTTATATGATGCAGCTTGGATTCCCACCTCCATTGATCCTTTAAACTTGTGATCCAATATAGACCATCAATCCCAATCTGGATGCCTAAATGCCATTGGCTACCCACTATGGCATAAATTTGATGTCTTCACACCCATTATTTGACTTCCACATGACCATCAATGACATCCATGTGACTATAAAATTTAACCCTCAATGGATGATCACTAAACCTAATTTTGATGTCTACACGACCATCAATGATGCCCATGTGGATGTCACACTACTTGGATGAATCTCTTTGGGATTTACTCATTGGGACTTTGTCTTCAACATATTTATTTTCCTATGGCATTTTTGGATTAAGCATTTTTATTTTTAGAAATTTCTCCACAATAATTTGGTCTTCAACTTTTGTGGTCTGTAGCATCCTAGTCTTCAAAAGAATTATTTCAGGCATTTCTCCTATAACAATATCTGTGAAGCATTGAGCATTCCTTTAGACCTTTTGCATGTTGAGACAATTGTCTTAGAAAAAATGTCCAAAATTTTTTACCTAAAAAAAAAATCCTAATTTTTTTTGAAGAAATCTGACTTTACACTTTCCCTAAAGAAATGCAATTCTTTTACACTATTTGCATAGGTAAAATTTCTGATGAAAATAGGACTTCTGCGCCACATAAAATTTATTAAAATTACCCTTGAGGATTTTTAATGTATCGTTCGAGATTTTTGTCAAGGAAACTTACCCTACATAATTTCCCTTTGGTCTTTTAGAATGGCCCTTTAGATCTCTTGAAAGTGCCCTTTGGACTTATTGAAAGTGTCCTCTAGATCTTTTGAACGTCTAATTCAAAATTTTTCCAAGGATAAAATGCCTAAAATAAATGACCCTTTAGAGATTTTGAAAAGGCAAAAAGACCCTTTGGAATTTTTTCAAGGGAAAAATGACCCTTCAAATTTTTTGTGTGGATACAATCCCTGAAGAAAATAGCCCTTCAGGATTTTTATGCAAATAAAATGCCCGAAGAATAATACTTCAATATTTTTGTGCAGACAAAATACTTAAAGGAATAATATTTTAGACTTTTTGTAAACACTTTGGACAAAATAAATAAGTCCTTACATTTATTTCAAGTTTTTTATACGGGAGAAATACCTGAAGGGTAAGTGCCCTTTGGACTTTTTACTGCAAACAAAAGGTCCAAAATAAATAAGACTTTGCACCTTTTATGAACACATGATTTTTATCAAGATTTTTATGTGGGAAAAATGCTTGAAGGGAAAGTTCCCTTCATAATTTTTTCCACTAGATAAAAGTTCAAAACAAATAAGACTCCTCAAATTTTTTGTGGAACACTTAGCCTGATGCAAAATAAGAGATTGAATTCCTTCAGGCCTTTTGTGTTGGATAAATAAGTCTTCATAATTTTTCTTAGAGATAAAAATACTGAATACCTATTTTTTTAGACTTTGGTTTCGTGAAAAAATCCCATAAAAATCTAAGGGAAAGACACATTCAGCAAGAAAAGACCAAATTAGGGCTTAACAAGTTTTAGCATGAACTTGACCTTTCAAAGGAGCATTTAGAGATGGAAGTTGGGCTAAGGAATTAGAAATTTTTACTTGACAAGGGCTCAATTTATTAATTATAAATTTGGGCACTAACACTGGCTCTCTCTCAAGGATGCATACCCCCTACAAGTGTGCAAGAAACCTAGAACATAAGACTAGGTGCCAATCCATTGGGTCACAGATTCAAAACTTAATAATTTTATCAACAATCACTCATGGAGGCTCAACAAAATGAGGTGGACAAACAAAAATAGATCAAGAGAATCTAAAATTAAACACATTATAGAAACTATACAAACCAAACCCAAAGCAGGTGGAAATAAAAAAATAGATTAAAAACTTTATAAAACACTATACAATATGGTACATATGTTAAGGACTTAATCAAGGAAGTGTTTCAAATGTATTCAATTGATTAAAATCTCTAGTAATTCACCATCCAAATATCTCAAGAATAAAATATACTCCCCAATTTGGTATTCAATGTAATAGGGACCCATACACAAGGCATCAAATTTGCCATGTTTTCCTTTCTCCTCATGCTTGCTATCCCAAAGCAGAACCAAATCACCTAATTTAAAGGTTCATGGAGTGACCTTCCTATCAAATATTTTATTTATATTTTCTTTGAAATTGAGTTGTCTTTCATGATCTTATCTTTGATTTTCATCAAGCTCAATAATCTAGTTCATCCTCCTCTCATGGTGGTTGACCTGCTCATCATCTTCTAGTTGCTACATGAGTTGATAAGTGGGAAACTATAAATTCATAGGTATAAATAATTGAGCTCCATAAACAAGATCAAAAGTGATTCTAACTATATCTATCTTAGGCATAATCCTATCAACCCTCAAGGAAAAATTTAGTTGTTTACCCCACTTCTTCTTATTTGCTTCCAAAGTTTACCTAATGATCTTGAGCAAGTTCTTGTTACTTGAATCTACTTGTCCATTCCCTTGAGGATTGTAGTTGGAAACATAGGTCAATTCAATCTCATAGTATTTGCATAATGCCACTAAAGGTTTAGATTTGAATCTCATGGCATTATCAACAATTATCTTAACATGCACACCAAATATGCAAATAATCTGATTTAAGAAAAATTCCATAACTACCTGGTGTGTTGATTTCTTTGTAAGGATCACTTCAATCCATTTTTTGAATTAGAAAGTTATAACTAGTATCCATATATATCCAATGCTTGATGAGTCAACAATTTATTCAATGAAATCCATTTCCCATTATCTAAATGGGCCTTCAATCATAACAGGCAACAAGGGAAGAGAACTTGAAGCTTTCATCCTCCTAGTAAAGCACTGACATTTCTCACACTTTATGACTATTTGAGTAACATCCTTGAACAATTATGGCCACCAATAATCAGATCTCAATATGAGTTGTAACCTTAGGTGAAAAATAGCCACCACACAATCCACTATGAAAGTCTTCAATCAGGACAACAATTTGTTTTTCCAACACACATCTTAGGAGAAACCCATCCAAATTCTTCCATGCTAGTCCATTTTCAGTCAAGAAGTATTTATAAGAGACAAGCTTGATAATTATTCTTTTATGCTTGTCCAAGTTAAGGGGAAAACTCAAATTTTTCAAGTAATAAATAATATCTTTATACCATGGAGATATGTTAAATTGACTCAAAGAAACATCAATATTAAAAACAACAGTGTTTACCTCAATAGCTTACAAATTGGTCTCAGCCATAAGCTTGGCTAGATCCATCCCCCTTACCAACTTGGTGGTCTAGATATCCATGTCATACTCTTGTAAATTATTGACCCACTTGCACCTCTTGTTGGATACTTTAGTCTAAATTCAAATGTCCTTCACCATGGTGTGCAAGATGTAGGCAATGATTCTTGAACTCAGAATATACAACTTGAACATCTTAACAACCTTCATAAGAGTAAAATATTATTTTTCCATGATATTATAGTTTAATTCAAGACCTTGCATAGATTTTCTAAATAAATCTATGGGATGTTCATGATTATCCTGATTTTTTTGCAATGGAAAAACAACAATAGTATTATATGATGTAAAAGAGAATTTTTGGAATGGCTTTATGTAATCAGGGTTGGCCAAGATAAGAATAGACTTTAAAGCTCCCTTGATTTCACTAAATGCTTTCATGGCCTTCTCCTCCCACTTGATGGTCCTATCCTTATTTAACATCGAAGTAATAGGTAGAGTGATCTCTACAAAATTAGACACACACCTCCTTACAAAGTTAGTTTTTCCAAAGAAATATTGAATTCCTTTCTTTGATTCTAGGATAGGTACTTTATCAATGGCTTCTACCCTTTCAAGATAAATCATGACACCATCATTGGACACTATATGTCTCAACAACTTGGCCTTTTATACTCCAAAGTGACACTTCTTAGGATTAAGTGAAATACCAAACTCCCTGCATTTGATCAACACTTTCTCTGGATACTCCAAATGCTCTTCTCTAGTTTTGGAGTATACACATTAATGTCATCTTGATACACAATAATGAACAAGTTAATTGTCCCTAAAAAATCAACGTCCATAGCTCAATGGAATGTTTCACCAACTTTCATTAACCTAAAAGGCATCCTCATATATACATACATGCCCTAAGGCATAGTAAACATAGTCTTGGCCCTCTCGGATTCCTTTACCACAACCTAGTTATAACCTAAGAGCCATCCAATGTAGATAACATTTTTGATCTAGTGAAACTTTGTAGCAGGTTCTCCATATTGGGCAAGGGATATTATCTTTTAAAGAAGCTTTATTTAAATTTTTGATATCCACACATAAGCAGATGTTGCCATTTTTATTTCTTACAAGGACTAAATTTGTAACCCATGATGAATACTTGATGGGCTGAATGATACCACTATCCCTTAACTTATTTATTTCTTCCCTCATCTTGGTGGCCAAGATGGGGTATATAGGTCTCTATTTCTCCCTGAAAGGCTTGTTATCAGGGCTTAATGGGTTGACATGCTAGAACAAGTCTTCCCTATATGCTTTCAACTTAGAATAAGACCATGCTAAGTAATCTTGATACTTCCTTAGCAGCTACATATAAGCTTTCTTCTCAGCTGCACTTAAGTGAGTACCTAACCAAACATTTTTTGGATTATCATGAGAACCTAAGTTAAACTTAGTCACATCTCTTGAGATGAATGGGTATTTTGATTTGATTCTATTATCTCCATCAAAATATGATTCTAAATTAATCAATCCTCTTAGAAGCGTGTTTGTATTTAGATGAATAATGTTCTTTCCAAACAAGGCTTCTTTTCCATCACAAACCTGAACCATAGATTGTAAGTCTATGAGCTGATCATGGAAATCAACCTCATAATTTAGAAACCTTTTGATTTGATCATCATCTTTAAACACTTTTCAATGATGAACATTATCTGGGAATGAAGGCCTAACAAGCACCTCCACTTAATATTGAAAATAAGGGTTCGTATTCACAATGTTAAATTAAGCACCTAACCCTACAAGTCTATTAGCTTCTTGGTTGAAACTCCTATCATGATAACATAGATTGAATGCATCAAAAAATTCAAGTAAATCCCAAAAAACATTTTGATATTATTTTAAATTTTTATTTTTTGTGGAAAAAGCACTATGGACTTGCTTTACCACTATCTCAAAATCACCCTTGACAATAAAACATTTAATTCCATATTCAAGGGTAATCCTTAAACCAAGAAAGAGTGCCTCACACTTAGTAGTACTATTTTTTCACTCAAAATATAAATAAAAATAAAACATAAAACATTTACCATTATGGGTGTAGAGGACAACCCCAACTCCATTTTCAAGATTGGAGCAAGCCCCATCAAAGTACATTTTCCAAACTGCACTTTCTTTGTCAGGGTCAACATCAAGAATAATAGGCTATTCACTAATATCAACATTCCCAACAAAGTTTCCAAGCTCAACATCTGTGTACGACACTTCATTAAGAGCACATTTCAGATTTTTAATAACATGCAACATCTTCAACTCTCTATAAATATTGACCATCTTATCTTCTAATGAAATAGTGGCATAAGACAAGTCCATTTTTACACTTCCACCCCTGCTAGTAACCCATTTTTGTGACAAAAACATCCCCCACTTAGGTGGATAGTCTATAATTACCACATCCATAGTCAAATACTTACCAGGATGAACTGCCAACTATAAAACTAAACCCTTGACTTGTCTAACAACTGGAACCTCTTATGAATTCATGGAATAACACTTGCCAAAGAATTATGTGATCTTAACTCCAATTTAATTTATGACACTTATGGACATCACATTGTAAGAAGCTCTAGATTTGAACATTCAATTGTGAATAATTAGACCATTGATTAGTAGGGTTGTATAGAATGGATCCATATTCAACTGACTCTCTACCAATGTAGTCCCCAAATAAACCTATGGAGTAGGTTCAACAACCTCTTCTAATTCTTCATCACTTTCTAAGGTTATTTAGGGTAACTCAGTTTCATTCACAACTGACCTTTCACTAAATTTAAAATATTCAAATACCCTCTTCCTATATTTAGGTATTCACAATAACTCAACAAGTGGCACAATGATTTTTAGTTAGATCAACACTTGGGCCATATCACACATGTTATATTGAGGAAGAGGTGTATTTGGTAGAAGGGTAATGACACCTTTATTTGGGATGTAATCACTTAAGGTTTAAAGTGGAGTAGGCTAGGATGGATTAACATTTTTAGCAATAACCTTGAAGGGTAGATTAGTTTTAGCATCATTAACACCCTTAGGAATACTAGAAAACATGGGTACTCTATTCTTGGCTAGAACACCTCTAGGCTTATAAAATTAAGAAATGAGCACTGGTTTGGAAAACTTTAGGTACTGATGTAGTTTTCTTAGCTTGCTTGCTAGCATCCCCTACCTTTGAATCTATAGGGGTAGTCTCTTGAGGAGCATCAACCTAATATTTTCTTCTCAAGTGATACTCCTCTTGATTAATTATTACATTAATTATAAGATGCTTGTCTTTAATTAATAGAATCCCCCCATCATATTTCTTGATCATCATGGAGCATAATAAATTAAAATCATGAATGGACAATTCATATGCTTGTGTCATTTTGACATCACAAGCAAATTCACAAGTTAGGACACTTACTTTCTCAATTGCACTCCAAAATTTTTCAATAGTAATAACACCCAACAACTCTATGGAGGTAGTCATCTCACTTTAGGGGATTTGAAAATTGAACATTAGGATCTCATCATTAGATGATGTAGACTCAATTTCATCTGCATCTTAAACAATATGTTCAATTGTATCACATGGGAGATGTGTAAGGAAGCACTTGTCATACCAATCAATATCAATGTCACAATCTACAACATTAACCTTGGTGTTTAAAGGATTAGGGACTTATTTTCTAGCCCCTTTGTTGTAATTCCTTTCCATTCTATCTTCATGTTTAGGCCTCTTCCCTCTATCATTATCTCTATTGTGGAAAGTAGGCCCCCTTGGTGTTTGATTCAGATTTTGAACCCACTCATAGCTAGTATATACATGAGGGACACCCTTTTCAACTCTATCCAACTTAGATGACATTTATTTGATAGTAGAGGCCAAATTTTTGATATTTTCTCCAAGTTGGTTGTCTTCGTGGGCTATGTCTTTTCTAGATTGACTAGTTTCACATCAACCCGCTTGCTCATGGGCTTTTCCATAGCCTTTATGTTGTCCTCAATTTAGATAGACATATTGAATTCCAATTATAGGTTGATGGGAGCCTTTTCCCTCAAGTATTATGCAAACTTTTTATCAAAGGCATCACAATACTTTATCAAGTGCATTATATCATTGGGCCTAATGTTTTCTAGTAGCCACATCATAGTCTTATTGAACCTTGTGTCAAAGTCTTGCACATACTCATTAGGATTCTTTTTGATGTTTTAAAATTTATCCAAGAGAAACCTTGGATCAATCTTAGTACCATACTAAATTCTAAAAATATTTTGCATCTCTTCCAATGAATCAATGCATCTAGTGGGAAGGGTATTAAACCATTCATGAGCATCCTCTTCCAACATGTGTATAAACAAATTAATGCACACATCCTCATACTCAACCTCATAATATTCAATGATATTTTGACAGGCCCTCAAATACTGATTACCACTCACTGCATTGTTCCCTTGGAATTTTGGGAGGCATTTCCTAATTTCATTTGGGACTTCATTATGATAACCTTATATTTCATTAAAATTGATAGGCCTTAATTTAAGAACATGGAATGCAGGACATGCATTTTCATCTTGGTCCCTATGCCTCATGATTGGTTCAATAGGATGTTCAAGAAAAAATGACAAAGAGATATGAGGGGGTGAATGAGGTGGACTTGGTGGATCAAACTTGGGAGGGGATTCAACTGGTTGGGAAAGAATTGGAAAATAAATAGGACTGTGTTTCAAAATCAGTAGAAGAGTTGTGATAATTCTCAATAATGGGGGGCTCAATAAAGATGTTAAGATTATCAAAATATAGACAACCTTTAAGAGCTAAACTCTGCCCTTCAATAGGATTCTAAACTTATCTCCCTCTTCTTTGAGGAATACTCAAAGGAGAGACAAGTTTCTTTGACAGGTCACTTTTAAAAGATGATCTTAGTCCTTCCAGCTTTGCAAACAAGAAGACACTCAAAACTGAAAGTTAACAAAATATTTAGAATAGTTACCCATCTTGCTTGTAATTATAAAATAAAGTTAGAATCACCACTAGAATCAAACTTTTAGAATATAATAGTTGATAAATTGTTGTGATACATGCTAAAATTAAACTTGCTGAAGCTAAATGAGATAGAGAGCAAATAAATTGAAATTTTTAGAATAATTTTCAAAAGGGACAAAACACCTTTCAACATGTAATGTTAATAGTTATTTGCAATAAACTCAACAAAATTCAAATTGTCAAGCCTTAAAACTTCCTAACATTTCCCCAGTGGAGTACTACAATGTTGACAACCAAGATAGTCATATCAGTGTAGTAATAATAAAGAACTTCATAAGATGAAATACTCATGGCTCTCTACAAGAATTCCTAGCAACATAAGTGACCAAATATTAAATTTAATCCCTAATAATGGTGCAAGTTGAGTGTTGGTTCCCAGTTGTACACCTCTCTAATTTGGCCTTACATACTTGAAGAAATATGGTAAACAATGATGACAAAATTGCTAGTGTGTCATTATAGCTTGGGAAGGGTTAAACATAAAAAATATACCAGACTAAGGAAATAACTAAGAGACACTGACAAAGGGTATGGTAAGCTCCTTGCTACTTTTGGCTCTACCTGGACCAAGGAGAGAGGACCTAAGGGGTAGCTTTCTCACATGGAGAGATTATTCAATTCAACCTCCATGGGGATTATTGGCACAAAGAGACACAAATGTTACTTGGACACAACCAAACTTGCACACTCCACAAAGGAAGGGTTATCATAAGGAATAAAAAAATGCTCTAAGTCACATTCAAGATACTGAAGATAGATATGTATATAACTGCAACTCTCATTCTAAAGAATCCTCAAAATATAGGTCGAATGGAAAATTACAACACTATTATTCAGAGTAAAAAATGTAAATACAAGTTAGGTAAGAAATATATTATGCATTTGTAGGGAAAATAATACTCATAATATGTAAAGGATGTATTATATGTAAGGTGCGATGAGGTAGGATAGTTAGATGAATATATAAAAATGGAAGGTGGCGTGTTGGTGGCCTATTGCAAACAACAAGGTCTCTTACAATGTTCATGACATTATCATTAGAAAAAGATGTAAAAAATACTCAAATACAAGCTAATGAGAAATACCAGATGGTCCCTAAAAAACTAGAGTATACACTACAACTAAACTTTCAAGAAACTTTCATATGTCGAATCTATAGACTTAGGGTGTCCTAAAAAGTCTTTCAATAACACATTTTCAATGTTAAGCAAGGAATTTACAACCCATATCTATGTTTAAGATGATAACCATTAGTGAACATAAACCCAAATATCTAATCAGTAGGACTTGTATGACATATTTCTACACTTCATCAGCAAGAAAGAGAAAAGAACTACAAGCATTTTCATTAATATTGAAAAGAAATTTTATACACATCAATTGTTCAAAATGCTACCAAGGGGACAAGCATGGTGAGTTTTCTCTTTTGACAAGGGAGACATATAAACATGCTCTCAAATCTTTCTAATGGTTGTACACCTACAACCACCGTAGAAAGAGAGACAAGATCTACACACAACAATTGATCTTAGAAAAAATTTAGAACCTAGACTTAGAAAAAACAAAGACTAATAGTAATGACCAAAAACAACAACCAACAATAACTTTGAATAGAGGGGAAGCACCCTATTTATAAATTTTCAATCCTTCTCAAAGCTAGGACTATGGGATACAATTTTCAAAACTTTCATAACAAACTTTATAGTTTCTACAAGATGCTCCTATCTATAAAATATTCCATGTTATGCCTGAAATCTTCATTCATTTGCAAGAAAAGGGCCATTATTCTAACTACCTCTATAATGAATGATGGAGATTTGGAAAAAACTCTTTGATTTCATGGATGGAAATATCTTCATTCAATTTGGAAGTAGAATATTCATGATCAAGGGCCAAAAAAACTTTGTCCTCATGTGCAACCATCTAGAAAAGCTCTTGATCACTTGTCTACATAGTTGGAATCCCCTAGACAATTGCTTTTTCCTTAGTGCACACCATGGAATAACCTACTTTTACAATGATGGCACATGAATGATATGGTTGTGGTGTAAATACAAAATGATCCATGGTTATGATTGGAAATATTCACTTTGGAATGACTTATGGATTGTATTTTATGCTTTGACTCATTACCTGACCAGGAAAGAGTCATCAAGTTTAAATTTTTAGACCAAAGCTTGCCATATACTGATAGTTGGCATGCCAAATTAGATCTAACTAGGAATTCATGGGATTTAAGAGTGAATAAGTCAATTAATCATCTCTAATCTAGACACTTGTTGTTTCCTCATATAATTTGGACCATTTGAAAAATCCACCTTAGCTCGCACCATTGGATCTGTTCACCCAAGCAAGCACATGTCATTGATTTTGATCAAAAGGATTAAATTATATTGGATATCTATGGGTCTTATAATGAAATGGTGCCACTTGTAAACTCCTCAAATTTTTTACATCCTACTCTATTAATTCTATTAAGCTATTTCACTCTTTCCAAGTGGCAATCCCACGTTCATTTTGGACTTCATTGAAAAGTCTTAAATTAATATACATCATAGATTAGATAGTGTACGCTTGAACATTCACTATCAATCTCTAGGAACATGTTTGATCTTTATCCTAGGACCATGTATTGAATTTTTAACCATGCCCTCACATCGTTATATCTTCTTAGGTTAGATCAACACGTGCCATTGGATATCGATCCAAATGATCAAATGCCATTGGCTACTCAATACTCTATCTAACATAGTTATGATATGTGTCATCACCATGTTCACTTTCAGCTTAGTTTGAAACCTTGAATTAATGTACCCCATTGATAAAAATGTGTATGCTTAACCACATACCATTGATCGATGGGAACATACTCGAGACTTATCATGCATCACAAACTTGACCTTTTGACTTTGAACTTGAAACATTTGATCTCGATTACCTAAGTAAATGTAGGTCATCAATTTCAATCTGTTAGGTCAAAATGTGATTGGTGCTTATAGATAGTAAAAAATATAACTAAGTTAGATCTCAAAAATAATATTAGACTTAGGCTATAATCTTAGACCAAGGTTTTGATTCGTATTAATAAATATAAGTCAAGACCTTGGGCTAAATTTTAGACTAATCTTGAAATAAAATGGGGATTTGATAAGTAAAAATGACCATGCATTAGTTTAGACCATGAGGAACATAAGCTAAAGGATCTCGGGACATAAAAAGGGACTAAACATGGATTTTTAGACTAGGGTTTAGTTGTGTAAATAAACACGACCATGCCTTAGTATAAAAATTTAGCTAATTTCATGGCATTTTAAAATTATCCCATGTAAAAATGTTCTTGTCAGTTTCAAATTGAAATGGAAAGATGTGGGCTAGGGTAATTGGAATCAGGGTTTCAAGGTGATTAAAATGAACTCAACTCAGGCATTGACAAACCAAAGGCCAGTAAAAAACTGATATTGGCATTAAATCATGAGACCCAGACATAATCTATTTTTAAGGAGGTCTCCATTCAACTTGTAAATATAAAACTCATAAATCCAATGTTAGCAAATTAAGATAAGATCGAAACCAAAATCATGCACAAATATGCCAACCAAACTAGGGGTGGATAATCTAGAAATAAAGATAATGTGCAAACATACTAGTAATACCCTAATCAAGTGAATTTCCATAGCAATATGTTTTAACATTCAAAGATCATGGTTCAGACTTAAAATTAGGCTATTCATTCCACTTGATCAAGTACTATTATTAAGACCTAGTCATGTTTTAAAAAAGCCTCACACATGCAAAATTGGAATGAAATATAAAAACCTAGTCATGTTGTATGTGTGATTTGATTCCACTTATTGTTTTCTATGAGATTTATAGAGAAATTTTTAGAATTCATGTTTTTAACCATTGACATTGACTTTTAGCATGTTTGAATATTCATTAAAAACCATGCTTTTAGCTCAAGGAAGGATTTGGCATTGCTCTGCTTCCAACTAGATGTCCATAGCCTTGAAAAATATACCTTTGGATCCATTCAAGGCCTTTCTCCACTTCCAACCAAACATCCATATCCATGGTGGAAATTACTTTAATCATCTTTGCTTAGAAATTTCCTTTTGAAATTTGCAATGATATATTATTTTTGTATTTTTGCTTTTTATAGACCACTTTCAGCTTTCTAGCAAGGGTTAGGAACTAAGTTGGGTTTTGGGATTTGGTCAAGTGTTTGATCTTTAGGAAATCATCCTTAGTCACAAACTTTACCCTAGGTAATGAATGTTGTTTAAGTGCAAGCATGACTGTGCTTCAATAATTTAAAATTTCATCCTACATATGCAAACCTTATCAGAATCAATATTAGATTAGAATAAAGTTCAAGATTTTAGGGAATAATTAGTCTATTCATTTATCTTTACCAATTTCCCTAAAATTAAAAAAAATCAATCTCACATATTAGACCCATAGTCCCTTTACACCTGCACTCCTAATCTGAGAAGTCCGTTTTGAAGTGACTGGATGAAACCTGAGCTAAGGATTATCTTGAATAGACTTGTTGAGAGTAAAGAATAACACAAGAAAAGGCAAACAAATAATATACAGATGATATATACAAACAAGGGATAGGAAATGAAGAACAAGAAAGAAACAAACCAAAACCCTACACCAACTCAAAAAGAGCCTACCTCCATGATCAAATAGAAATAATTTAATCTATTATATAACCTTGAAATGCAGTTGTTTCTATTAAATGGCTCCTTTTTATGGATAAGAGAACTTACATGCTTGTGTCTTCTATATGATGTAGCTTGGATTCCTACCTCTATTGATCCTTTGAACCCATGGTCCAAAATGGACCATCGATCTTGATTTGAATGCTTAAATGGCATTGGCTACCCACTATGGCTTAAATTTTTCATCTATATGCCCATCATTTGATGCCTATGTAACCATCAATGATGTCTACATGACTTTTAAATTTAACCCCCAATGGATGATTTTTGAGTCTAACTTTGACATCTGTGCGACTGTCAATGGTGTCCATGTGACCATCATACTACTTGGGTGAATATTTTTGGGACTTTACTCATCAGGAGTTTATCTTCAACATATTTTTTTTCTTGTGGCCTTTTTGGATCAGACATTTATATTTCAATAAATTTATCTGCAACAATTTGGTCTTCAGATTTTATGGTTTGTAGCATCTGGTCTTTGGGAGAATTGTTTCAGACATTTCTCCCACAAAAATATCTTTGAACTAATGAGCATTCCTTTGAACCTTTTTCATGTCGGGATAATTGTCTTAGACAAAATATTTGAAACAATTTTCCCAAAAAAAATAAGTCCTACATTTTTCCCAAAGAAATTTGACTTTACACTTTCCTCAAAGAAATGCAATTCTTTCAGACTTTTTACATGGGCAAATGTTCGAGGAAAATATGACTTCTACCCTGCAACAACTTTGCTGAAAGTACCCTTTGGGCTTTTGAACATATCCTTTGAGAGTTTTTTCAAGGGCACTTTCCCTATATAATTACCCTTTGGCCTTTTGTAATGGCCTTTTAGATCTCTTGAAAGTGCTCTTCAGACTTATTGAAAGTTTTTTATAGATATTATGAAAGTGTCATTTAGAAATTTTGCAAGGGAAAAATGCCTAAAAGAAATGACCCTTTAGAGATTTTGCAAAGGGAAATAGACCCTTCATAATTTTTGCAAGGGAAAAATAACCCTTAAAGATTTTTGTGCAGACAAAATGCCCAAAGGAATTAGCCCTTAGGGATTTTTGTGTAGATAAAATGCTCGAAGGAATAATCCTTCAGGCTTTTTTGTGTGGACAAAATGCCTGAAGGAATAATCTTTTAGACTTTTTTAAAACACTTTGGCTGAAATAAATAAGTCCTTACATTTATTTCAAGTTTTTTACATGGGCAAAATCCTTGAAGGGCAAGTGCCCTATGGACTTTTTATCATGGACAAAATGTCCAAAGGGCAAGTTCCCTTCAGAATTTTTATCATGGATAAAAATTCTAAAACAAATAAGAATTTTCAACTTTTTTGAAACAAAGTATTTTTTTTGGGCTTTTTATGCGGGCAAAATACCCAAAGGGTAAGTGCCCTTCAGACTTTTTCCACATACAAAAAAGTTTGAAACAAATAAGACTCTTTGGATTTTTTGTGGAACACTTAGCCTGATGCAAAACAAGACATTCAATTCCTTCAGACCTTTTTTAATGGACAAAATGTCTGATGGAAATAAGTCTTTGGATTTTTTTTAGAGACAAAAATCCTAAAGACCTATTTCTATCAGACATTGTGTTTGTACAAAAATCCAAAAAAAGTCTAAGGGAAAGACACATTCAGCAACCAAAGACCATATTAAGACTTAACAAGTTTTAGCATGAACTTGACATTTTAAAAGAAAATTTAGAGCTGGATGTTGGGCTAAGGACTTAGGCATTTTCACTTGACAAGGGCCCAATTACTTTAGTACAATTTTAGACACTAACAAAAATAAAATAATTAAAGCATTGAATTGTCTTTCTCAATAGGGAAAAAACATTAGAAACAACATTAAACTAATAAACAAGTTAGGTTGTGAGTTTTCAAAATCATGAGTCTAAAATGTCCATGCCCTATGCCAAATCTCTTATTTACATCTTGTAGCTTACCCTACATAGATTCATAGAGTAGAGTTGGTTTTAATTTTTATATGTTTAATTTGGAGTTTTACAGGGGATTACAATTAGGCAATTTGTGATATTTTTAAGAAATCCACTTTGGCAATTTGTGATCTTCATTTATAGAATGGGGTCAATCTGAACCAAGATGCATGAGATGAAGTGTTGAGGATATTAAGATTATATGGAATGACATGAATAGTCATCTTGCACTGGATGTAAAAGAGAGGCAATTACCAGGAGTGAAAATCACACTTATTAATTTGGAAAGTTTTTGTTGCAATAGAAGTAAGAACCAATAAGATCATCTTCTTATAATTAATTTAAGAATTTTTAGTGAGTGATATTGTTGATTGAATATTTTCATGCTAAGACTAGTTTAAATATAGTTAAACTAGTTTATTGCATGTTACTTTCTTATTTAGCACTATTTTTTAGAAATTAGGGTAAGATTTATGTTTAATAAGGGAAAGATGAGGGGATTAGTATAAATAGTTGTATTTTGCATTATTTTTATTTATTAGTATAATTTTTGGTGGGTGTAATGTTTTATATGTTACATTTATTTTATAATTCTTATCATATGAAATTAATCCAATTATAATTTAACTATATATTTATATTAAATAATCAAAAACTAAAATCAATAATATATTATAGATAATTAGATAAATAAATATTAATAAATTTAAATTTAAATTATATAATTATTAAGTGGTTTGTAGTTCAATGGTGAGGAGGATGATGTAAAAGGTGTTGTCTGGCCATCCATCAAGGTACAAATTTTAAGGGATACAAAAAAGGTATGAGATCGAGATCATGCCCTAAAAAAAATTGGTGGAATGGATACTCCTCAATCCTTGACACTAAACCAAAGAAATATTTTGTACAACTAATCTGTATAAAAATAAATTTTTGATAAAACAATTATTATGTATTAAATCTCTACAAATTAAAAAATAGACCCTGTCACTACTTCTCCTTAATAACATTTTTAGGAATACTAAAATCATTCTTATACAATCCATTGACTCTATGCTTACAAACATATTATCAAACTTAATACAACCCATTGGCTCCATGTTTACAAACATATTATCAAACTTATTAGAGAAATAGAATCTATGAAAACAAACATATTATCAACCTTATTAGAGAACTAGAATCTATGGATAATGTTTGCATCTAGATGATAAGGAACATTATATCTTAGGTTAAAATGTTAAAAAATATTTTGGGGCATTAATATGATGCTATAAAAAAGAACATTGTTTAGTTATTTGAGTGCTGGGGTTTCGTATCATAAATCAACTACTACACAATGTTACTAGATGTGGGGAAATTAAAAGTCTTTCAAGTCATGTATAAGCCCAAAATTGATTACAATGATATTCAATATAAATCTAAATTGCATCACCATCTAAGGTTATCATGTGGTTTTCCCATTCTAATTCTAGTCTCCCTTGGATAGAAAAATTGACATTTTTTGTATGCTTGAGTGGGGGATATGGCTGTGTATTTTTTGCTTCCTGCATACATTATTTTTTATATGTAAAGTTGTTCATTCAACTGCTCATTTTACTACTAAATTATTTTGCCTCACAAAGAAATTTAAAATTGATGCTTCACAAATTCATTGGCCCTTCAGATGCCAATACTCAAATGTTAATATAGAAGGATAATAAATTATTGTTTTCACATCTTTATAGAGTTGTTCAAACTTATTATCATCTGCTATCATTTTCAGCCCTAAAGAGAGAGGAGGAACGAGTTACAATTACTTAAAATTCCCTTTTTTTATCATGTATTATATTTTGAGATGTGCTAGAATGTCACACATGTCATGTCCTTAGAATTCAAGTTATTCTTAGCACTTCAAGTCGATAAAGTTTTATTCCCTTTTGCCAATGATTGCCAAAGTCCACTAGTCATTATGAGGAACTTTGATTATTGTTGAATGTTGAACTCTCCCCAATACTTGAGCACCTTTTTTTTAATATATTAATTGTTTTTTTTATAAAATATTAGTTGTTTATTTATGAGCTTGCATAATGGACACATTCAACAAATTTGTATATCTTGATACTTTATGAAGAACAATAATCATAGAATTTTAGAAAGGAGCAGACATCCACTGAAGATATGACATTCTTAATGAAGTATAAGTGAAAGGGTATCATAAAATGTCCATGAAAGATCTGTCACAAAGCATATTTGATCAAGAAGAGTTTTCTATATCTACACCTTAGATTGAAGTCACAAAAGATATTCCTGAAGGTACTATAAAAAATGATGTTCCTCCTCTAAAACCTTCGAAAGAATATAAAAAATTTGAGCTTAAAAATAATATATTAAGTAAAATTATGTAGAAATATACCTAAAAGTCTCTTGTTAGACCTAGGATTAACGTTGTAGGGTTAGGTCTTGTCTATAAGCCTAACAAAACCTATCAAACCAATCTTCTACCTTTGCTAAGAAAAATATAAAATAGAATACATCAAGCTTCATGTATAAGTTCAGCTTGTTCACTTTCCATGATTAGATTTTTCATAAAACCCCATATCCTTGCAAATATTCAGCCAAACTTTTTTTGTCTCCATATGTGATTGGAGACAAGTGGATTTCTGCCATGCCTACTAGTTATCCTCAATTTGTAGATTAAATGAGGGACAAATATGTTATGAATTTTATCCGAACATAACAATAGGAACTAGAGACAAAGGATTTAAATAAGTAAAGAATGGATCTTTAGATTGTTGGGGTTTATAATTATCTGTTTATGGTTTGAATATGTTTAAGCCTTTATAATATGCTTTAGTAAATATCATGTTTATATAGAATGGTAAACATAAATAATCTCATTTTTTTTTATATAGAATGGTAAACACAAATAATTTCAAGATAATATAAAATTAACCTTACAAGTGGTTCAATTCAATTACAAAAGGGTCTAATCAATTCAATAAAACACTCATTTGAATAGAAGTTAGATTGTCCAACTAATATAGTTCCAAATCTCAATAGAAAAGAATAGAAGATTCAAAGCACTAATGGAAAAAAATATTCATAATCTTCTTCATTTTTAATCTCAAACCTCTACATTCTATTATGAAATCCTATCTCCTAGATCCAGTTCAACCTCTCTTTATATAATAATTTTAAAAAAGGAAATGTGTTTGTTGAAATAAAGGATGAGAAGGTAAAACATGGACTGAACCGTAGTTAATTCATCTAATGAAACTCATGCAATTCCCATACATAAGTGTCATAGGTCAAATAAATTTGGTCATAAAATATATTTTAAAATATAAAAGACCTAGACGATGCCTTAGATTAGTTAGAAGAACAAGAAAATGAAGAAAAACCAATCTCTTATGAGAAAACAAAAGTATAAAATAGATTAAAAATGAAAGAAAAATCTAAGAAGCAATTTAAGTTAGATATTTATTCATTATATTTTAAAAAATAAGAATAAAATTTAGTCACAATTGTGTATCAATCAACCCAATAAGAAGTATAAATATTAAGAGTTGTTTGAGAATTCCCAAGAATTAGACTTTTTTGGAAAAGTCTTCCTATAGAACTTCAAAATAAAATGTTTCCTTGTATATTAGAGTTGTACTATTTAATTTTGTGTTCTCTTAATTTTGGTTTTATTCTTGAGGAATTTGTTAATAAAGAGTTGATGTATAAAAATCACCATTCTTGTCTCTAAGCATGTCAAACATTATAAGAAATCAAAATCATTAGCCTCAATATGAATTTCTAAGAGTTTTGTCATGTTTATTGGTTGTTAATTGAAAAAAGAGTAAAAAATATAGGATTTTGGTTTAAATTTAGTTGGCTACATTGCTTGTCCCAATGGTAGATTATACTATTTCATAAGTTATGTGCATCACCATTCCTGAAAGTTTAACCCACTACTAAAGCCTATAAAACCATATTTAAATACCATTTATATCTGAATGTGACTATTACATACTGTTTAACTCTAAATTGGATGTGCAGTCTATCCTACCTTAGTAGTATAATAGGGTTAAAAATATAGAAATGATAATGCATAGGGGTAATAATTAGATCTATAATAGACCAATTAAATGCTAAACATAGAAATAAGCATACACTGAATTTATTATGTTGAGTATATGCTAAATATAGAAAGTAAAACTAAGTTATGCATGGAAATGCCAAAGAATTAATATAATTAGCTAGTTCTAATGCTAACACAATGCTAGATTTGGAACAAATAGAAAATAGTCTAGAAAGATATTCTAAAATAATCAGATTTTGGATGTGACACTTATGGAGATCTAGATACTAATGTTGGCCTAGGATAATTGCATCAACACTACTATCTGGGTTTGACACATGTGTCATGTATGGAATATCTATTTAAGAAGGATGTGACCACCTGGATGCTTTTAGGTTTAGCTTCCTCTTCACTTTGGTCCATTCATATCTGGGTCATGGATTGTCACTCCTCATGAATTGTTAAACCTAGTTATTCATCTTTGTAATGACCTTAGAAAAAATGGGTTAGTAAGCACATGGTGTCAAGCTAACCCCAAAGACTCCACTATCAATGAGCACTACCTATATAGCCAATACTCTAGAAGAGGGCCTCAGACTCATGTAGTTCTCCCCTATGTGTTGGCTTGTGTGTGAATCATGCAATATGTGAAAAGTAAGTACAAAAATAATCTATCTTATAACTTGGAAAATTGTGTTCATGGGATACTCCTTTAGTACTTCAGCCTTGTAGATGTGTTGTACCTATGTCTGATATTGAAATATAGAAGCTTTTTTCAATTGAATGCTTGATAGAGTGTTTTTGATAAGCTGCCTAGCTCTTTTTATCTTTGCTAGGTGAGAAATGAATGAGGGTTGATATTGTACTCATATTAATCCCTTTGGAGTAATAACTCACATTAAATCACATAAATTGACCATCAAGATATGTTTAATTTATAAATTAAATGACTTTAGGGTAGTGGACACTTGCATCAGGTTAGGAGACTAAAATCAACACTAGTGTCTGTCACGAACGTTAGTGTCCAAGGAGTAGGAAAGTAGGTACATGTTCATAATTTTCAAGAGAGGAAGATAAGTACATTTTAAGCATTCTAGGCAAGATAAAAGGCCTAGGTCATCAAAAAAAGACTTGTCTAACTAAGAGATATATGCCAAAAAGCACAAGATAGGGCAGATGCAAGACTTATGAAAGCAAAAAAGGTCTAGAATGAAGAGGAACAACTAAGGTTTGAATTTTCCAAGTGTACGAGACTGAGGTGCTACATAATCCATAAATATAGTCTACATTCCCTCCCTTAATCTAGTAATGAAATTACTAGTTTAAAGAAATGAATGCATACTTGGGTGTGATAACACACCTCATTTTTGTATGTGCCTAACTTGAGTGCTTTGTTGGTGACTGACTTGCAACTAAGAACATGCTAAAATATATAATCAATGCATATAATATATAATTGAAAGTAATTGAAATAGATTAAAATTGAAAGAATAAGGTTTAGGAGTACACCTGTGTGTCAATGTAATTTCCTTGCTTATTGGCACTTTGATTTGAAAAATATGTTTCATTATAAGGATATAAAACTAAGATTAGGACAAATATAGATAAATCTTGAAAGTGCATATATCTAGAGAGAGAGAGAGAGAGAGAGAGAGAGAGAGAGAGAGAGAGAGAGAGAGAGAGAGAGCATATGCCCCCAACTTTGGACCAAAAGTGAGTTTCCACCTGGTAGTTGAGATTAGCTCAATTATGTAACCTAATCATACTTATAACCTGGTGAGGATGAATGATACAATCAAGTCTAGCCTAAAAATTTGGCAAGATTTGGTGATTAAATCACATCAACCATACCAAAAAGTGAACCAACTACTGGAGTAGATTGGCTCAATAAAATTTTGTAAAAGTCTACAAGGTATTAGTATGACAAATTTTGTGATATGGTAATAGTCCATAAAAGAGTTTTGGAATATGAAACGAATTTGATTTTTGAAATATAAGACTCACATTACATAGCATATGCACCTTAAAAATGTCTCATTTTGAAACTCTGTATTAAAATGGTACCAATGTATATAATTTTGATACAACTATGGATTTGAATCATATAATTATGTGCTTTGGCTAATTTGAAAATTTGTGTAAGTGTACAGAACATGCTTCCAAAGCATGACCCCACTATATATGAAGAAATCTAAAGCTGATATAAGTACCAATGTGGAGAACATGTTTTGAAAACATGCCCCCAATATAATCTAGAGATGTTGAATACTTAATACATGTGGATAACATGCCTCCAAAGAATACCCCCACTAAATCTAAAAATTGTGAATGTGTGGAAGTGATGCCCACATGATGTGCCCCAATGGAATCTGAAAACTGATATAAGTACCATATACTGAATAAGTGTTGAGAACCTGATTCCAAAGCATGCCCCCACTAAATCTAAAAACTATGAATGTGTGGAGAACATGCCCATATGACATGCCCCCACTAATATGCCCACCTTTGAGGTGAGGAAAAGATAGGAACTAATTTTTACCTCACCTCAAAATGATAAGACAAATGTATAATCTATGAATTGAACCATGTAGCATATACATTGGTTTTATATGCTTCAATGTTATATCTACCTAAACGTGTTGAAATGCAAGATAAGGATCATGAAAATGTATATACAATAACAATACAAGATCAAAAAGTAAATAAGAACACACACAAGAGCACTCAAAATCAAGTCAAAAGGCAATGGTTTAAGGAGACCACAAACAAGGGCATATTGAAATGATGCACAATTGAAGGGACTTGAATGAGTCAAATGTCCACAAAAGCAAGGATGACATATTCAAATGTTCATACAACAAATAATGTCATATGCAAATGTCCATGAAATCATATATAGGCATAAGGGCTAAAAGTAAGGGGGCGTCTTCAATTGCTCAAAAAAGGAATGTGATATCAAAGAAAGACACTCAAGGAAGTACATAAAGTAAAGTATAAGCAACCATCATAAACATGTTAATATCCCATAAATCAATGTGTTTGGAAAAAATGTCAAGTATATAACATATCAAGTACCTTGTATAATATATGATCATAGATAAATGTATGTTTAAGTACATATGTAGTCTCAAACACGATAATTTAGTGTGATCAAATGAAACATATAACCTGTGTGTATCAAGATCAAATAAGTGGATGCCCCTAATGTCTGCATGACATGAGTAGAGGGAAGGACCAACATCTGAGATAGGAATAAATAATGTATATGTGTATGTATGTATCACACTCAAATAGAAGTGTGACACACATGTGTGTATGTATAAGTAATTGAGTATGCCATCCATGAACATGGAACTAACAAATAGATGCTAAGGAGATAATAGAACATGTAGGTGCTAAAAGTGTTTTTGGATTTTTTATTTTTATTTTTTGGTATTTTTAGAATATTTGAAGAGACTACCCTATGATCTCATGTAATGGATGGTCATAGGTATATGCCCCTAATCAGTGAATAAAAACCTTAAGTTGTATTTATTACATTGTTTGCATCATGATTAGATAGGTTAAAAATCTATAAAGCATGTTCCTCCTCATATTTTGCATGTGTAGTAGAATAGGTAATGCTATCATTTATAATATATATATTAATTTTCCTTCATGAGGAAAGGAAATACCTTATTGATTTGGATCAATGTTCACTTCCATTTGGTATAGCCAAAGAGTTTCTAGTGTAAGTGCATATGGAGATGTGGTGGGCACAACCCAAACCCATGTTTGAATTACTTTAGGACAACAAGCAATTGGTATTATTATGTTTCCTAAGGAGTCTATCCAACCTCATTTATTTTTTAAGTTTTTTATATCAAAACCAATTTATTATAAACATCTTACATTGCAAGTAGTCTTTGATAATGTAGGATCCATATAGATATACATAAAATAAGCACCACCCATGTATAAGGTAATTGTTAAATATTTTTGGTGTTGTCACTTGGATTTTCACCCTTTGAGGAGATATCTTAGCTCTCCTTATCCAAGTGGCACAATTAAAATACCTCTAGGCTTGTGGGTAGCCTAATGATGATGTGAATCTCTAGAAAGGGGTAACTCCCTTGATGTACCACTTTGGATCACTACACATAAACTTTGGGGGGAAAAGGGAGAGAGAAAATTGAAAGTAAACTATCCTTAGGGAGGTGATACACAAAATCTAGAAAGGGATAACTCCATTGATGTACCACTTTGGATCACTACTACACCTAAACTCTGGGGCAAAAAGGGAGAGATAAAATTGAAAGTAAAATATCCTAAAGGAGGTGATACACCAAATAAGTTTATGACTTCCAACCAACAACATATTATACATGAAACTAAGGGACTAACCAAATATACACTTCTCCAATTTGCATCTTCTCACATCAATATTACATTATGAGGTTATGGATGAATATTTAGGCTAAGATGACTAGACAAGATGCCTTGAATGGAACTAGTGAATAAAATAACTCACTCAGCCTTGAAACTTCCTAGAACACTTCACATGCCCTACAAGATGAAGCTTTCTAACTATAAATAGGTGATATAATGAAACAATCATGCTAAGGAAAAAAGAGTCATCACTTTGGCAAAATCAAACATTCTAAATGAAAAAACTAATAAAATTTATGTAAGATATCAAAATAAGTAACCTTATTGATTAAATTGTATACAAATGAGTAGGGCTTCACCATACTCAGGTGGAGCATGAGCTAAAATGGTCAAAATGTCTAGGTCTTATAGAACTTGAGAGAAAGAGGAGAAGAGAGAAGTCCAAGGGTCATAAGGACACTTGAATATCTTATAAAAGGAGTTAATTGTGCATAAGAAGAGTATTTGGGATGAACCATGAAAGTTTATAATGAACAAGTTCCTCTCCAAGTCATGAAACTCTTGCAAAGTGGCATGAAAGTTCTCATTCTAGCTCAGAAAACTACCTTCATGATTTGGACTTGTTTGAAAATAAAAAAAATAATTAAGGATAGGTATGATGATTGGAATTAATGGGAGGGACTTTATATATGCATCTCCATTCATTGGTTGTAGTCCTGGTCCTTTGAAAACTTCTGGAAATGAGCCATCACCATCTGTAATCTAAAAATCTCTTCTTTCATGCACCCTACACACGTAGCCTCAAAAAAGGCATAAATTTTATATGAAAATACATGGGAGTGAGTGTATGAAAATTTTCAATACCTTCCATGGCCTTAGAAGAATCAGGTACACCTTAAAATCAATTCCACTTGGAGTTTTCACACTTCTCACTAGCTTGGTCACTATGCCAGTTTTGACTGGCTAAGATAAATCAATTTGTTTGAAAAATTATGAATTTTTATAACTAATTAAATATACATTAGGTGTTATCCCAAGTCCTAATCATTATCCCAAAGTTGGTTTCATCTTTAGAATCCTCTTGGAACCTATAAAACACACAAAATAGTCAAAATTAACCTATTTTATACCCTATCCGTATAATTCTATACAGTCCAAAAGCATGGGGAGTATCTTGAGAGAGTATCCTATACTTTTAAATCATCATCCTTAGAAAAATATGCCATTAGACTATATTTATAACCTCATTTCTCCAAATTGGTCATTAGCAAGGGCTTTTGCCCATTTTGACCTCTTAAGCTAGATTCATAAAAGTGGCATGTTCAACTTAAAAAATAATTCCATAAAAAGGTTTTTTAGGACCTATTATAACTCTTATAAACTTATTTTTCCCCCATGAAAATCATCAAGAGATATGTGAGATTCCAAATCTCTCTTATTGAGCTTATTTTCACATTTTACACAAGTCTGAATTATTTTTAGGCCAAAAATAGATTCCCCTACAAATTATCTACCTTTAAAAATATTTAACACCTATATTTACATCCTATAAACATGTTTCAATAGGGTATAAATTTCATGTCAAGGTGGAAGTGACCATGACTCTCCTTTTGAACACTAAGCCTAAACCTTGTTTGACAGGCCTGAGTTGGTTTAAGACCCAAAATGACTTTATTATGGTTTATCATGAAATAAAATAGATTTAAAACTTATTAATTTACCCTAAAAACATTTTCAAATTATTAAAAATGATTAATTAGAGCTAGAATTAAAATTAGCCTACCATTTGGCTTCTTGGCCTTAATTTTGCCTACTAGATCTGACTACAACCTTTGTGGTTTGGAATTTTTGTTGAGATTAACCCTTTATTGTTTGGTTATTAATTTTATATTAGATTTTATTAAACTTCCTACACCTCCTATAAATATCCACACAACATATTTGTCTAACCTTTTTCACCTTTTCCCAAAACTATCAGGGTTTATGCATGAGAGTTTATGTTTGAGATAAAACAGAGGGCACTCATGTATTTATTTAGAAAATTGTGATTAATATATAGGCTTATTAAATTATTATATATTACTTATAAAAAATTATATCCCTTTATTGTATTATTACACCCTCAAAAGGCATTAAAAACCAAAGTAGACTATGAAGAAAGACATTGTGTGCAGGTTTTTCCCAATTTGAATGTATTTTTACATTATGGAGTCCTTTATTATGATTGATTTAAATTGAATGAGGGTGAATAAATAATTTTATTATTATTTTTAAGGTTTCCCAACCTATATTCATTACTATAATCTTCCATGTACTTCCCATACAAATTACTTAGTCAAGACTGAGTGTTATACAATTGTGACAATGTTTTATTCCAAAATAGGGCCCATATGTAGGTTATCTTTCATGAATTAGGATTGAGATAATGTTTAAATTACAATTTAGAGTTAATTTTAGTCATTTTTTACCTTATTTTATCCATATATATCATGTTTGGCTACATCCACATCAAGAACCATCACCCTTTTGTTCACTGTGTCTCACTGTCACCTACAGTGGCTATAGGTGCATATTTTCAAATAAAGGGGTATCTATAGGTGTTTACCTAATCAAAAATTCACATAATAACTTATATTTTGGTCATAAATTTCAACCAATTTATAATCATTCTCTAAGTTTAAAATAATGAAACATCTTCTCAAACCTGCACCTTAGGCTAGATATAGGTGAATAATTTGGGAATTAGACACCTATAGGTGTATATGGGAATCTAAAACACACTATATCATCTCCTTATAATGATATATTATATTATACATGAAATTTAACTCCATAAAATCCTATTCAAACATGGATTCATTTTTATTTTGTAACTTTTGAATGAAAAGGTATCTTGAAGCTCAAACATGTAGGTGAACACTGCATAGGTTTTGGTGCTTTTAAGGGCATCTTTAAGACCCTCAACAACCAATTTCAATCAATATTCTATCCTTAAAATTTTTTAGGGTACTTTTCACATGTATGAGATAAAATACAAATCCATTGAGATGACTCAAAATTCCTCATATCCTTGTCATATGATATTCACAAAACACTCTTGGACCCCTATTTTGCATCTTTAGGGAAACGAGTCCTGAAACACATAGTCATTGCTTTGAAGGTGATTTTCAAGGTTTTTTAGCAACCTCTCCTCTCAAGTGGGTATTATATGGTAAAAAAACCTACTATGACTCCCAATAAAATGTTCCATCACATGTGTCAACACTTGAAATGGATAATTAGCTCTTTGTTAGGCTACCTATAGGTGGTCATTCAGTATATACAAGTAATAAAGGAGAAAGTGGACAATGTGCATGTTTTGATCCCATTGGTAGACCTAAAATATTTTCCAATCCTCCAAATAGGTGTTTATATTCATTAATATCTTGAAACCAATATTTAAAACCTCTATTCAACATGGTAATCCCCTTTTGAAAACCTGTAGATGCACTTGAAAGGTATGCAGGAAGATAGTGAAAAGGTCCATGCATTCAAGGAATGTGCTTTCATAGTCACTTGATATATTAATCATGGTGTTGGAATGGAACAATATGATGTTTTAAAACCTTCAAAACAATCTCTTATACTTCATTCTCAACATTGATAACCCTCCATGAAAGCACCATAGGTGTGTTTTCCTATCATATGACTATATGGGTGAATGTATAGAATATCATAGTCATATTATAACAAGTTATTACTTGATTAATCATACCATTATATTGTGTTAAATTTTTAATTAATTCTAACACAAATCCATACATGTGTTTCAAAGCTTTGCACACTTCCCCTGGTTGACTGATATGATATTTATGGCTGCAAACTGACTGTATGATAATTATGGTTGAAAACTCATGTAATGTTTCATTTAAGGATGAAATTTAAATGTGGGGGGAATTTATAGGAAATTTAAAACATGGTAATTTACTAATATCCACCATATGAAACCATGATCAAAACCTTAAGATCTTGAAAATGGTGAAAAATTGCCTGTAACACAAAATGGTGTATCCTCTTGCAACATGAGATGATTTACATATCAAACAAATTTAAAATAATAAATAAATAATGAGGAAAATTTGAGGAGAGAGTAATAATAATATGGAAACAAAATAAATATGTTAATTTTATAGACTTACCCAAAATAAGATAAAACATATAGGGTGTACAGATTAGTAGGCAAACTAGATAGTCTAACTTCTTAGGAATAGTTCATAAAGCATAGGACACCATTCCTATAAAAATAAACATAAAATTTAATATGAATAATTTTATAATACACCCCCAAGATAATTTTTCTTAAAACTTCTCATGCTGACCGTACCAAGTATAAATCTAAAGACTCCTTTTGCTTGTCAAGCCTAGTGGAAGGAGAGATAAGTGGTTTTATTAATTTTTTAAAGATTACAATAAAATTTATCACTAAAAATATTTTTTTTAAGACCAAGGGACACTCTTTAAATTTCCCCAATTTTAGAAGTCCATACAAGTCCCTACAACTCAAGAAAACACTCTTTTTTCAAGAAAACTACCCTTTTTCTGAGGAACCTACCACTTTTAAGCTAGGAATAGTTGAACAAGGTATAATGGGACACATGACACATGAAATAAAATTTTTAAACCTTAAAATTTCCCTAGGAGGTTGTAAAATTCATTAAATGATTTATTTAGACCCCTAAAATGACTCAAAAGGACATATTGACTAATAAGATTAATGACCAAGGCTAATGTATCATTAAATGACATAAATTAACATATAATACACCATATGACATAATAATAAACCCAAAATAAATATATAAATATCAATTTTTTACTTATAGGGGTCCCAATTTGACCTACAAGGTCAAATTTGGTCAATAAATTGGTGACTCATAGGGGTAGTATGCTTGCTATAATAACTAGACCAGTAGCCTCATTAGTCCATTGGGATTAGGGAGTCATATTAAGTTTGATACAAATAAGAAAACCTTTTACCATTTACCACAAGGATTTAATCAAGACAAGACAACTAATTACCTCGACCACATAAAACAAAAGACACACACAATCAAAACAAACACTAATAAGACACACACACACACACACACATGTGCTCAAGGCACTTAGGAACTAGAAAAAAAATATTATGCACAACTAAAAACTAAGCATAAATCCTTTATAATATCAAAATGAAAATTTCTTGAATCATCCTCTTGATGAGATGGATCATAGTGCCAAGCATCTTTCTCCTTGAATTGGATGCTTTGTAGATCATACCTATTCCTTAGCACTTCACTTCACCTGATCTCAAGTATATCATCTTCAAATAGGTCTCCAATATAGATATATTCCTCTTGAAATTAAACACATACCTCATACTAATTCTGACTCTTCATATCATGGTCAACTTGCATATTATTTGTAGGCATAACTTTAAGAGGATTGGTTTCTTGTTCCTTAGAAGATTAAGGCTAATAGGAGCTTGTTCCATCCTTCAAGAGATGATGTGTTTCTCCCAACTGGTTGAGAGGATGATATACCATGTTTATTATTTCAAACATGTCATCATGAGATGCATATGCCTCTTAGAAGGACATATTTGAAATGTAGCTTTTCCTTTGCATTCTCACATGACTTCCAAGGCTTCCTTCTCTATATTTGACTAGATCATAACCTCCTTAAATAAGAGTATAACCTAGTCCAATGATTGAAAACAAATCATCCCAAGGATTAATAGGATATTTTTCTTTCCCATCCATGATATCTTGCATATTGATGGAAGAACCATTAGCTATTTCTTCTTCTTTGGAAAAAGGAAAACATTCTTCCATATCAACCCAATCAAAAGTTTCCACATAAGAGACCACCTCTTATTCAAAAATTATGACCTATTGATGGCTCTCAAATTTCATCTCAAATATACTAACCTGAATTTCATCCTCAAGGATTGTGAGATATTTAATCTCCTTCTATGTGATTTAAAGACTAGGCATCTTGAAGTCATGTGACTTAGTCCAATGAGGCTACCAAGGAGCTATACTTTACTTAAGTAAGATTTATAAGTTTTTATCAATCAAATTCTCTTATTTATATTTCCATACCATAGGTATATCAAGGCAAAGGGTGATGGGGTGAAGCAAAGATGTAATAGTTAGTGGAGGAGGCACATAGAACTCAAAATTAGGTTGAGAGTAAAATATAGGGGATTCTTTTAGAAGCTCTTGAGAAAGGGGAGGCAGACCTTGGGTTAAAATAACTTGGTTTTCTTCATTCCATTTGATAATCACCTCATTAAAATCTGATTTATCTTGAGGAATATCTTGAGGAAAGGTAGATGGGGTGTGTTTAGGCATATGATCTTCTTTTGCATCTAGACCTTCCATCACATCTTGACTTAGCAATTTCATCTTTGATTCTAACTCTTTAATTTACTTGGCTAAGTTATCTAAGAAAAGTATCTCTTGAATTTTATAGGCATCATAATGAGGATGAGGAGTACAAGAGGGATGACATAGAACACAAGAAGCTTCTTGAGGAAGGGTGGGAGGGACTTGCATAGGATCAAGTTTTTCTTCAACTTCACACTCTTTATCTAGGATTTTCTCCTCTTTCTTTTCCCATAAATCCACTATCATATTATATCTTAGGATGTTAGGATTATGAGTCTATTATTTAGGTAGTGATGTATCTTGAGGAGTAGATGAAGTGTTTAAGAAACTTAGAATCTCCTTAGGCTTGGATTCTCCACCTTGTCTCTAACTTAGAATCTCATATCTAGAGGTCACTTCTTATGGTAGGGATGTAATTGGAGAGTGAAATGAGGGATTGGATTCAAATTATTTTGATGATGACATGGAATAAGTCATATGAATATTATCCAACTCAATCTGCCTATCAATATTTTCTTCAAAAACAAGCTTTCTCTTTTCAACTCTCTCTTCTAATTGATTGGGAAAAGGATGACTTTGATAATCTTGATTGGGCTCATGAGTGGGAACCATGTAGGAATGATGGAAATATTGGGGAAGTGGATATGAAGGATGATATGTTTGATGAGGCTTCTTCTCATGAATTTGTATCCAATCTTCCAAGGATGAAACTAGGCCACTCACATGTAGCATCTCACTTGTGAACCTTTGTCAATTGGCTCTCTCAATAGGTTCTCACTCTCTTTTCACTAGATCTAATGTATCTATCACATTATGAATAAGATTTAATAGTGACATTTTGGAATATCCACTTTGTGTGTTAAGGTCCAACATGTACTTCTCATAACCCAAAAGTGTTTTCTTGAAAGTGGAAATGGATTGACTTGAGAAGTGACTAGGTTGACTAGGAGGAAGATATGGAGAAGGATGATTATAAGACTGATAAAAATCATGAAAAGGCTGGTTATAGGGCTTATTAGGATCATGATATGGTTGATAATGGTCATAAAAAGTCTAGTAAGAATCACAACAAGATTGATAGGGGATACCATAAGCTTGAAATGTCTCACCAACTTGTGTAAAACAAAACTCAACACCAAAGTCAGCCATAAAACTTCATTGAAAGCAAGAACACAAATAAATATAATACCAAAAATCTTCAAAATGAAAATTGGGATTCTTAATTAGATGATGTATCTTTGGAGTCACCATTAATGCTTTGATATATACCTCTAAAGGCTGATTGTTGAAAAATAACACCAAAAATATTCCAACCTTTTGGACTAAGAGTCACATCAAGCATGTAAAAAACTATTGTCACTTGGATTTGCACCCTTTGAGGAGATGTATCAGTTCTCCTCATCCAAGTGGCATAATTGAAACACCTCTAAGCTTATGGGTAGCCTAAGGATGAGGTGAATCTCTAGATAGGGCTAGCTCCCTTGATATACCACTTTGGATCACTACTACACCTAAAATTTGGGGGGCAAAAGGGAGAGAGAAAACTAAAATCAAACTATCCTAAGGGAGGTGATACACCAAATAAGTTTATGACTTCCAACTAGCTACATGTTACACATGAAACCAAGAGACTAATCAAATATACACTTGTCTAATCTGCATATTCTCACATCAATATTATATTATGAGGTTATGGATGAATGTTTAGGCTAGGATGACTAGACAAGAGGCCTTGAATGGAACTAGTGTATATAATAACTCACTCAACCTTGAAACTTCCTAGAACACTTCACATTCCCTACAAGAAGAAGCTTTCCAATTGCAAATAGGTGATAGAATGAAATAATCATGCTAAGGATAAAGGAGTCATCACTTACACAAAATCACATATTCCAAATGAACACACTAATAATATTCATATAAGAGGTAAAAATAAAAAAAATTATTGATAAAATGGTATGAAAATGAGTAAGGATTCACCATACTTAGGTGGAGCATGAGTCACAATGACCAAAATGGCTAGTTCTTATAAGACTTGAGAGAGAGAGAGGAGAAGAGATAAGTCCAAGGGTCACAAGGACACTTGTAAAGATGAGAAAATGATTTAATTATGCATGATAAGATTATGCAGGATGAACCATGCAATGTTAGAAAGAAAATGTGGCTCTCCAAGTCATGATACTCTTGTAAAGTGGCATGAAAGTTCTCATTCTAGCTCAAAAAACTACCTTCATGATTTGGACCTGTTTGAAAATCCCAAAACTATTATGGATAGGTATAATTATTGGAATGAATGGGAAATTTTTTATACATTCCTCTATATGAATTATTTATAATATTGGTTCTTTAGAAACTTCTGAAGATGAGCCATCACCATCTATAGTCTATAAAACTCTTCTTTCATGCACCCTACACAATTGGCCTCTAAAAATGCATAAATTTTCCATGAAAAACATTGGAAGGAGTTAAATAAAAAATTTAAGACCCTAAATGTCCTTATAAGAATCATGGACACCTAAAAATCGCTTCCACTTGGAGTTTTCACATTTCTCACTAGCTTGGTCACTATGCCAGTTTTGACTGGCTGAGATGAATTAGTTTGTTTGAACACTTACAAAATTTTATAAATAATTAAATTGAAATAAGGGGTGATAAAAAGTACTAATAATTCTCTCAAAGTTTATTTCATCTTTAAAATCCTCCTAGAACCTAAAAAACACATAAAATAGTCAAAATTAACCTATTTTGTACCCTATTTGTATAATTCTATATAGTCCAAAAACATGGGGAGTATCCTAAGAGAGTATAATACAAGTTTAAATCATCATCATAGGAAAAATATTCCATTATAATATCTTTCCAAGCTCATTTCTCTAAATTGGTAATGAGCAAGGGTTTTTGCCTATTTTGACCTCTTAAGCTTCATTCATAAATATGGGATGTTCAAATTGTAAAATAATTTTACAATAAGGTTTTTTATGACCTATTATAAATCCTATAAAATTCTTTTTCCCCCATGAAAATCATCAAGATAGATGTGAGATTCCAAATCTCTCCTATTGAGCTTATTTTCACATTTTACACAAGTCTAAATTATTTTTGGGCCAAAAATAGATTCCCCTAAAAATTATCTGCATTTAAATATATTTAAAACCTTTTTTTACATCCTATAAACATGTTTAAATATGTTATAAATCTCATCTCAAGGTGAAAGTGACCATGACTCTCCTTTTGGACACTAGGCCTAAACCTTGTTTAACAAGCCCAAGTTGGTTTAAGACCTAAAATGAATTTATTATGGTTTATCATGAAATTAAATAGATTTAAAAATTCTTAATTCACCCTCAAAACATGTTCAAATCATTCAAAAGGCTCACTAAGAGCTATAAGTAAAAGTGGCCTACCGTTTGGCTTTTAGGCCTTAATTCTGCCTACTAGATCTGATTACAACCTTTATGGTTTGGATTATTTTATTTGGATTAACCCTTTATTTTTTGTTTATTAATGTTATATTATATGTTATAAATCTTCATATAACTCATATATATATCCAAAAAACCTCTTAGTCCAACCTTTGTCACCTTTTCTCAAAACTACCAGGGTTTGTGCATGAGGGGAGTGCCCTCTGTTTGAGACAAAACAAAGGGCACTCCCCTATTTATTTAGATAATGTTGATTACTATATAGGAGTATTAAATTCTTATATATTCCATATACATAATTATATCCTTTTATTTTATTATTATATGCTCCAAAGGCATTGAGAACCAAAGTAGATTGTAAAGAAAGACATTATGTGCAGGTTTTTCCTAATTTGACTGTATTTTGCATTATGGAGTCATTTATTATGTTTGATTTAAATTTTATGATGGTTAATAAATAATTTTATTATTTTATTGATGTTTTTCAAACATCCATTCATTACTCTAATCTTCCATGTACTTCCCATACAACTTACTGAGTCAAGACTAAGTGTTATACAACAGTGACTATGTTTTATTCTAGAATAGGGCCCATATGTAGGTTATATTTCATAAATTAGGCTTGAGATAATCTTTAAATACCCCTTTATTTTTATTTATATTCAATTTTTACCTTCTTAGATCCATTTTTCTCATGTTTTTCTACACCCACATCAAGAACCATCACCATTTTATTCACTGTCTCTCATAGTCACCTACGGTGGCTGCAGGTGCATATTTACAAATAAAGGGGTATTTTAAGGTGTTTACATAATAAATAATTCAAATAATAACTTATTTTTGGTCATAAATTTCAACCAATTTCTCATAATGCTTTAAGTCCACAAGAATGAAACATCTTTTCAAACTTGCACCTTAGGTTGGCTGTAGGTGAAAATTTTGGGAATCAGACACATGTCGGCGTATATGGGGGTCTAAAACACACTATATCATCTCATTATGATGATATATTAGCTCATACAAGACCATTAAACCATGGAGGCATGTATAGTTTGTAAATTTTGAATGAAAAGGTCTCTTGAAGCTCAATCATGTAGGTGAACACTGCCTAGGTTTCGGTGCTTTTAAGGGCATATTTAGGACCCTCAACAACCACTTTAAATCAACATTATATCCTTAAAAAAATTTAGGTTACTTGTCCCACGTAATATATAAAATAAAAATCCATTGGGATGCCTTAAAAGTCCTTACAGCCTTGTCATATGATATTCACAAAACACTCTTGGACCTCTATTTTGCATCTTTAGGGAAAAGAGTCCTAAAACACACAATCATTGCTTTGAATGTGATTTTCAACTTTGTTTAGCAACCTATCCTCTCAAGTGGGTCTTATATGGTTAAAAATCCTAATAGGACTCCCAATAAAAGGTTTCATCACATGTTTCAACACTTTAAATGGATAATTAGCTATTTATTAGGCTACTTGTACATGGTCATTCAGTGTATACAGGCAATAAAGGAGAAAGTGGAAAATTTACATGTTTTAACCCCATTATCAGACCTAGAATCTTTTTTGATCCTAAAAAAAAGTTTTTATCTTCATGAATATCTTGAAACCAATCTTCAAAACCTCTATTCAATGTGGTAATCCCCTTTTAGACACCTGTAGATGCACCTGAAAGGTATGCAGGTAGACATTGGAAAGTCCATGCATTTAAGGAATGTGCTTTCATAGTCACTTGATATCTTTATCATGATGTTGGAATGGAACACTAGGATGTTTTTAAACCTTAAAAACAAGCTCTTATACTTCCTTTTCAACATTGATAATCCTCCATGAAAGCACCTATAGGTATATTTTCCTATCATATGACTATATGGGTGAAAGTATAGACTATCACAGTCATCTTCTAACAAGTTAAAATATTCCTTGATTACTCATACCATTATAGTGTGTTCAATTTTTAATTACTTCTAACAAAACTTCATATATGTGTTTCAAAGCTTTGCACACTTCCCCTAGTTGACTGATATGATAGCTATGGCTGTAAACTAAATGCATGATAATTATGGTTGCAAACTCATGGAGTGTTGCCTTGGAGGATGGAATTTAAAGGTTTTTTAACTTATAGGACATTTAAAACTTGGTAATGGACTCATCTCCACCCTATAAAACTATGATCAAAACCTGAAGATCTTGAAAATGGTGAAAATTTGCCTATAACATAGAATGGTGTATCCTCTTGCAACATGAGATGATTTGCATATCAAAACACTTTTAATTAATGAAACAATCATGGGAACCATTTGATTATAGATCAAAAATCATCTATAAATAACATTAATAGGTGAATTATATGGATTTAACCAAAATAAGGCAAAACCTATAGGGTGCACATATTAGTAGGCAAACTAGATAGTCTAACTTGTTAGGAATGGTTCATAAAGAAAAAGATAGAATTATTATGAAAACAAATTTCAAATAAAATATTATTTAGTTTATAATACACTCCCAAAATAATTTTTCTTGAAACCTCTCATGCTGATCGTACCAAGTACAAACATGAAGATTGATTTTGCTTGCCAAGCCTAATGGAAGGAGAGATAAGTGGGTTTCTTCATTTTTTTGAGCTTATAATACAATTTATCACTAAATAAATCTTTTTAATACCAAGGGACACTCCTTAAACGTCCCCAACTATAGAAGTCCATGTAAGTCCCTAAAACTCAAGAAAACTCCTCTTTTTTCAAGAAAACTACCCTTTTTATAAATAACCTACCAATTTTCAATTAGGAATAGTTGAATAAGGTATAATAAGACACATGACATATTTAATAACATTTTTAAACATTTAAATTTCCTTAGGAGTCTATACAAGTCATTAAATTCTCTATTTAGACCCCTAAAATGACTCAAAAGGACATATTGACTAATAAGACTAATGACCAAGGATAATGTATCATTAAATGACATAAATTTAAATATAATAAACCCTATGAAATAATAATAAACCCAATATAAACCTATAAAGATCAATTTTTTACCTATAGGGGTCCCAATTTGACCTACAGGGTCAAATTTGGTCAATAGTTGGCATGGATGTTTTTTGTGTTGTTGACTTTGATATCTTGCATAAGATATGGAGCTTGGATTGGACCCATGTTAAGTAACATTTGAAAATATTTCATATAAATATTATTAATAACACATTATTTTTCATAATGTTCCTTAGGTGAGTTATCTCCATCCTTTGTGTGAGGGTTAAAACTTTTGTATTTGGAGGGAGATATGTTAAGTTCTATTGAATGGGTAATTATGAAATAATCATATCTTTTCAAATAATTATATAAATGGGTAAATGAATCATATTTTTTATGCATCTATCTTTCATTTAATGTGTAAATAAGTCCTCTACTAAAGATAACTTTCAATTCCAAATCTGAGGGTCTAAATGCTAGCTTATAGGATACATACTTTTAAATCAAAAAGTGTAATCTTGAAGGGATTCATCATCACATTATTTTAAATTGTTAAAATGTTCTAATAGAAGTTTTGGAACCTTTTGAATATTTAAATCCATGAATAATGCACCTTCCAATTATAAAGAATCCTTTGGTAAACTATAGAACCAATTTTGAGCCTCATTGAAAATACTTATATGGAAAAACTTGAGCAATAATTTGTCATCTTGTGCTTATTAACCAAAATAATGAACATAGTTATTCATGTAGTCAAATGGGTCCTTGCATCTCAAAAAGAGTGGTAAATTTAGTAATTCAAAATTTTGTGGATAATGATATTCAAGTATACATTATGCAAGAGGTTGATTATTGAAGGATGTTATATGTTCATTAGTATTATGGAGAGCTATTTGCATTTGAAGTATAGAAACCTACTTTTGAAGATCCCCAATAGTGGCGATCATAGAAATAATATATTCCATGGGAATATAGGTGTTTGTCATATTTTTTATCATTGTTTTTAACCCACCAGCTTTTTTAAATCTATACAAATGAGTATCATAATCCTTATGTATAGGAAGTGCCAGTTCAAGATCACTAAATGTAGGGTAACTTGGTAATGGTACGGGATCTTTGAACTTTGGAATTTTTAGTATGTCAATTTGAGCTTGAATAATCTTTAATTGAGTCCCCTCTCTTGGTATAGAATTTGTTTTTAATAAATGTATGAGGAAAATGTCATCTTTGCTAAGGGCAATATTGTTTGGGAATGTAGGAATTATGGGGGTGTGAATTAATTTAATTGAATCCATGCCACTCTTATAAGTAATTTTTAAATCATTCATGTTTTCTTGATGTATTTACCTATATTTTTGGTGATAAAATGAAGGAACCTCTTGGTCATATGTAACCACTTGTGTGGTAAAATTTGCATGAAGGGAATGTTTAGATGACTTGCATTACTAGGGCCTCATGGAATTTTTTGAAAATCCTAAGCCTTTTTGAGATGCATTATTTTTAGGAATACTAAGATAAAATATACCTTGCTCATATTTTCCCAATACTTGGCCTTTGTATCCATATTTTTTAAAATATCGAAGACCAAAATAGTATGATGGTTATGTAGGGAGTATGGGTAAAGTCTCGTTATCTTTTTTAATATGGATAAACCGATCTCTTGAAATGGGGGGAGGATAGACCTAATTAAAGGGATAACAATTATTACCATTTAAGGCTTTGAGGTTAGAAGCTTTGGAAGTTATAAGGATACAAAAGTAATCAATTTTTACCCCTTCCTTGATATAAATTTTGAGAGTTTCATAATCATAGTCATTAAATCAATAAATATCATCCATGAAAAAACACATGAATCAAATAAATATTTACACAACACAAGTAATAAACATCCTATACAGTATGCTTGGGAAAAAATGATGTTCAAATATTGGGTTCACCAAATGTTTAACCCTAAATTGGATATGGTGGTTATCCTACCTTGGTAGTATAATAAGGTTAAAAATATAGAAATGATAATGCAAAAGGGTGATGATTAGATCTACAATAGGCCAATTAAATTTTAAACTTAGATATAAGCATGCACTAAATTTATTATGTTGAGTATAAGATAAATATATAAAGTACAACTAAACTATACATGGAAATGATAAATAAGTAATATAATTAGCTGGTTCTGATGCTAGCACAATGCTAGATATAGAACAAATAGAAATCCATCTTAAAATTTATTCTAGAACAATCATCAAATTTTAGATCTGACGCTTCTAGAGTTTTGGACACTAACATCAACCTAGGATGGTTGCATCGATACTACTATCTTGGTTCGATGGAAGTTTCCTATACATAATATCTACTAGAAATGGATGTGACCACTTGGATGATTTTGGGTTTGGATTTGCCTTTATTTTGGTACATTTAAATATAGGTCATGGATTGTTGCTCCTCATGAATTTGTAAAACCCTAGTTCTTCATCTTCATAGTGATCTTGGGTAAAAATTGGTTAGTGGGCACATGGTGTTGAGCTAACCTAAAAGACTCTACTATTAGTGTGTATTAACTACATAACCAATACTCTAGAAGAGTGCCTCGGACTCATCTAGTTCTCTCCTATGTGTTGGCTTATGTGTTAATCATGCAATATGTGAAAATTAAGTACAATAATGACCTAGCTTTTAAATTGCCAAATTGGGTTCTTGGGATGATACTTTAGTACTTTAGACCTATAAATGTGTTTTACCTATTATTGGTATTGAAATAGAGAAGTTTTGTTCAATTGAATGCATGATAGAGTGTTTTTGATAAGTTGCCTTGGTCTCCTTTAGTATTTTCTAGGTGATAAATGAATGAAGGTTTATCTTGTATTTATATCAATCCATTTGGATTAATTACTCACATTAAAGCACTTAGGCCAACCATTAGGACATGTTTCATTTTCAAATTAGATGACTTTAGGGCACTGGACACTTGCATCAGGTCAAAACACTAAAATTGATGCTAGTGTCTATCTTGGATGTTAGTGTCTAAGGATTAGGAAAGTAGGTATAGGCTTAGAACTTGTAGGAGTGGAAGATAGGTACATTTTAAGCATTCTATGAAAGATAAAAGTCTTGGGTAATTAACATAAGACTAGTTATACTAAGAGATATATCCCAAAGGGCACAAGATAGATTAGATGCAATAATTGCAAAAGTGAGAAAGGTCCAAAACTAAGAATAAACACTAATGTCTAATTTTTCCAAGTGTACACTATATAATCCATAAATATAATCTACATAGACATCACTTTTGATATGAAAAATGGTATTACATGTGGTATAAATTCTAGACAGACATCCTTCCCTTTCCAATTACAAATTTTTAGTGATTTCCTCACTGACCTTGATATTCTAGTATGGAGACCTTCAAGATTTCTTACACGAAAAATTTTATCATTCCTCTGGAGTCAAGTGTATATATAGTTAGATAGAGAACATAGATTGCATAAAATAAATGAGTTTTGTACACTAGAATCTGGAGTCAAGTGTATATATAGTTAGATAAAGAACATATATTGCATAAAATAAATGAGTTTTGTACACTAGAAAAAGAACAAAGTAATAGATTAGTACTAGAATTTTTCCCATCCAAATTCCCATAAAAATACTTGATGGAATAAATTTTTGTGAATAGACTTCTCTGGTAGATTTAGGTTCAAACATTAATTTTACTCATTGAGGTGTCTTTCACAATTGGATCCATACTCCAAATCCTTTTCCCATACATAAAATAAATGGTCATCTCTCCATTTAATATTTTGTCTTAGATGTCCCTCTATAAATAGGGTATCATACTATAAATATGCCCTTTGTACAGATAGAAATTGGCTCAAGAAGTAAATTCTTAGGTTCTTTAGACTCTTATACTATTTATTCATTTAGTTTTAGTTTTGTCTATAAGTGTCGGTCATAATTTGTATCTAGAATCCCTCTAGTATTTTATCTATTTAGTTGCCACTCACAAGTTGCAGAAATAAAAAAATATTAGCAATACCATGATCAAAGGTAGTTCTTCTCAATACTCGAATATGAAACATAGAACAAGAACATTGGGTGAAGCTCAATGCTATACTAATTTTTATTATTCTCCTTTGAAAATAATTCCCAACATTTAGATTAATCTACCTATTAGTATTATAAAGATTCTTGTAGAATCATGTTATTATAATTGATGGTTACAACATATTAAAAATAAGATCCTCCAATCCAGCTAAAGTATATCAGAAACATTTTTTATTTTGATTTCTACATTAATATTAGTATTGAGGAATAATCGATTACTATATAAGTCCATGGAAGATACTCTATTAATATATTCATTCATAAACTATCTATAAATAATTGCTCTACCATAGGGATGGAAAGAATTATAAAATTAATAAAGATTGACATTGTAAGTAAAGTATGTATACCTAGATCTAATTTTGAGAATCATGCCAATAATAATAGTGTCATTATACATCTAGACATGATTTAATTTATTAACATAATCTGCAATAGATTTCCAAGAATAATTATAAGATACATGTCTTATGATTTACTTGATGAGAAATTCTACAAGTTACCTAGGATAGAGTTATATAGTTATCAACACCTCCAATGGCCAGATAGAATCATTATTTATAACTCACAAGTTAAGATTAAGAAAGTTCACATATATGGATGACATGATTATGAAAATGTGATAAATGGGATTATCATTCAAAGAACCAGTCAATGGGCAATCTATTACTTAGAAAATAATCTTCCATCTCTAGATTTAGAAGAAAGTGGAGAAGAATAATGTTGGTAAATGGTTTATATGTTTCCACATAAAACCATTTGTATTATGGAAAAAAATACACATTGTTTAATGGTTAAAACCTTAAAAACATTTTTTAGAGGCATATAAAACCATTTGTATTACGGAAAAAAATACACATTGTTTAATGGTTAAAACCTTAAAAACATTTTTTAGAGGAATGATACTTTTCTTAAAATTTTAGTGGAATTATCTGAAAACACTTTGATCTAGTGACATGCAATCACCAAATGGTTTGATGATAAAAACCCAAAATGAGATGGCTTAGTGACTATCAATTACTATTTCATTTGTTTTATACAACCCAAATCCAACCATTTGAGTGAACATCAATTAATCCTTTATTAGAGTTGTCATACAAAGCATGTTGGATACCTAGACAATAAAATTTACGTCTTCTATGTCTTCTCTTTCACACTAAATATTAGATCAAATATGATTATAAAAGGACATTAAAACACAACCATATCATTAATGAAAAGTCACAATATGGCCTCAAATTCATGATCAAGAAGAAATAAAAAATATCTTCCCACATCATTTCAAGAGTATAAGAAGATGAAGCCTTCAATAATTAGTTGATAACAAACAAAATAAGTATAGCTTCATAAATATTTTTTGAAAATTATAAAAGATAATATTTTACTAGAAACTATTGATAAGGTACTATCTTACTATTATTCAGAGCATGCTTCTTAGGAAATAAGTATCTCTAACCAATGGTGTAATATAAGTATCAAAATAATAAATGGAATGTTATATGTAATTAATTTTCATTTTGATCATATAGCTTTGGGTATGCTTCATGAATTAGAAAGAAAATATGGTGAAACTACTTTCTATATGGGGACTAACATTTTTATCTAGCCTTTTAGTAAAGAGATTAATTCTATTTTTCAATGTTTTTTCTCACTAAAATCTATATAAGGATGCTTCCATGGTTGAAGGTTTTACTCTTAATCCATAATCCCCTCTCTAAGGATTATGTCAGTCCTTATAGTTTGTTTTGCTTTATTTCTTATCTATGTTTTTATTTGGGATACTATATCATCCAATTAATATCTTGATCTATAAACATTAGGTCAATAAGTTTCACTTCTTGTTTGTATTAATGAACTAACCAAGGTCTTGAAGAAGTCAATCTATATTTGATATCATATCCATACATTTGCATAAACATGATGGAAGCATATTATATTATTTTACACATTGGTAAATTCTTATCATTTTTCCAAAGTCTACTAGTCATTATGAATAACTTGATTATTGTTTCCTATTGAGCTCTACATGAAGATTGATCATCATTTTTTATGTTATCAGTTATCTTTTGTAAATAGTAATTATTTATTTTGAAGCTCACATAGTGGATATCCTCAATAAACCTGTATACTTTGATACTCTACAAAGAACAAAAATGGAATAATTCCAAAAAGAAGCAGGCATCCATTTAGGATATGAAATTATTCACGAAGTAAAAGCAGAAGGGTATTATGAAATGCCCATGAGAGATATGAAATAAAATTTATTTGATCAAGGAGAGTATTCTACATCTACACCTTAGATTAAATTCACATAATATACTCTTAATGGTACTGTCACAAACTATGTTCCTCCTTCAAAACATTCAAAATTATATAATAAATCTAAACTTCAAAATAATATATTAGGTAAAATTATGTACAAATCTAGCTTAAAATATTTTGTTAGACCTAGGATCAAAGCTGTAGAGTTAAGTATTGTCTATAAGCCTGTTAATCAAACCAATCTTTTACCCTTACTACCATAGTTTGAAATAGAATACATCAGGAGCCATGTAGAAGTTTAGTTTGTTCACTGTACCATAATTAGAATATTCATAAAACCCTAGATATTTGAAAATATCAACCAATATCTTATGTCTCTATATGTGATCTAATAAAAATGTATTTTCTCCATGCTTGTTAGTTATCCTTATTTTTTAAATTAAATGAAGGAAAAACATGTTATAAAGTCTATCCAATCTAAACATTAGGAGTTAGAGAAAAAGGTTGTAAATAAGTAAAGAAGCGATCTTTAGATTGTTTGGGTTTATTCCCATCACATTATGGTATGAATATGTTTGGTCCTTTCCAATATGCTTTAATAATTATCAATATATTATATAGCATGAAAAACATAAATGATCCCAAGATCATAGAAAATTTACCCTATGCAAGAAGGCTAAGTGTTTCAGTTTAATTACAAAAGGATATAATCAATTTAATAGAAATATCATTTGAATAGAAGCTAGATTGGATGAATAATGTAACTCCAAAGCTCAAAATGAAATCATAGAAGATTCAAAACATTGATGGACACAATATTCATAATCTTCATTGTTCTTTATTTGAAACCTCTACATTCCATTTTATATTCCAATCTCCTAAACCCAGTTCAACTTCTTCAGATAGGAGCTTTAAAAAAAAATATATTTCTGTTGAAATAGAGGGTGAGAAGGTAAACCAAGGACCTGAGCTAGATTTAATGCCTCAAATGGCACTCATGCAATTTGCATCCTCAAGTGTCATATCAAATAATTTTTTTAGGGCATCTTATTAATGTGGCTACAATAATAAATGACTAATGGGAAGACAAGGGATCCTATATATCTATATGGGGGTAAATGCCATACTAATGGAGTAGAGATGAAAATGCCAATACGATATAATGGGAATTAAACTGAGTCTAAGTCTTTATCAATCATAAGATATATATAGCCCTTATAGTTATATGAGACAAGCATGAACTATATATCTGGGGTGCCCCCCCTAAGTGTAGTGAATAATATCTTTAACATATAAAATATTTGGGTGGATGCTACTTTTGTCTTGATCTACTTCATGGGGAACTAGATAGTCAGTCAGTCAAGATAGGGGGCCTTGTGCTAGTCATAGAAATGTATTTTTAAATATAAAAGACCTAGATGATGCCTTAAATTATAATAACAAGATAATGAAGAAAATCCAATATCGCATGATAAAATAAAAGTAATAAATAAATTATAAATGAAATGAGATTTTGAGTAGTTTGTCTTAGATATTTATTTGTTTTATTCAAAAGAGGAAGATTAAAATTTAGAGTAACAATTGTGTATCAGTGAACCTAGTAACAAGTATAAATATAAAGAGTTGTCTAAGAATTACCAAGAACTATAATTTTTGTGGAAAAGTCTTCCTCCAGAACTAAAAAATTAAATGTTCCCTTGTATATTAAAGTATTATTATTAAAATTTATGTTCTCCTAATTTTAGTTCTATTCTTAAGGATTTTATTGATAAAGAGTTGATGTATAAAAATTACCATTCTTGCCTTGAAGTCTATCAAACATTAGAAGAAATCAGAATCATTAGCCCCAATAGGACCCACCAAACATTTTTTCATGTCTATTGATTGCATGTAAAAAGATTAAAAAATATAAGATTTTGGTTTGAACATAGTTGGATACCTTCCATGTCCCCATGGTGGATTAAATTATTTCATAAGATATATGGATCACCATACCATAAATTTATACCTAATTTTGAATCCTAAAAAACCATGTTATACCTATTATTGAAGCCTACAAAACCATATTTAAATATTATAACTTTCTAGTATTATGATCCACATAACCTATGAATAATGTATTATTATTAAAATTTATGTTCTCCTAATTTTAGTTCTATTCTTAAGGATTTTATTGATAAAGAGTTGATGTATAAAAATTACCATTCTTGCCTTGAAGTCTATCAAACATTATAAGAAATCAGAATCATTTGCCCCAATAGGACCCACCAAACATTTTGTCATGTCTATTGGTTGCATGTAAAAAGATTAAAAAATATAAGATTTTGGTTTGAACATAGTTGGATACCTTCCATGTCCCCATTGTGGATTAAATTATTTCATAAGATATATGGATCACCATACCATAAATTTATACCTAATTTTTAATCCTAAAAAACCATGTTATACCTATTGTTGAAGCCTACAAAACCATATTTAAATATTATAACTTTCTAGTATTATGATCCACATAACCTATGAAACAATATAATCCACCATGGGTACATGCAAGGTAGCCAACTAATTTCAAACCAGAATCTTATATTTTTTACTATTTTTTCACTTAGTAACTAATAAATATGACAAAAATCTTGGAGGGCCATATTGGGTCTAATGATTCTAACTTATAGGAATATTTTATAGACTTAAAGATAATAATGGGGATTTTATACATCAACTCATTATCAACAAATCCTTTAGGAATAGAACCAAGTTTAATAGATAAAAAAAATGAATAGTAAGACTCTAATATACAAGGGAATGTTTTATTCTAGAGTCTTAGAGGAATGATTAAAAAAATAAATAAAAAGATAGCTCTTGGGAATTCTAAGACAACTTAAGATATTTTTACTTCTTACTGGGTTGTCTGATACATAATTATGACCGAGTTTTATTCTTCCTATTTTGGATACAAAAAATCAATATCTAAGTCAAAATGATCCTTAGAGTCTTATTTCATTTCTATTTTATTTTCTATTTTCATTTTATCATAAGAGATTGATTTTTCTTCAATTTATTGTTCTTCCATCCAAACTAATGCATTATCTAGGTCTTTTATATCTGAAAAAATATTTCTATGACCAAAGTTATTTGATATGATGCTTGTAGATGGACATTGCATGAGTGTCATTGGAGGCATTAAATCTAGTTTATGTTGTTGGTTTACCTTCTCATTCTCCATTTTAGAAAACACATTTCCTTTTATAAATATGTGATTAGTTTAAACTAGGTCTAGGAGATTGGAGTGTAGAGTGGAATGTAGAGGTTTGGGATAAATAATGAGGAAGAATATGAATATTATTGTATGGTGATCCACTTAATGTATGAAATAATATAATCCTCCATGGTGACATGCAAGATAGTCAATTATGCTCAAATCGAAATCCTATATTTTTGACTCTTTTGCACTTAACAACCAATAGACATGACAAAACTCTTAGAAGGTCGTTTAGGGGCTAATGAATCTAATTTATTGGAATGTTTGATAGACTTCAAGAAAATAATGGTGATTTTTATACATCAACTCTTTATCAATGAATACCATAGGAATAGAACCAAAATTATAAGAACACAAAACTGAATAGTAAAACTCTAATATATAAGGGAGCATTTTATTTTTGAGTTTTGGAGGAAGACTTTCCTACATGCATTCTAGTTCTTGAAAATTATTAGATAAATGTTGATATCAATACTTATTATTGGGCTGATTGATACACAATTTTGACTCTGAATTTTCTTCTTCCTCTTTTGGATATAATAGTTAAGTATCTAAGTCAAATTACTCCTTAGAGTCTTTTTTCATTTCTAATCTATTTTCTATTGAGTATGATACCAATATGGGCAGTTGAGTTCTATTTTTAGAATTAATATATCTTGGTTTTTTAGGTGTTTTTAAATATTATTTAATTTTATTTATGACCTTAATTAGTTATTTGGTTAGTTTTAGACACTTTCCAATGATTTTATAAAAAATAGATGGAACTGCCAGTTAACTCTAGTTCACTGTCTGAGTACTAGAATGAATTTCTAAGTGGTAGGATGAAATTTTAGTGTTAGTTAAGTGAAAATAAATTGTATTTAAGTAAATTAATATTTTAAAAATAATTTAGGACCTAATTTTTATAATTTTTTAATTATAACTTGTGGTAGTCAATTGATAGTGACTTCTATTGGTGTAGACTTTTATCGTATGGTTTTTATCTACACAATTCATTATACCTGCTTAGGGTATTAGAGGCCATTTGGATCATTTGAGAATATTAGTCCCACATTCACTAGAATATGGGGTTTCAATCTCTTTCCCACTTATATATGTACCTCTCTCGCTTTGTATTAATAATCTAGAGTTAATGAGGAATGTTTATGAATTGTTATTCTTTGCATTTTCTCTCTCATATTTTACATAGTATATGTGTGTGCATTCGATCTTGATGAGATGTATTAGAGAAATATGATATGGTGTCAAAGCCTCACTCAATGGTAATTCACCTCTTTTCAAATTCTTGGTGAAATTCCTTATTTTCTTTGAGATATGAGTGATTTTTTGCATTGGATCGGTGGATCTTGTTTGCATTGGTTGTATGGTCTTGATTATAGATCTATGTGTTCATCTATGGGTTTTCCTTCTCTAAATTCCATATGTGACTCTTAGTGTCATTGGGATTTGCATGTATATTTCCTTGTATTGGCATATATGTTTTTGTTCTAGACTTGAAAAGAATGACCAAAAAGAGGGTTTACATAAATTAAAAGGTATTAATTGGCATAAAACATCTCTCCATGAAACCTTTCTACCTGAATGAATTATCAAAAACCTTCATATTATCTTTGTGCACTATGTGGTAGCTAGTAATACCATTCGCTATCTCTCCAACATTCCCAAATTCTATCCATGTCTTGCAATCATTTATATACAATATAAGGCATCTCATTTACATTCACTTGATCATGACCTACTTGATGATCAATACAAAGGTGAGATATTGGAAATGCCATTGAACATGGGTTTTGATCTGCTTATCTATGCATGCTCCTTTCTTATGAAATTACAGATCTAAGAGATATCACCCTCAACCCTATGCTAGGCTTGCCCATCTCACTTCCCCAACTGATTGTGAGGCATTTTGTAGGATTTTTGGGTTGCATTGTTGATACTAATTGCATTTTCATTTAAGTTCTAGATTGCCATTTCAAAGAGCTCAATCATCCTAGCTTATAGAGTTGATTTATAACACTGATACTTTTAGGTTGAGATCTATTCAGTTCTCTTCATCAACTCCTCTATCTTGAATGTCTCATATTTGCATGTTACCCTTGATGTTCTAAGATTCTTCTTTTTGCTACAGATAAAGACCCATCCTAGTGTCAAAGCGTCAAGTATTGAGCTAGTTACAAAGGGACATTTATGCACCTATATGATGCCCTTAACCTGATATAGTTTCCATCTTAACACATCCTGGTCATTCTAGAAAGAAAAATATGGAGACAAAATAATGGTGTTTTAATCAAGAAGAAACCTAAAATCACTCCATTGGTGGTTATACTTCATCATTTTGGCATTCAAAACTGGTCTTGGACCACAGGACCTATGTTTTCATTCTTGGCCTAAATCTAGCTCAACAATGGTGGTGCTTACCATTATTTGGAGACCTGTAAATGGAGTTTATTGAGTCTTTTATAGCTTGAAATGGTCTTTCTAACTTGTGATGGCATCTCTTGCAGACCTAGGTGTTCCCTCACATGGCGGTGGCTCTGATCTCCCTTCTCAATCTATTTACTAAGTAAAAAAAAACATAACTATGACCTAAAAAAATAATTAAAAATTAAAGCATGTTTTATTTTTATTTAAAATAGTTTTGCATAATTTTTTAATTAGAACCCCTTCTAAGAGGCTTTTTCATAAAAGTACACATAGGGGTGGATGAGCCATGTGTTTTTTGACTTTTGTTGACTTAAGGAGGTCCTTTGTTCTATGTTGGTTCCAATGAGTGGTTACATGACATGCTTGGTGTTTAAACCCTCAAGCATTTTTAAACTTCTAATGTGGTTTTATTAAATAGGCCTCATATATGGGAAATCTATTATGATATAAATTTTGATCGATATCTCAAAATTGAGCACCGTCTTTTGTAAAAGTTCATGTTTTTTAATTTCCCATGCCTTGGTACTATCTGAATTGATAAAATCACTAAATTTATAAAGTTCCATATTTAGGGGGGTTACCTATACTATAGTCCCTATTAATTTCTACATTGTTATCTTTATGTACTGATTGCTCTCATCAGTATGGACTCATTTTTGACCCAATATGAATTCCATCTCTAGAGTGTGCACTGTTATTTTCTCTTACTCCAACACATATTTCTCACTTGGATGCATTCTCAAACTTTGCCCGATGTCCCATTCATGAATGTGCTTTAGGGGTTCATTGTAGAGTATTTTGTGTAGTTGTGCACTTTCTCGATGTCTTCTTTCGATCATGTCAACCCCATTTGAGAGATATAGATGAAGAGAGTTGTTTTATATCTAATGATCCTTCTTAAGAAGGACAATAATGGTTCATTGTGTTCTTACATGGAACACTTACTCATACACAAGAATCATATTCCATCCTATATGGAAAGATTCTTGCACCCACTAATCTTGTTTGATTTGATAAGTGGGATAATACTTGTGAAAAGGTTTTTGACACTCTGGTACTACATGTTTCCATGGATCTTCATTTTCATGTGGAATATATAGAGTGTCTATGCACTATTTTGAGCATATTTTGAGTGGAATCTTTTTGGTGATCCTACTGAGATTTATGGCACACCTCTATCAGAGGTTCTAGATTACACCTTAGTTGAAATTATAAGTGTTCAAGTCTTACTTTAAAACCTAGTCTAACATGGGAATGACCCTAGGTTGTGGGTTACCTAAACTTGGGTCAGACCTCTAGGATTTTTAATTAGGCTAGTTCCTCAAATTATTTATTATAGTGCTCACCTAAGATTTAAAATGGTTGAGATGAAAAGAGTGAAGGAATTGCATGAATTAAACTTACACTAACCTATAGTGATGCACTATGAATTTAGTTATCCACTCATAATCTTGAAATTTCACATACTAATGGGCTAAACACTATCAAACAATCATCTTCATGTGTTTTATGCATGAGTGTTTCATATAGAGGTTGTACTAGATGAATAGAACACCAAGGCTATGACAAATAGGTATATTAGAAGGCACTCGCTAACCATGACACATTTAAAGATTCCAATATCTATTCTTATACACTCCACACAACCTGCACAAGACACTTTCTTGACACCTAGGCTAGTAAGATCCTGTAATCGAAAGAAAAATATCACATTTGCATGTCAACAAGAATTAATACACTAAAACATCACTATAAAAGAGCTATAAGGTCTGTTACTCAATCCAAAGAGATGAAAAAGTACAATCTTTGGTAGAGTATACTCATACCAACTTTGAGATATCCTTTTTTAAGGCTTAAGATCTTGAATATATAGTAGAATGGAATGAGAGAGATAGGAAGGATGTATGGGAAAGTGGAGAAGGGGTCATAATGATTGAGATAACATCTTCCTTGAGCTCTTGATTACATTAAATTCATTGGGACTCTATTTGGCATGGAAAGGTGGAGGAAGGGTCATAATGATTAAAACCATTATAGGAAGCAACCATCCTACTACATGAATTCTTCTCGAGATCCTCTACATTAATGCCATTCACTGTTTGTTAAATCTATGACCATATCAAAGGAGAGAACATTTATCCATAATCACAAGTTTTCCCCTATTTCAATATCTAAGCATAGGTTTTACTATAGATGAAAACCAATCAACCTATTGATTTTCATATAGTCATAATTGCAATGAAGATCTGTAGGTTATTTGCCCATCTTTGGTCTCTATATTAGGCCCTAAAGACCTATTATACCTATACTAATCTTTAATGGTGATGTTATCCCCTTTAAAACATTATTTTGGTTTAGCTTTTAAATGTATTTGACCTCCAGTTGAAGTCCCATATCTTTGACCTTTAATACCAGTCATTGATCTTGATCTGGGTCTTCAAGATTATAGTACCTTTGACCTTCATCATTGACCGTCGATATGTGATCCACATTAGACAAGTACCATTGGATCTTCTTGGTCATTCACCATTGATATTTATCTATAATAATGGTGACAAGTTGTAGATCTTATACCAGTTTAATATGGTTGAGACACTTGGTAGCTCCTTATTTGTTCCCAAGATCTATTGAACCTTTGACTCATTATTTGCCTTTGATCTGCTTGGTATGATTAAATGCGCATCATAGATCTATTTGGGCCTATTGACTCTATATTTACCCACATGTCATTAGATCTATTATGAGCTCATGAGATCATGTCACTTGGCATCCCCACATTGGTCTTCTATTTTGGCCTTTAAGAATGTGACACTTGTTAGACTCACGTGCTTCTTGTGGACCCCTCTAACCTTTTGATTATGAGCTCACTTTTGATCTTTGATGTATGATACAATGCATGATATTGGATCTTTAGGACCCACTAACACTGGCAAGTTTCTTCTCATTATTTGATCTAGACTTAAGCTCTTATGATCTTGACACTTTTTAGATCTATCTTTAACCTGAGAACATTTAAATTTAAATGGATATTTTTTGAAGCTTGAGCTTGACATCTACGTGCCCATCCCAAATTGTTGGTTTAACTTTAAATTCTTGTAACTTGAGATAACAAGATTTTCAAGTCAAAAAATTTGTATAGCATGATCTTGGGACTAATATCATCATGTCCATGCATTCCTTTGGCTCTAGTCGACCTCCCAAGTGAACTTATGAAATAGAAAACTAAGTTGTTCTATTCATCCCTACTTGACGTGTATATGATAGTATGGCTTCTCAAGGCCTATGTTAGTCATTTTTAATTTGAACAAGGGCACTATGAAGCATTAAAAATAAGTTAAAAAAAGACCATTAAGAGTTTTAAATTAAAAGGGTTAACATTTGGCTTGTGAGGCCAAAATGTTAACATTTTTAATGACTCTAATGGGAAGCGTGTTTGCTATGCTTGAGAACCTAGACATTTACATTGATTTTAGACTTTAAACAATGACATGATTGAACCTTAACTATAAAAAACCCCTTGATAAAGATAACAAACACAAAAATAAGAAAGAAAGCACACAAAATAGGGAGACTAACCAAAACAAATCAAGGACAACAAACACATGTGCTAGGGCAGTACTTTGAGGAAAATAAAAACTAATTATGTACAAGGAACCTAACTAACTAAGATAAATCATGATCCTCCAAGATCAAAATGTAAATTTATGACACCACTTATCCTAAGAGATGGTGAAAGTTTTAAAACATGATGTTTCTTGAGCATAACCCTTAATGAGGCACTCTTCCTACCTACCAACTTTCTTAAGATCTCCTCAAATGAGTTATCAACATCAAACCAGTCACCAAAAAAGACAAACTAGTCTTGTACTTTAGGATCCTTTTCATACTACCTATCATATATAATATCTAAAAGTGACACCTCATCTAAGAATAGGCCTTGAGTCCTTTTGGTACCTTGAGTGATCTCATTCTCTTTACTATTGGCTGTAAACTCATCAATCTCTTCAAGGAGTTTTGAATGGCCAACTCTATCTACATCATGGCCTTTGATGAGTGCTTCTAGATCAAACTGATCATGAACATGCTCTCTAATAGGTAACCTATCTTTGCAAAGCCCCTTAACCCCTTACAGAGATTCAATGTACAACTACCAATCATCCTTTTGTTTCTCACTTTGGTTATCCTGAATAGGATCAACTTAAAAGGTATCTTGATCCTTTTTAATAAGAGATATATCAAACTCATATATGAATTCAATTTATACCAATACCTCATGGAGTTATTCCAAATCAAGACCAACCCATCATTCTACCTTGGCATTTACAGAGCAGTGCTACCTTCCTAAAGCTCTAAAACATTAATGGAATCCTCAGATGAAGATTCAACCTACTATAGTATCTCATCATCCAAACTTGCCATCTTGATTTCTTCAATATCACTCATGAAATTATGGTATAGATTCTACCAATGGTATTCTTCTTTAGGAATTCTCTCTATCTCAACAATGGTTCTATGTGAGTTGTCTTCCTGGCTACCTTCCAAAGAAAGATAAGCTTGAACTTGATCTATATTAGCTACTGAAAGATCTTGAGAAAAATCTTGATTTTGGATAGTTGATATGTGATCAAGAGGTTCTTGAGAAAAATCCACTTGATGCACATCTAAAACTTCTTCTTGTTGGATCTCATCTCCAACTTGCACTTATTCCTATAACTCATCTTCTTCGGCATTATGAAATATTGAGACATGCTCATCCTTACCAAGTGGTGTTCTAATAATGATTTCCTCCTATTGATCACTAAATTCATCATTATTTTTTATCTCCTTAGCTACATATTATTTATTTTCTTCATAAAGGAGAGGATCTTTCTCTAGGATAGGCATTGGAGATCCCTAAAATTACTCAGTAAGAGGATAAAGTTCCATAAAAGTAACCATAGACACCTGATTTTTCTCATCGAGTTACTCTTCTTGGATCACATTTACCTCCTCTTTTTATTGCACTAAATCTTGGATGGATTTCTATGAAGGAAAGGACTTGGGTTACTGAGGAAAGGGAAGTGGGGATTGAGTAGCTTTGGGTTTGATTGATTGCATTAATTAACCCCAAGATGAAAACTTGAGCTCATGGTTCTTTTGCATAATATGCATTGAGGCCTAAAGAACGAAAGGAGGTATGTGTAGTTGAGGTGATGTTTCCTTTACATCTACCAATGTTTGGTATAAACATTTATCTAAAACCTCAATTTTTCTAGCAAGGGAGGCTTCAAAATTAGACTTTGATTGCTCATGATAATTGGTTCTTTTAGCATAAAGTTGCCTTTTCTCTTGGACTCTCCCTTGGATATATTTACATGAGGGGAAGGTTGAGAGGAGTTAGGGGGATCTATGATGACCTTAAAATTCATTTGGTGAGAGATTATGAGTGGTGATGGAAATCTCAACATAAGGTTGACATGAGGTGAATGAGGGATGACAAGATGGGTGATGGGGTGTTTGATGTTCTTTATGGGCTTTCAGCTTCTCCTCAATCCTAGAGATGAGTCCATCTATGTCAATAATGTCACCATTAATTCTAGGATAACCTCTCCTAATGAAATACATCCACTCCTCCTTTGCCTGATGCACTAGAGTCCTAACCCCTTTATTGACATGTGGAATTTTTTGCCCAAATCCCTTTAATGTATCAATGTTTATCATGTTCCTTTCCTAGTCTAATAGAGATTGCTTAAAACTATATATAGAATGGGTTGGGGTATGAATAGGTTGTTTAGTAATTTCATGTTGTTCCTATTATTGGGTGAATATTTTGTCACTAGCTAATTGATGGGAAAAATAGGTTGCTTCAACCACATCATGAGGAGATTGGTCAACCAAATGTGCAGGTTTACCACATCAAAAGGGGACAAATCTCTCCTCTCAGCAAGGGGAGGTTCCCTATAAATATGAGGAGCTATATGCTATATATATAAGTAGAAAATAACACTTAGAGTAGGATAACACCATCCATCTCTCTTTTTTTAGAGATGATGTTCACAAACATAGCAAAATTCAGGTGAAAACACTGAATGCACTTCTCTTTTTTCATAAGTGTTCTGCAACAAACAGTAGGAATCCTTTTTGGTAGTGATAAGTAATAGGTAACAAGGGTGAAATAACTAGTAGAATGAAGTGTAGCACAAATTCTCCACCTCAACTGCACAAAGAGTGAAATACGAAGGACAATGGAGGCACAAAGTCATCCCAAGATCCTTTACATAGAAACAAACTGAAAACACACACACTAAAGACAATTGTGGCAGCACAAAGTCTCTCCACAGTTGGCTTCAGGACACCTTCCTGATTACTTCCACTAGTTTTGATTATTTCATTAAATGGACAAGAATGCATTCAGGAAATAGACATAAGAACAATCTGCTAAATGACACAAGCTATTACAACACAAAGTTTGAAAGTAACCTGCTTTCTCATTCAAATAAAGAAATATAATTAACACTCTGAGCTCAAAGTCTCAGTAATCACCTCTCAATTTTGGTAGAGTTTTGCTTTTATAACTAAAAAGATCTCCCTTGCATAAAATAAGAGATTATAATATATAACAGCCCAGAAAGACTTGACACTTTGTTTGATGAAATGGCCCATGCTGCATTCAATGCCTTGAATGCATTTTTAGTTCTCTCAAGGGGGCCATGCTAAAATAGGGCATTGACCTTGAATTTGGTGTACAAAAACATCTTGAATGTCTTCTCCTGGGCTTGGGTCATTTGGTCTATCCCCAGATATGTACACGGCTATTCCCTCATTTTTATTCAAAGGGAGAAAAATAGGATGCACCTTTTAATGTTTGTGAGCTCAAATGTCTACTTGGTGGACTGTTCCACCTACTAGAAATAACCCCTACACAGATATTTCTAGTCTTTCTTTCTTTCCTTGTTGTATTTTATCCTTTTCTATGTGATCTGATCTCTTGAGCTATCTCCTTTCCTTTTTGCAGGCTCTTTTGGCTTCTTCTTTAGCTGGTCACTTAATTTGTTCTTCAGGTTTTGCGCCACTTTTGAAAATCAATGGATATTTCATTACCCTAAATTTGACGTCTGTGGGGATGTCATTTTTTGTTGGTTACTTGAACCACTTTGAACCATGAACCTTGAGAGTTCATTGGTTTAATTGTTCAATGGTTTGGGTGGTCTTATCGACTCTTTGGTTCAATCGCTTATTTGGTTCATTCGCCTTCTTGCCTCTTCAATTGAAGCTTCTTTGAACCTTTGAACCCTTGAACCTTTGAACCCATTCGGTTCAAGTTTTAATGGTTCATTCTCTTTCTCATAATCCTTTGTTTTTTATAAGTCTCTCAAGCTTTGAAATTCCTTCAACTTTATGTCTTTAGAACCCCCCCAAAGGGAAGGTGTCCCTTCGGTCCTTGAGAAAGGTCCATTTCGTGGTCGCCGAGAGTCCCCCACAAGGGTACCTACCCTTCAGTGTCCTTCAGGTGGCCTTCTTCTTCAAATCCTTTAGACAAAATGTCCAAAGGAATTCCTTTAGACATTTTGTCTGAAGGAATTTTTTTCTTTTCCTTAGCCACTTTCTATCGGGACTTTGACCATTCCTTCAGACTAAATGTCTGAAGGAATTCCTTCGAACATTTTGTCTAAAGGATTTCACTTGTAAAATTTTGTTGCAAAAAATCCTTCCAAAAGATATCTTCTTTTGTTCCTTTTGTTCCCTACCCTTCGTAAGGGCACTTGTCCTTCGGGCTTTGGGGGACTCCTTTGAACCTTCCATTTGAACCAACCGATTGAACCAACAATGGTTTAACAGTTCAATGGTTCAATGGTTCAACTCATTCAATTGACCACTTGAACTAAACATTTTGAACCAATCTTGATTTAAACAACTCTTCAAACTTTATTGAACTCATTTAACCTTTGAACCTTGAACTCTTTTGGTTCAAGGTTCAATGATTCAATCTTTCTTCTTCAAAATCTTCTTTTCATTAAGTCTTTCGAAGCCATTGAACTTGCTGAAGCAGTTGAACTTTGAACTTGATGAAGCACTTAACTCTTTAAGTCTACTAATGTCATTGAACTTGTTGAACCTTTGAACCTTTGGAGATGGGGTTTAATGGTTCAATCCTTTATTTGAAGCCTGCTGATGGACCTTTTCATTTAACCTTGACGTTGAACCAACCTTGAAATTGCCTAAGTGTTGGGAACTTGTTTCTTTGTGATAACTCATCTGTTAAAGTGGTTAAACCTATTGAACCTGTGAGTCCCTTAGCTAAAAAAGCTTGAATTATGAAGAATTTGAATACACAAAACATTTTTTGAGAAGAGAAGAGAGAGTTTTGGCCTACAAGACCAAAATAGTTCATATGTTGTCCCCAAAAATGAGTAATAGATTTTGGGAACAACAGCTAGCTCCAGTTGGGGAACTTTCATTGATTGTAAAAATAATTGAAGGGAGTAGAAACTAGAATCTCCAGTGCCTTTAAGTATGACATTGGGCTACGGAGTCATGATACCCAAAAAAGAAAGGTGCCAAAAATGAAAATGAAAGCACAAAATAGAACTAAAGACTACACAAATATACATATGTACAACTGATGTCACCTGATACTTCAAGGATTGAAGTGCTTTAGAGGCTACCCATTATGAGGTAGAGAAAAGGGTGTGCCATCTTGATACTTCAACAAGAAACTATTTTCACCATTGAGCTGATGGATAGTAAATGGGCCTCTCCATAGGGAATCAAATTTCCCATGCATTCCCTTTGGTTCTCTTCTCTTGTACCATAACAGAACTTAATCTCCAATCTAGAAATCACAATTTTTTGCTTTCTAGTTGAAGAGCTTCTTCACCAAAATTTGATGCGTAGAAATTCTATCTACCACCATAGTTCACTACTCATCCATCTCAGTTAAGCACATGATCCTCTTATCGATGCAGCTTTCATATGTTTGATCTTCAACTGTCTTAGCTAATTTTAGTGCTAGCAATTCTAGGGTGATTGGTATCTCTGCATTGAGACCATATAAAAGTTGGAAAGGTGACATACCTATTGCCCTCTTGGGTGTAAATTTGTTTGCCCATAAAGCATCAACCAATGCTTTATGCCATGTCCATTGGTTGTCATCCACCAGCTTCCTGATGATGGTCACCAGGTTTTTGTTGCTCGATTCTGCTTGGCCATTCCCTTGTAGAAAATAATTAGAGGAGTGGGAGAGGGTAATCCCATAGTAAAAATAGAATTGAGAAATCTCCTGAGAAGAGAAATAGGTTACATTGTCTGTCACAATCTTGGATGGGACCACAAACCTGGAAATGATGTTTTCCTTGAGGAAATTGCATACCACTTCTGAAGTAGCATGTTTGGTTGGAATTGCTTCCACCCACTTGGTGAAGTAATTTGTGGTTGTGAGGACATAATCATTTCTAGTGCTTGAAGATGGATTTACAGCACCAATGAAATTTATTCCCCATTACTGAAATGGCTCTTCTATTACTACTGGCTTAAGAGGCAAAACAACTAACTTGGGTCTTTCAACGAACTGTTGGCATAGTTAACATCTTCATACCCATTTGTATGCATCTTGAAATAGAATAGGATAGTAATACCTGGCTTGCAAAATCTTATGTGAAGTTACAGGCACAAAAAAATATCCTCCATAGGCTAGATTATGGAAGGACTCCAAAAGTTGGTTTTTCTACTCTTTATCCACGTAGTGAAGGAACACTCCATCAAGGTTCCTCTTATACAGGCCTTTGTCCCATAGGATAAAATTGGTAGCTTTCAATTTAATAGTCCTCTTTTATTTACGAGACAGGTGAGTAGGACACTCACCATAGGTAAGGAAATGATCAATATTTGAATACCACTCATTCGTGGTGGAGACAAAGAGGACTGTTGGCATGCCTTAAATCTCTGCTTCTTCATTCCCCATCTCTTTTGGTCTATTATCAGCAATCAATTGGCAGAGACATCTTCCTCACACAAGCTTTGTTAGTTTGGTAACTAGATCAAACTCCTAGATTTTAGAAATGTAATTGCCTCTTTTGGTTCCAAACTCTTATTGAGTTAATATGGATTTGACTATGGTATCAGGAACCAAGGCAGTAGTGTGTGAATTGAGGATGTAAAAATGGAAGTGCTTTACTGCCTTTACCATTGCATAAGCATGCTTCTCCATGTTTGAATATTTTAGTTCATGAGCTTTGAAAGGACAACTCATGAACGATATGGGAGATTCCACACCTTCTTCATGTTGTTCAACTAGAATTGTTGAAAGTGTGTGCTTAGAAGCATAACTGTACATTGTGAAATCCTTGGTATAATATGGACAAACTAGAATTGGGACATGGGTGATAGCTGTCTTAATGTCTTGAAATGCCAATTTTCCTTCTTTAGTCCAACTAAAAGTGGCCTTTCCCTTCATCATGTTCACAATGTGGCAAGTATTCTCAATGAACTCAGGAATGAACCTTTCTAAAAAATTTGCCTTTCTGAAGAAAGAGTGAACTGTAGTCTTACTTGTGGGAAGGGTAAGCTCCTGGATGGATTTGACTCTTTCTGAGTCAATCTTTATGCCTTCTCGAGATATAATGTGTTTGAGAAGTTTCTCTTTTGTTACTCCAAAAATAGACTTCTTAGGATTTAGATAAATGCCATTCTGGTGACATCATTCCAACACTTGTTGCAAATGGCACACATGATCAGGATGATGCTTAGAAAAGACTGTTAAATCATCAAGGTACACCATAATGAACTTACCCATTTTGTCTTTGAAATCAAGGTCCATTGCTCTCTGGAAGGTGGCACCCATATTTATCAGGCCAAATGGCATTCTTTGATATGTAAAGGTGCCCTAAGGCATGGTGATGGCAGTCTTATGCTGGTCTACTTCACCGACTTCTACTTAATTGTACCCTGAGAAATCGTCCAGCATGGATAACATCTCTGAACGAACTAGTCACTATCTAAAGAACTTGATCTATGATGGGCAAAGGGTAATTATCTTTTAAGGAGGATTGATTCAAATTTCTGAAGTCCATGCAGAGGCAAATTTCATCATTCTTTTTCCTCATAGGAACTATGTTTGCAATCCATGTGGAATGATGGATTGGAAAAATTATTCTAATGTTCAACATTTTCTATATTTTAGATAGAATAGTACCTGATATCTTTGGATTGTACTACCTAGATTTTTGCTTGTAAGGCACCAAATCACTTTTGAGAGGAATTTCATGGCAAATTTATTCAGGCTTGAGTGACTTTAGATCATCATAGGAGTATGCTAGGACATTCATGTACTAGCAGAGTAGAGCAGTAAATTTGAGTCTCTCCTCCCTAGTGCAACACTTCTCAATGTTCACCATCTTAGTATTTTCCCTGGTACCCAAATTTATTTGATCAAACTCTTGGGAAGAGATTAAATCCATTTGTTTTTGTTTGATGAACCTGTCATGCCTATAAAATAGTTTTTCAAGGGAAACCAAGCTTTTTAGGATTTTATTCCCTTTTAGCTATAGGAATTCCTCACCTGCATCTAAACTTGTTTCAGGGGATGGTTCATTGCCTTCGAAGTGAAGCTGTTCAAAGGTACCTTTTTATTCCAGGAAGGTAATGATTTAGTCGTCACCATTAAACACTTACCAATGATTGGTATAATCAGGCACACTTGGTCATGAGACCAGTTCAATAGTGTACTTATCTCCTTTAAAATTTGGGTGAGGAACCAAAAGAGTTGTAGAAATAGCTAATGCATCATATTGATCATTGAATTCCCTGGGTACTACAGAGGTATTGAAAGCATCAAAGCTTTCAATTTGATCCCAAACTAGATTACGATCATGGCACAATCTCTCATTTTTGATTTGGTACAAGTTCCTCACCTAGCAAACCACCAGCTTAGCATCTCCTTTGGCATGAAAGATTTTGATGCCCTTATCTTTAGTGGCTTTCAATCTAAGTAGCAGAGATTCATACTCGGTAGTATTGTTGGTGTTGCTGAACTACAACTTGTATGAAGAAGGAAAAATATCTCCTTGAGGAGATATCAACACAATCCTAGCTCCTGAACTAGTAGAGGAATAACTACCATCAAATTTAGTATCCATACGTTATCAAGAACTGATTTTACCTTAGATTCTTCTTCATTTATAGGGGAGGATTCTTATGCACTTATACTATATTCTACCAATCTTTCTGCTATTCCATCTGAATCAATTTTCAGGCTGTCACATTTAGGGATTTCATCAGGCACCACATGAACCTCCTCCATGGATAAGAAGTAACTACCCATGCCTGAGGACTCAAATAGAATTTGAGCTTCAGGCGTTGATGTTTGAGTGACCACATATTTTATTTCCTTCTTAGGGAGTAGTATCTTCATAATTCCTTTGATAGGGATCTTGCTTCAGATAGGTCCATACTTAACTCACCCCCAACATCTTTATAGAAATTTCACCAAAGAAGGATGCCGTATGAGGCTAGGATGTTGGCCACTAGGACTGTCATCTTGATTCTCTTGTATGGGAATACTACAAATGCAAATTGGGCATCCTTAATTTGTCCCAGCAATGACACTTATTTGTTCTCCATGGAGAAACATCTCCCAAATGTCTTGGTCAGTGTGAGACCAATAGATTCTGCCACTTTGGTAGGCATGACATTGTCAGATGCTCCAGAGTCTATGATGCAATTATTCAACTCATATCCATTTATCAATAGGGAGACATAAAATGGTTTTGTCCTCCCAGGAGTAGTAGGAGGAGCAATGACAAGGTTATTTTGGGTGGATGTGGGAGTCACCTTTGGAGTAGCTAGTCCTGTAGGGATAGATTTATTCTTTACATATTGAACTAACTTATCCAACTGCTCAGGGTTGGATTGTAGGAATTCAAATTCAGACATTTGAATTTTGGTTTTATTGACATGGTCGACTATGTCAAACATCTAAAAGGAATTAGGAATAGGGAAAGGTAGTTCATCCTTTTGGTTTTTAGGGGGGAAGGACTGATCTGTGAAATTAAAGTTGAAAGTGCAAAAATGTTTGGGGTACTTACTTTTTTAGTAATCACTAGGTCCTTTGGCTGAAAAGGCAGAGTGATTCCTCATTTGGCAATTGAAATTATAGGTTGAGCTCGCTCATCTATTTTTTCCTTATCAGCTTGTTGGGCTGACTGGTTCTTGGACTGAGTGAATACATCATATGATCTATCAACTGCTTTACCTTCACTTCTAGGTTCATCTTGATAATTTAGGAAACCAATGTTGGAGTCACCAGCTAATTCTTCTTCTCCCTCTATGAAGAGATTAGCATCATCTTCTAGGTTCAACTCAGGTTGGAAGGAGAAATTAGATTCTATTTCAAGATATCCAACTGCTGAATTGGTCAGAGGTGCTTCAATGGCAAGCTTTCCTTGAGGGGGAGGAAGATGATTTTGCTACCCTTGATTCCTGGCAGTATTGCCTTGGTATGATTGATTAGAGAATGTCCTCCTTGGTATATCTTTGTATGAAGGAGTAGATGACATTCCTTGTGCCATTTGCTTTTTGAGAGCTAGCAACTCATTTTCTAGCTTCTGCACCATTGGATCAGTGATGCCTGTAGATGGATATTCAGAAGATGAAGAAGATTTACCTCTATTAGGATCTCTCCTTATCTTCCCTAGCAAGATGAGATCATCTTACACCTCATTGGCCAAATCTAGAGCAATAGTAAGGTCTATGTGGCTAGCTCATCTCAATAGGAAACTCACTTTAGGTAGTTGAGAATTGATGAAAAAACATTTAAGGTTCTCAGGTGTTGGTTGAGCAATTGTAAGAATCTTGTTCCTCAGCTTGTCAAATTTGGATATGAAATCCCTCATAGGTTCATGAGTTTATTTCTTCATTTGTGTGATCTGGGCCAGTAGGGTATGTGCATCTTCTATAGGCTTGAACTTAGCTTCAAATTTAGCTTTAAGAGTGTTCTAGTCAGTCACTGACCGAGCCTGTAAGTGATAGAATCAGTTTGCAGCAGCACCTTGTAATGTCTCTACGAACAACCTGACTTCTACGTCCTCATACTCCACACCTATCATGCCATAGGCTATGCTAAAGGCTGCAATATGTTCATCAAGATGAACTCTCCCATCATCAAAGAATTTGAGGAAATTATTCCTTGAACTGCGTGGTAGCTCATCTAGAGGTGGAGTTAAATTGAGTGGGCCAAAAGAGTTATCCTAGGGGCCTTGAACTGCCATTATTTGATTATGGAAAGGGGGGATAACAAATCTAGGTGGAGTATGTATAGGCAAAGCTCTGATAATAGTAGAAAAAGAAACTCTACCTTGTATTGGTGACCTAGTATTGGTAGGAGCGAGACTCCTAGTTCATTGAACTTGAAGTTATGGAGGAAACAAATCAAAATTTCCCTATTGTACCAACTCAAAAATAGGGTCAAAAACACCTTGAGCTCTTTAGATTCTTGTATAGCGTGGAGTTGTCAGATTGTAGAATAAAAATGGAAAAGAACTGGCCCTACTTCAGCTTGAAGCTTGAGGCTTAAATTGCGTGTTATTCCCTGATAGAGTCGCCAAAAACTGTTGGGTGAATATTTTGTCACCAGCTAACTAATGGGCAAAATAAGTTGCTTCAACCACAGCATGAGGAGATTGGTCAACCAAATGTGTAGGTTTACCACATCAAAAGGGGACAAATCTCTCCTCTCATCAAGGGGAGGTTCCCTATAAATATGAGGAGCTATATGCTATATATATAAGTAGAAAATAACACTCAGGATAGGATAACACCATCCATCTCTCTTTTTTCAGAGATGATGTTCACATACATAGGAGAATTCTGGTGAAAACACTGAAAGCACTTCTCTTCTTTCAGAAGTGTTCTGCATCAAATAGTAGGATTTCTTTTTGGTAGTGATAAGTAATAGGTAGCAAGGGTGCAGTAACCAATAGAATGAAGTGTATCACAAAGTCTCCACCTCAACTTCACAAAGAGTGAAATAAGAAGGACAATGGAGGCACAAAGTCATCCTAAGATCCTTTACATAGAAATAAATTGAAAACACACACACTAAAGACAATTGTGGCAGCACAAAATCTCTCCACAGTTGTCTTCAGGACACCTTCCTAATTACTTCCACTAGTTCTACTTATTTCATTAAATGGACAAGAATGCATTCAGGAAACAGACATAAGAACAATCTCCTAAATGACACAAGCTATTATAGCAAAAAGTCTGAAAGTAACCTACTTTCTCATTCAAATAAATAAATATAATTAATAATTTGAGCTCAAAGTCTTAGTAATCACCTCTCAATTTTGGCAGATTTTTGCTTCTATAACCAAAAATATCTCCCTTGCATAAAATAAGAGATTATAATATATAGCAGCCCTGAAAGACTTGGTGCTTTGTTTGATGAAATGGCCCATGATGCATTTAATACCTTGAATGCATTTTCAATTCTATCAAGGGGGCCATGCTGAAACAAGGCATCAACCTTGACTTTGGTGTACAAAAACATCTCAAATGTCTTCTCTTAAGCTTGGGTTGTCTGGTCTATCCTCAAATATGTATGCAGCTGTCCCCTCACTTTTATTCAAAGGGAGAAAAATCGGCTGCACCTTTTAATGTTTACAAGCTCAGATGTCTACTTGGTGGACTGTTCCACCTACTAGAAATAACTCTTGCACAAATATTTATGGTCTTTCTTTCTTTCCTTGTAGTATTTTGTCATTTTCTATGTGATATGAGCTCTTGGGCTATCTCCTTTCCTTTCTACAGGCTCTTTCAGCTTCTTCTTCAGCTAGTCACTTAGTTTGTTCTTTAGGTTTCGTGCCACTTTTGAAAATCAATGGATATTTCATTACCCTGAATTTGATGTCTATGGGGATGTCATTGGTCGTTGGTCACTTGAACCACTTTAAACTATGAACCTTTGAACCTTGAGAGTTCATTGGCTCAATGGTTTGAGTAGTTTTATCAGCTCCTTGGTTCAATCGCTTCTTTGGTTCATTTGCCTTCTTGCCTCTTCGGTTGAAGCTTCTTTGAACCTTTGAACCCTTAAACCTTTGAACCCATTCGGTTCAAGGTTCAATGGTTCATTCTCTTTCTCATAATCCTTTATTTTTCTAAGTCTCTTGAGCTTTGAAATTCCTTCAGCTTTATGTCTTTGGAACCCCCCCGAAGGGAAGGTGTCCCTTCGGGCCTTGAGAAAGGTCCATTTGGTAGTCGCTGAGAGTCCCCCACAAGGGTACCTACCCTTTGGGGTCCTTCAGGTGGCCTTCTTCTTCAAATCCTTCAAACAAAATTTCTGAAGGAATTCCTTCAGACATTTTGTCTGAAGGAAATCTTTCCTTTACCTTAGTCGCTTTCTACCGAGCCTTTGAACATTCCTTCAGACAAAATGTCTGAAGGAATTCCTTCAAACATTTTATCTAAAGGATTTCACTTGTAAAACTCTACCACAAAAAATCCTTTTGAAAGATATCTTCTTTTGTTCCTTTTGTTCCCTGCCCTCTGCAAGGGCACTTGTCCTTCGGGCTTTGGGGGACTCCTTTGAACCTTCTGTTTGAACCGACCGATTGAACCAACAATGGTTCAATGGTTTAACTCATTCAATTAACCACTTGAACCAAATGCTTTGAACCAATCTTGATTTAAACAACTCTTCAAACTTTATTGAACTCATTGAACCTTTGAACCTTGAACTCTTTTGGTTCAAGGTTCAACGGTTTAATGGCTCAATCTTTCTTCTTTAAAGTCTTCTTTTCATTAAGTCTTTCGAAGATGTTGAACTTGCTGAAGAGGTTGAACTTTGAACTTGTCGAAGTGCTTAACTCTTTAAGTCTACCAATGTCTTTGAACTTTTGAACCCATTGAACCTTTGAACCTTTGGAGGTGGGCTTCAGTGGTTCAATGGTTTAATGGTTCAATCCTTTGTTTGAAGCCTGCCGATGGAACTTTTGGTTGAACCTCTGTGTTGAACCAACCTTGAAATTGCCTAAGTGTTGGGAACTTGTTTCTTTGTGAGAACTCACCTATTGAATTGGTTGAACCTGTTGAACCTACGAGTCCCTTAGCTAAAAAATCTTGAATTATGAAGAATTTGAATACTCAAAACATTTTTTGAGAAGAGATGAGAGATTTTTGGCCTACAGGACCAAAATAGTTCATATTTTGTCCCTAAAAATGAGTAACAGATTTTGGGAACAACACCTATGACTGATAAAAATGGTAATTAGGCTATAGAGGGGGTAGATGAGACTCATAGTATGTCACGTCTCAAGCTTCTAGACTTCCTGAACCTAGCAATGATTAGAAGTGTTAGATGTTTACTTTTAAATATGTTATAATATATAATTGTTTAAGGATAAAAGTGAATGTTACTTTTATTTATTTCAAGTATAAAATTAGAAAATGATGAAAATAGATAATGCTTTGGCTATGGATTTTTGGTCACTAACCTATTAATTAAAAAATATAGTTGAATGATTAAAGGTATGTGTTGAAGGCAAGAGTTTGTTTAAGTCAGAGGTGACTTAGCCTCCTGTCAAGGAATGGGATGGAGAAAACCTTGATGTGGCACACACAAGCACTTAGTTCATGTTGTATTGCATTTCCCTCATTGCATAAAATAATATCTATTGAATGGTTCAAACATTTTTCTCACTAGGTTAAAAAGGATCTTTTATTTGAAATAGACTAATTTAAAAGAAATTGCATATAATCTTTTACTTAAAATGTATAGATAGATATAATGGTTTTTCTTTAATATTACTTAATTTTTAGGAGAATAATTATGAGTTAAATTAAAAATTATATAAATTAAAATTATATCTTAAAAAAAGGGGGGGGTTATTTTATTTTCTTTTGATAATAACAAGTTTTAAAGATAAAATGAAAACAAAAATAATAGAAAGAAAACCAAAAAAAAATCAAAAAGATGAAAGGATAGAAACATCAAGAAGAAAATATTTTTAAACAAGGAGAGTATGCCATTTCTCGGACAAAAAATAAGATGAAAATGGAGAAAAATGATCTGAGAAACAAAGAGAGGAAGGTAGTTCAGCGAACAGGGAGAAAGAAGAATTGAAGGATGCCATAATCAGAAGGACTGAGGGTGGGATATTTCTAGTGCCAGGTATTCCATTGATAAAAACTATTTCTTTATGAAGATGAAAATATCTAAGACATGTATTTTGAACAAATAGATTATTTTGTAAGTATCAAATATCTCACATGTATAAAATTCATTTCTTAGAGTTTGTAGAAAAACCTTCTAAACCACACGGGGGCTAAAAATAACCCTTTAAGTGTATTTATACCTTGCTTGCCAATAGTATCATCTTATTTTATGCATAAACATAGGAAGGGAATATTTGACCATTATTTTAGGAAGAATCAAAACTATGGGGAGCGACTTTCTTTCAGTTTTATATATATAGAAGACTGCCTTATCCTTTGAATCATATTAGTTATAAGTTGAATGGTATTCCTCATGGAAGAGGCCAATTAAATGTGTCAGCTCTATATTCAATTATTCTACTTACTCTCAGATCTATGGCTATGGTTATTTACTATACTTTATTACCCTTGTCTCCATCACATCAAAATCAGTTACTATAAATTCATCTGCATGTGTAAAGATTTTAACAAGAAAAATTTGTTTGTGGCCTTATTTATGATCGTTGGGTTCTAGGGTACAATTTCCTACATTTTAGGCACAAGGAGGCTCCCTTAGGGGAGATGTGGGACTCCCCACCATGTGCCTTACATCTAAGTTCTAAAACTTAGAACTATTTTCCTTAAAACTTACAATGCTGTAATCATTATTTTGCACCATGACTGAATCACTTATCATTCTTATTTTGTATTTAATTTGGTTTTGTTATTATTTTGGTAATTATCAGCCCTTGCTATAACAATAGTAGACTTATTCAAGCATCAACTTGGGGTTAAAATCTCCTTGCCCTGATGTATAATCGGGTCTCTCATTGTACCAATTAGTTTTTTTAGGATTTGACCCTCTCAACTTGGTCTCCTAGATATAAACATGAATCTATTTTTACATTTCTTTCCCAACCAATCTCATACTATGAATACCCACCTAAGGTAGATAATTGATGGTGCATTAGAATCTGCTAGTTATAATACTCAATAATATTGTTCGGCTCTAATATTACACTATTAAAAAAGAATTAGTAATTGTTATGTGTACTCTAAAAAGGTATTAGTCTTTATATTCTTGCTTATATGTGTTTTATGGTTAAAAATTAGTGGAAAGAGATAATAGTTGGAGTAGTATAGTGTTATAATGGTTGAATTTCCCATTTTGAAGTATTTCATGCTCATTTCATGTAAATGATTAAAGTATAACTTGAACTTGCATTTAGTCGAGATAGTTATCAAATCCTCACTAGTATGAAAAGAGTGTTAAGTTTATTAGAAATAAGTTCAAAGTGTTAGAAATATGGTTTAACTATTGTTTCATATGTTATATAAAGTCTTACTTTGTAGGATAATGCCTTGTTTTACATTGGCATAAGTTGACAATTTCTCATACATTGCATTCTAGGAATGTGTTTGTAGAACTTGTGATTAAGATTATTGGATTCAATAAAAATTCATTGTTACTATAATAACCTTCTAATTATACATTATAAGAGAATCATTTATTTTGAATTATATGGAGTCTTTCCACATTAGAATTAGTTGGATTTTTATTTATGGGATTTATGCTTACTTCTGGGACAGGATGTCAAATGTGGTCTTATAGAGAAGGTAATCTTATTTTTTGAGATTTACCAATTTTGTTTATACTTTGGCTAAAGATATACTATACCATTGAAATATATGGATAATAAAGGCCTAGTTGTTATTATTGTTCTCTACCACATCATATTGCAAGAAATATGTTCATTCTAGATTAAAGTGCATATAGGCATCAAGCATGCATCAAGAGTTTACCTCTTACTAATTTATTTTGGGTTGATAGGCACCTCATATAGGGTTGGGTATTATTCAATTTAGGAATAATTTTGGGAAAGTGTAGTGCTTCATGGTTGGGTGGAAAAATCACCTTAACCATGCTCTTGACCTTCAGCTTGTCGAGGACCAGTGGGTCATGATGGTAGAAGATGGATTTGCATATTTGATTTTCATTATGTAATTCAGAGGATGGATATATTATTGTATTAAACATCTATATGGCTTGTTTAGAAAAAGTATGTAATTATAATTCTCTTTGATGTACTATTATTATACTTGAAAATTTGTAAAAGATTATACATTATGGATATCTCTGTTAATAGGAAGATTTATTTTCCATTTATAAATTGAGTTTTGGTTTTTGTTAGTATTTTTAGTAAGTTATTTTAGTGGGATTTACATTTGGTATTAGAGCCTCAAGGTTAAATACTAGGACACACTAACCAAAGTGGAGGATCCCTTGGTGACCAAAATGAGAGATTAGACCAAATCCTCACCCCACTAACCCAATAAGGGACTAGAATCAACAATCTAGAGCAAGATATAAGAGTAAATCAAGTTGGGAAAAATTAGAATGGAAATGGGAACCATAGAAGTGAAGTGAGAAACCCTAAAAATGAAGAAAATGCAAATAATCAGGGTAGAATTGTTGAGTTGGGTAAGGACCTTAAAAAGGTTATCCCACCTAAGTTTGATGGCAAAAAAATTGGAGATGGGGCAGAGGCATGGATCATAGAAATGGATAAATATTTTGATCTTCACAACTTGTCTAATGAGACCAAAGCAATTTGGGGATCATAACAGCTTATTGGCAAAGCCACTTAGTGGGATAATGAAAAAGCCAAAAGTGGTTGTTACCTGGAGAAATAACATGGGAATACTTCCTAAAATTTTTTAAGAAGGGATGGTTACCTAAGTTATACTTTGACAAAAAGATGACTGAATTTCATAATCTTACTTAGGGAGGGATGACAATGACATAGTATTGGGAAAGATTCTCCCACCTTCTCAAATATGTACCATAGTATTAGTTAGATGAGAGGTTCTGAATACAAAAATTTATCGTGGGGTTAAGGCCATAGATTGGGTTAGATGTGGACATTCACAATCCCTCAACTATGGATGAAGTCTTTGAAAAAGTAAACAATTAAGAGCAAAAGTTGTAATAGGTTACCAACTATCACAAGAGTAGGGATTCAAAATATGGAAATAAGAAGTTTCAAGGGAACAACAATAATTAGAACAATAATAATCAAGGCAAAAATAATAATCAATAGATCAAGAATTTGAAAAGAGGAAATAACTCTCAAGACCAAAATGGTGGGAATCAAAATAACAACAATAAAAGGGCCAACAACAACAATAACTATAACAATAAAATAAAAGGCATGTTATATAAACCTAAAGCACCCCATGGAGGATGTTATACTTGTGGTAGAGAGCACTATGCCAATGTGTGTCCATGGCAAATAAATAATCAAAATGATAGGAACCAGCCTAGAGTACCACAACATCAGATCCATGTGGTAGTTGACAATCACCAAGAAAATTTCTAAGCGACATTGATATAATGTATCGATAAGCTCTATGGTTGTCCTATTTCTATATTAATTGACATTGGAGTAACCAAATGTTTCATAGATCCTAATATAATTTCTAAGTTATCTGTTAAACCTAGTTATATGGCTGATTCATGGAAATTTCAATGTATAAATTAGGTAGAGAAGAAGGTAAAGATATGTCTTGCTTGCAATGAATTAGACCTTCCCATCTTCCAAACCCAAGTCAACCTATATGTGGCACCTTTAGGGTCTTACAATGTAATTTTTGGGATTAATTGTCTCACTAAACATAAGTAAATAGTGGATTATGAGTAGAAAGGTGTAATATGTTTGAATGATTAGGGAAACCATGTGGAAATTCATGGTTTGAGGACCTTAGAACTCAGGGAAATATCAACCATGTAATTGAATAAAGATAATAGAAAAGGGTGTGCCATTTATACAGTTAAGGTTAGAGACCTAGATAGCTTGGAACCATAAATTAATGACTATCCTATTCTTAAAGATTTCTTAGATGTGTTTCTAGATGAGCTAACCAAGTTACCACCAAAAATGGAGTTTGACTTTTCAATATATTTGCTACATAGAACTGAGCCTTAGTTGAAATCACCTTATAGAATGACTACCACTGAGCTACATGAATTGAAGGCACAACTTTAGGAGTTATTAAATTAGGAATTAATAAGACCAAGTGTGTCTCTATGGGGAGTACTAGTTATTTTTATGAAAAAGAAGGATGGGACCTTACGGTTGTGCACCAATTACAAGATGCTCAACAAAGCTACCATAAAGAATAAATGCCCACTCCCAAAGATAAATTAACTTTTTGATCAAATGAAGGGAGCCAAGGTGTTCTCAAAGATAGATCTAAGGTTGAGATACCATCAATTAAGGATAAAGGCTGAAGACATATCTAAGACAACATTCAGGACTCGATATGGGCACTAAAAATTCACCATGGTACCATTCGGCTTAACTAATGCCCCAATGACATTCATGAACTTGATGAATAATGTATTTTGAGATTTTTTAGATGATTTCATGTTATTAATTTTTTATGACATCTTGATCTATTCTAATTCAGTAGAAGAGCATGATAAACACCTAAGGATAGTCTTGCAATGCTTGAAAGAGCGTAAGCTTTTGAAAATCTATCCAAATTCACTTTTTATCAAATTAAGGTGCATTATTTAGGTCATATCATTTTAGCAGAAGGGATTTTAGTGGATTCAAAAAATATTAAGGTAATTATGGAGTGGCTTGCACCATAGAATGTAATAGAATTCCAGAGTTTCCTAGGACTTATTGGATATTACAAGAAATTTGTAAAAGGATTCTTTACGATAGCAGTGCCCATCACTTTAATTTAGAAGAAAGGGAAGAAATTTGAGTGGAATGATAGGGGTGAACAAGCATTAAAATTTTTGAAGGAGAAGCTCACTATGACACCTATCTTGACTATGCCAGATCCAAATGGGCACTTCACAATGATAACTGATGCTTCAAGATAGGGTGTAGGAGTAATTATGCAAGATGGATAGGTGGTGGCATATGATTCCAACAATTTGAAACAACATAAGTCTAACTATGCACCACATGATTTGGAGTTATATTCCATAGTACATGCCCTTCGAATTGAAAATAGACCATTTGGGGCTTAAGTACATATTTACTCAACCCAACCTAAATGCTCGATAATAGAGATGGTTGGAGTTTTTGAGTCAGTATGACTTTAAAATTGAATATATTAAGGGAAGGGAAAATAAGGTGGAAGATGCCCTAAGCAGGAGGAGACATCTTGTAGCTATGCTCACTATAATAAAACATTTCAAGCAATAGGTAATTTAGGCTCTACCAAGAGATGAACATTATGCTAGAGTGAAATAAGCCTTAGAGCAAGACCCCTCTAATCACAGGTTTGATGGATATATGATTAGGATAGATGGAATTTTGAGGTATCAAGGATGGATGTATATTCCAGACTTAGGGAAGTTGAGGGAGCTATTTATCAAGGAATTCCACAATGCACCATACTTAGGGAACCCTAGAGTGACAAAAATGATAGAAGGATTAAGACCCTTGTAATTTTAGTCAGGACTCAAAAAGGATGTTATATGATTTATGGCCCAATGTTTGGAATGCCAGTGATTTGAGGATGGACATGTACATCTAGCAAGGTTTTTATACCTGCATAGTGTGCCAGAGTATAAGTGGCAAGTAATTAGTATGGACTTTATTTAGGGGTTGCCCATGACCAAGAAGTAATATGATTTCATCTTGGTTATCATAGATAAGTTGACAAAAGTGGCTTACTTTATTCCAGGGAATCTCAAGGATGGATATTTGATCTTAGAAAAAACATTTGTTTAAGAAATATTCTATTTTTGTGGAGTGCTAGAAATGATTATTTATGACTGAGACACTTGCATGACTTCTTAGTTTTAGATGACATTGAATGTAACCCTAAAAACTAAACTAAAATTTAGTTTAGCCTATCATCCTTAGACTGATGGTCAGACATAGAGGGTAAATTAGGTGGTGGAGGAACTCCTAAGGATGTATTGCAGGGACCAATAGTATAAGTGGGAAGAGTATATTCCCTTAGTGGAGTTTGCATATAATAATTCATAGCATACCTCCTTAGGGATGGTACCTTTTGAAGCCCTATATGGGTGTACGTGTCATACACCTATCAGTTGGGATAAGGTGGAAGATAGGATAGTGATTGGAATCGATATGCTAAAGGAAATGGAGGATTAGATGAATTTGATTAAAGAGAAATTGAAACAAGCTTTAGATCACCAAAAGAGTTATGTAGATAAGAATATAACCTTCAAATAGTTCTTAGTAAAGGACAAGGTTTTCTTGAGAGTGAGATCTCATAAAAATTACATTTCATTTGGTAAAGAGTCCAATCTTGCTCACAAATATGTAGGACTATTTGATATACTGGAAGTAATTAATCCTATTGTGTATAGGCTTGCTCTACTACCTATTCTAGCTTGAATCCATAATGTTTTCCATGTATCTTTACTTAAGTTGTGTCATCTAGATGCTTCACACATTTTTGATTGGGGTGCCTTGCAGGTTCAAGATCTTAGGGTGGTGCTGGTGGAGCCCACCCAAATTTTGGAGAGGCACAATGTTAAGTTACATAATAGGGATTTTATGTAGTATAAGGTCTAGTGAGACCAATATTTCATGGATAATGCCACTTGGGAGAATTTTGATGATATATATATATATATATATATATATATATATACTTTCCACATTTGAAGATTTAACATAAACTCTTTTAATTTTTCATAATTATGACTTGGTTGATACATTGATATTAAGTTGTGTAAGACAGTTATGTTTTATATTTGTGTAATAATATATCGAGATGATGCCTCCTCCAAGTCTGGAAGTATGTCACGTCTTAAACTTCTAGAATTCCTAAACTCAGCTATGATTAGAAGTGTTAGATGTTTATTTTTAAATATGTTATAATAGATAATTGTTTATGGATAAAAGTGAATGTTACTTTTCTTTCTTTCAAGTATATAATTAGAAAATGATGAAAATGGATAATGCTTCAACTGTGGATTTTTGGTCACTAACCTATTAATCAAAAAATCGAGTTGAATGATTTCAGGGATGTGTGAAAGGCAAGAGTTTGGTTAAGGCAGAGGCAACCTAGCCACTTGGTAAGGAATGGGATGGAGAAAAACTTTATGTGGCACACACAAGCACTTAGTTCATGTTGCATTGAATTTCCCTCATTGCATAAAATAATTTATGTTGAATGGTTCAAATGTTTTTATCACTAGATTAAAAAGATCTTTTATTTGAAATAGACTACGTTAAAAGAAATTGCATATATTCTTTTATTTAAACTGTATGTATAGAGATAATGGTTTTTCTTTAATACTACTTGCTTATTTTCTAGGAGAATAATTATGAGTTAAATTAAAAATTATATAAATTAAAATTATACCTTAAAAAAAACTGGGGGAGGGGGGTAATTCTTTCATTTTCTTTTGATAATAACAAGTTTTAAAGATAGAATGAAAACAAAAATAATAGAAAGAAAATGAAAAAAGAAGCAAAAATCAAAAAGATGAAATGATAGAAATAATAAGAAGAAAATATTTTTAAACAAGGAGAGTACACCATTTCTTGGATATAAAAAAAGAAGACAAAAAAGGAGAAAGATGATAAAAAAAAAAAAGAAGGAAGAAGCTAGTTCAGCGAACAAGGAGAAAGAAGAATTGAAGGACGCCATAGTCTCAAGGACCAAGGGTCGGATTTTTTTGGTGCCAAGTATTTCATTGAGAAAAATTATTTCTTTATGAAGATGAAATTTTTTGAGACCAAGGGTCGGATAGTCTCAAGGACCAAGGGTCGGATATTTTTGGTGCCAAGTATTTTAAACAAATACAATATTTTGGAAGTATTGAATATCTCACATGTATAAAATTCATTTCTTAAAGAGTCTATAGAAAAACTTTTTAAACCACATGGCAGCTACAAATAACCCATGTGTATTTATACCTTGTTTGCCAATAGTCTCATCTTATTTTGTGCATAAAATTAGGAAGGCAATATCTTACCATTATTGTAGAAAGAATTGAAACTATGGGGAGCGACCTTTCATTTTTATATATATAGAAGACTGATTTATCCTTCAAATCATATTCTTTATAAGTTGAATGATATTCCTCATAGAAGAGGCCAATTAAATGTGCCAGGTCTGTATTCAATTCTTCTCCTTACTCTCAGATTTATGGCCACAATTATTTACTACACTTTAGTACCCTGCTCTCCATCACAACAAAGTTAGTTACTATAATTCATCTGCCTGTGTAAATATTTTAACCATAAAAATTAGTTTGTGGCATTATTTATGATCACCAAGTTCCAACATGCAACTACCTACATTATAGGCAAAAGGCAGTTCTAGTAGGGGAGACATTGGATTCCCCATTGTGTGCCTTCCATCTAAGTTCTACAACTCAGAACTATTTTCCTTAAAACTTGCAGTGCCATAATCATTATCATTCTTATTTTGTATTTACTTCAATTTTGTCATTTTTTTGTTACTATTTTGGTAATTACCGACCCTTATTGTAAAAAAATAGACTTATTCAAGCATCAGCCTAGGGTTAAAATCTCCTTGACCCTCTCAACTTAGTCTCCTCGATATAAACATGAATCTATTTTTGTATTTCTTTCCCAGCCAAGCTCATACTATGAATACCCACCTAAGGTAGATAATTGATGGTGCATTAATATCTTCCAATTATAATACTTGATAATATTGTTTGGCTCTATTATTACACTATTAGAAAAGAATCAATAATTGTTCTGTGTACTCTAAAAAGGTATTAGTATTTATATTCTTGCTTATATGTGTTTTATGGTTAAAGATTAGTGGAAACAGATAATAGTTGGAGTAGTATAGCATTATAATGGTTGAATCTCCATTTTTTTAGTATTTTATACTCATTTCATGTAAATGATTAAAGTATATCATGAACTTAGCATTTAGTCCAGATAGTTATCAAATCCTCATTGGTATGAAAGGAGTGTTGAGTTTATTAGAAAAAAGTTTGAAGTGTTAGAAAGATGGTTTAACTATTGTTTCATGTGTTATTTAAAGTCCTACTTTGTAGGATAATGCCTTATTCTACATTGACATAAGTTGACAATATCTAATACATTGCATTCTAGGAATGTGCCTATAGAACTTGTGATTAAGATTGTTGGATTCAGTTAAAATTCGTTGTTACTATAATAACCTTCTCATTATACATTATAAAAGAATCATTTATTTTGAATTATATGGAGTCTTTCCACATTAAAAGTAATTTGATTTTACTTAATGGGCTTTATGCTTACTTCCAGGATAGGATGTTGAATGTGAGCTTATAGAGAAGGTAATCTTATTTTTTGAGATTTACAAATTTTGTTTATGCTTTGGCAAAAAATATATTGTACCATTGAACTGGATGGATAATAAATGCCTAGTTATTATTATTCTCTACCACATCCTGTTGCAAGAAATATGTTCATTTTAGATTAGAGTGAATATAAGCATCAGGCATGCATCAAGAATTTCCCTCTACCCATTTTTTCTAGGTTGTTAGGCACCTCATGTAGGGTTGGGTATTCTTCAAGTTAGGAAGAATTTTGGGGAAGTGTAGTGCTTCATGGTTGGGTGGAAAAAGCACCTTAACCATGCTCTTGACCTTCAACTTGTAGAGGACCAGTGGGTCATGGTGGCAGAAGATGGATTTTTATATTTGATTTTCATTATGTAATTCAAAGGATGGATATATCATTATATTGAACATCTATATAGCTTGTTTAACCAAAGTATGTAATTATATTTCTCTTTGATGTACTATTATTATACTTGAAAAATTGTAAAAGATTATACATTTATGGATATATTTGTTAATATAAAGATTCATTTTCCATTTATAGATTGAGCTTTGCCTTTTGTTGGTATTTTTAGTAAGTGATTTTAGCATAATTTACATAGTAGCTTTGATAGGAATGATTGGATTGCTAGTAGGGGTCATAATAAGGCTGGTAGGCTTCATTTGGTTGATGATATGGCTCACTGACCTAATTAAGATAGAATTCTACCCCAAATCTAGCCATAGAGACTCAGGAAAGAGACAAGATAAAAATAAAACTTACTTGAAGGCTTACCTAGATTGATATAGCTAGTTGAAAGCTTGGAGTCACCATTGATGTTTGCGCACATACCTCCAAATGTTGATTGAATGAAGAGAACACCTAAGCTCTTTACCTAGTGCATAATGAAAAATGTCCCACCGAGCACATGGGAAACTATTGGAGGTTCTATATTGCACCCTAACTGAAAGTAGAAGTGTTCAAGTCCTACTCTCAAACCTATTCCAACATAGGAATGACCCTAGGCTGTGGGTTACCTAAACTTGGGTCAGACCTCTGGGATTTTTAATGAGGCTAGATCCTTAGATTGTTTATTATAGTGCTCACCTAAGATATAAAAAGGTTGGGATGAAAAGAGTGAAATAATTGCATGAATTAAACCTACATGAACCTATGGTGATGCACCATGAATTTAACTATCCACTCACAAGTTTGAACTTTCACATACTAATGGGCTAAACACTACCAAAAAATCATCTTCATGAGTCTTATGCATAAGTGTTTCATATGGAGGTTGTATTAGATGAATGGAACACCAAGGTTATGACAAATAGGTCTATTAGAAGACACTCACTAGTCATGACACACTTCAATATTCCATTATCTATTCTTCTACACTCCACATGACCTATACAAGATGCTTTATTGACACCTAGGCTAACAAGGACCTATAATAGAAAGAAAACTATCACATTTTCATGTCAAGAAGCATGAATACACTAGAATGTCACCATGAAAGAGTTGCAAGGTTTGGATTCAATCCAAAGAGATGCAAAATTATAATTTTGGGTAAAGTATACTCATACTAGCCTTGAGGGACCCTTTTCTAAGGCTTAGAAGCCTGGATATATAACAGAATGGAATGAGAGAGATAAGGAGGATGCATGGGAGAGTGGAGAAGGGGTCATTGTCAGGGGATCTATAGCTCTACCAATTAGATCACAATTTATTACTTCTTATATGCAATTAAACACGAAATTATACTAGAATGATAAAGTAACTAGAAACTTGAGACAGCAAAGAATTTGAGAGACAATACACACTCTTTGTATTAGATATTACTAGAAGAAAATACAATAAGGAAGATGCCACTTCTTCCTCCACCTCAAAGGCTTGCCACACCTCAATACCTTCTTCCCTCTCTCCCTTGCTCAACACAAACCAACTCTACAACTTGAGTTGCTATCCCTCCTTGAATGCTTCAGCTGATCTCCTTGACCTTACACCTGTAGATCTCCTTGACCTTGCTAGCTTCAATGCTCTTACTTGCCTTCTTGATACTATTACAATACATGCCTTATGGGTCTATAAATAAGATCCCATGCTTACAAAAATAGAACTCTAGTTATAATAATTAGACACGCAGCTCGTGACTATAATTAGTCGCTTGACATGCAAACACTCGCTTCACTTAACTGACTGTTCATCAACAGCAGTTCTAGAAATACACAGGTAACCGATGCCAGTCCCTACTGGTCTGGTGCTATCGACATTGGTTGACTCTCTACCGTCGTTGGTCTCCTTCTCCACTGTATCTAACCGACGTCGGTCATACTGCCGATGCCGGTGGCTCTGGTTCTTCAGCATCCTTCCTTCTATGTCTGCAAACAGTTGAAGCTTTTAGCTCCACACCATAATAGTCATAATGACTGATATCACATATTCCTTGAGTTCTTGATTGTATTAAAGTCACTAAGACTTTGTCTGGCATGGAAAGGTGGAGGAAGGGTCATAATGATTAAAACCACTACAGGAAGCAATCACCCTACTACATGAATTCTTCTCAAGCTCCTCTACATTAATTCCCTTCACTATTTTTTGAAGCTGTGACCATGTCAAAGGATAAAAAATTTCTCTATAATCACACATATGCCCCTACTTAAATATCTAAGCATAGGTATTACTATAAATGAAAACCAATCAACCTATTAGTTTTCATATAGTTATAATTGTAAAAAAGTTCCACAAGTTACTTGACCATCTTTGGTATTTATATTAGGCTCTAAAGATTTATTCTGCCATTACTAATATTTAATGGTGATGTTAGCCCCTTTGGAACATTTCTATTGTTCAACTTTAAACTAAATTTGACCTCTAGTTGAAGTCTCATATATTCAACCTTTAATATTGGCCATTGATCTCAATCTAGGTCTTCAAGATTATAACACCTTCAACCTTCATCATTGACCCTTGATCTATGATCCACATTGGACAAGCACCATTGGATATTTGTGGTCATGAACCATTGATATTTCTTTGTACAAATGATTATGATTCATATATATTTTACCAATTTAACATGGTTGAGACACCTAGTAGTTCCTTATTTGTTTCTAAGATCCATTGACCCTTTGACTCACTGCTCACCATTGACCTACTTGATATGATTAAATGCACACTATAGTTATGTTTAGGCCCACTGGATCTATCTTTACCCACACACCATTGAATTTACTATGAGCTCATGAGATCATTCCAATTGGCATCTTGACATTGGTCTTTAATTTCATCCTTTGAAAATGTGACACTTGTTAGACTCACGTGCTTCATATGGAACCCACTAACCTTTTGACTATGAGATCACCGTTGATCTTTGATGTATGATGCAGTGTGTGTCATTGGATCTTTAGGACCCACTGATACTCTTAGGTTTATACTCTGCATTAGATCTAGACTTAGGATCCCATGATCTTAATACTTTTTGGATCTGCATTCAACTTGAGAACATTTAAATTTAAAGGCCATTTTTCAAATATTGAGTTTGACATCTATGCACCCATCCCATACTACTGGTTCAACTTTAAATGCTTTCAACTTGAGATAGCAAGCTCATCAAGTCACAAAATTTTTAGATCATGATCCTAGGACTAATATAATCATGTCCATGCATTTATTTAGTTCTGGTTGACCTCCCAAATGCACTTATAGAATGCATAACTGAGCTATTATGTTCATCCCCACTTGACACACATGATGGTTTGACTTTTCAAATCCTATGTTAGTAATTTTTCCTTTAAATAATGGGCACCATGAGGCATAAAAAATGAGTTAAAACAAATACCATCAAGAGTTTTGAATGACAAGGGTTAATATTTGGATTGTGAGGCCAAACTATTCATAACCTCCTTCTCTATTTCCTATTATCTCTTTTGAGAATGTTGTACTCTCTCCTCATGCTTCTATTTATTGTGATGATACATCCATGGTGGATAATTCTCTTACTTCTATTGAGCCCCCACTATAAAAAAAGATTCAACCAAACCTTTATTGTCTCATTACAGATTTTACATCCATTTTTGTTTATATTATTTCTTAGAGCCTTCATAGACTTGCATTTTAGAGGACCTTACTAATTTTAGTGAGAGCATACACATTTAGAGTATAGAAAACTCATATGTTCTTATGGACATTCATCTTTCAGATCTTATAGCTTCATTTTTAGACCAGACTTCAGTTTCGATGGTTATTAAGCCTTACTCTCCTCTTCCCATGAACATTCTCTTATCAAATATTCCATGTCTATCTTATTCTCTAGCTATTCTCTCCCTTTAATTATATTCTTATTCATTACCATCTTCTATAGTTATTCCTATGATACCTGATCAAACTTTAGCACATTCGAGCATTAGAAGGGAGACATTTAAGCATTTTCCATAGATATACATCTTGATTCCTACATGCATTCCACTTGAGTGAGAATTAAATAATTTTATAGCTTAGAGTTTATTTTTTCCAAAAGGAAGATACAACATTTATTATAGAGGGAACTATTATAACATTCACCATGCGACATTCTACACTTACCTTCTCTCTCTTCTTTATGGAGGCACACATCCTTCATGCTTTGTATGATATTGGGGATCATTGCTTTGTACTTAGAGTGATGATTATTTTAGCATCATATTCTAAGGGGTATTTTAGTGTCCTCTTATTTTATCTCTTTTGGGGGGATTTTTTTTCCACTGGGTTTTCTCATTATCTCTACTTTATGAGAGATTGCTATGTATTTGGGTAGCTCATTAGCCCCATTGTTGGGACCTAATTCTTTATCCCACCTAAGCTATGATTAAAGGGGGGTATTGATGTAGAATTTTATTATATGGGTTTTTAATATGGTTAATTATGCTTGCTTATTGTTTTATAGGCCATTTGGGTCATTTGGGAATATTAGTCCCACATTCACTAGAATGTGGGGTTTTACTCTCTCTTCCACCTATATATGTACCTCTCTCCCTTTGTATTAATAATCTAGAGTTAATGATGAATGCTTATGAATTATTTCTCTTTTCACTTTATCTCACATCTATTTCATAGTGTTCATGTATTCATTCTATCTTATTGAGAGGTCTTGGAGAAATATGATAGCTTCTTACATGATGGTCAAAAGCTATCAATTAGTGTTAGTGGTACTCTTAGTTGTCTCTTGAGTTTACTTTTAATTAATTTAAGTTATCTTAAATTTTAATTTTATAAGTCTAATTATATATTATTTAGTTTTTAATTAAAGTTATTTATTTATTATTTACTTTATTTTTTCTTGAAATAACTTGTCATGCAAGTTATTTTGTAAAAAACTTGTTTTAAGCCTTATTTATTTAATAAAATTATACACAATAGTAGTGTGGTGTATTAATTTGAATTGAGAAGATTTTTGTATATTTTATCTCTAATATTATTATTGATATATATTAATTTAGACTAATAATAATATATTTTAAATTTTAAAGCTATTCAATACACTTTTTGATCAACAATTTCACTCACAACACAACTAGTTTGACAACTAGTACTTCTAAGACATATTTGTTGATATATAATTTTAATTTTAAAGTGAAACAAAACAGATTTACATTCCAAAAAAATATTAAAAAATTTAATTTTTTATCAAAGCCATGTTCAAAATATTTTTTAGGTTATTTTTAGAAGATACAATAGCTTTAATGAATTCTACTTCCATGAATATTTTTGTTTTCAAAGGTTACAACTTTGAATATTTAAGAGGTCAATTGAAGATAATTATTGTGTGGAAAAGAATTTGAGATAATATTTTCCATGGATATGTACACACCACATTAATATTTGAAAACCTTGATACAAGATCAGAAAGAATAAAAAATAGTGAAGAAAAGGGAGATGCAAAAGGTTTCTTCTATATTTAGAGTGTCATACACCCAATTATTTATCCAAGAATTTCAAGATGCAAGAATGACCATGAGACATGGAATACCTTGAATACTTCATATAAAGGCTCTATTAGGTAATATAATCAAAAATTTAAACCCTTAAAATTATTTTTGATAATTTGAGAATGTCATATTTTGAAGGAGTAGGAGTCTATTTCATAAAGGTAAATGATTTGATTTATAGAATGAGGATTTATGGAGAAACTATACAATATAGTGTTATAGTAAGAATTTTTTTTAGATATTTAAGCTAACTATGATTGTATGTTGTGATCAATCTTGAAGAGTGTAAATATATGAATACTATAAGTGTTGATGAATTAGTGGGTTCTCTTTTATCTCATAAGAACAATATGAGATTATACACATGAGATCAAGAACAAGCACTTGAAACCAAGGCAAATTTATCAAATATTAAAGAGAAAAATAAAAAATCGTAATTAAAGGAGTTTAAAAAACTTAAATTAAAATATAATAAATAAATAAAATTTCAAAGGTAAGATAAATAAATTCTTTACTTGTCATTACCATAAAAAACCATGACACATGATAAAATATTACAGGATATAGTAACAACTAAAAATAAAGCAAATAAAAAAAAGAGAAAAAATATTTTAAAGTTGAGTAAAATGATTTCAAAGAGAGATAATATTATTTTCTCACATGCTATGTGGGAATAGATGAAGCAAAGAATTAGTAGTCTCTTGATTTAGATTACTCAAATCAGATAACAAGTCACAAAGATGATTTCAACAAGTTTGATGATGCCTTCAAAATTTAAGTGCAATTAGGAGATTAAAAGTCCATCCAAGTTGAATGAAATGGTAGAATTAAAATCAACTTAAGAAAAGGTAGGGTGATATAATTTATCCTAAGAGTTGATAATAATTTCATAGGATACAAGGTTTATAATCCTACTAGTAAATCCATAATTGTTTCTAGGGATTGTAATTTTAAAAAAATGAAGTGTATAATAATTTTGATAATTTAGATAAAGAATTAATAATTTAATGGGTTAAAATAATTTAATTTGATTTTTAGGGATTAAAAATTTCCACACAAGTTTATAGTTCATCGGGAAACAATACTAGATCTTTGCAAGTTACTTGTTATCCATATACATAAACACTAAGCAAGAACAAGCATTTGTTGAATTCTCATCACTCTAATAAAACATTGGATTATAATTATGATAATAGGTTAACAAGATTAAAATAATAGGAAGGTAACTTATTTGAGGATGCTTATGATGAAAATACTATGTTTGAATTATCATTAGTGACTAATGAACCTATAAGTTATGCATAAGCTAGTCAAAAGAAAGAATAGATTAATGCTATGAAATTAGAGAAAAATAAAGTTCAAAGGAATGATAAATAAATTTAATTAATTATCCATTGAATAAATATGTCATTTGTATAAAGTGGTTCTACAATATCAAAGTTAAAAGTGATAGTATAATTGGCAAGCTAAAAGTTATACCAGTTACAAAAAGATTTGCACAAACATACATGGTTGATTGTAAGGAAACATATGCTCTTGTGGAATGTAAAAATATTATAAAACTAATAATTATTGTATTTGTTCATAAAATATGTAAAAATAATTAAATGGATGTTAAAATTGTATTTTTTAATTTAGTGATTGAATAAGAAGTATATGTGGGGCAACCATAAGGTTTTGAGGTAAAGGGTAAAGAATTTTGGTTATATAAGTTGAAGAAGGAAATTTATTGGCTAAATAAAGATCCAATATATGGGTACTCAAGAATTTAAATTAGGTTATTATATAAAATATTTTTAATAAGTCAAAATGAACCAACTCTTTACATACAAACATTAATTTCTAATGTTTTTATGTTTGCATCTATGTAGATGACTTGATCTTTACATGTATCTATATGAATATGTTGAATAGATTAAAATAAGATATTAAATTATATTTTGAGATGACATATCTTGGACTTATTAAGTACCTTTTTGGAATGTAAATCCATCAAAATAAAGAAGAATTAGTCATTTATCAAACCAAGTATGCCCAAGACATGCTAAAGAATTACAATCTTCAAGATTTGGAACCTACAAACATTCTAATTGAAAGGGGAGAAAAAATATGAGGGAGGATAGAATTAATTAAAAATATGATAATATTTTTATAATAATGGTAGGAGGTTTGATGTATCTCATTATGACAAGCCCTGATATCAGTGATGGGTTTTCACTAGTTTCTAAATTTATGGGTAAATCATCACTCACACATGTCAAGCAGTAAATTTTTTTTTAGATATGTAAGAGGTAATTATAATAATATTATTAATTTTATAACAATATATTATGCCTAATAAGATACAAAAATTTATATTGAGGAAGATATTTTGATGACAGGAAATCAACTTCAGATTATTGCTTCACATTGAGAAATGGGTTAGTTTATTAGTCTTCAAATAAACAAGATACAATTGAATTGTCCTCTAATGAATCTAAATATACAAACCTTAAATTACACAGATAATATGGATAATATTTATTAATAATATTCATGGAAGATTTAAGTAGATGATATAGATCTCGCCTCTTTGCATCAAAGGGGGGAATGTTGAGTATGATTGTCAATACGGATATTTGAATTATATTTTTAGAATTAATATATTTTAATTTTTTAGGTATTTTATAAGGTTATTTAATTTTTTTATGACCTTAATTATTTTTTGGGTATATTTTTGAAACTTTTCAATGATTTCCTAAAAAATAGTTAGAACTTCTAATTAACTGCCAATTAACTCTAGTTCACTATCTAAGCTCTAGAATGAGTCCCTAAGTGGCAGGGATGTGATTTTAGTGTTAGTTAAGTGAAATTAAAGTATATTAAATTAAATTAATATTTTATAATAAATTTAGGATGCCACTTTTATCTAATTATAATTTGTGGTATTTAACTGATAGTGGCTTTTTCCATGATTATAAAAAAACTATCAGTTAGTGTTATTGGTACTCTTAGTTGTTTCTTGAGTCTATCTTTAGTTACTTTAAGTTGTCTTAAAGTATAATTTTAGGATTATAATTATATATTAATTATTTTTGAATTAAAATTATTTATTTAATTTTTACTTTATGCTTTTCTTGAAATAACTTGTCATGCAAGTTATATTATAAAATTTTGTTTTATTTAATAAATATAGACAAAATAGTAATGTAGTAAATTAATTAAAATTGAGAATTTTTTTTTATTTTTTATCTCTAATATTATTTTAGGTATATAATAATTTATACCACGAAGCATGTCTTTTCAAGTTTGAAGTTATTCAATACACTTTTTGATCAACAATTTCACTCGTAACATAACTAGTAATTATGTGATACTTTTATTAATACACTTTCAATTTTAAAGTGAAAAAAAAATAATTTTTACACCAAAAATTCATTTAAAACCTTCAATTTCTACTTTTATTTTCTTAGTAGATATTAGATTTTATTCATTTTCTTATTCTTCCAATAAATCTAAGGCATCATCTAGGTATTTTATATTTAAAAATATAATTTCACAACCAAAGTTATTTAGTATGATACTTGTGGATGAAAATTTCAAGACTATCATTAGAGGAATTAAATATGGTTTAGGTCCTTTGTTTACCTTGTCATCTTGTGTTTCAACAAACACATTTCCTTTTTTAAATAACCTATCTGAAGAGGTTGAACTAGGTCTAAGAGATTGGACTATATAATGGAATTTAGGGGTTTGAGTTAAAGAATGAGGAAGCATATGAATATTATTTCCATTAGTATTTTGAATTTTTCATTCTTTCTTGTTGATGTTTGAATCTATATTCTTTAGCCAATCTAACTTCCATTCAAATGGGATTTCTATTGAATTGATTTGACCCTTTTATAATTGAACTAAAACACTTAAACTTATTGCATAAGGTAATTTTTCTATGATTTTGGAATTATTTGTGTTTTTCATGCTATATAAAACATTGATATTCACTAAAGTATGTTGGAAAGGACCAAACATATTCAAACCATAAAACTAATGAGAATAAAACCCAAAATATAAAGATTGATTCTTTTCTTATTTACACCCTTTGTCTTTAGCTCTTTATATTAGGTTTGGATAGAATTCATATCATATTTATTCTTAATTTAATCTAAAAATTTATGATAACTAAAAAATATGTTAGAAAAATGTTTTTCTTTGATCACGTATATAAAGATGTAAGATACTGGTTGAATATTTGCATCGATTTAGGGTTTTGTGAACACTATAATCATATAAAAGTGTCTAAATTGAACTTCTACATGGCTCCTATTGTATTCTATTTTACAACTTTGTATCAAGGGTATAAAATTAGTTTGATAGGATTTTGTAGGATTATAGACAAGAGGTAAATCTACAACTATAATCCCAGGTCTAACAAAATATTTGAAGGTAGATTTGTACATAATTTTATCCATTATATTATTTTTAAGCTCAAATTTATTATAGACTTTTGAATGTTTTAGAGGAGGAACATAGTTTGTGATAATAATTTCAATTGTATATTTTTTGACTTAAATATGATGTGTAGATGTATAACACTCAAGTTGAACAGATATGTTTCATGTCAAAACTCTCAAGGTCATTTCATAATACCCTTCTGCTTATTATTTGTTAACATTTTCATATCCTAGGTGGATGTCAACTCCTTTTTGGATTTATACCATTGTTTTTCATCATAGAGTATAAATATATATAGATTTTTTTAGGGCATCCACTGTGTGAGCTCCAAAACAAGCAACTAATGTTTGAAAAAGATAACTGATGTCATAAAAATGGTGCTAATCAATAGGGAACAATAATCAAGTTACTCATACTGAAATACTAGACTTTGATAGATTTACATGAATTGTTGTAATGCCCTTTTATAATCATATTTGATCTGATATTTTGCATGAAAGAGAAAACATGGAAGACATAAACTTTGTTTTGATGGCATCCACCATGCTTCATATGACAACTCTAATAAATGAGTGATTGATTATCACTTGAACAGTTAGATTTGTTATATATCTAAAAAACCAAATCATGATTGACATTTACTAAGTCGTATGGTTTTAGGTTATTACCATTACACTAATTGGAGAATGTCTATAAATAGACCTAGTATTTTGAGATACTTCCACTCAAACCGTAAGAGAAGTATCCTTCCTAAGATGAATTATTTTAAGGATGTTTTCATTAAATCATGTGGATTTCATTCCACAAGAAGAATGGTTTTATGGGGAACCAATAAACCATTTAACAACTTTATTCTTCTCCACTATCTTCTAAATCTAGAGACATGAGATTATTTTCTAAGTATTAAATTGGCCATTTACTAGTTATTTAAATGCTAGTCCCATTGATCACATTGTCATAATCATGCCATCCAAATATATCAGGTTATTAATATTAAATTTGAGATAGAAATGATGATTATAGATACCATTTTTGGTGTTGATAACTATAGAATTATACCCTAGATAACTTTTATAATTCCTCATCAAGCAAATAATCAAACATGTATCTTATAATTATTTGGAAATCTATTGTGGATCATGTTAAGAAATCCAATGATGTTTTGATTTAGAATGGCACCTTCATCATTAGCATGATTCTTAAAATTAGTACTAGGTATACAAACTTTATTTACAATACCAATCTTTATTAATTTTAAAATTATTTCCATCTTTATGATAGATCAATTATCTATAGATAACATATGAATGGATATATCAATAGAGTATCTTCCAAGGAACTCTCTAGTAATTAGTTATTCTTTAATACCAAAAATAATCTAGAGATCGAAATTGTATTTGTTTATGATGTTTCTTATGTTGGTTTCGAGGATATTATCTTTAATATATTGTAACCATATGTTAGCATACCATGATTCTACAAGTAGATTTATAATACTATCAGGAAAATTACTCCAAACTTTGGGAATTTTTTCTAAAGGAGAATAAACACAAATAGTATCACATTGAGATTTGGTCAATTTTCTTGTTATTTATTTATTATCAAAGGATAGATAATAACTTCCTCTGATCATGTTATTATTAATATTTTTGGGTTTTACAACTTGTCATGGAAAACTAAATAGAAAAATCTTGAGGGATCCTAGATACATATTGTGACTGACCCTTATAGACAAAACTAAAACTAGAGTTAAAAATAATATAAGAATATCAAGAATCTAATAGTGGGTTTCTTAAGCCAATATAATAATGGTTACTTTCTATCTATACAAAAGGCATATTTACAATATGATACCCTATTTGTATAGTGTAATCTAAGATAAAATATTGAACAAAGAGATGCCTATTTATTGTATGTATGGGAAAATGAGTTGGAGTATGGATTCAACTGTGAAAGACACGTGGATGGGAAAAATTGACATCTTAATTTGAATTTACCAAAGTAGTGTATTAACAAAAATTTATTCCATTAAATATTTTTATAAGAACTTAGATGGGAAAATGTCGTAGTACTAATATGCTGCTTTGTTCTTCTTATGGTGTTTATGACTCATTTTCCTTTCTAAAATATTTGTTCTCTATCTAATTATAAATACACTTGAATCTAGAGGAATGACTAAATTTTATTTATGTAAGAAATCCTCAAGGTGTGCATACTTGAATATCAAGTCCAGTGAGGAAATCATTGAACAACTATAATTGGCAAGGGGAGGATGTCCATCTAGTATTTATACCACTTGTAATACCATTTTTAATATCAATAATGATGTATGTAATAGTCGCATTCAAACATAAATGACATTTGAATATAGTTATCTAAGCTTCAAAAATGGGTATAATTTTTTGATATGGCAATCCATACAACCTATGAAATAATATAATCCACCATGGGGACATGCAAGGTATCCAATTAAATTCATACCATAATCCTATATTTTTGAGTCTTTTGCACTTATCAACCAATAAACATGAAAAAAACATTAAAGGGTTATATTATAACTAATTATTCTAATTTATTGGAATGTTTGACATAATTAAAATATAAGAATGGTGATTTTTATACATCAACTATTTATCAACAAATTCCTCCTAAAAAAACCAAAGTTAGGAGAACACAAAATTGAATAATTAGACTTAAAGGAAGCATTTTACTTTTGGAATTATAGAGGAAGAATTTTCCACATAAATTCTAGTTCTTGGGAATTCTTAAACAACTCTTGACATTTATACTTCTTACGAGGTTGACTAATACACAATTATGACTCTACATTTTCTTCTTCCTCTTATGGATATAACAAATGAATATCTATTTAAAACTTAACCTTAGATTATTATTTCATTTATAATCTATTTTATACTTTTATTTTATCATCAAAGATTGGATTTTATTCATTTTCTTGTTATTCCAACCAATCTAAGACATCATCTAGCTCTTTTATATCTAAAAATATATTTCTACGACCAAAGTTATTTGGTATGAAACTTGTGGATGGGAATTGAATGAGTGTCATTAGAGGCATTAAATTTGATTCATGTATTTGGTTTACCTTCTCATCCTCTATTTCAAGAAACACATTTCCTTTTCTAAAGCTCCTTTGTGAAGATGTTGAACTAGGTCTAAGAGATTAGATTGTAGATGTTTAAGATAAAGAATGAAGAATAATAAGAATATTATGTCAATCAATGTTTAAATATCTTATATTAATATTTGGAGCTACATTATTTTATCCAATATAACTTCCATTTATATGGGATTTCTATTGAATTTATTAGACCCTTTTGTAATTGAACTGAACCACTTAACCTTCTTGCATAGGGTAAATTTTTATGATCTTGGGATTATTTGTGTTAGTCATGATATATAAAAAAATGATATTCATTAAGCTATATTGAAAAGGACCAAACATATTCAGACCATTAAAGAAATATAATAAATCCCAATAATCTAAAGATCTATTATTTACTTCTTTATAACCTTTTGTCTCCAACTCTTACTGTTAAGTTTGGATATAATTCATAATATATTTATTCTTCATTTAATCTAAAAATTGAGGATAATTGACATTCATGGCATAAATTAACTCTTCTTTGATCACATATAGATACATAAGAGATCGGTTGAGAATTTGTGTTAGAATTAGCTACAAGATCTAATGAATCTAATAGAAAGCATAAATAAGAGATAAAATAGTAATAGTAATAAACAATAACTGTATATCTAAGATAATTTAAAAAAATGAATAAATAACTCAAATATGATGAATTATTCTGATAATTCAATATAAATCTAATATGGAATACATAAATAGCCATTGCTTATATAGAGCAAGGTATGCATGATAAAGATTAGATAACTCACACAACACTTGTAGTTCAACTGATATATGTCTACATGAATAGTGGAGTGCAACTCCACACTAACAAGATAGGTGTCCAAATTGTGTAAATGATCAACACAAGTTGACTATTAGTTAAACAATATTATCATATCTTACCTTGAATAGTGGAGTGGAACTCCACTGTAACAAGATAAGTGTATAAGTTAACTACTAGCTAAGCAAGCTTATCCTATCTGGTGCAAATTATTAATAAACATAATAAAATAATTACAATAAGTAATTAGTGCACCAAAATAATAAATAATAAATACAAGTAAATATAATAAATTAAATAAATACACCAACACCCCCCCATAAGCGAAGCTTAGGTAGGGCTATATAGATAAGAGTCCTGATAATGTGTAGCCATAGTAGGTAATCTATATAAATAGATGAGGAAAGGAGAAAACCCAAAGGAAAAAAAAAACTCCTCAAAATGAAGGTCTAGGAGATCCCCCCTAAAGAACTGATATCTAACACCCCCAAAAGAGATTGTAAGTGAAGATACTTGCTCTTAGTGAAAGGTTTAGTAAAAATATCTACAATCTACTCCTTCATTGGACACTATTGAAGATCAATGATCTCCACCTGAATTAGCTCCTTGATAAAGTGCATATGGATCTATATGTGTTTGGTTCTTTGATGATGAACTAGATTCTTCAAGATTTGGATAGTGTTTTGGTTTTCACAGTAGATAACTGATGGCTTTTGAAATGGAACACCAAGCTTAGTGAGAATATTCCAAATCCAAATAGCCTCAGTAGTGGTATTAATAACACCATGATACTCAACCTCTATATATGAAAGAGAAATAACATTTTATTTCTTAATATACCAAAAAATAGGGTCAAATCTGAAGTGAAAGATATAACTAGAAGTGGACTTATGATCATCATAATCACCAACCCAATCAAAATTTGTGTATCCCACCAAGTCTAAACCTGTACCTACTATATAGTGAATCCCATATCTAATAGTTCCCTAAATGTAGCTTAAAATGTGCTTGATGGCTCTCTAATGAAGCTCATGTGGTGTCTATATAAAGCATGAAACCATGCCAACTACATATGAAATGTCAGGTTGTGTATGAGTCAGATAGATGAGGCTACCTACAAGCTAGTGATACAATGTGGCATCAACCAAGGGAGTGGAACAATGAACCTCAAGTATAACTCTAGATAAGAAAGGAGTTGGTGATGGCCCATAATCAACCATATAAAATCAAGCTAACAAGTCCATGGCATACTTAGGCTATGAAAGAGTAATCCTGAAAGAAGACTATGTTATCTAAATCCTAAGAAAGTAATGAAATAATCCCATGTCTATCATAGAAAACCTATCTTGAAGTATAGTCTTAACACTGTTGATGATGGACATTGTGCTCCCTGTAATAATGAGATCATCAACATAGAGAACCAAGTACAATAGTGAATCCTCCTACTATAGAATGTAGACATTCAGATCTGAGTGATATATCGAGAACCTAACTGAGAGAAGAAATATGTCCATCTCAGAATACCAAGCCCTAGGGGCTTGTTTTAGACCATAGAGAGACTTCTTCAAGCAATATACCAGTGAAGAATCCTAAATAAACCCCTATGGCTGCTCCATATAAATCTCCTCATGAAGATCCCCATGGAGAAATATACTCTTCACATCCATTTGATGTACAACCCAACCATGAGCTGCACTAATATCTAGTATCAAGCGAATATAATTCATCTTAGCAATAGGCACAAAGGTTTTTGTATAGTCAATGCCTTCTACTTGGGAAAAACCTTTGGCACTAAGCGTGCTTTATACTTATTAATATTTCCATCCAAGAAAAACTTAGTCTGATATATCCACCTACATCATACTAATTTCCTTCCCTTAGGAAGAGGAATGATATCCTAATTGTTGTTCCTAATCAATGAGTCATACTCTTTTTCCATCATTAAATCCCACTCAACTATCCCTGTGGCTTCTTGAAAATACTATGGATTAAAAGCTATGGAAATGTAGGAATGCAAAAGATCATGTTGTGACCATGTTCTCCTTCTATCTAATGGATCCCTAACAAGAGGGTTTACATCCACCAAAGTCTATCTAGCCCATAAAGGCATCAATGGGTGAGGATCTAGAGGATGAGAAACATGTCCTACTAAACCCTATTGGAGAGGTATTACCTCATCATCCCTATGAGTAGATGAAGTAGGAGTATCATTGTCACTGCTATCTGATTCTTCTAAGGAAGAAGAATGAGAAATATTAGAAGATAAGTTTGAAGGAATTTCTTCAAAGTAAACACTTCTTGCTATAATAAGCTCATGTGAATCTGGATCAATGAGTCAATATCCCTTAACACCATCAGGATATCCCAAAAATATGCAAGTTTGGCTTTGTTGTTCTAAATCATGATGCTTGTTTGAAGGTATGTGAGCCCATGCTAGACTACCAAAGACTCTGAAATGATGCACATCTAGCTTCCTATTACACCAAGCTTCAAGAGGTTTTATCCCATTTAAAGCTTTGTGAGGAACTCTATTTTATATATATATATATATATATATAGCACAATTAATCACTTCCACCCAATACTTAGGTACTAATTATTTTGCATGAATCATACAACTTGCCATCTCTTTTAAGAATATATTCTTCTTTTCTACTACACCATTATACTGAGGTGTGTATGCAACTGAATGATGAAGATCAATTCCTTCAAGACCATAAAATTGTTCAAACTTATTGTTCACATATTCCCTCCCATTATTTGTGTGGATAATCTTGACATACTTCCCAGATTGTTTCTCTACTACAGCTTTGAACTCTAGAAATCTATCAAATACTTCACTCTTGAGTTTTAGAAAATAAACCCAAGTATATCTAGAATAGTTATCAATAAATGTGAGAATATAGAGGATTTTACTAAAAGACAAAGTAGGTAATGGACCTACTAAATCACTATGAACAAGTTTGAGGACTTGTGTAGCCCTCCAAGCCTTCCCTTTATTAAACTTGTCCTCTAGATGTTTGTTTAAGGAACAACCATGACATACACCCCCTAAAAACTAAATCTATACAAGTCGTGTAACCATCTCCTACTGACTAAGATGTTGTAAATAGTAGTAGTTTAGATGACCAAACCACTCATGCCATAACTTGCTCACTAAATCAGTGTGTGAGAGCAAAGCTATAGAGGAAGACTGAGGCACAAAGTGGGCGAATGAATAAAGTCAAGTATTATTGTTGAATTTTCTCACTACAACTAAGGCATTATCCTCCAATTTTTTGATTGATACAAAATCTAGTGTGAACTCAATTTTCTTACCAGTATCAAAGTGAGTGATTTGGTAGATAAAAAGAAGGTTAGTTGATAACTTTGACACATACAAGACATCCTCAAACACACCACTATCAACATCAAATGTACCTTTTCTTATAACATCTACCTTAGAATCATCACCTATGAGAATATGAGGCAAGGAACTTGGTTTTAATCTAAAAAATTGTTCTTAATTAGAACACATATGGTGCGAAGCACCTGAGTCAATGACCCATGACTTGGGAGAATTTGCTAGTGTAACTAGTGTTGTAGTTTTCTCTTTCCCTAAATTTGAAGGAGTGGAAGAATCCTTTAAAGATGATTGATTGATGTTATTCTTTTTGAGAAGACCCTTAAGTTCATCAATCTCTTCCTTCCAATAATCTTGTTCACTATGAAACCCCTTTTTGAAATAAGGGCAAGGAGTACTAGTTATTTTTTGTGAATCCCCTTTCTTATTAGTGGATTTATAATCTCCTTGTGAGGAAGATTGTTTCCCTTTGTTTTTATCTTTTTATGACTTATTTTGATTATTCTGCTTCTTTTTAATTGAACCTGTATTTGATGTTGATGTTGAAACTTGCTTATGTTGAGGTTGACTTGCAACTAGAGCTTGAGATTTGGATGACTTGATTAGACCCATAACTATTAACTTTTCTTCTTCAGCCATTAGAATCCTAGAGAATACCTCAAAGATGGGCATTTGAAAAAATGTGCCCAATGTGAGCCGATGAGTTTGAAAGCTAGAGACAAAGGATGAATATTTAGGACCTAATTTGTGTAAGGCACTAAAAATCAATTGAATATCCTTTTTTATAAATTTTACATTCAAAAAGTTGTGATCTAAGATCTATGACTTTAGTGATGTAGTCTTGTATTGTAGCATAATTTTTAGGATCCAAACTAATGAGTTCATTATCAATTTGGTAACCATGAACCTCATCTATTTTTCCAAAAGATAATGCTAATTTATCCCAAGCCTCTGTTGGAGTTGTACATTTGTCAAAATGGAAATTCAAATCTAAATACATGTAAGACAAATGCATCCAATTAATTTAATAGTTTCAAAGAGAAAGTGTTGTAACTCTTTTGCATCAGTAGGTGGAGTAAGAAAAGTTGTTATATAAGGCATATATCCTAGCATCATTAATGCATTCTACGCATTATGTTTCCATGTATTATAGTTGTATGTTGTTAATAGTGGAAACTTAGGATTCCCTATGATGCAATCATAAATAAACTATCACAAAGTAGAAATCAAAGTATAGAACACACCACAAAACCCCCTTGAATTACCTAGTTTTATCCCAACCCAAAAATTATTTTTGGCACTTTATAATTGAGTTCAATTACAAGGCTAGATTATATATTTTTTAGTTCACAAAAAGCTCATTTAGGCCAAATTTTTTTGCCCCAATATGTTGTGATCAAAAAAATATTAACTTTAAAAAAAAGGGACCTCAATTCGACATCGTATGTGAAAGTTATGAGACTCTGAAGTTACAAAAATGAGGACACGCAAGAGCTACTATATAAAAATCTAAATTCTAGAAAAATCAAGGAAAAACTAAAAGTATAGCAGTGAAGAGCATAAAATTTTAAGCTATTTCAAAAAAATTGCTCAAAGATACCTCCTGATGTTCAAATAGTGGGCTTCCGAAGTTACCTTTTCAAATCTTCCTGCTGATCTAGTGAGGTCTGCCAAAAAAAAATTTTGGTCTGCACAGTCTATACGGTCCATACGGTCGTCCCTGAGAGCAAAACAAAATTTGTCTTCTAGGGTGACTATGTCCAAATTGGATAAATTGTATATGGATCTATAGGTTTTGATGTCTTCCAAATGCAATTGGGAGGTCTATTTTAATCGTAAACACTTCAATTTTTAGGTACCCACCAGATTTGGGTGTGGTGCTTTTGGATCAAAACCTTGCCAATTTTGCCTCCTGTGCCCAATTTGGACAAAATTGTAGATGATTTTGACTATCTCGGGCTCTCTGAACTCAAATGTGAGGTCAAAAATTATCCAAAAATCTCTAATTTGTATTTATATACAAAATAAAAAGTAATCCTATATATAGGTATTTTTCTCTTGAATATTTAATAATCTATAGATTCAAGATAGCTCTGGTACCATGTTAGAATTAGTTACATGATCTAATGAATCTAATAGAAATCATAAAAAAGAGTTAAAATAGTAATAATAATAAATAATAACTGTATATCTAAGATAATAATAAAAATGAATAAATAATTAAAATATGATGAATTACTCTGATAACTCAATATTAATCTGATATAGAATACATAAATAGCCATTACTTATATATATCAAGACATGCATGATAAAGATTAGAGAACTCACATAACACATGTAGTTCAACTGATATCTATCTACATGAATAGTGGAGTGAAACTCCACACTAACAAGATAGGTATCCAACTTGTGTAAATGATCAACACAATCTGACTATTAGTTAAAAAATCTTATCCTATCTTACCATGAATAGTGGAGTGGAGCTCCACTGTAACGAGATAAGTGTTTAAGCTAACTACTAGCTAAGCAAGCTTATCCTATCTATTACAAATTATTAATAGACATAATAAACTAATTACAATAAGCAATTAGTGCACCAAAATAATAAATACAAGTAAATGCAATAAAACAAATAAATGCACCAATAATTTTTAAGGATTTGGGGTTTTGTGAATACTCTAATCATGGAAAAGTGAATAAACTAAATTTCTACATGGCTCCTAATGTGTTCTATTTTAGATTCTTTTAGTAAGGATAAAATATTGGTTTGATAGGATTTTCTAGGTTTAAATACAAGACCTAACTCTAAAAATATAATCCTAGGTCTAACAAAATAACTGAAGATATATTTGTACATAATTTCACCTAATATATTATTTTGAAGTTTAAAATTTCTTATATATTTTTGAAGGTTTTAGAGGGGGAATATAATTTTTGAAAGAGTATCTTCTATGAATTCAATTTGGGGTGTAGATATAGAACAATCTTTTTGATCAAATATATTTTGTGTTAAAAATCTCATGGGAATTTCATAATACCCTTTCTACTTATACTTCATTAAGAATGTCATATCATGGGTGGATGTCTTATCCTTTATAAAATTTTGCCATTGTTTTTATTCACAAAGTATTGAGGTATACAAGTATGTTGAGGGTGTCCATTGTGAAAACTAAAAAAATAATGTTTGAAAAAGATAATTGATGTCATAAATAAATGGTGTTTAAGCCTCAAGGGATTTCAACATGCAACAATAATCAAGTTACTCATAATGACTACTAGACTTTGCCAGAATGACATGAGTTTACATGTGTAAAACTAAAAGAAAATATAGTTACACCATGATTCTACAAGTGCATGACTATGATATCAAAAATATACTAAATTATTTAAAACCTTTCTCAGTTTATTAATGCAAACCATTGACAGAGGCTATTGGATGAAAGGTTATGAATTCTTATATTACTCAAAGCATAAGTTTACAAAGCAATATATTACCATATTAAACATAAATCATAATATTGGTTTTTGATCCTCAATATCACATAAAATGAAAAAGGAGAGCAAACACCAAACTTATAAAATTATTAGCCACATTTAGATGAGCTAGACTATTTAAGACTATTCTAATACTGATGAGCTAAGGATGGTTACAAAAGAGTCATGATTTTCATTTTATAAGAGAAGGAAATCTAGATAGATAGGAAAAGATAATATTTATCTAAAAACATGAGTCATTGATTACTAACTTTATTATCAAAATAAAGAAACATCTGGGGTCTTGATGTAATCTTTTCCATTAATGTCTTCCACAATGCACTAGCAAACCCACTAATTAAAGAAAATGTACAAAGACACTTTCCACTTATTAAAGTGAGATCATATTAGAATCCAATGAAGAAGAAGACATGATTTATGGGTCCATCGAGGCTTTCACTTTTGTTAGTAAGTCATTTTCAATGATGGGATTAAATAATCATATTATTTGGAAAACATGGTGAGTATTCAAATATGTACCATTAGTGTCATTCTCAAACCTTAGGTTGACATAGAATAAATATTCCCATAAGAATTGTCTTCTAATAATTGCATGTACTACATTGTTAGTTGATAATTCTTCTTCTTCATGAATCACAAGTGGATAAAATACTTAGATAAAATAATAAAGGAAATAATTATGTCATGTTGTAATTTCGACTTTCCACATCCATTTTGGTAGCCTAATTAGATTAAAAATTTGACAAAGATGAAATTCATTGCCAAGTCTGCAAATAGTGAATTCTCCATCATTTTGTCTTGCTAGGATTTTGTTGTTCATTAATTTTATATATCCATAGATGCAGCTCTGGATAATATTGTGTATCTATAAACCAGTGCTTCTCTAAGAATTTATTCCTATATCAAAACATTTATCTAATTAAACTTAATATTTTTTTATCCTTGTCAGATTGAATCCTATAATAGGTTGATGCATTAGGGTTGAATTCAGATTTAAACTTAAGCAATATACTACATTATTTTTGGTTCCTACAATATGCTTAACTTAATAATTAAACTAATTAAAAAATTATTGCCATCTAACTATTTGCATCTCCCATCTTTTCTTCCATGATCCTTTTATTTGAAAGTCATAAATTTACTTCAATTAGTTTTAATCAAGAAATGCTTTAGAAAAAATAATCTTAAAGATTTTTTTTCTAAATGTTTTTTGATAGCATATATTTCCTTGTTAGCAGATATCTATTTTCTCACATCTTCAACAAATACTCTATTGACATATTCACATACCTTCTCTTTACCATTTTCAATATATTATAATATTCCTCCCTATGTATAATCACTAGAATCAATATAAAGAGAAACATATAGAGATGGTAAGGTATGTACTTGAATTTTTATCCTTTGGACTACTTTGGTCAATTCATTGATCTAGATATATTTATTATTCTTCTTTAGTAAGTCTTATAGAATAACTATCATTTCCTGAATCTTCATAAAAAATATTAACATAGTTGAATATTTATAAAAATGCTTACCAAAGTGGATGTAGTCCTCATAAACATGTAAGAGGAGGAACTAAACTACTTCAGTAAGCTTACCAAAGTATGGAAGCTCAAAAATGTGGAAAAGACCTACATTGTCCAGTTGGTTCTTAATAGACAAGTCATAGACCACTTGATTTCTTTTATTGGTGGTCTGGACTTGGTAGTCATTTTATAACTCTAATTCATTCCCCAAATGGTGGTGGTTATAATCAAATATTTTGGCAGTTGACACCTTGAAGACCCAATTATTCATGCATAAGACTGACTCTGGGTATTACATCTCCTTTATTAATAAAGACAAAGGGGAAGATATAGGGGTATTCTGCACTAAAGATGATTGTGCCTACTTTCCTTTCTTCACTATATTTTCCCCTTCTTCTACCATGTGATATTTCACCTCTCCTTTTGCTCATTGTTTTTATTCTATTCTTTGTTGATTCTCCAAAGCCTCTTCCCTAATAGGGAACCAATCTCCTTTTCTCACCTCTTCCTCCTTTGGTATAGTTGGAAGATTATTAAGTATTTTTGCCTTCTTTTTTAGCCACTTTACCTTCATGGTGCTTGAAGGTTGATTCATGGCCATCCCACATCTCTAAATTAATACATGGTGGTAGACCAACTTACTTCAACTCTTGAGCTTCACGCTTTGATAATGGTAGACCTGTAACCTACAACTTCAAATATTTCCACGCTTATACACTAATATAGACTTAGCAACCTCTCTTCTCACTTGGAAAACAACCTTTGTGCCTTCAACAACTTTGTAAACACTCTGATCTAATCAAGATTAAAGGAATTTGATTGTGTTGTGGTCATTGGTTCTCTAGTTTATCACTTGTCCTTTACACTAACACTTCGAAGATTTATTCAAGGTAAAGTGTAAAATGACTTTAGCACTCTTATTTATAGGCTCTTTGGGGGGGTTTACCTTCATTATTTCCTTCCCTCTCCCCATCACTTCTAATCATTAATGAAAATATTTTAATGGCCTTTATACTTCAAATCTTGTATTAAACATTTAATGTCTTAATAGTTTTGTCCCATCATTTTATTCACATACTTTTTATCATAACTAACCTTGTTGCATTAATGGTCCATCCCTTCCCATGCCTTTCTAGAAAGTGGATGAAAAATGTGTCCCACATTTCTAGTGTAGTGGAAGATAGATATTACTCAAATGGCAGGAACCTTTCAAAGTGATTTTGAAGTGCATTGAATGACTCACGCACCTTTAATCGCTTGCATGCCATAGATGACTCTTACACCTTTGGCACTTACGTGCCCACATGTCTTACATGCATAGTTTTAACTTCAAAATTATTATTTTCATCACATACATGATGCCTTACCCCACACTAAAAGGGGTTCATGGTCCTCCACAAAAACACATTAAGTATAAAACTCAAGATTACATTAAAGAGACACGTGCCTCAAGGGCAACATTTTTTATTAAAAGCAATAAATCCTATTCTAATGGAATTAAGCCTTATTGATTATAAAATTTTAGTTAAAATGAATCACACTATGATTAAATCTAATTACCATTATAGTACCCCAAGAGGAACTGACCATCCATTCATTTTAACTGACCAATAAGCCCCAGTAGGTTGAATGCTACGTATAATGAATGCCCATCCCAATGTATGTGGATATTCCCAAGGTGGTGTGTAAACTTGAATTCATATATCATAAATTTCATGCCTAGAAAAAATAATTTTATCTTTAGTTGGTGATCATGCCATGCTTTCTACTTATGTTTCTCAACATCCTGACTCCACTGGATGAGAAATTGAGTCTCTTCTAGTTTCATCAAATCATCGAGCCAAGATTTTAAAGAGGCCTCATCATCTAGGTTTCTTATATGCACTATCTAAAGAGATGGAACCAAGAACTCCATTAGCATGATTTTTTCCTTTCCATACCTAGGTTGAAGGGTATACTTTTATTGAGATGCTTATGCATAGTTTAATAGGCCCAAAGTATTGCAGATACTCTATCATCCCAATCAATCTAGCCAACATTATATATTTTTGTTAAAATGGTACCTAGGATCTTATTGAAAGATTCAATAGATCCATTAGCCTATGGGTAGTATGGTGTCATCTTGTGGTGTGTGATCATGAACTCAACCAATAAAATGTGAATAGTCTCATTCAGGAAGTGGGTTCCATGATTACTGGTGAATCTTAGGGGACATCTGAAGTGTGTTATAATGTTTTCCCAAATGAATCACATGGTAATTATTGTAGTATAATATTTTTCTATCACTGATTCAACCCAACATGTGAGGTAGTTGATTGCTACAATGATGTATCAAGAGCCTGTTTGTCATCCTACTAGAGTGATAGGCCCCACAAAATCAATATCCCACTTTTTAAATGGTTCATGACAAGGAGTGGGTCTCAAAGGCATAACATCTCTCCTGTTAGATTTTCCTATGAACTAGTAGACATCACACTACCTAATATATGCCTTGGCATCTTTGAATAAAGTTGGCAACTAGACTCCAATGAGTAGCACCTTGCATGTGGTATCCTTCCAATATAATGTACTCCATCAATACCTTTGTGGAATTATCATTGAACTTTAAGGTGATCATGTTGTATTACATAACAATGAAGCACTTTGTCATGATCCGTTTTATAATGATCTTCTGCTATGCACTGATAAGGTATGATGTAGACCACAAGTTGATTTTTCACCTATGAAGTGAGGGAGTCATGAACATAGCCAGTGTTGAGAAATGTTCTAATGTCCTCCATTCTTTAGGTACTTGAGAAACTCAAAGAGTTGTACATTAGGAAGATTATCTTATATGGAATGTGGGGGTTCTCCATTCTCCATTTAGGATAACTGATTAGGTCCATAGTTGGTCTTCTCTAGATTTACTACTATAAAAATTTGGAATTCTTGGAATAAGACAATCTAGTGGCAAATTCTCCCATGTAGTACTAGTTTGTTGCCAAGATACTTCAAGGCCTCATGATCTGTATAGAATATAAATGGCATGGCCAAAAGTTACTACCTAAAAATTTTGTAGAGCATATACCATAGATAAGGCTTCATGCTCTATGGTGGTATAATTCCTTTCAATTGGTGTCAGCTTCTTATTGGAAAAGTAAATTGGGTGATCTAACTATCCTTTACATGGTTGTGTAAGGATTTCACTGACTACCATCCTAGATGCATCAACATGGACATGAAAAGGATTTGTCCAATTAGGGAATTAAAAGAAAGGAATAGTGACTAACCTTTCTTTGAGTGTTTCGAAATCTACCTTATAAGAATTAGTCCATATAAACTGTTCATTATGTTTTAAAAGTTCTTGTGGTACAACAATCTTGGCATAACCTCGAATGAATTTTCTATAATAAATTGTGTGCCCTAAAAAGGTGCACACATTGAATTGAGTCTTGGGCACTGGTAGATGGAGAATGATGGAGACCTTAACTAGGTCCACTAGGAGTCCTTCCCTATAAATGATATGCCCAAGAAGTACAAAAAAAAGTGTCATAAACAGGCACTTATTCAAATTTAAAGAAATCTATAACACTTGACAATGCTTAATCATGAGTCTTAGATTAGCATAAAGGTCCTTGACCAACCCATATATCATCTAGTTGTCTAAGTAGACTTGTAGGAATTTATGAATGAAATATTTAAAAGCCTCAACTCTATGAAAACACTTCTTGGGAAATTTTCAACCTGAAAGGCATAATGGTATAGGAAAAAGGTATCCATTCAGTACAGAAAGTCATTATAGATTGGTCTTCCTTAGCTATTTGGACTTAGTGGTACCCCAAGAACTCATTCGTAAAGGAGTATACTTCACAACTAGAAACACTTTCTAAGATTTCCTCCATGAAATGTGTTGGGAAGGGATATATCACACATGATGCATTTAGGACATGGTAATCCAAACAAATGTGGATATACCTATCCTTTTTAATAGTTATTACCATGGGATTGACCCATTTAGATTTGGTAATGGGATTTATTACTCTAGTGTGGAACATGCTATCAATCTCTTCTTTCACTCATGCTTAGAGATTGGGGTTCATCCTATATGGTCGTTTCTTCATGGGGTGAGCATCGCTGATTATCTTTATGTGTATATTTCCTAGAAAAGGGTGGAATCATTTCATTTCATTGTAATTATTTATAAATACATCTTGATATTCTTTCAACAATTTAAAAATCTTTGAAATTTATTTATCAATCCAATAATTGCCAATTATAGCCATCTTTGGCTCTTACTTCATGCCAATGTTACGTTGAATAGTTTGAATATGCGTATGATAAGGTTTGTTTGTTAGAAAACTTGTATCTTGAATATTTCTTGAACCAATACTTGTAGGGACATCTAGATGGTTGGTCTAAGGGTTGAACAAAGTAGATCCTTCATCCACTTGGAAGATATGTTTTTGTTTTCTCTGGCATATTTATTCATGACATTTTACATCAATATTTATTGGTGGTGTAAGAACTAAATGGGTGGAAGGATTAGTGAATAAATGTAAGGTATCTTTAGGTTTCTGATGAATATGTCATAAGTGATCTTCAATGAGATGTGGGTCCCAAAAAACTACTTTTTACATGGCCAAAAGAGTTAGGTGCAAGTCCATACTTGGTGAAGAATAGGATAACACTGAATTCATGTTTTCTTTTAGTAACTACCAGAACCTTGTACCCATGTGCCTCTCTTCATGAATGTACTAAGGCCATGCCCAAGTGTGTAAAGTCCCATAAATTACATGCAACTAGAGGTATTCTGGTAAGGATGTTTCCTCGGTGCCCATATGCTTTCATAAGCCTCAATGTGTGGTTTGGGTGCTTGCAAGCCACTATAAATATGTGTGCCTTTGATCTTATTATCATGTTGAAATATGTGATGGATTAGGTCTTACTTGATCCCAATTCAAAAGGTACTCTTTATGGGTGTGCCACCATCTTGTTGTGATGCCATCAAACAGGTGGTCTAATGACCTCATTCGATCACCCTTGTTATAGAATTCTTCAAGATATTGGAAAAAATCATGCACCTCCATTTGTCCTTGAAACGATGGGGATTCATCAGGTTTTTCTATTGGTGGTCCTATCAATGGCCCTTATATTGCTAAACCCATGAAGTGAACAAACTTGTGATGTTTGTGGAGTTGGTGTGGAGGGTTCTCTTTACTATTGATGGTATTACATAGTCTCCCAATGAGATCATAATCACCATGGGCCCAATAATTAAATGCATAATGTTAGTATTAAAAATTGATTCGGTATATGTCCAATGTAGAATACCATCTAGGGTTATATATGTTGTTTGTCATTTTGAGTAATAACATTATACAAGTGGTTGATGTCTTCATCAGTATTTATGGGCTTGATAGAAGGAGGTCCTTGTGCTTGGTCTAAAGGTATTACTAAGTACTGATTAGTGCTATCAAAGCTTATGTATCAATTTTTAAATCTCAAGTCTACATGGTTCTCATAACACCAAGGCCTTCCTAGTAGGGCTAGGTAATCGTTAGCTTCAACTAACTCTAGAACCTCAAAATATACTTTAAAAGGAACTCCAAGTATGTTGACTATGGCATTCTTAAGGACCCCAGTAGGGTGCACTTGAGTCTTATTGGCCATAAATAAGACATGACGTGAAGGTTGTAAGGATGGACTAGCATTTTTTTTCTAGGCATCTTTAGTGATAATATTAATTTCCATGCTAGTATCTACTAGAATATCTTGAATTACCCATCAATTGATGGTAGCATTTACTAGTATCTCTCCATCTTCTGGGGGAGTAGAGAAACTAAGAGTTTTTTGACATCCATCATGATTTAAATAATGGTATTCACTTTGTCAACTAAGGTGAGGGTGAACTTCATCTGGTAAGTGGGTCTGACTTTTAAGCTAAGCACTAATCTGGGGAACAATGTCCTCATCTAGCATATGTTTACATAATTTTTGGAAATTATCCCACGCCACTGGTTGAGGTTAAGACTCCGTTTGCACCATAGAGTGTTGTGTCACATCCTTGTCTTTGAGTTATTGAATATCACCTTAGATCTCTCATAATAGTATTATTGTATCCTAAAAGACATCCATTTATTACTGAGCATCAAGGTAATTTATAGCTCGTGGTTCTTCTCGATGTACCTTCTCGATTAGGTTGGTTATAGATTGAGTTTGTCTCCCATTATGAGTGGTGATATTTAATTTTTGTACTATTGGGATGGTGGGGCATGCATTCCATTATGCTTTATATATTTTAATCATGATGACACCCTTTTAATTACATTCCTTAGTGATGGTTGCATATATATTAGGACACTCTTCTAGCTGATGGTCTTTTTTGCAAAATGTACATGTCGGGTACTCTAGGAAATATCTTTGATAGTGGTCTAGAGAACCAAATTTGTAATAGGTTCTTAGTGGAAACCAACCACCACCTTGTCCTCATCCTCTCCCCCACCCATGGTAACCTCCATTTTCTTAGTTATTAGTGATCGAGGTTTGGTGTGTGTTGCATGCTTGAGCTTCATAGATATCATTGATCAATCAACAATCATTATTATCATAGGTGTAAGCATCACAAATATTACAATAATAAAACACCTTAGTGTTTATATCCTATTGTAAAATAGGAAAAAAATGGACATCATGTTCTTCATGGAAAATCTCACATGTTTGTTTTAGTATCATACAAATGTTCTTGCATGGGTAATTACTCCTTGTGTGTCCTTTAGTTTCATAGTCAGTATAGTAGACACCACTATGTGTCTCATGCACATTGATTGTCATCAAATTTTCAAGTTTTGATGCCATGTATGTTATCTATGCCTCCATAAAGAGACTAATCTCGGTATCTATACTTCTAAATAATTCAATGTGAAGGGTAGCTTATTGAGCCTCACACATGCTGGTGAAGGTTATTTATGATAGAGTCTATCATAAAGTTAATAATAATCCTCCCAAAAATCATTATGAATATTGAGAAATATTTATTTTAAATTATAATTTAGAAAGTAAGGTTTTAAATCATGCATCATACTCACTTATGCTCTCTACAAGTCCTTGCTTTATGTCCTTTAGTGACACTATACTTTGCTTCTCAAACTTAGGAATGTCAAATTCTTATAGGAAGGCTACCTTGAGATGATCATAGTTTACCATCACTTGTTGAGGGTCACAATTTTGATACCACTTGTACATGCACTCTAAAAGTGTGGTTGTAAACTATATAGCCTTTTGTTCAGAAGATCTAATGCCTCACGCTCTCCAAATTAGTTCATACTTATGGACATGCTCAGCCACATTCTCTACCCCTCATTACTTAGGTAAATGCAATGTCATCTCATAGTACACCATAGTGGGTTGTGGTTGTTGAGTGAGTGGTTATTGGGAAGATCCAACCCCTATTCCATGAGGAAGGGGTCTACTTTCTCTAATGCCTCCTCCTAATCCTCCTCCAACACCTCTAGTAGTAGTGCCTATCGAAAGAGGCATGGTAGAGGGTTGGTTACCCAAGTTTAAGCCTATAATTTGGCCTTAAGGGCTAGATCCACTAGGTATTCCAAATTGTGCCATATAATTACCTTAAAGATGGAAACATAATGTAGATTCTAGATGAGAGTCAATTATCCTAGTTACAATTTTCCTTATCAGTTCAATTTCTAACTCTAAACTATCTGTGTCCCAATTTCATATATGTACTCTATCTAACTCAAAGGCATAAGCACACACTATGGTGGGGAGACTAGTTGATTTAGACTTGGTTCCACAACTCCTACAATCTAGTTCATTTCTCCTTCCTAGGATAGAAGTGGTAAAGAACGTGGCTTAAAAGTGATGGGTTCCTCATGCATGTTCACTTCCCTGTAGCTCCTTACAACACTCCTAGAGGTCTCTTAGTCTTTTCCCATGCTACTATCTCCCATGATCCTTTTCCAAGCTTCATCATGCTTCCATTTCCATAATGCCTGCTAGCTTGTTACCATGTTGAAACCATAATCCTTAATCAATCCCTAGTCTCCCCTTCCAAAAATGTAGCTCATACACAAGAGATTTTATCCCTCTATGGGTAGAGTCTCCAATCCAAGGTCAACAATTATCTTCCTAATTTTGAAGGCAAATAAGGATAAATAGTGTCCCCTCAACTCTCATTGAAATTGGAAATTTACTTCTTTAGGACATGAATAGGTGGTCATGAAATATTCCAAAATGTAGCTATTCTAAACATCTAGCCACAAAAAGTTAATTGCTCACATCTAGGGAACTCCAAGTCATGCTAAACTCCTCTATTATTTAAGTGTCTAAGGTTGCCTTCTTCTGAGATTTTTGGATTATTCTTGAGCATATGCTTATATCCAAGCATGCAAGAGAATTGGGATCTCAAAAAACAAAGTTTCATATAGAGAACTGTAGAGATTCTTCTCTACCCATTATTGTGCAGAGATTCCTAGTTCAAGATATGGGACTACAAAGTTGTCTTTGACATCGGTAACCCATTCTTCAATATTCTCTAATGTAATATGCTCAAACATTTTCCCATGATTATTCTCTAATTACTTTGTGTCCTAAAAGTGTAACCAAATTTTTGGTGTTTTTTAAGTTAGTTACTACTTTGACACTAAAGTTTCCCCCAATAAGCTAGTGTGATGGCCTATCATGAGAGACTTGAGTCTCACACGCTCACCTAAAGCATGCAATAAAAGACCAGTTCCTAAAGGATTTATAACACAATGTGGTATGTTTAGTCATTCTTCATAATACATCTCTTAAAGGATTACTCAATACCATAAATATACTACTATTGTCCTTAATATCCTAGATGTAACTACCACCATAACTAAGATTACCATTATTATCTAAAAGTTGTAACAAAAGAAAAAGATATCAATAACATAAGGATAAACCACATCCATCATCTAACACTTAGAATATTTCATCACTTATAACATGATATGGAAAACATTGATTTCTCATTACTTTCTCATTGAATTAGAAGATAAAATTGCGATATCTATCTCCAAAGGACCATTCATGCAAATGATTAGAACAGGGGTTTTTGTACTTGTTTTACCTTGACCAAGTGTCATAATTCTAACTATCATGAAAAAATGGCACATAGACTCCCAACAAACTAAGATCCATGGCTCTTATAATGAGTTATTCCTATAGACTTGGGTCTCTATGCCCCTAGATCCTCACTCTATGCTACATTCTGAAAACCAAGTGTTTCATTCCTTGTAGGATAGTATAAAACCTCTAATCAATGGGTTTTAAGTGTCCCATTTGAATTTTTCTTATAACTACTCCCACTTCCCTCATGCTCCACTTCCCATGTGTTCCCTTAGTCTTCCACTTTTATTCTGAGACCTCTATTCTCGAATCCCTCATGACACATTCTCTTTTGACTGGGTCCTCTCATGTTGGGTCTCCTATGCCATTGTCCTTACACACCCAACAAGTTATTCACCATGGTCTTCATGTGCCATGGTCCTTCCATTTCATGTCGGTACTTGAATTAAAATGGATAATTATCCTTTCATTCCATGTGCCAAAAATGGAACAAGACCTAGTCAAAATTTAGGGGCCAACACCACTTGTAATAATTGAGTTGATCATGAATATACAAAGGTATAACTCTACAATCATACAAAGGGATATGTTATACCATTAAAAAACAAAGGAGGGGAATGTTGGATTTTAATATTTAAATTAGGTATTTATTGTAGAGTAAATAATACTTACAGTTATATTGTTATGTAAGTTAGTAAAATTATTGCTCTATAATATTAATGTATAGTAGGAGTTTGTTATTATATTATCACAAGTGAGTTGATTTGTTCAACTAAATCATGAATTGAGGAGATTGGGAGATGTTATAGGTAAGAATAATCTCCTAGATTATAGGATGATTTCCTATATAAATGTATTATATCAAAGAACAATGTAATATAGAATATAATAATATATTGTGTGTTTATTATATCTCTACAATCTATGTTCAAATTTATTTAATGAGATAAACCATTAAATAATATCATTGGATTTATATCAAAATCATCAAGAAATCATTTTAATACCATTTTTACAATATACAAGAGTTTTTATAAATTAAACCTCAACTCAATTAGATCAAGGAAAATATTGTATTAAAGGATTTAATTAAGCCAAAAAACTTAAAATATCATAATTAATAATAATATCATAAATTTAATTCCAACTAATCCATAATTTAAAAATAAACATCCTATCATAGAGACAAACAAAAAAGTACAACAAAAACTAATGTACTTTGAGATAGACAATTTTTTTATGCAATCAATACAAAACAAGATTTTCCCTTGTAGAAACCAATCTAAGTAAGTACTAAAAATGTAGTTTCAAGGAGTTTAACTAAATCACATAGCCTTAGATAATTCCCCCATCCCCATTAATATCCAAAAAATCCCAAATATATTTTCAACTCAAATATCATTTAATTAACATTTTTTTGTAGTATGCAAATATTTATCCTCAAAATCAAACCCTAGATCAATTAATCCACCAAAATGTAGTGTTTAGGGATTCAATTAACTATAAAACCTAACATAAATATGTTGAAATTAAAAGGAAGTACAATTTTATCAAGAACACCAAAATTGATTATCATCCATTCATTGCAAAATACAACATTTCTCCTTGAAAACTAAACCCTATCTCAATTAAGCATTGAAAATTCTAGTGTCTAGGTATTCAAGGAAGTGACATTACCTTCATATAAACAAGTAAAATTCTTTCATTAACACATTTTTTTATAACATTCAACATAGTACACGATTTGTACATAGAAAATAGACCCTATCAAAATCAATAAATTTCACCTCAATGCATTGAAATGTTAGTGTCAAGGAGTCTAATTAAACATCAAACTTAAAATAATCCCCATGTACTTACATGAAAGTGCATATTTATTCAAAAAAATAATAACATTTATGAAACACACTTGAGATATAGTGTCGGATTATTCATAAAAACATATTTTTTTATGCTAACAATTTTTTGTTGCATACAAGATCTCTAGATATTAACACCTAACTTTATCCTCAAAAACTAAAACCTAGATCAATCAAGCCCCAAAAATCAATTTTAATCAATATAATTAAACCACATAGGTTAAAAAAATCCCAAACTTAAGATAATGTGTCAGCTTCTTCAAAATTATCTAATTGAAAAGTTAAATGAATGAAAAATATATATAATTTTTAATGATCCACACAAAGTGCCTATTATAAACACTGCAATGAGTTACTTTTAGATGTTGTAACATTGTATTTTTAAATAGTGTCACCACATAATGCATCATTCTAAAACCCATACTTTTTTTTTAGTTTTTTAATAGGCCAACAAGCCAAAATTTATAAGCAATTCATAGTTTCCCAAAGTTGAAACCAAAAAATCATGCAAATCTATCAACATTGAATTGCTACCAAGTGTGATAAAGAGACCTACCATGTGAAGATCATTCATAATTTCCCAAAGTTGAAACCAAAAAATAGTGCAAATTTATCAGAATGTATTGATGCCAAGTGTGATAAAGAGACCTTCCATGCAAAAATCATTATAGAATTTTTTTCTAGAAAGATATTTCTATATCAATCAAGATTAGAGTTCAAATGTCACTATAATTATTATATGTCAATAAATAAACCATCCAATTCAAAATAATCCAAATAATAAGCTACATCAACCCAATATCAATCATCTTAAAATATAATATTTCCTACAACAAATTATTATTTATGGAACTTAATTAACATTACAACATTGAAAATACAACCACCATAGAAGTTACATAAAATCAATCCTCTTCCTCAATAACCTTAGTAACCAAGTCCCTAATCCCATCTAGGGACACTTATACAATAGTAATAAGTGAGTAAAACTCTTCCTTGGAATCTTCTTTAAGATTGTGTTTCCCAAAGATTCAAACCCTAACCCTTTAAACATGTTCCTAATGCCCCTACTCCACATGACTTTGTTCAACTTCACATTGAATCTCACATCAGTTATCTCCATGGCCTTCTAGGAAAATTATTGATCTCCCTTCGGTCCATTTTTGTAAAAGTATTGCAAAAAAAACACTGATAAAGATAATGGAGAGAAACCTAAAAATAAAAATAAACATAATGATTCATTTATATTTTCAAGACTTTTTTCAAAATGGCTATTTGAGATTTGTTTAGATTTTACTATTATTAAATTGATCTAAGAAAAATTAATTATCATATGATGGAAAAAAAATATAACACAAAAAACTAAAGATCCTAGCCATGAGTGCATTTTGATGGTGTACTCCATAGTTACAACCTTTTCTATGTGGCTCTTGCCCTTCTCAACCATTTTTCTCTTCCCTTCTTGGCCCGTCCAATATCCAGATGTTACTACATAGAGCTTTAGCAATCTAAAACCCTAGATAAAATAAAATTAGGTCATTAAACCCCTTTCACCACCTTCACAGGGTTGTTTCTTCAAAGTTGGTATAGTTGATGATAGTAAATAATAAACCATATTATGCACACAGTATATAGACAACAAAAATGGAGATGATGGAAAGATTTTTGTGTTGTTGCCATTAATTTTATTGATTTATGGATAATTTACATTGATACCCATATAATGAACAAAGAGGTTGTGTATAACTTCATTCATTGGTAAACATTGATCCAAGACACATCTACACTTACCATCTATCACAAGATAAAAATTATTTTAAATCATTTAATGTGTATTAATTAACATTAAACACTATTGTTAACACTAATTATTATTTAGACAAAAAAGGCTCGATCTTCACCATAAGATGCCTTTGATGTAAATTATTAAAATCATTGTGATGTTTGATCTTATGAATAAAATAATTGATAAAAGATGTCTAAAAAGGTGGAAATCCATAAATAATCATAGGATTAAATGAGATATACACTACTAAAACTTTTGAGTTTTGTTTAAAAAAATAGTTCTAAGATTTTTAGATACAAAAGATTAGGTGATCAATGAACAAATGACGATGAACATTTTTCAAATTGACTCAAATACTATGATCGTTTGAAGCATTATATAAACTAAAAAGTATAGTTAAATTTAAAAAATAAGATATTGCAGATACTATGTAATTTATTAAGAACATTCAAAATAAAATAGGTGTTAAATTAAAAAAATAAGATATTGCAGATACTATGTAATTTATTAGAAACATTCAAAATAAAATAGAAGGTGAACCAAAATTAATTAAGGATAGATTTACACTTTTTCATAAAAAAATTCCTCCCTTTCCTCTTAATAATACTCTATACATTATACACATTTGAAGGTGTATACATCATAGTAAATATATGTTTAATTATATATATCAAATGTATTAAATTTGACAATGATAATTTTGAAGTCAATGCCTACAATAAGCAACACAAACACAATATTCCATTTCCCTACAAATCTGCATCAAACATAGTATTTAAGTTTAGATGGACTGCTATGTGTCCCTCTACAATTAAGACATTGAAATAATATAAGAGAAGATTTAAAATATATAAAATATTATAATTAAGTGATATAGTTTTATTAATCTCTACATTAAAGTTGGGAATCTTGATAAGAATTCATGCAATGCATTCATGACAATTTTTTTCTTCCTTCTTTCTCTAAGGAGGTTCTTGAAGAGGATTGCCTAAATGAGGGGTATTCTCCCATTCCACTATAAATTTAAGTGCAGCTGCCTTCATCCTCCCTTAAATAAGACTCTTATTATAAACTCAATTATGGTTTAGTAGTAGAGTAGTTATTTGTAAATGCTATGCTTTTATCCTCCGCTCCCCCCTCCCCCCTCCCCCCATATTCACTTACCCTTCCTCCACTCCTTGGATTTCCCCCTTCATGATGCCCCCTCCTATGTCTTCCCCCTTTCTCTTGATGAATTCATTTTACCTAAATGTGTTGTAAAAATAAAAACTGATGTTAGAACCACCATAAATAACAAAGGTAGATGTTTTGAGGCAAAAACACTGAGATCTAAGGTAGAAGCATTGGTGACAAAAGGATCCCAATAGACTATGGAGGCTCTTCTTTCAAGGAGAGATATAAGATAGGCCCTTTCTTATGAATGAACTATGCCACCCTTCTTATTGGGCTCATTTTGGTTGACTTTTGTTGTTTTATTTTTTTATTTTATTCTCCTCATCAATTTTGTTGAAGTCTTACTGAAGGTTATATTCTCCTCTTTTAGATTGGTTGTTGCTTATTAGTTGAATTCTAAAGGTCTGTTGCCTTATTTTTATCTCATTTATAAATGACTTAATGGGATGTGTATTTTCACCTTAGTTGATATTATTTCCTTTTATCATTTTCATGCCTACTTTTTAGTAGGGACTAGGCCCCCTTTTGTGTCCCAGAGCTGGTTCATAGCTCAAGCCAAAAGTGTTTACCCTTTCAAATAAAAATATCTACATTAAATGATTTTTTAGCCTAGTAATAAGAGGGTATCTAAAATATTAAACTTCCATTAATTAGATATAATTTTTTTATTGGATGAGTATTAAAGTTTTCCTTAAGAATTAATGTCCTTATCTAGTCAATTGTTATTGGTGGATCAGTCTTTGTCCATATAGATATTACTTTGATATCATTAATATATAAAAAAATACCTAATGTGTGCATCTCAATATAAAATAATAGTTTATATGTATGTGTAGATATGTTAGAATATATCTTTATGGTGTTATCATTGTAATATCATCATTCAATTTAATATAACTAAGAAACAAAAAAATGGGTACCATTACAACTTAAATCATACAAGATAAAATAATAAAGTATATATTTGTATTTATGAAAATTCTAAAACTATAAGAATAACTTAGGAATTATACATCATGCTAAAATAAGACATAAAAATAATTCTTTTGAATTATGGTTTAGGAACTCGAAAGTTTCCAAAACACTAAATGTAACATCTTATTTCTAGAAGGAATAATTAACTATGACCTTACAAATATAAATTTTGTTCTATTCTCAAATAAATCATTATTTTTTTAATTATAACTCCCCTTCATAAGATACTCCAAAATGTGCATAAATACTATTTTTAAATTATATATCACCTCAATATTATACACTTGACAAATACATATCATGGATATACCTTCAACTTCTAATCCTGTCATGATGCTAAAAGGATCACATACACTATCTCTTTATACCTAATTGTTTATCTCTTAGTCTGAGAAATATAATTTTGATGACCTAGGCCTTCTATCTTTTCTAGAATGATATAAACATGCTTATCTTCCAAATCTCCAAGTTTTGGCCATGCACCTATTTTTTAACTGCTTGAACACTTGTGTCATGGTTAGACACCTAGGTCGACACAAGTGTCATATTCTAACACAAGTGACTAATGCCCTAAAGTCATCCAATTTATAAATGAAACATATACCTATGGTCATCTTAAGTTCTTTCATGTGAGATATTCACCAAATACATTTCTATAAATATAAGAATCAATCCTCACTCATCCTTCACCTAACATAAACCAAAAAACACTCAATCAATCACTTAAGTGAGAAAAGATTCCCTATTTTATTTTATTTCCATATTAGTCATAGGGAAAATATATCTATAGGTCTAAATAATTGACAAAACACTCCATGAAACACATTTGGCAAGTTAAAAGCTAGGTAACTCTATTTACTTGCTTATCACATTGTATGATTCACATACAAACCAACACATAGGGGAACATTACATAAGTCTAAGGTCCACTTCTGAGTATTGCCTATGTAGGTAGTGCTCACTAATAAATGGGTCTTTGGGGTATCTCCACACCATGTGTCCACTAACCCATTTTTCTCACAAACACTATGAAGATGAAAAACTAGGGTTTTTTCTACTTGACACGGAGTGACAATCCATGACTAAGATTTGAATGCAATAAAGTGAAGGAAACACAAAAATAGAAACATTTAGGTGGTCACATCCATTTTTAATAGGTATTTTGTACTAGACACTTATGCTATAGTTAGACATTAGCATCCACATAATCATCCTAAGTTAATGCAAGTGTCCATAGCTATAAAGGTATATTTTATAGAATTAGGTCATTGATCTAGAATCTAGATTTAATCTACTTTCTATCTATTCTAGATACATATATGTATTATCATTAGAACTAGATAAGTATCTTATTCTCATTATCATTGAAATATCTAGCATAGATGTACTTTCCTTTTTATCACATCTCAATATAATAAATCTAGTATATGTTTATTTAAGTTTTGAAATTAATTGGCCTACTATAGAGATAAATTAACATCCTCGTGCCCTAGGCTATCTTTACCCATTTAACCCTACATTCTCCATATTTATATTTTAGGTTTAAAAATTTGGTGAACATAATTCATATGAATTCAATATTTTTCTAATTCCTAGTATTTTAATTTGTTGTTCAAAATCCTACAATTTTTAATTTGTAACGCATAGAAAATAGTAATGAAAAAACTCATTTTCAAATGGAAGATAAAGAGGCATTTATCCCTCATCTCAATAATAAAAGGAGATTAATAGATGTATTTTTTTATGTTAAAAGAGATTAAATCTTTAAAAATGATAAGGATAAGGCTTCTTCACCTAGTGATGGTGAATCCTTAGCGGGTATTGTAACTGATTCCACACCAATCAATTACCTACATCTAGTGGAAACATGGATTATGTCTTCTAACCTTTGTTCCCTAAAACTACTATTAATGCATCTACCATGATGGTATTGAATCATTCAACTCATATACCGGTTTCAATTCCTATATCTACCCAACCTAGGGGTACAAACCTCCTTTAGTGACTCCTCAAATATCCAACCTAAAAGACCAAGAGGTTCAAGATATTTTCCAAACTATAAAACATTTACAAACTAAGTTACAAATATTGAACAAAATTCTATGGAATCTCCTTATGTTATTGATTTATAAGAGGTGTTGCATAATTTTATTTCACTAGAGATATCTTTTCACCCCTTTCCAATTGATTTTGTTGCACATAAGTTCACATTTTATGATGGCAAGGGTGATAGTGAACAACATATTTGATATTAAATTCAACATGCTTTGATTATGCCTCTAATGATAAACTTTTGACCAAACTATATCCAAGGAGCTTAAAATACTAGGGTTTAAGGTGGTTCTATGATTTACCAACTCAATCAGTAAATGCCTTCAAACCCCTTGTGGATAATTTTTTGGCACACTTTTTCATTAACATTATCAAAAAGGTTTGTTTTGCCCAAATTTAAAAAATCAAACAAGGAACCAATGAACCTATCAATGAATATGTATTAAGGTACAAGAAAATGTTAGCTAAAATGACCAATCCAATGCCAAATAAAGAGTTAATGATATTTTAAATCTAAGTTTGCTTGTTCCATTACATGAGGCCCTTTTTTAAAAAAATTAAATCTTTCGATGACTTATGCCACAATATTTGTGACTGTGAAATGAAACTGATCTCATTGAACAAACTTAAGTATGTATAAAACACATTGACTACATCTACATCCAATACCAAGTTTACTATCAAACCAATTTATAAGATAAAACCTCCTAAGCCTAAAATTAAACAACCACCATGGTTAATATAGTCTCACATAAACCTAATTAGTTTGTGTTATCTAATGCACCTTGGAGACATTTTACACACTTACCTAAGCCTTCTACTTCAATACTCCCATGCCTTGTAGAGTGTCACCTCATATCTCTCACTCATCCTATAGAGGTTGATATGAGTAGACCTATACCCAAAGGGTATGATGCAGATGCTTATTGGACTATCACCAAGGCCCTGATCATTCTATGAATAGATGTTTTACCTTGCAGCATAAGATCCAAGACCTCATTTATGACCAAAATATTACATTTGATGCTACTCCAAATAAATCAGGTTCATAAAGTGGTGAGAACCACAAGTAGAAAATATTCAATAATCACTTGAAAGACCATTCTAAGAAATATTCAAAAGTATAAATGACATATAATTCACATCCTCTTCCATCACATTATGAACACTCATTATATGGTATAATTGGTACCTATATGTGGCATACACCTCCTATGATTTAGAGACCTATTATTTTTTATGGCAATGAGATTAGGGATGATGACTCAGATCTTCATTCATTATCCATTTGCACATACCTTAATCACCAACATATACATAGTATTATACTTAAAAATGGTGAAAAAGAGAATGTTTGTACCTTGACATTACTTATGCATATGGTTTATGAAAATAATGATTTACATCCTTTGACTAAATCGATTAGAGCATTTAATAGGACCTCACAACAGGTTTTTGATGAGATTGACTTACCTTTATAGGTGGGTCCTGCACATGTTATAAGTACCTTCTCAGTTATATCTTCCATATGTGTCTTTGATATGATATTGGGGTGACCTTAGATAAATATACTTAGAGAAATATCTTCTATGGTGCATGGGTGTGTTAAATACATTCATTTCAATTAGGTAATTATAGTTTCAATAATTCCATATGAACATCATATTGAGCAAGATAAATTTATACATAGGCAATTAGTTATCAAATCTACTAAGGTTAATCATCTATAAAAGGGTAAGTAACAAGCAATCCCCTTTACCAGGTAACCAATACTTGAGATACCATTGCATCAAAGATCCACAGTGGATTCCATGGAATCTTCATCTACTACACACCTCACTTGTTCCTATTACTGTTATTCAAAATAAATTATAGACCATTCCATGATGGGTTCCATGAACCCCTATTACTATTTCTTCATGATCACAAAGTCCTATTAAACATAAATCATGACACATTATTTAATAATAGATATTTCACCTATACATGCTCCTTGGTAGTACCACTAGTTTATTATACCAGGTTCTCAGTGGAGAGATACCTATGAGCATCCATTGGATGAGATCATAGGATAGTTCTTTCTTTGTAAAAAATATCAAAAATACCAAAAAGTTAAAGAAACTTCAAAAATCTGAAATTATGTTCAACATTTACATGTCTTATTATCTCTTTGTAATATATGTTGTTGTTTCTATGTTGGTAGATGGCATATCATTTATTTTTATATACACATGTGTTTCACACATCTTTTGCATGTGGTTTAGGCATACACAAATAAATAATCTATGTACTTTTGGATGTTGGGCCTTCCATCTAATCATGTCATGTGCACATTGGGGGTATCCACTTCTTTGATCACCATACATATAAATTAAATCATTTTATGGCCATTTTACATTATCATGTTTGATTTTATGTTCTTAAATATTCCTTTATCCATGCTTATATCTTTTATAGTGTACTTGATATGCTATGTGCTTAACATTTTATGCTAACACATATGATCCAAGGGCTAGTAGTTTATGTTTATGTTGGTTGTTTATGATCTTATTCATGTACTTCCTTGAGTGTCTTGCCTTGTTATTGTCTTAATTTTTTGAACATTTGAATATGCTTCATTATTTTCATCCACCATGCTTTTGTTTTCCTTTTTGAGATTTAAATATGTCATTATTTATTGTATGTTGAAATTTGAATATGTCATTTCTTACTTTGTGGACATTTGAATAAGTTGTTTCCCTTTGATTATGCAGAATTTGAACATGCCCCTTGTTTGAGGTCTCCTTGGACCATTATATTTTGATTTTATTTTGATTAATATTGTATGTGTTTGATTACTTATTGAGATTATATTGTTAATATCTAGACATTTCCATGATCTACATCATACATATTTGGACTTGATTTGATCACTTTATACACATAATATTTTCAACTTTTATAAAATATTGATGCTTTACATCTTACAGGAACATGTTGAGACTCAATCTCTTTGAGTGCATGCCCTAAAGGGTGCATCGAGAAAGGGGTGGTTAGACCTTTGGTGTTTCATAGGATTATTTTCCCTTATTTACACATTATTTACAATCCAAATAGATCTTAAAACCATTACCTAAGCTATTAATCCTCTATTGCACACTCCTCTAGTCTTTTTCCTCTTTCCATCCTTCTTTTTCTCACCTTGATCCCCTTTCACCATTTGACTGTACTAGGTTGACTGGGTCAACCCTATATAGTTTTCAACCTCTAATTATTGTATAAGGTTGACTAGGTCAACCTTGTAACTTTTTTGGGTATTTTTATTTTAGAGCTTTGTTATCCCTTCAGTCGACCTAGCTTAAGACCTAGTGATTTACCTCCCAAAAATATACAAGTTTGATTGGGTCGACCCTATACAATTGACATATTCAAAAGTATTTAGGGTGATATACACCTATAAATAAAATATCATTTCATAATTATTTCAATATGAAATCAAGAGTTATTATTCACTTGTGCTTCTTTACAATCTACTCTTCCACCATTCTACCTAAGGAGTCTTAGCTTAGGGTTTCTACTTAGATAATATAGTCTTGTGGATAAGTCTTGGATGCTTTGGCCTTTCTATTTATCCTTATAAACCACAACAACCTATTTCAAATCACCTTTGGACAAGGAATAGATTGAGTCTTGATGGGTTCACATTTAGGTAAGTATATTCTAACTTTGTTCTCCGCTCTTTTAATAGATAGAATTAGCATAAGTATTGGTTCAAATAATATTACTCTTCATATTCTATGTATTGGGGTCTTAATGATACTTAGATTAATTAAGATTCTCATATACATGTTTGGATTGTTTTATTAACCCCTCATATTATGACACAAGCTTTAGTGTACACTAGATTATATTTACTTTCTTAGATATAGAGTGAACATTAAACTTAGGACTCTTTTAGGGTTGTTGTATGATTATTTTAGATTTTAGGCTTTAGAACCCTTCCTATCATGGTGTATTATGAATTTTATCCCCTAATAGGGTCTATTGGATCCCCATATTGGTCATTGTTCCCACTTAACAAATGTATTCCAATCAAAAGTATAGGTATGCTCTATCTTCTTTGAGCTAAGATTGATTTATAAACATAATGCATTTTTGATTACATACATTCAAGTGAACCTAATATGAAATAAACCTTGCAAGATTTTTTCACCTTAGTTCACTATTTTTCATTATTCTTTTAATCATATATTTACCATATTGGATCGACTCTATCAACCCAACTCTAATTTATATTTGTAGGATTTCAAGTTCAGGCTACTAGATCGACCATATTGAACTAGTATAGTTTTTTAGATTTTTAGACATCCCATACATACTAATAAGTAAGCCTAGTTGACCCTATACATTTTTAGGCACTCTACAACAAGTTTCTATAAAGCTTGATTGACCCGATCGACCTAGTTAGCAGAATTTGCAAGCATATATCAAGGTTCTTAAAGAATAATCTTCATTATATACATCTCTAATCTACCCAGGTTCATTTTTATCTCTCTATCTCTTTATTTATAGTATTTCCTTTTAAATTTTGCAATATTTAAAACTCCCCCTACATAGTCAACTAGATCAAACCTATCGACCTAGTTATGTGTTATGCATGCTATCTGAATAACTAAGTTGACTCTATCGATCTTGTTCATTTTTAGACCTTGCTTCTATAGTATAGGATCAACCTTGTTGACTTTGTTTTATATTGTATTCATACACTATTGACTATATCAATATTGTACCTTATTTTAAAGTTGGAATTAACCTTATATGCTAGTAATTAACTCACACTTTATTTTCTTGTTGCTTTCATGCTTAAAATAGGTCACATAGCTTAATTAGGTGGTTTTAAATTAATAATTTAGTTTCACTATTTTATATTATATGCACACATGACCAAATAAAAAAATATAAACAAACATTTTAACATTTGTCTACCCAAGGCCAACCTACTTGGATTTAATCACTAAGGGGGAAGTTGACTTGATGTTTTGATCAAGTATAAAGCATGGTTAATGGTATATTTTGGCTAATAACCTAACACCCTTATCACTGTGATGTGTGAAGTGAGGGTGTATGCCCCAATACCAAGAATGTATCATTACCACTATAGATCCCTTTCAATGTAAACTACTTGAAACCATCCTTAGATTGCTTTCTAGCTCCTCGCTTATATCCAACTTCCCATCACATTTAAAATCATATCTTAATAATCTAATAAACATTTAGGTTGACCAATTAATTAGCTATTTACTTTCCAATTTTATTTCTTGTACTTTGCTCAAGTATTTTGTATAGCAAAAACTTTCATTAGCTAGTATAGGTACAAGGTTTTGTGCTGTGTGATTCAATTATATTGGCCAACATTGATCCAATTAACTGTTTATTTCCCTTCAGTTATTTATTTTCAAATTACTTTCAAAAAGTATCTTGTTTTAATTCATAATTTGTTATAGGTTTGTTTATTTTACCTATCTTTTTTACTAGGTTGACTTAGTCGAACATGTACCTTTTTCTAGCTTTTGTCCATTATACTAGGTCAACCCTATCAACTTTGTATAGTTTTCAGACCCTATTTTCTCTACTAGGTTGACCCAGTTGACCTTGTACTCCTTTTTACCTTCCCTGTTTATCAATTTAATTATTTATTTTTCCTTCTTTACATTGTATTCATCTCTCTTTAGTCATAATGAAGTCTCCTATCAAAATGTTCTTAGATAGATTTAATCCATTTAGATACTATATGGAATGTTCATTTCTCCCTCTCTTTTCCTCCCAAGATCACCATCACTCTTGGGGTACCTCTTTTCCTTCATCCATGAACTGTAATATGGTGCAAATAAGACCTCGAGATGAAGTTGATGGATCTAATCCTTTCTATACTTACCAAGAAACTTCTCATATTTAAAATCTTAAAATTAATGTGGGTGTAATTGATACAAGTTTACTTAATAATCCAACTAATTCAAAATTAATAACACCAACCAAATGATGCAACTTCAACAACATTTAATTAATGTGGCTAATCAACCTTGAACTATCCATCCTCAAGCTAATCCTAATTACATTCCTCCACCTCTTCAAGATGCCTCAGGTAATGTTAGTCCTCAACCCATAATGAATAACAAGATGCTTCAAACCATTCAAAATGATCTTTTATCTCCCTTCATTGTATCCATTTATATTGGTAACATATCTCCAACTATCAAATATGGTGGGACTAAAGACTTTGACTCATTTCTCAAATCTTTTGGCAATGTTTATAAAGAATGGATCCAAACTAATACCTTCATCACAACTAAACTCTTAGTGAAAACCTTCACTGGTGATGTATTAAAATGGTATAATAAACTTCCCTAACATTATATTTGGTAACTTGAATATTTGGTTAGAGAGTTTCAACATAATGATCTTCTCGAAAATTGTCTTAGCCACTTCATCAATGCTAAGCGATCTCCCACTGAATCAGCTCATGAATTTATTAAAAGATGGAAATCATTGGCCCATAAATATGACCATAACATGATTAATGATAACTTATTCAAACTCTTCATCACTTTGTTGACTCCCACTCTCTAATATAAGGTTCAAACATTTACTCCCCAAACACTTAATGAAGCTCTTGATCAAGCTAAATGCCAAGACTTTATTATGAAGCAATTCAAACCTAATCCTAAAATTCTTAATATATATTTAAAAGCATATAATTATATAATTATTAATACTCCACAAAAAACCAAGAGTTTCTAAAATGATATTCCTTCACCTTCTCATACACCTCTTTCGATTTAGCAAATGAAATAATTTTTATCACCCTCAAAACCTTTCATCTATCATAATGCTCCTCCTAAATGGTATGTCCCTAATCTATTTTGTTGTTTCCATTATTACATTGGGAATTCTAATGAATCTTTTATAGGGATCACTAAATTTGATGTCTCCTATATGCATGGTGATTCATTCAATCATGAAGTTGTGATCAATCTTCATCATCAAGATTACACCACTGATTCTCCAAAATGACAAAATTCCAAATCTTTTATCTCTAATAACCAAAAAAAATCTTAAAATAATAAATAAAATACCAAATATGTTTGTGCCATTGATGCCAATTATGACCAATATTTTAACAATTATCAATATGTCAACACTACTAAGGTCAACTACCATCACAATCTGACTCATAAAGATCCCTTTACCAAGATTAAAAAACCATATTTTGAAGAACAAATTCTTAAAGATATTACCACCACTAATCTTGATTAAAAAGCTAAAGAGGAACTATCTCCTCCTTCTGATCCTCCAATTACAACTATTCCTACAAAAACTAGTTTACCTCCTAAACCTTATGTTAGTTATTCTAAGTCTCATTGGAACTTTATTGAAAAACTCAACTCTATGCCTTGTAAGATTCCACTTATGGAGTTGGTTCATACTTCTCACTATCATCATAAATTCCTTATGCAATATCTCCAAGAAATTGATTATCTATACTCCGTACATGAAGAACCACCTTCTATTGAATCCTAACCTACTAACGTGAATACCATTGAAACTATGTGTCCTTTTTCCAAGCCTTTATTAAATTCCTTGAAGAGGACATGATCAATGATGAAATTATCTTTCATGTTGATGATCTAACAATTTTCATCAAAGTAGCCATTAATACCACTCATATCTAAAAAGTTCTAGTTGATGAAGGTTCTGGTATTAATGTAACATCTTTATAGCTCATCCAACAACTCAGTTATAACAAGGATCATCCCAAGCAAACCCATCTTACTTGTCATGGTTTTGATAAGTCTAATCAAATGCTACTTAGTTATATTTGGCTTTCATTAACCATTGGACCTAATATTGCTTGAACTAAGCTTATGGTCCTTGACTTACCCCTATCTTACAACATACTCCTTGGTCATCCATGGATTCATCGAATGAGGGCCATTGCTTCTTCCAATAGTCAATGTATTAAACTATTATATAATGAAAAATGGTATAAACATGAAGCTGATCCCAACCCATGGAGCATTCAACTTTCCAATTCTAAAACATAATATTATATTCCTACTATTCCTATGATCAATAGTGCTCCTTTACTCGATTTCATCAACATGAATCCTAATTTACAAGTTACTCTTGCAGATTTCGATGATGATGAACCCAATGATTTGCAACATATTTGAAATACTACCAAGTTACCTCCCTACATTTTTCAATGGCTTCCTCCTTTTCTATTACCTAGGGATCATATTATTCCTCTCATTGATGAGATTACTAATTTTCCCCCTCCATGCAATACTTAGGAGCCTTGTTTACCTGAAGATGCCTTCACTTGCAATGATTTTAGAGTGGCCAAATTATTTCAAGATCCTCTCATCATGTCTCCTCATACATTTATTAATGTCAAGATTTCACCCTCTAAAACTCCCCCTAATTCTCAAGCATGTATAATTTCTCCCACATACGATGATAAATATATAATGACCCAAGCTCAATCTAGAGACTTGGATGTCCAAAATTATTAGAAAACCTTAGCCCAAATTCATGCTTTTGATTGGGACATTCATACCATTTCTATGGATCATACCTTAGATCTTGAGGGTCATGTGCCTCCTACCAATTCTCCTCTTATTGATACTCCTTAGTTGGTATAGAAAAGTATACCTTCCAAACCTCCAAAAATTTCTACATCTCCTTTACCACTTATTGATCTAATCATTACCTATGATCCTTCTCCCATCACATAACCCATTAATATTCCAACCCCTTCTAATCCATCTACTTCTACTCTTGAAATTACACTAGATGCTAAGGTAGCCAATGTTCATTAGATAAAATCTAAGTATGATCACCATTGAAATCAAATTCTAGATCTTGAAGTAGATGTCAAGTATTATGGTCCTCTTCCTAAATTGCCTAGTGATGAAGCTATCCTTGAGTTAATTTATTTATGAGAATCTCAACTTCCTCGATAACATCATAAACTTGGAAATTTTAAGACAAACTCTTTGTTTCAACAACTTCATTGCTCATATTGATCCTAAAACAACTCCAGTTTATGCCTTACCTAATGCACCATACCACTATCAAGATGATAATGTCATGCTTATTGAATAAACCACTTGTATCAAATATGGTACTCCATCTTATCCTTGACTAATTACTATCTCTAATGAACTCTCACCTACCAAACATGATAATTTTAGCTTATTATTTGATAAATATCATGAGACTTTCACTTGGTCCTATAAGGACATGCTTGGTATTGACACTAGCATTATGGTGCATAATATCATTATTATCATGATACCAATCCTATGCATAAAAAATAAATAAAATTTCCACTTTATGTCATAAAGAAATCATCAAATTACTTGATGCTAAATATAACAAACCATTGGATTATTTTGAATGGGTTTTCAACATTGTTCCCATTCAAAATAAATTCACTATCGTCATTCACATTTATATTTATTTCTATAATCTTAATCTTGCTTGTCCCAAGGACAACTTCCCTTTACCTTTAATAGATGCCATTGTTGATTCCATGGATAGATATGAAATGTTATCTCTTGTGGATGGTTTCTTTGAATACAATTAGATCTACATTACCCTTGAGGACCAACATAAGACAACTTTCACCATATAATGAGGCACCTATTGCTATGTCAAAATGCCTTTCAGCCTCAAAAATGTAGGAACTACTTACCAACGAGTAATGAATCACATATTACATGATCTCATCCATAAAAAAATTGAAACCTATGTGGATGATATCATTTCTAGATCCAAAAATCATAAGAATCATCTTTATGATCTTACTATCATCTTTGACCATCTTTTTAACTATAAAGTTAGACTTAATCCTTACAAATGTGTCTTTGGAGTCACATCTAGAAAGTTGGTAGGGTTCTTAGTCTCTCTCTTTGGTATCGATGTTGACCCTACCAAAATTAGTACTATCATCAACATGCCCATTCCTCATTCTATTCCTGACATTCATACTTATTGAAGCAAACTTGGGGCAATTATATGATTCATTCCCAAAATTGCATATTGAATTCACTCTATCAATTCACTTCTCAAGAAAGGTACTACTTTAAAATGGATGTATCCATGTCAAAAAGCCTTTGATAACATGAAATAGTCATTACTTCATCCACCCACACTTTATCTTCCTTCCAATGATAAACATTTGATTCTATTTACTTCTTCCACACATATTTTAGTTGGGACAATGCTTGCCCAACAAGATGATAGGGAAGAGAGTATGTTATCTTCTACATTAGTTGAGGCCCTATCAATTATGAGACATGTTATACCAAAGTTGAGCGTGATTACCTTACCATATATTTCATAACTCAAAAGCTTCACCACTACATGCTTTACCAAACTACTTATGTCATTGTTCATTATAACACCCTTCATCATTTATTCCTAGAGAAAGAATTGGTAAATAGATGGTCCTCTTTATGTAATTTGATCTCTACATCATCACTCAAAAATTTATAAAATGGAAAATCATAGTTGATCAACTTGTTGCAACTCCCATACCAGCCACTTCTTCTCTTCAAGATAATCTTTTAGATGATAATATCCTTCACATCAAAGATCTTAATCAATCTATTTCTCTCAAAGATTATTTTCATAGTTTTATTTTTGATCTTAAAGCCAATAATCTTGATGAATCCACTACTACCTCTGGTACTACTAAACCAAAAGTAGTTATTGAGGAGCTTCCTAAAATTAATGTCAACTTGCATGAGGATACGTGGACCCTTCACTTTGATGGTGCCAAATGCCTTTAAGGAGTTGGGGTAGGTTGCATTCTCACAAATCCTCTTGGAAAGATCATTCCTTTATCTTTTTGCTTCACCTTTGATGTCACCAACAATATGGCCAAATATGAATCTCTCATTTTAGGCATGCGAGCTGATCTTGACTTAGACATTCAATACCTTCATGCTTTAGGTGATTCTCAGCTTATTTACTGCTAAGTTAGTGGTGATTATAAATGTAAAAGTGAGAACCTATTAACATATCATCAAATTACAACTACTCTTGCTAATAATTTCATATATTTCACTATTGAGCCTATACTTAGAGATCAAAATTCCATTGTTGATTCTCATCTCTTCAACATCTCTCTTTCATCCACACCAAGTCCTTTTTTATCCTAATTTTATTATACAAATAATAAAATATCCATCCTCTACTCAACCACTAGATTCGATTATCTATCATATCAAGGTTTTTACCATTTGACAAAGCCCAAGGTACCAAAACAACATTCAATTCTTGGAACATCAAACTTATCCTCCTAATTTAGACTCTCGTGAAAAGACATGTATTTATAAACAAGCTTTCAAGTATATATTTTGACACAAAATCCTTTATTATCACAAGATAGGGTACCTTGCTCCATTATGTTATGCAAGATGAGGTCCCTCCTCTTCTTAAACAAACAAATGGGGGCATTTATGGTGGCTACTATAGCAGACATGATACAGCCCACAAATGCCTATGTATGGGTTAATTTTAGCCTACTCTTGAAAAGGATGCAATAAAATATGCTAAAAAGTGTAATCCTTACTAGCTTCATGATGATCAAATTCATTCACCTCCAATTGAATTTCAAACTATCGAATCTCTTTGGCCATTTTACACACAGAGATTTGACCTCATTGGTAAACTACTTTGCTCCCAAGATGGGTATGACTTTATCATCACTGCTACCAAATATTTTACAAAATGGGTTGAAGCCATGCCTCTTTTTAATGCCACTGGTCCTACCATTTCCAAATTTATTCTTAATCAAATCATATTCCACTTTGGTGTTCCCCATACCATCATTTTAGACAATGGTGGTAATTTCAAAAATAAACATGTTAAACAACTTTGAAATAAATTCAATATTAATCACAAATTTTCCATGCCTTATCATCCATAATGCAATGGCCAAGTTGAGGCCACTAATAAAATTATCAACAAAATTCTCCAAAAGACAATTTATAAAGCCCACATAGATTGACATCTTCATATTTACCTTACACTTTGGGCTTATCAGACCAACATTCATACTACCACTAGAGCAACTCCATTTTTGATAGTCTATGGTTATGCATCATTTCTTCCTTTAGAAGTTGAGATTCCCTCTCTTTGTATATCTCTTCATGGTATTGTTTTTTATGAAGAATTACGTGAAGCTTGTATTCATGCCCTTGATTTACTTAATGAACACCATCTTTCTACCTTATAACGTAACCACCAATACAAGTCTCACATTGTTAGATAACATAAAAACATGTTAAAGTCCACACATTCAATGTTAGTGATATTATTCTTAAATTAGACTACACCCATGATGAAGAAGGTAAATATGCCCAAAAATAGTGGGGCTCATATTTATTCAAAGATATTCTTAGTCCAAGCATCTACCACCTTTAAACCAATAAAGGCCATATTTTCAAAGATCCCACCAATACATAATTTCTAAAAAAATACTTTGCCTAAAACATTTCCTTCTTTTCACTGATTTCTATTTACATCTATCTAACACTTTTTATAGGTTACTTGTAGGGGTCTTTCCCTCTGCAGTAAGTCCCTTCCTTTCACAAACCTTTAGTCCTCCCTTTTAGCCTTTTGTTTTTTTGATGTACCATAGTCTTCTTTATCTTTTTTCATTTTTCTCTTTTCGCACCTCTTAGGTTTTTCTTTTGTGACTTGCTTCATAAGACTGCAGATAGGACCCAACACTCCTCATAAAACTACTATCTTTTTGCTTACCTCACTTTATCTTTCAAGTACTTATTATCACCCTCGTGGGTTTATATTTTATGAAGTTGTAGTGTAAGACCATGGATAGGACATGACCCTCCTCATAAAATTACCATCTTTTCATATTTTTACATCATTTTTCTCAAAATATAGCTTTTGCTTCTTTTGTTAGATAGAGTTTGCAAAAAAAATCTATGTTAGCTTGTTTTTCATTCATTTCACTCATTCTTATGATAAGGAATCACACTTTACTGTCATTGTATCCCTTTTTGCCCTTTGTCACATTTTTTTTGCAAATCGAAGTAATTCAAATTGTTCCATGTGTCATTCTTCTTGATTTCCCCTTTCTTTCACTCTATATTGGATAAAATAAGGTCGAAGTCAAGATAACACTTTTATTTCACCTATATTTAAGTGACTCTTAGACCCCATACTCTTTAAAGTTCTCTTTCTTAATAACATTGTCCCAAGTATTAAAATGAAAGTCATATTTAGCACCCATTTTTTGTTTTTCAACTTTGTATGGAAGAGGAATAGAAGAAAGTATCAAGAAAATTAAAATCTAATACATTTTAATACAAAAGGCAATAATATTCAAAAGGCAACATACAAATATTAAAGGTCAAATCACACCAAAAGATGTGATTACAAGAAAGTCTCTTATCTCCAATCAAAGCTCAAACTACATAGTTGGCCTCACATAGATCCAAGGTCCTTTGGGGTGTGGTAGGCTAGTAGATTGGAATAGGGAAATTCAACAAACTCTATGGTGCTACTTACTTTCTCATGCAAGTACCCAATCTTCATAGTAGATCAACGGCTCTGTAAGGGGTCCTGAATAACAGGGGAAATGTTGTCGGAAGGTAGGTCTATTATAATTTTCATGCATATATCCTTCATGGGATGATTTATATACTTCATTTATTGACTTAAGACTTGTGTGGCTAAGAGAAGCTCTTCAAAGTCCTTAAGGTCGAAAGTCCTCTTATTTCGACTAACCTAATTTGAGTGTCTTGACTTTGATAAATAGTTTCTCTACCATGGTTTTTCATTCATTCTCCCCTCCACCATTTCATTTCCCCCCTTGATAAAATTTTTTTGAATCTAAATCTATTTTCCCTTCTCTTTATTTCCTTTTTTTTCATCTCTTAAAAATATACTATCACTACTTTGTTTCAATTTTATCTATCCTTATAGCGAAACACCATGTTTGAGGAATTATGGATTAATTCAATCTTTTTCAACATGATTTTATAGTTCTAGACTTGTATTACTTTCCCTTTTACCATTTTTCACTATTGTAATATCCTATTATTATAGACACTTTTATTTGTACCCTTTTTCCATTGTTGAGTGAGGTTGGCTTATTACTTCTAACTCATCAATGTTGTTTTCCCTTTCATGTACTTATTTTTTCCATTATTGAGAGAGATAAGGATTGTTACTGATCAGTCATCAATGTTATTTTACTATTTTTTTTCTTCTTTTACCATTGATGTTTTAATCCTTGGTTTGACTTGGTGAGTTTGCCTTTCTTACTCAAGGTTTACTTGGTTGAGTTTTTCAGTCTTTAGTAGCCTTGGATTTTTGGTTACCCAATTTACTCTTGTGTTTGACTTGGTAATTTGGTCTAACATAACACTTGTCACCCCAGCTTGCTAAATTTACCAAGTATGTCTCATCCTCATAACACTAGCTATCTTGGCTTTTCTTGCATTTATTTGTTTTTGATCTTTAGTTTTTTATTCTTGGGTTTATCGAACGTAGTCTATGTGACCTACACAATAAAAAATAACAACACAAAAGACAACCGTATAGTAATAAATGTAAGTCAAGGTACACATTATATTTAATTTTTAGTTATTTTCCTTTTTTGTCATTTACTTTCAGTTATTTTTTCTTTAAAATATTGCAACTTCTTTTTAGCATCAGCATTGTGTGTTACTATGTTCTTTCTTAAAGCACCATCCCCTATTGCACCTTCATGACACATGATGATATTTAAGTGGGACATATGTATACACATAATATTTTCAAATTTTATCAAATACTAATGCTTTACATCTTATAGGAACCCGTCGAGACTCAATCTCTTTGAGTACACACCTTAAGGGGTGCAATAAGAAAGGGGTGGGAAAACATTTGGTGTTTCTTAGGATTGTTGTCCCTTATTTCCACATTATTTATAATCCAACCAGATCTTAAAACCATTACCTAATCTATTAATCCTCCCCTTCATACTCATCCAGTCTTTTTCCTCTTTCCATTCCTCTTTTCCTCACCTTGATCCCCTTTCACTAGTTGACTATACTAGGTCAAGTGGGTCAACCCTATACAATTTTAAGCCTATGATTACTGTATAAGGTTGACTGGTTCAACCCTATACTATTTTTGGGTATTTTTACTTGAGATTTTTATTAGCCATTCGATTGAACTAGCTCAAGACCTAGTGATTTATCTCCCAAAAACATACATGGTTGATTGGGTCGACCCCGTACAACTGACATATTTGAAATTATTTAGGGTGAGATCTGCTTATAAATAAAAGATCATTTCATCAATATTTCAATATGCAATTAATATTTCTTATTCATTCATGCTTCTTTACAATCTTCTCTTCCACCATTCTACTTGTGGAGTCTTATCTTAGGGTTTCTACTTAGAGAATCTAGTCTTGTGGATAAGTCTTGTATGTTTTGGCCTTTCTTAGTTATCCTTACAAACCATAACCTCTTATGAAACCCCTTTGGCCAAGGGAGAGATTGAGTCTCGATGGGTTCACATTCAGATAAGTATATTATAAAAAAATTCTCTTCTCTTTTAGTAGATAGAAGTAGCATAAGTATTGGATTGAATAATATTAAAACTCATATTCCATGTATTAGGGTCTTATTCATACTTAGCTTAATTGAGATTCTCCTCTACATGTTTTGATTATTTTACTAACTCCTCATATTGTGCCAAAAGTTTTGGTGTGCACTAGATTAGATTTACTTTCTTGTTTATTAGATAAAGAGTGAACATTAAACCTATGACTCTTTTAGGGTTGTTATGTGATTGTGTTAGACTGTAGGCTTTGTAACCCTTCCTAGCATGGTGTATTGTGGCAAGTGATGCCCTAATTGGGTCTAATGGATCCCCATATTGGTCATGTTGCCACTTAACAAATGTATTCTCAATTGGAAGTGTAGATATGCTCTATCTTCTCTGATCTAGGATTGATTTATAAAACATGATGCATTTTTGATTGCATATAATCAAATTTTTCATGCTTTAATGATATATCTACCTAAACATGTTCCCTCTATATGTTACATGGTACATTCACAATTTACATGGTAATCTTATCCTTTTGAGGTAAGGTAACTACCAATTTCTACTTTCCCTCACCTAAAAAGGAGGCATATCAATAGGGGCATGCCATATAGGCATGAATTCCAAATTTGATTCACAAATTTAGATTATAGTGGGGGCATGTTATGAAAACATGTTATTCACATTTTTTATAGTCTCAAATTCAATGGGGGCATGTTTTGAAAATATGTTCTCCATACTTATTTAATATGAAACATACCCATATTATAGTAGGGACATATTTTAGAAACATGTACTCCACATTGGCACTTACATCAGTTCTAAGATTCAGATTACAGTGGGGGCATGTTTTAGAAACATGTTCTCCACACACCAATTTTTAGTTTCAATTTATAATGGTAACATGTTTTGGAAAGTTATTTTCCGCACTTACATAGTTTCAAATTAGCCAAATTCACATTTATATGATTTAAATATAGATTTGTGGAAAAATTCTATGCATTATAAAAATTTTATATAAAGTCTCATAATAAAACATATTTAAGGTGCATATGCTATGCAAAAGGCACCTAAATTTCAAAATAAGATCAATTTAAGATTTCAAATGTTTTTAAGAATTGTCATCATCCACTAGGTTGGATTTTTATGGACTATATTAAGTTAATATACAATAGTAGTTGGTTAACTTTTGGTATGGTTGAGGTGTTTAAATCACTCAATCTTACCAAGTTTATAGGTTGGACTTGATTATTATGGATCATTTTCCACATTTTAGAGTTTTGAAGTAGCCAACATTGAGTTAGATGTGCTCAATGAAGTTTGGCATTTATGCTTTTAGCTTGCTCTTTTACCCATGGTCCCTTTTATTTTTTTGGCTAAGTCTCAACTCTTCCTACTAAGGCTATGTGGCATCTTGATGCTCATTATTTATGAAGAGATTACCAACTTGACCAACAATAGAGCTAGTCAAACACATGGAGTCGCAGTGCTTGCTCAGGGTAGGTTTCTTTTGTCAGGACTTCAAGTAGTGCCATTAGTCAAGGGGAGTGGATCCCCTTTCTATAAAAAACATTTTAGGGATAGTTTTAGAGTTAGAGATGTGTTACCACCATGCTTATTCTAAATGTCATGGCCATTATAAGGTGTTGCAGTTATACCATATCCAAGATTTTGAAAACCAACAGCATTCATGAGTTACATCCTCTCATTCAGTTACAATGGTTTCATCATGAGTGTGAGTGCTTGTTGATAGGTGTCATTTCCTCATGAGACTGTTGGCCTTTATATGCAGAGTTATTTTATTTTAAAAGGGGTTGGTAGATGAATAATTGTTTATGCTATTATTAGAGGGCAGCCATTTTTTTTAATCATCTAGTTTTAGAATAGAAGTAATAATAGTTAGGATTTTTCATGTTACCACCTTAGTAGGTGCCCCTCATGAGTAGGATTGAATATTTTATATTGTGTCCTTGAGGCCTTTTGTATTTTATTTGGCACCTAACAATGAAGAGGATGTGGGGTTCTATGTCAAATTGAGTGGAATGTTATTTTTATTTATTTTTTCCTTTCTCTGATTCTATAGTATTAGTTTTTATTTGTGTTATATACTTTAATTCATGTATATGGTCCTTTGAGATTTTGTTTTGTTTGAACATTCAAGCTATTATATGATATTGTAGGTTAATACTTTAAAGATTTTGATGCATCACCCTAGTTAGTTTATTTCATTTTTATTTTGTATTTTCTTCTCATCCCTTTTCATCCCCAAATTGATCTAAAGAGCCAAATTTTAAAAACCTAGAGGTTGATTTACAAATCACATTTGAGTCCCACATCTTTAAAGCTTCCTATAGAGAGTTGTTTGTTCAAAGAAAAAAAGTTAGGCATCAACAATTTATTATTTTTTGGCATGCCCAGTAGGATTTGAACTCATAATCCCCTGATCAAAAGTTAGAGTTTATGAGCCATAGGCCCATTACAATTTCATAGATAGTGAAGAATCTAGGCTTGTTAACATCACCTGTGATAGCTGCAACTCACCAAAAGACTAGAGGATCTATAATGACACAACAACCACAAAAAATGGCAATCCCATGGCCACTAAGAAACTTTGTAGTATGGAATAGTAGAATCCATTTCATCCCTCTAGTGGAACCAGCTACATGAGACCCTATTCCTACTAATGTTTTAAAGGCACTACCCAAATTCTCAATAGAAGACTTCAAAACCACAATAGAACATCTCCAATATGTTGTGAATGTGCACTGTGAACTATGTTACATAGCACAATGTGGCCTTGAGGCTACTAACCACCTCTTTCAAAGGGTGAGCTCTTGATTGGTACTGATCTTTGCTACCCAAATCCATCACCACCTGAGATGACTTGGGCAATAGATTATTTAAAAAATTTAATGAGAAGGTAGACTGATCATCTCTCCTACAATAACTAATAACTATTTAGAGGGCCCCATAGGAGGCTATTTTTAATTTAAATATCAGGTTTGATAAGACTTGGCAAAGGATCCCAATATCATCTCGACCATCAGTAGGCATGGCCATTATATTCTACCTCAAGGCCTTCAACTCAAACATTTCCATCATGATGTAGTCTCATGGAGGCTAGATGTTATGAAATGCATATGAGCTAGTAGTTAGAGCTGAAAATAACTTGATAGATGTTATGAAGCTCCTTCCTTGACCATCAATGTCAATGTTCCCAAAGATATCAACTCTACCATAAGAGGAGGCTCTGATCACCTCACAAGCGCTATAATCTATATATGTATACCCACCTGCTCAATAAAGCATGTCTTCTTCATCCTCACTATTCGTGGAGATAAATGACACGAAGAGCATATTGTAAAAATTCTCCAATGAGATCATAAATCTCAAAAGGTAGTAGGCTATGCCTCCAAAGTCCCCTTTCCAAAACTACCAAGAGAAGAGGGAACCCTACCATAATAACCAATACCAAGAGAGGCAAAGACCAAATCATTAGGCACTAAATCATCAAGTGTTGAACCATTAGATGCAACCTAGAAATCAAATTGTTATAATACATGATCCCTTGAAAATGGTCTCACCAAGTGCAAACAAAGAGCTAGTCACTGGTCAAAACAACTTGGTGGATGACTTGAATTCATGGTGCCTCCCATGTAATGACACACATACACTCTAAAATTTTCCAAGAGGCAATGTACAACAAAATCTTGCTGAGTAGAAGAGGCAAAGCAACACATTTGATTTATCCTCTTACAAGCACCAATCCTTGAGAGTCAAAAATGCTATCTTAATTGCACAAATGCAAAGGATATCCTTAGAACAAGAAGAGGATATAAATTCAGAGCATGCACTTTTCTCTTGGGTAGAGGGTGAGGATGTGGTCTATGTGAGTGAGGTCCTTGTGTATAAATTTTCACAAGTCTAATCAAATTATTACACGCACTCCAAGAAGAGATTTATTAAGAGTAAAGAAGCTTCCACAAGGTTTAAAGTTAATTTTGAGAAGATTTCAATACCCCAACCATCACCCTTATTTTATAAAAGGTGGGGTGATGTAGTGAAAAATAAGGTAAAAGACCCCAAGGTTCCATATTCAGGGTTATATAATGTGGTAGAACAACTAAATAAAGTTCTAGCCAATGTTTCTCTCTAAGATGCCTTATCTATCCTTGAGTAAAAGTCCTTATTGAAAGAAACCTTGGATGACTGAGAGAATCCCATGTGAGAAAAACTAGCTACTAATCTTTCACAGACAAAGGGAAAGGAAGCTAGCATGAGTACGCAACCCCAAAAACCATCTACATTCATCAACTTTAAAGAGGGGTAAATAAAATGAAACTTACCACATTTTATTTGACACTTAACATGGGGAATAAATTTTTGTATAATTCCATGATCTACTCTAGCATTAGCACCATGGTGATGCTTAAACAGATCCTAGATGCACTACAACAATAGTATGAGCCTTTGAATAAAGGAGTAATGCAGTTAGATGGGAAGATAGTTCAAACCATATGCATCATTAAGGCTCTTAACCTCACTTTATATTCTTATCCTAATATTATTATATCATAAGAATTTGTAGTGATAGACATCCTACCAGTCTTCAGGCTATGTATATCAAGAGATTTCACAACCAAGATAGGTAGATACCTATCATTAGATTGGTCCTACTTGATCCTAAGAAAGAAATATGTCTCAAAATTAAAAGTGTTGTTCAAGCCTCTACATCTTGAACACATAGCTGATGAGGCTATCATCGACTTTGAATTAATTCACACATATTTCTCTAAGAAAGAGATGTATCATGTCGAAATGCTCATATAAGAGAGGGTAGCAGATAAAAGAAGCCTAGAGGAAGAGGTCAATGTCAAAAAATTCATCAAGAGTGATCTATTCAAAAACTTTGATGCCACCGGTCTTGGGACCTACATGATCGATGATGAAGACCAGGCATCCTTGAGGTTATAAAAAAGAAAGAGGATCAAGGTGAGTCCAATTTTTAGAATTTTCATTTTGATGGTGTGAAATGCAAAATTGGCTCTAAATCAGGCATCTGATTAGTTCCCCTAGATAGGAAAGAGACCCTATGATCCTTACAATTCTAATTTTATTACACAAATAATGAAACTAAATACAAAGTGCTAGTCCATGGCCTCAGTCTCACTGAACATGGGCATAAAATAGCTAAAAGTGTTTTTAGATTCTAAATTAATGGCGAGACAAGTAAGAGGGGTCATGGATGTGAAGAATGTCTGCATGAGATCTTACCACCATTGGATATGGGATTTGATTAAAGTGTTTGAATATTTTAACATTCAAATCATCCTTAGGACCATGAATATGGAGGTAGACATGATGGAGATAATCAGTTCCCAGTTTGATCTAGTGATATATTTATTCACCAATAAGTAAGTAGTGTGGGTAATCATTAGACCTACCATTCTTAATAATGATAGAATTGGCAAGTGTTTGAGAGAAATTCCCAGATCACTATATTTCTTCAAAAATCATGTGATTTTGTGGATTAGTTGCATCCAAAGATCAAGGAAGCCTACGGGGACTAGATCATGCAACTAAAATCTAACAAACTTTCAAAAAGGTTGATCACCCTAGATAATTTATTCAATTCTGATGATACAAAGAATGACAAATTGAATTTTTTCATAGATAAGAGTGACTACTTTGAGCTTAATGATAGATAAAGAAGGAAACTAAAAGTTGGGAAAGAGGTTTCCCAAATAGATAAAGAGTGATTGATTTCTTTCTGCAATAAGTATGAAGGGGTCATGGCATGGACATATGATGATTTGAAGGGTTATGATGAAGACGTCATCCAACACACCATAGACCTAGTGGAAGAGGCCAAACCCATCTATAAAAAACAAAGGTTGGTAAATCCAAAGATTGAGTCTCTAATGGCTCAAGATTTGAAGAAATTAATCAACTCAAGAATAATATACCCAATCAAGCATTCAACTTGGGTGTCTAACCTAATTCCAATGAGGAAGAGTGAATAAATCTAACTATGCATGGACTTTCAAGACTTGAACAAAGCATCCTAGAAGGATCATTAACCCATATCTTATATGGAGAAAATTCTTCAAACAATGGTGGGTGTAGAAATGTTCTCTCTACTAGATGGTTTCTCAAGATATAACCAAGTATGGGTGAATGAGGAAGATCAAAACAAGACCACTTTCACCACAAAATAGGGAAACCTCATGTATGTGAAGATGCCTTTTGGCCTCTCAAACATAGGAGATACTTTCCAATGAGCTTTGGATGTAGCTTTTAAAGGCCTAATCAATAAGATCATTCTCATCTACCTAAATGACCTTACCATTTTATCTAGGAAGAAGGAATATCATTTCGATCATTTGGAGAAGGTTTTACAGAAGTACTAAGAGTTTGGGGTGTCTATTAACCCTAAGAAATGTGTTTTTGGAGTTTGGTAAGGCAATTTGCTTAGATATTTGGTATCTAAAATAAAGATCACCATTGATCTAGAAAGAGTAAATATCATCAAGGATTTGGCCCTATTGATCAGTAAGAAGGGGTCCCAATATTTCCTAAGAAAGATTAATCTTATCAATAGATTCATATCTAACTTCATAGGGATGGTAAGGCCAATAACACTGATGTTGAAAAAAGACTAGGCCTTCAAATGGATCGTGGAAGGAAGAGAAGCATTTGAAGGAATTAAAGAAGTGATATCAACTGCCCCAATACTAGCCAATCATGACTTCTCTAAAGATTTCATCATGTATGTCTATGGGAGTGAATATAGCCTAGCGACTATGATAATCAAAAGGCATAAGAAGGGACAAGTGAGTATGCCATTGTCTTCTATTCAAGAACCTTATGCGAATATGAGGTTAAGTATAATTTTGTTGAAAAATAGGCTTTCACCATTGTTAAGGGCCTCAAAATATTTAGGCACCTTGTGGCAAAAAGCAAGATAATGGTGTATGTGGTACATTATAACATAGGGCCAATCGGATCACCAAGATCCTAGAATACAATATTGAAGTTAGGCCAACCAATGTGATCCAGGGAAGAGGACTTTGTGAATACTTGGTATAATGCATAGATGCCTCAATAGAAGAACATGATACATCAAAAATGGTTCTACTTAATCAATATGAAACTAATGGGTATTAGGTTACTAACATTACCCATTTCATGTAAATTGGTTGATATCATGATAGCCTCCCCACACACAAAAGGTGATTCTATTGGTTTTAAGGGGTTAGCTACACAATGGTCTAGGGAGTCCTCTTCAAGAGAAAATTTGATGGAGATTTGCTTCGATGCATCAAAAATCACCAAGCTAAGAAAATTCTACAAAGTATGCATTTCAATCCTTCAAGTGGACACTTCTTAGCTAATACCACCATAACCAAGATTATATGTGCAGGATATTACTAGCCAACCAAGTCTGCAGACTACCATCAGGCAGTAAAGAAATGCCAACAATGCTAGTTCTTTGTAAGGAAGTGAAAGAACTCAACCATGCCACTAAATCTGATCATGGCTAATCAACCTTTTATATAATAGGGCCTAGATTTATTTGGTATGATCAATCTTATCTCCAGCATAGGATACAAATGAATACTTATGGCCATGATTATTTCACTAGGTGGATAAAAGCAAGGCCACTAAAGAAAGCAACCAAAAGGATGGTCCTCAACTTCTTGTAGGAGTTAGTAGCAAGGTTTGGTGTACCCAAAATGAACATTTTAGATAATTTAAACTCTTTCTTTAGCTCCAAGATTTTATAAGTTATGCTCTATAATGGCATTTTATTGAATATTTTGTCAAACTACTACCCGTAAGGGAACATGTTGGTTAAATTGACAAACAAGAATCTTATTAGGTTGATCAAAAGGATGGGCACCAAAAAATAAAGAGAGTGACATATACATGTGAAAAGGTCCCTATACACTGACCAAATCACTCCCAAGAATATCCTTAAAACATCCCTGTATGAACTAGTATATGGGAAGGAAGTGGTCATGCCCATATCAACAAGAATCCACCTCTTACAGCTTCTAAAAAATGTTGGGATAGCTAAGAATGGAGTGATGGAGGTTAGGCTGGTGGAATTACTCAACCTCCAAGATGTGAAAGAATGAGCCAATGAATCCAAGATCACTTGACAATAAGCAATCAAATATCAGTTTGATAAAAAGACATCTAACCCAAGCTTCAATGTAAGAGATTTATTCTTGAAATATGATCAAAGGGCTATAAATCTAGGCCAACTTGCAAATTTTTATTCCTTATAGAGGGGGCCATTTCACATCATTGGTGATATGAAAGGTAATGCATTTATGTTGAGGATGAAAAAGGTAATGCATTAAGGATTTTAGTTAATGAATTGACTTGAAACACTTCAACTAATTTACCAACCTTCCCCTTCGATATAGTTAATTTCCCTTTTTCTTATGTGTTTCCCTCCTTTGTTGTTGTTTCCCTTTGTCCATTCATTTTCCTTGATTTATTACTATTTCCATTGAAATAAGTTCCATTGGCACAAGTGGCTCATCCCATTACCAGGTGTCCACACCTTGACTCTCCTTATTTCTAAAACTATCTACCGATATATGGTTATCTACCCCATTCCCCTCGAAATTAATGTCCAGGTGCTCCATATTTCATGATATCCCATAAGAATTATTGCAATATCTTATGAGACATTCCTCAAGTGTGTGTGCCACTTTTTATCTTTTATGAGTACATAATTTCAAATTTTTCATGATGACTATGCTAAAATTATGGGCCTATAAATACCACTCTCCTAGATGTACCAAACACTTAAATTCCTTAAAATTTTCCAATATAATTGAGTGAAATATTGAGTAATTGATTAGAGTGTCTTGAACAAAGAAATTTGAGTGAATATTTGAAAAAATTGTGAGCAAGATTTGATATCTAATGCCTTCTTTGAGATCAGAGGGGGAATTATTGAAAAAGGGTGTAAAATGAAAACTTTTACATCTTTGTCTAGTAGCGGAAGGCATCCAAGGAAACAAAGAACCTGAGGACTAGGCAGTCATGAAGAACCCCAAACATAAGTTACTATGAGAAAATCCTATTCTTTGGTACTAGCACAACCTAAACCCAAAGCACCAAATGTTAATATCACTACAAAGGAGAACTATAGGGATCCCTCATTGATACTTGATTATGTAGATGGGATCTTCGATCCCAAATTGGCCAAGAACCTAAGGGAGGGTGCCCATGCTTGCATGCTTAATAAGGTTTAAGATAATGATTTTGAGTCATTTAGTCATAATATTTAAATCTCCACACTGGCTTAATACATGGTGCCTCTTGTGCACCCATGCCCCAAAATTATTTCCTTGTGTGCAAAAATATATAATTATAACACTGACACCATTACAAGTAACCACTTAAGAGTGGAAATCATCACCGATACAATAAGAGAGATGTTTTGACTCCTGAGTAACCCAAAAACCAACATATATAGTATAGAGAGCTTACAAAATGTTTGGGACACCTATGCCCATAAGCTAGATTTCCTCAATTCAGTCCTTTGGAGTAGCTACACTGAAGCACCTCCACTACCAATCATTCTCATGAGATTTATGACATAGGATATGAAGGATGCCCTTTTCATGTTGGCATTCATCTTCGATATGGAATCAGATGTTGACATCCAAGATTTATAATTAAGTGTGTTATCCCACTTAAAGATAGTAAGTAAGGAAAGAGCTTACAAGATTTACTTTATGGGTGTCATTATCACCGCCATCCATAATGAGTTGGTGAGTTTCTCAACATAGAGTAATTTTGGGTATTCCTCCTTCCTCCTCCACCTAATTATGTATTAGAATGTTAGGTTATTCTCTTAATATTTTAATATAAACACCATTGAAATGGTCACCCATCCAAACACAATGATTCTCATCTTTGTGTGGACCCACATCCTATCAACCACACAAAATTACTATGAGTTTTTAAAGAACTTCCTATCCTCAGTCCTCATTGACCTTAGTCAGGAACCCATTATCTCCAAAATGATGGAGAACCAAAGGTTGTGGCTCACTGATGGTAGGACTTAAATTTATTGGTTTTTTTGGGCCCATTTCACATTCATTTGGGTTCACAAATTTAAGGTGGAGCCATTCTAGCTCCCATGCCTACTCATAGATAGGACCCTAGCCCTAGATCTAGTTCATCAAATTGATGTAGTAAACTTAGTTTATGGTGTATACCACAAGAAGAATTACATCTATGACACCCCCTTTTCAAAGGGAGGAATCATAGTGGTTATGAGGTCACAGGGTCACCTTATCGAGCTCAAGCTACTAGAGCAAGACCTTGACTAGATCAATGATGGATGGAACTATGATCTAGTTGGTTACATAGCCTCTTTGAATATTACCACTTCATTCTCCCATGAACCAAAACCATAGCTCAAGGATCAAAGGTCACCATTAGATAAGGACATTAATTATTATGTGGATTTATCCAAGATCCTAGGTACCCACAAATCATGGGAATCCTTTTATAAAGTAATCCAAGAGTTTGACCCCATATATAAAATTACAAAGGGACTGAGAGCATAGATCATTTAGATGGGTTCGTGAAATGAGAAAATAGATGCATATTGGAAATATAGATAGGAAATCAATAATCTAGGGCTAAATTTTGAAGATGTGAACATAGACAAGATGTTTGAGAGCCTTTGGAATGAGTACCATGTGAAGGAGGCCTTACTAGAGGGAGAATTCTTGGTCAAAAAATTAGAAGATGATGATACCCCTTCATAGGAGGAGGTAACCTCTCTAGTCAAGGAGGAATAAGCCCCATAATATAGAGGACCATAAAATGGCCACCTATTTTATATCCATATCAGACTACTTAATAATAATAGCAGGCCTTTTCAAGGCAACTTGAGGTAGGGCCATTTCAATCTGGATTTACGGCACAAGTTTCTAGTCCTACATTATATCCCCCACAAAATAAAGTGCATTTTTCTCACCCTTTTCTCTCCACTTCCATTGTATTTTTCACTCCATCTTTACCCCCTATAGTTTTCACTGGGCCGGTGACACTCTTCACTGCCCAAATAATCACCTTGTTATGTCACTTTCTTTTACATAGTCATTTACCTCCTTTATGCCTTTTCTCACTTACCCACCTTCATCCATCACATCAAAATCTATAATGGAACAATCACCAACCAATCCTCTTCATAGCCTCCTACCTTTCTTGCCTTCCACTCTAACCCTTTGCCTACTCATCTCTAGGGGAACAATGCCCATTGCTTCATAATAGCAAGTAACCACTCCTTTTGGTCTTCCCCAAGGTTTCCCCTTCATGAGAGAAAATATTCAATCACAAGATTAATTTCATCAGTAGTTAGAAATTGTAAGAAAATCTCAAGAGGCCCAAATAGAGAAAAGAAGAGGAAAGATGGCTTAGACCCTAGTAGTGCCTTATATGTGGTCATTCTTTGACCCAACATAATAATATCTAATGATTATACATATGGAACCCCAATTATTTAAAACCCAAGGATAAATGTAGCTAGGGGACTACTCAATAAATGTCATTGGCTCAACCTCAGCTAGGCTAGACCCATTGATAAGGTTAATGGAGGAAACACAAAATTCCATCACTATGGACAATATCAAGGCTGGCCAATGATTGGAAAAAAAAGAGATAGAGCTCACAAGAATAAAGGATAAAATATACCAACTCAATATTGAGGCTAAGGTAAAAGACATGAATCTTAATAAAATGAGGTCTAACCTTAAAAGCCATGTCTCTAATGAGAGCTTCTAGGTGGAAACAAGTTAAACAACCCAGTTACAAATTCAAGTAGTTAAAGTGGAAACCAAGATAGATGGCCTGAAGAAGGAGAAGCAAGCCATAGAAAATAAGTTTCATGATAAAGAACTAGAGCTTGCATAGACCCATCAGAGTCTCTTAGACTCTAATAGAGCACATCAACAATTATAAGAGCAGAGGTAGTTGGAGTTCTCAACCAAGGACTAAGAGATATTGCAATTGAAGAATGACATCACTACCTACTCCTAGACCATAGGGATCCTCCCCATCATTCAGTAATTATATGTATCCTATTGGGAGAGGATCAAGAATGTGGTCTAAAACTTAAATACATTGCTTGAGCTCATCATGGAATCATAGAGACTAAGCTCCCAAGTGAGCACTTTTGTAGATCAGGGCCTTGCCTTCTTATCCCCAAAGATCCAAGATTCATAGTTCCTTATCCAAAATACTTATAGCATGATGAATAAGACACTTCAAGCAGTGGGGTTGGTCACCTAAAGGTAGGTGGCAATGAAGGTGAATGATTTTTTGAGTTGTAATAAGGCAACATCAAAATGTAAGGCATCTCTAGATGCCTTAGATGAAATAGTAAGGCAACATCAAATAATTGGTCTAGTTGGGACTCCCCTCTCCATTCCTTATAGACAACACCATCGTCTTAGAAGAAAAAATAAAAAAGCTATTAGAGTATAATAAAAATGACCAAGCCATCTTTATGGCTCTCAGTCAGATGCCAAGTATCTTTGAGGTGGAGACCATATTACAACACATCACCCAGCTAGAATTTCAAATGCAATCAGTGGAACAAGGCTTGAATAACCTCCCATTCAAGGAGATCATTGATTTGGACATAGCCTTTGAGGCTTTAAAGAAGAAGACTCATCCAACAAAGGAAGATTAGACACCTTTGAAGATTGTTCTTTTGAGGTTATGAATTCGGTGAGCCTCTACCCCTTTTTATAGTTTTGCCTTGACTGGTTTGCAAATCCAAAAAAATTAGGTCCTCTCATCCACTGATAGATTCCCCTCTGTGTCACCAATAATTATGGATTGTTTTCCACATTTTAAACTTTTGACCAGCCAACATTGAATCATGGATGTGCTCAAAAAATTTTGGGCATTGTGCTTTCGACTTACTCTTTTCCGTGGGGTCCCTTTTATTTTTTTGGCTAAGTCTCAACTCTTCTCATTGAGGCCATGTGGTATCCTAGTGCTCATTATTTATGAAGAGATTACCAACTTGCCCAATAGTAGCACTAATCTAAAACATGGCATCATGGCTCTTTCTTGAAGAAGGTTTTTTTTTGGGACTTTAAATAGTGCCATTGGTTGAGGGGAGTAGATCCCCTTTCTCTTATAAACATTCTAGGGATATTTCTAGACTCAGACATGTGTCACCACCTCACTTTTTCTAAGCATCATGGGAATCATAAGGCATTGTAATTGTGCCATATCTGAGATTCTAAAAACTAACTACATTCATGAGTTAGAGCCCCTCATTTAGTTTTAATGGCTTTATCATGAGCATGAGTGCATGTTACCAGGTGTCACTTCCTCATGAGACTAATGGCTTTTATATTTAGATCTCTTTTCTTTTAGAAGGGGATGTTAGATGAATAATTATTTTTTCTATTATTAGAGAGCAACCATTTTTATAATCATCTAGTTTTAGAATAAAAGTATCAATAATTAGGATTTTTCATTCCATGACCTTAGCAAGTGCCCCTCATGAGTAGGATTGAATATTGTATAGTGTACCCTCAGGCCTTTTGTATTTTATTCTCCACCTAAAAATGAAGAGGATGTGGCATTCTATGTAAAACTAAGTGGAATTTTATTTTTTTTTGTTATTTACTTTCTCTGTTTCTATAGTTTTGGTTTTTGTTTATGTTATAGACTTTAATTCATGCATATGCTCTTTTAATAATTTGTCATGTTCAAAGATTCAAGTTATTTTATGCAATTTTAGGTCAATACTTTAAAGATCTTGGTACATCACCCTAGTTAGTTTATTTCAATTTATTTTGAATTTTCTTCTCATCCCTTGTCATCCCCAAATTGATCTGAATATCTAGCTTCCAAAAACTTGGAGGTTCCTTTATAGAATACATTTGAGTCCCACATCTATAAAGATTCCCATAGAGAGTTGTTCACCCAGAGCAAAAGTTTTAGGCATTAACACTTACATCATCCAGCATCACCAATTTTATAGTGTGATTTGACTTGGTTCACTCACACTCACCAAGTTATAAGTATGATTACGTTTCACGGTTGAGCTAATCTAAATTGTCAAGTGAAAACTCACATTGTATCCAAGGTTGGGGGCATGTGTCCTCCAATATCGCTCTACCTCATTAGATATATGAACTTTGTAGATTTTTTATTTGTCCTAATCTCAAATCTAATGATTCATAATGATATATATTTTCAAATTTCCAAAAGAAAATATGGTTGCATCAATACACAGGTGTACACCTAAACCTTGCTCTCTTTTAATTTCAATCATTCCAATACTTTCAATTTAAAATTATATATATATATATATATATATATATATATATATATATATATATATATATATATATTGATTATATACTATAACATTTTCTTGGTTGCAGGTTAGTCACCAACAAAGCACTCAAGTTGGATTTAAGCAAATATAATGTGTGCTATACACAACCATGTACACCTTCCTTTTCCTTTAAAATATAAATTTCATTACTGTATTAAGGGGGTGAATGTAGACACTATTTTAAAATTATATGGCACCTTAGTCTTTTAGACTTAGAAAAAACATATCATGGATGTACCTTCAATTTATAGACCTTTTCCACTACCAAAAGGCTCACATACACTATCGTTTTCTACCTAATTGCTTATCTATTAGTTTAACCAATGTCATTCTGATGACCCAAGCCTTTTATCTTGTCACATATGATACAAACCTACTTTTCTTTCATCTCTAGGGTAAGTACACACATTTGGGGGACAAAAAAGGGCCTACTCGTGGACATGTTTTTTCTAAAAATTCAGAAATTTGACTTTTATAGACAATTTGAGATGGCTACACTTAAAATTGAAGATGGTATAAAAACATGAATTTTAGCATTTTGAGTCTAGTTTCTAAAAAGCTATTTTTTTGAAAAATGGTTAAGTATAAATAGGTCAAACATCTAAAATTTGAAGAGGACCTCCTATTTTTTAAAGAAAACATAGTAGATAGATGGTTGTATAGCCCACCATTTTTTATGCATCGTTAAATATAGTTTAAAACCCATTGGTGAATAATTAGATAAGATATTGTAGTGTGTTACAAATTTATTTATTTTTTCAATGAATATTTTCTTATTAATTTTACAATTAAGTAAATCCTAAAAATTGAAAAAAAAATTATATATCTGATCATGCGACCCTCCATAACTACCTTAAAAAAATGTAATTTGATTTTTTTTAATGTGTGTAGAATTAGGCCTAGTTTTTTACCATAGAATTTTTTTTAAACTTGGATAAATGAAAAATAAATTACATAAACATGAATAGGCATGTATATGTGTGACATGTAGTGGCCTAAAAAAAGTGTAGTTAGAAATAAATATAGTTTGAACCCTTGAAATAGCACAAAAATTATAAAAATCATATATTTAGAAAGAGATAGTGTGTTCGTCATGATGGTAATAATTTTTTGAATTTCTATGTTGAAATCAATAGCGTATTTGGTAATTGAAGTTGAAATTTATTGGTTTCTATCAAAACTCTTGGTCTTGACTGTAGATGCATAGTCACAAGCCTTTAGATTGAAAATCAAATCCATTTTTGAGCCTAGAGGTTCAATTTTAAATTCAAATTCAAATAATGCATACGCATTATATAATGTGTATGCATTAAATAATGTGTATGCATTATATAATGTGTATCCATTAAATAATGTGTACATGTTATTTTTTAATAATACCAAAAATCCAAATTTGATCTTTGGGTACACATTTTGTTTTGTATAAGATGTGGTTTTGAGCTCAATAAACTTGAAATGGTCACATGTATCCATTATTGATGATGTGGTTTTAAGATGTTGTGCTTGTATCGATGAATGTATACCTTAAAAAATATCTAAATGCACTATGGACCTTGTTTGAAACCATTAAGGGATGGCTATGCTTTAGAAATATAGGGTGGTGTAGACTTAGCATTGACTAAGAATGACATATGTATAAGTTACTCCAGATCAAACTCTATTGAGATTATTAAATATACATAAAGGTGGCAATGTCCCCTAAATCTGAGACCTAATTCCCCTCAAGGATGATGCTGAGCAGAGGGACCCAATAATTGTTCATGTGGATGATTTTGCTCACCTCATATATAGGGTTGATAAAAATTGAATATCAATATGTGCACCCCTCATTGAAGGTTTCAAGATTATATATTTTGTATATCTTTAATCATCTTATTCACATTTCATTATAATGATTTTAAACCTTATGATGTGGAATGTAAGAAAGTAGTATCTCATAATTTTTTCTCTATCTTAGGATTTAAGGTTGAGTCCATTATTAAATTATGTTCTCTTCTACGTATAGGAATTAATATGAATGTACTTTAGGATATAGAGGTAATTCAAGGTAGAGGTATTTAAATAATTTGAATACATACATAGAAAAATGATAATGTTCAATGCTCACTCAATTTTGATGGGACCTTAAAGGGCTCTACATGATAATTTTTGTACAATAATGACAAGTCAGAGGCTCACATCATGTGAATTATTTACTAGGCATTAGTTTATGGGAATGATGTCAATATTTAAACATTTTTGGCTTATATGTATGTATGATATTTATGAATAGGCCTTAAATGGATTGGTTGGAGGTGATGGGGCCTGTCTAGGTATCAAAGATCATGATTTCTACTCATGTGAGCTAATAAATGTAGGGAGTGCAACTTGCACATGCTTAAATTTGTCCTTCATGGAATTTAAGATATCTTGATATTTTTTCAAATGTTTCTCATTGTTGATGGGATAATTGAGTACTATTGATGTCTTGACATAGTGGGGCCAGGCCCAGCCTGTTGGTCTTATCTATTCAAATCAGCCACTTTGTGTACAAAAGTACACATGGCCATCTCTGATTGGACAAGACTCTTAGGGAGCTAACATCTCTAATCCTTTTGGGATCTAGAATGTATGTATATATAAAAATCTAACACTTCTCTAGGTGTACTAGACCTACATGTGGAAATATTTGACTGGATTAGGTGTCCTAAGGCTCTGCCAAATCTGAAGCTTTTAGGACTTGAAATTGATATATCTAACACTTATATGTGTTTATGAGATACATGTGGTTACATTTAATTGGATCAAACCTTATAGGGATCTGATAACTCTTTAACACTTCTAGGAGCTGACACCTTTAATAGTGCTGACACTTTTGAGCACATATGAGGTACACATGGTGATATGTAATTGTATTTGGCCTTATAAGGCATTATCAAATTTGAAAATTCCAAGACGTAATGTATCTCTAATATATTTAACACTATCAGGTGTACACGGTACACACATGGCATAAAAAGGTTCAATTATATGGGAAATTAGGGTTAAAATAAGCCATGTATGAACCTATTTAAAATTGTATACATGATGTGATTTGGAATGAAATTAACCCTAGTATATCATCATGTATATATAAAATGAACCAAAGATTTGATTCATTCAATCGAGGAGGCATGGGAGGCCAATTTGAACCCCTTCTTGATGTAACTATAAGAACATGATATATGATTTGGACAAAATTAAGTATGATTCTATCATAAATAAAACCAAATAGTTAATTGGTGTAATTAGGGACATGATTTGGGAAAAATTGAGCCCTTAAACCAAATTTATGGCCCAATCAAGTATATAATATATGCAACATGTATGGCTTAATTAATCTTAATTTAACTAGAAATGTAAATACAATCATAAATGTGGCTAATTTGAACCCATTAAACTTAAATTAGAGTTTACGATGTGATTAAAGAGGCTAAATTAGCTCACATTTCATGACATTTTGATAGTAAACCCTAATTTTATCACTTGAACATGTATAGTTCACCTAAACCCTAATTTCATGATATATACACATGTACAAACCCATTACACTAATACCCTAACCCTAAATCCTAATTTATAACAAACACAATCCCGAAGTTCCCTGATGTCATCACAAATGCATAAATTCATGAATGTGATTAGTGCCAATTTGAGAACCCATTATTCACCTAGTTTTACAAGGACCTATGATGGGATTTAGGGTAAAACTAGCTCATTTTGCCTTACATATTGACCCTTATTGCATCATATAATAGTCTTATTGCTTCATAGTCTTATCAAGTGTCTTATTACATCATATTATAGATTTATATATCATATTGGGGATTTATGCATCATATTGAGCCTTATTACATCATATTGATCCTTATTACATCATATGATACTCTTATTACATCATATTGGGGATTTCTTGCATCATATGATAGTCTTATTACATCATATGATAGTCTTATTTCATCATATGATAGTCTTATTTCATCATATTGAGCCTTCTTGCATCTTATTGAGCTTTATTGCATTATATGATAACCTTATTGTAACATATGATAGTCTTATTGCACCATATTAGGGATTTGTGCATCATGTTATAGTTTAATTGAGTCTTATTGCACCATATTAGGGATTTATGCATTGAATATGAGTGTTATTACTTATTTCTATAGTATATGCCTATACTTCAACGAACATGTATGTGTTATATTAATGTGTACACGTTCCTTGAAGTATAGACAAAACTTACTTTTTAACATCTATTTTTTCCCAAATCAAGATTGTTTTCCTCAAAGACATTCCCTATGTGCACTCTACATATTCTCTGTGTACATTTTGAAGTACTTTTTTGGACCCCACATTTTGAAGTACTTTCTTGGGTGGTTTTTTCAAAATAGGCTCTGGTTCATGTTCAAGGAAGATGAATAAATTGAAGAAAAAACATTGGAGCAATTAGAAGAGTTGAGAGAAAAAATAAGGTACAAATGTAAGCATTTTGTTCTAGACAAGGTATAAACACTAACCCTAGTGAGCCAAATGCCTTAGATAATGAGGCAATTGACAATAATAAATTGAATAAATATAGAATTGACAATAATGAATTAGATTATGTTGGAAGTTCACATTCAAAATTTAAAGTTTTTTATTTTGTTGATGAATAACCTATACATGATACTTTACCCATCAATAATGAAGAAAATTTAATAGACATAAATGATGATGAAATTAACAATGAATAAAATTTCATGGAAACATATAATGGAGAAATAAACAATGAAAAAAAATTTATGGGAACATATAATGATTTTGAAACACCCTCTCAGTGGATTCCACCAATAACAAAACTTCCAAGAATTGTGCATAGAAAAGATAAGTACTTAATTGAAGTAGATGAAAATAGTTTGAAAATAATGCATAACAAAATGTTTGACCGCCATTCAAGAAGATTGGCTCAATAAATTTGGGATAGTTTCTTTCATAGATTGGATTATGATAGTCAAAGATGTCAATTATTTTTTTCATTGATGAAATTGGTTAAGATGAGATCTATAATTTACACATTAGGACTAAGAACATCTAACATGGATGATGAAAATGATGAAACTATTGAAATCTACATGATGCATATCATACTGTAGGTATGAGATCATGAAATAAAGATTATAATGCTACCTAACATATAATGACAACTTGTGCAACAAGTGCTAAAATAGGGAAAAAATGATTGATTTCAAAAATACACCAAGCACTTGATATAAATAGAAAAACATTAATGAAATCAATTTCAAGACATGAAAGACTTAATGAATCCAATACCAAAGAGCTCTGGGCATTCTTTGAGACTTCCATGAAAGGATAAGGCTATAGTTGATTCTTTAAAAGACTTGCACAATTTTGGAAAGACAATACAAGAGTTTCACCTGATGCAATAGATGTACTGAAAATAAGAGTTGGTTTTCATAATAATGAACCACATTCAAAACATTTCTTGGATATGACTCAAACATACTTGTACTCTAAGTTTTTGGAAAAACATCCACAAATTGCTATTAGTCAAATATTTTTTGAGATGGTGAAACCTTTTTATGTAAAAATAAATCACACAAGCACCACTTGTTATTGTAGGCAACATATTAAATCTTCAATGAACTATGATGTTTTTTTCCATATACATTGTACGTTTCATACTAACAACATTTTTTAGGGGTGTAGTGTAGAAGTTCTACCAAAATCAGCTAGGGAATTTATTCCAAATATTTTTTGTGAAAGACAAGATGGATAGTTATTTTATAATCAACCATGTTTGGATGGAAATTGAAGAATTTATGATGGATTTCCAAAATTAAAAAAAATGTATCCATGAGGATTGTACAAGTGCAATTGGACAAGAATTAGTTGGTTTGAGAAAATACAAATCTATGACTTATCAACTAAGAGATGGAAAAGAATCTAAAAGGTGTGAGTTTATTATGAAAGAGATACTTGTTTCAGAATTTATGGTCAAATTTTTGGAGAAATTTGTTTATGAATATGCAAGGCACACACATATTGATAAATAGTTGGATGAACATTTCAAGCTAAGAAAGGACACATTCCCACTTAATTCTATTGTTTTAGTAGTTAACTTTTCTAAAAATTAACATTCAAACCACAAATGGAAGTTTAATTGTAGTATTACAACTCAACATAAGTTACCATATTTGTGCATATAAAATTCATGCATGCACCTGATAGTATAGAGGAAGATCAAAAAATACTAAAGGAGTACCATTTCAATATCAGTGATGATCGATCACATTGTACAGAGTATGTGCAAGGTTGCTTTGAGAAGTTCTATAGATAGTTGACTAAGAAGAACATTACTTTCAATTAGCATTATATTTTATCAGATAATTACACATTATAGTTCAAGAATGCACATATGTTTTATTGGTTGAGAAGGATGCATGTTACCACTAGTGTATAACATATTTGGAGTTTCACTAAGGTGAGCCATTGAAAAGGGGAACATGACAGTGTTGGAGCATGCGTAAAAAGAGTCATCGCAAGGGAAGAGTTAAAATTTAACCATGTTGCTAATTTGATTGATGCAAAAAATATGGTTGAATGGTGTAATGAGAACATATGTCATGGTGTTCAAGTAAATTCTTCTATTTGTAGATATTTTTGGTTAATGGAGGAAAAAGACTTGGCAAACTATGAGGATTGTATGACTCTAACAGGTTCAAGTGATCTCCACTCATTTTATAGCTCAAATGTACGTTCTTAGAATATTCATACATGACACTTAGAATGCTTTTGTTCTACATGCATGGACTCTGTTTGGAATGAGTGTGGGTCATAAGGGTGGGTTAATGACTAGAGTTCCAAACCTCTAATTTCAATCAACACATCATGTTCCACTAGCATTACAACTTATAGATATGACATCGTCACATGAATTTAACCATATAACTATTCTAGTGCATCCAAGTAGAATATTAATCTTATTATTTATCTTCATAGTGTCATTAAAAATTGTTTTTTGTGATGTAGACCATGTTTTTGTAGTTATTGTAGATGAGGACAATGAAAAAGGAACATATTAATACTTATGTGAGTGTGTAAATGGAAAGACAAAAATGACTTCCCTGATCTTAGATGGAGAAAACATTGACTATCTCACTAGGTCTATGGTATTCACTGAATCTTGGCTTCGATGATATCCTATAAAAAATTAAAATGTATGGTTGTTTGAAGACTTTAAAATGCACATGAAGATACTGTACTATTTAAATTTGGTTCTTACAATGACTATTCAATTGTAAAAATATCATTAGAGGATAAGAAATAGGAACCTATGGAAATTTCACGAGTCAGACCATGAAGCTATTTTTGATACTATCAAGATTAGATTAGATCCTAGTGGTTTGTTGGATTGAAATGCACATGTATGTTGAATTGTAAAATGTAGATGTAATCAATTTTACCAATTTTTTTTTTTTTTTTTAATGTAGTACGTGCATAAAATTCATCTTTAATTACTTACTAACATTTTTTTTGTAGGTTAGTGGTGCCAAATAAGATTTCACCTTCACATGGTTAGCACAATTAGTACATAATTTCATACTCTTAAAACTAAGAAAAGCTTACTAAAAGTACTTGGTTTTTCTGCACTCTTGAACAATTGCTCATGACAAGTCTCTTTCTCCTTGTATCCTTCCAAACACATAAGCATACTTATTTAGAATGCTTTACATGGATTTTATCTAAATAAAATGCGTTAAAATTTCCTTAAAAGACATTATATACCAATGTTACACACAAAACAAACACACTTTTAATTGATTTGCATATATTCATTGGTATGGCATTCTTGAACATTATTGAAAATGCACTTGTGGGTGCAATTAGATGTCATGGTCTTTGGATCATGTGTAATTTACCTATATAGATGTCCTTGAAGTGATGGATTTGCACTTATAGGTCCTGGAGGCAAAAATGCTAGTTGGAGGTCAACAAGTTGTCTCTTCAGTACCAAAAAGTTGCATGTTAAGACCTGTTACTACAAATTCTACCATGGATTTATATTATAGGTGCTTCAAAATAGATCTAAGATGAAATTAGATGGATTTTACATGCATAGGAAGGATCTTATGGTTTGTCCATATAAGTTACAATTTTGGCTTTATGCATGCTTGAAGTTAGGCTAAAAATAAACATCTTTCTTATATTAGAAAGGGCATTATTGAGCCTGAAATGGGTGGTGGGTTTGTCGATCAGATATATGGGAGGACAAGAACCTAGTTTTGGATGTTATATACCCCTCTGGACATGTTTTCAATGTCAGTTTTTAGCCAATAGGCAAAAAAAATGGAGTTCTTAGAATGTAGCTTTAACTTTGACAAATTTTATTGTTAGTGTTTTTTTGCTCTTGAACAGTAGTGAAAATGCACTTACAGGTGGAATTGGATGTCATGATCATTGGATAACATGTAATTTTCCTATATATACATGCTCAAAGTTATGGATTTGCACTTGTGGGTCTCAGAGGCAAAATTGATAGTTAGAGATCAATAAGTTATTTCTTCACTACTAAAAAGTTTCATTTTAGGTCCTGTTACTACAACTTCTGCCATAGATTGATCTAAGAGGTAAATCATAAAATATATAGGGTGAAATTATAGGAATTTCCAATGCATATTAGGATCTTATGGTTTGTCCATATGACTTACAGTTTTGGTTTTATGCACACCTGAAGTTAGGCTAAATATCATCTTTCTTATATTGGGAAGGGCATTCTTAAGCCTAGAATGAGTGGTGGGTTTGTCAACCAGGCCATATGGGAGGACAAAAACCTAGTCTTGGACATTATATACCCCTATATACATGTTTTTAGTGTCATTTTTTAGCCAATAAGCAATGAAAATGGAGTTCTCAAACTATAGCTTCAACTTTGACAACATTTATTATCAGTGTTTATGTGCTCTTAAATAGTAGTGAAAATGCACTTACAGGTGGAATTGGATGTCAAAATTATTTTATCACATGTATTTTTACTATATAGACATGATAAAAGTGATGTATTTTCACCTATGGGTCCCAGAGGTAAAAATGCTAGTTGGAGGTCAACAAGTTATCTCTTCACTACCAAAAAGTTGCATTTTAGGACCCGTTACTACAAATTCTACCATAGATTACTAATAGAGTTGATACAAACTATATTCAAGGTGAAATTATATGGATTCACCATACATAATATGGATATTATAATTCATCCATATGACATATAGTTTTGGTTTTATGTTTGCCTGAAATTAGGTTAAAAATCAACATCTTTCTTGTATTGGGAAGGGTGTTCTATGGGTGGTGGGTTTGTTGACCAGGCTAGATGGAAGGCCAAGAATCTAGTAATATAAATTATCTACCCCTAATAATGTGTTTTAATTTCCAATTTTTTAGCCAACAAGCACTGAAAATGCATTTATCAGACCATAGTTTTAATTTCGATAACATTTATTGTCAGTATTTCCATGCTCTTGAGTAGTAGTGAAAATACACTTGCACGTGAAATTATATGTCAAAATCATTATATCATGTGTAATTTTCCTATATATATGTGATCAAAGTGATTTATTTTCAACTATGGGTCCTGGAGGCAAAAATGCTAGTTGGAGGTCAACAAGTTATCTCTTCACTGCTAAAACGTTGTATTTTAGGACCCATTACTGTAACTTCTACCATGAATCACTCTCATAGGTAATACAAAATATATATAGTGTGAAATTAGAGGTATTTCCCATGAACATTAGGTATTTTATGGTTTATCTATATGACTTGTAATTTTCATTTTATGCATGCCTGAAGTTAGGCTAAAAATCAACATCTTTCTTGTAATGGGAAGGGCATTCTTGAGCCCAAAATGGGTGGTGGGTTTGTCAACAAAGATAGATGAGAGGATAATAACCTATTAATAGACATAATATTACCCTCTATATGTGTTACCAACACCAATTTTTAGCCAACAATCACTAGAAATAGAGTTTTTGGACTATAGCTTCAACTTCAACAACATTTGTTGTCTTTGTTTTCATGCTCTTTGAATAGTAGTGAAAATGCACTTGCAGGTGGAATTAGATTTCATGGTCATCAGAGAAAATTATATGTGTGTGTGTGTGTGTGTGTGTGTGTGTGTGTGTGTGTGTGTGTGTGTGTGTACTTGAAGTTATGGATTTTCACCTATGGTTCTCAAAGGCAAAAATGCTAGTTGGAGGTTAACATGTTGTCTCTTCACTACAAAAAAATTGCATTTTAGGCCCATTACTGCAACTTCTACCATATAATGATATCAAAGGTGATTTATACTATATATAGGGTGAAAATATATGGAATTAGCATGTATATAAAATATCTTATAGTTCATCCATATGACTTACAGTTTTGGTTTTATGCATCTCTAAAGTTAGGCTAAAAATCAACATCTTTCGTGTATTGGGAAGTGCATTCTTGAGCCCAAATTGGGTGGTCAGTTTGTTTATAGGGACATATGGGAGGTCAATAAAATGGTCCTGGATGTTATCCACCCCTCTTAACATGTTCTGAGTGCCATTTTTTAGTCAAAAAGCACTGAAATGGATTTCTCATAATGTAGCTTCAACTTTACCAACATTTGTTGTGAGTGTTTTCATGCTCCTGAATAGTACCAAAAATGCACTTACAAGTGGAATTGGATGTCATGGTTATTTTATAACATGTGATTTTCCTATATATATATGTTCTCAAATTGATTAATTTTCACATATGGGTCTCGAAGGCAAAAATTCTAATTGGAGGTCATTAAGAAGCCTAAAAGGCCTAATAGGCCTAATAGTCCAAGTGAACCATATACACATGGCTAGAAGCTAGTGGCATTGGAATTGGATTTCAAGACCTTTGAAAGGTTTATTTTAATCTTTTCAAAGTGTTCCAAGGGTCAAAAATCCTTGATGAGGCTACTAATCATTCAAGGAGCCTATTAGGCCTAATTAGGCTAAATTGCATGCCCATAGGTAATGGAAGCATCTTGACACTAGCAATGGATAAGTTTGTGGTTCATGAGAGATGAGAAATTTTGGAGGTTTCACCAATAGGCCAATAGACTTGGATGGCCATTTATGCCTAATTATGCCTAGATGGCCACCTACAGGTGGTCAAAGTGGCTTTAAAGCTTGGCCAAGGGGTATCATGGACCAAATGGAGCTAATTATTTAAAACTATTGATGCAAAAACATCCTTTGTATAAACTATTATGGTGTCCATGTGAGAGTTTTAAAGTGTTAAGTATATTCAGTAGTCTTTGTTAGTCCTTTAGACCCTTCCAACATGTTAGAAAGGTTCTACTTATCTTATATGCTTAAAGTGTCTATTTTATGATTTGCTAAATTGATATAGGTCTTGAAAGAGAGTTTTGGATCCAAAAATGGACACTCTTTTCTGAGATGAATGAACCAAAAGGATAAGCATGAGTATCAAGATGAAAGTAACTTGTTCAAGAACAAAAATCAAGCAAAAATCTTTGAATCATACCTATAGGGGGTGTAAATGTGTGTTTTTTCTATTGTGATTGTGAGTAGTGTATGGTGCTTGTAAAGCCTTTCTTTAAATGTACTTGAACCCAAATAATCAAAATATAGTGAATTTAAGACTTTGAAATTCCTTTTCTGTTAGTACATACCAATTTTGGTTTAAAATCACTATTTGCAGAGCTTGTTTGTACGATGAAACTTTTATATGGTTTGAAATTGAGGATTGGATGAGTTACATAGGTGAGTGAGGAGTCCTATACAATTGTTATATTTCAAATAGCCTCTTTTATCTTTATGAAACAAGGTTAATTAGCTCTCTGATCCTTAAAGTGTAGGAAAACCCTAGTTATAGGGTTTTGATTGAAAAATGGTCATAAATCCAATTTGAACACATACAATTTGATGAAAATATATGGAGACCTAGTTAATAAGGTTAGTAAACCATTCCAAGTGTTTTAGAGTCAAAATAAGGTGTAAAAATGATGTATTGAGTAGTTAACCATAGTAATACTCAAAATTTTGAGTTCCTCTAGACAATGAATAATAAAATTGACCTATCTTGCTTAGTTTTGAGCCAAAATATGCCAAATAAAAGTTTATTATCATCTAAAATGATCATTTAGACTTGACTGAGGTGTTGGTTTAGGCAAATAAGCCATCATCTAAGTTTTGAAGTACTAGTGGAACAATTAGGTCTCTTGATAAAAATAGGGTTGAGTCCTTATTTGATAAAAGGAACTCTAAACCAATAAAAAATTGGTTTATCTATAGTCAAAAACCTTTGAGACATGTGAAATACCTATTGACAATTCCTAAAATTGGTCTTTAGCCCAAATACAACACTAAAAAGGTTTTTTGTATCCATTCAATCAAAAAGGTCTTAAAAGGGAAAAGAGAGTGAATACGTCCTAAAGGGATTAAATTAAGAGTTTTAAGTTTGAAGAGAGTGAAGTGATACATTCAAGTGTATCAACTATCAGGAGCCCTTAATACAAATCAAAGACTTTGTGCTCTCTCCGAAGGTCTATTTTCCTACTCTCTCAGTTTCAAAGATGAGTTTGGGGATGTTTCAAAGGGAATGGAGATAAGATAGGGTCTACCCCATGACATGAATTATTGGGCATTTCAAAGACATTTTAAGGCCTAAAGAGTAGATTCAAGAGCTTCTTTACTATCTTATAGATGATGCTAGCTTTCCTTGATTGATATGTGCTTCTTCGCTAGTGTAAAACTTTTCCATTGGAAGGAGAGACTTCATCTCCTATTAAGAGGTCTAATATTTACAATGTATTGAATTTTCATAATCTATTTAATCTCTCACCAAGGCTCTTGAAATATCTCCCTCTAAACCCATGTTCTCACACTCTTAGAATCCCATTAGGCCTCCATTAATCCTATGACAAAGCTCAATCTTGAAATCCATACTTGTCCTATTATTACCATTCTAAATCCTCTTTATTCTTTTAGACCTTGTGAAAACACATCAGATTACAATTTTCCAAGAAATTTCAATGGTTAGGTTTCAAGATATGCATACTTTTAGGTCAAAACCCTAGGTTTATTCTTACTAGTATGTGTATAGACCGAGAGGGTTTAAAATTATGTAGTTGAGTTTTCAGACACCTTATTTACTTAATTCATCTTGTAAAGGCTTTGTAAATAATAAATTCACATGTTTAAAATAATATTATAACTTAATTCTACCTTATAAGGCTTATCCCACTAAGAACTCAGAGTTGTGGACCTGCAAGATATTGAAATAATTAATGGTTAAGTGGTGTTATTTATGTACCCTTAATAAATTAAATTATATTGGTTAAATAATAATATACTTTATTATTTATCATGAGTTTATCCTCATTTAAATAAATAATAAAATATATTAAATGACCTTTGGAGAGGTTGGACCCATTAATGTGGTTGTTAAAAAAGGTCATTTTTAATGGGCAGATTACCTTGTGATTTAACATTTTTGGAAACATTGGTGAATTATTTATAATTTAGTTAAAGGGTTTGAGTAGTAAAATTAGTAAATAAATAGATAATAATTAACCTACTATTTTTTTAATTCTAATTATTGTTTAGAATTTCTACAATATAGCAAGTGAATAGAGAGAAATCAAACTTAGCTTAAAACTATGTTGATCCAACTGAGATAGAGATTGATATCGACTGTGCAAGACTAGGATACTATCACAAAATAAGATCTAGACTTCATTTTTTGATTGTACAAGAGTGCTAGAACTAGACAACAGTGACACCAGTGTTGTAGTCTACCTCTGTTGCTATTGTCTTGAGGATCTAAGCTTTCTTGGTTTTGTTCGATAGGTCTATGTGACCCTATCTTTGGAGTTTCATCAGTTGGAAGTCTATAGAGCTCCTTATGGAGAATATTCTTTCTTAAAACCCCATCTTTCATCATGATTTCATTAATTTCAATTAAGATGGGGGCGGGGGGGGGGGGGGGGGGGGGGGGGGTCAGGCGGGGGTGTTTAGTGTGTGTAACATGCATTGGACATGCTTCACACCCCATGTGTGGATACATTGCCTACATACCAATACTCTGAAGAGGATCAAGCCATATGTAGTTCTCCCACTTGATGTGATTTGTAAAATTGAGTGAATGAAAATGTAGAATGCTAAATTGGATAAGATTGAGGTATATAGGGACTAGTGTAAGGACTTGAATTAGCTTGTGAGTGTGTTGGCTAGCTGTATGTAGAGAATAGGGAAGATTGCCTGAGTAGTCTTACTTATATTCTTGTTGCTTAGTGATATTTGCCAACCCTTTCTAAATGATCTTTGAATGGGATTTTATAGGGATATATTTGTCATGGATTGAATTTTTTCATGTTAGGCTGACAAGGATAAGGGTGGGAAACTAAAAGGAATTGACCATTGGGGTTAGAAATGGACTTAGACAACAACGTTGAAAGTGGACATGAGTGGCATTAGTGGTATAGTCCTAGTGTGGCACTATTTTCCTACCTAGTGCTTAGTGATATTTGTCAACCCTTTCCAAATGATCTTTGTAATGGGATTTTATAGGGATCTACTAGTCATGGATTGAATTTGATCATGTTAGACCGACAAGGATAAGGATGGGAAATAAAAAAGAATTGATTGTTGGGGCCATAAATGGACCTAGACAATAGCACTAAAAGTGGACAAGAGTAGCAATGGTGCTATAGTCCTAGTGTGGTGCTATTGTCCTAAGTAGATGGGACCTAGGGGAATGGATTTGTCTTGGAAAGAGGAGTCTGGCTTAGCTAGGGTCAAGTCTAGAAGGCTATAAATGATTGAGAATTAGTAAAAACAAGCCTATGAGGGTTAAGAGAGAAATCAAAAGGGACTTATGGGTTGGGTATCATTAGCCATGCTCAAGTTACCTATTTTTGCATTTTATATGACTACACCATGTCTATATAATAAAGAGTTTATATTGTAAGATGCAATGAAAAAAAAGAGAAGAGAAAGCTTGTACTGGGTACATATTTATTTCTCAAATAATGAATAATCTTGGTGGGTTTTTTACCTCTTCATGGAATTTTCTCATAGTATATTTGTGTTATGGTGTGTTTAAATTTTCTCTCATATTTTCATAGTGAATGTATTTTCTATTGGTCTCACATCTATATCCAGTTTTCGTATGCAATCATATTTCTTTTCTATCATGGTATCAGAGCCAATTGATGTGTGATCAAATGGCAAGATTTTAGACTGGGTTTTTGGTTTATGTTCAAGCCTAGATTCATCCATTTTTTAAGCCTTGGTATGTTCATGAAATAATTAAAGCTTCTTCTTCAATAAAATTAAGTTATTTCATTTATTTCTTCTCTTAGGGCCTAAAAATTTCAAATCTGAGCATTTTATCAAATTTTAAGCTTATTTTCATAACATAGATCTGCTTGGGTGTCTTAAACAGGCTATAAAAACTTATTTAAGCATTAAAAATCATAAAATTTTCTTTATTTTTAGTCTAATGATCTTCAATAAAAGTGTTTGAAGCTCTCTAGTTGTAGATCTAACACTTAAAGGTAGTTGAAAGCATTAAGAGAGCCAACAAGTGATCAAATCAATGCTTGGACATTTTTGTATGGCCTTTACACAAACTTTATTTCTTAAAAAAATTAGTCAAAATATCTTTTTTGAGTCTCCATTATACGATTCTTATGTTCTAAGGAGATTTTACCAATTTTTAAGCCATCCAAAGCTTCCTCAAAGCATCTGAAGTACTCCTTTCAAGTTTTTTGATTTTTTCCTCTATGTAAAATCACCATAATATAACCTTGTACGACCTTTTTGGTGAAATTTTAATGAAAAATCTATCTCAGATCCTTTGCACACTAGTTTTAGTCTTTAGAGGTTGTATTGTGAGTCTTTAAACCTGTAAAAAAATCTCTAATCTCTACAAACCATGTTCCAATTTTTTTCTTTTTTCCTCAACCTCCATTGGCATCTTTGTATTGCCTATAATAGCCCTTGGAAGAAAAAAAAAATTTTAAAAATGAGTTTGTAGTCCTTTTCTAATCTGTGAAGGGTGATTTATCAAATTTTTTATCTTCAAAAGCACTTAGAGAGGCCAATTGGAGGAGTTGGGAGGATTTTTGAGTTTTTCCATCTTACCTAGGTGTCATAATATGGCTCTATGTAGTAGTAGTAACATTCAAAATCAATTTTTAGGTAAAAATCTCAAATCCGGTTCTCTTGAAGGCATCAAAAGGCATTTTCAAGGTAATTTGAAGTTTTACTTTGTCATAAATGGCCACCTGAAGCTTCAATGGTGCATCCAACTGCTTCCTAAGCTCTCCATTAATCTATTGCTAGAAAACAATGGGTATGTCAATGTTTTATGCAAGTATTTAAAAAAATAAAGTTTTTATTTATTTGCATTTTTCCACCTAATAAGCTTGTGGATCCCACTTTATTTTAAAACCTTTTTTTTAATTCAAAATTTTATATGCATTTAATTATTTTATTGCATATTTTTATTTTTGTTTTATTAATAAAAATAAAATCCAAATTTAAAAAAGGTTTATATACAAACTTGTGTATATGAAATGTTAACAAGTTTTGTGGGTGAGTTGGCTAGCCTAAATTTGCTAGTATACTTGTAGTAGATAGGTCTTGTGTTCAAATCTCCTCTATCCTTTCTTTTGGTCAGAATTAGTTTTTATTATAAACTATTTTTTTAATTTGCATCCTCATTCATGTGGGAACTTGTGCCTTGTTCGATAACTTTGTTTGACATTTGACCTTATCCACTGCTTGTTGACCATAGTCATCCAACAAGTTGATTTATAGGCTTTGACATATTATGGACACATTAGGAAGGTATTTTTTTAATTTTAAACCTCTTAATATTATTTTATAGTAATTTGGTCAAATAATGTAATTTTTGACATTATTTATAACACTTACGACCATTTTTGTGACACTTGTAACTTTCACCCTTGTTCCAACTATTTGTGTTTTTGAATTGTTTTTCAATCAACTAAAGTGGATAGTGTTGTTTACTCACTATAATATGTATTATTATTATAAAATCAAGTATAAAACATGTTAAAAATTTTGTTTTCTAAACCTTTTTTTTTGGGTTTAGTATAAAACACAAACTTGTAGTATCAATTTTAAAAGAAAGAAGAAATATTCATGACTCAAATTATAATATGAATTATTCTTAATAATATATGTAATGTTTGGTTAACTTAGTATCAAATTATTAGCGAATTTATTTTATGTTCATCACATAACCTACTTATTAAATTTAACATGCTTGATTTCAATCTTACATATACTCCTATTGAAGGTTGTGTTAAAGCTTGATCCAAAAACTGTGTGCATAAAATTAACCTCTATTTATAAATATATAATTGGTATTTTGATTTATCTAACCATTACTAGGATAAATATTTCATAAAGATGTGGGTGTTGCTTCTAGATTCATGTAGTATCCATACTTGGATCATTGGAAATTAGCAAAGTGAATACGTTCGTATATAGAATGAACTATAAACTTTGGTTTATATCATTTTTACTTTGATTATGATAATTTAGTTATTGTGATGATAATCATACTATGATGATTCTACTATTGGATATATGTTTATGTTTGGTGTAGGTGCTATCACTTGGAGTACTTCACGTAGAAGTTGCTAAAGAAGCATTGTGGCTATGAAGGATGATAAAACAACATTGTGTGGACGTTCCTTATTGTACCAACCTTCTTGGTGATATTCAAAGTTATATAGATTTGGTGAAAACTATAGTGCATCACCAACAAACTAAATCCTATGAAAGTTTATTCAATACTGGGCTTATCAAAGTTGCCATTGATAGGGAGTGTGCATGATAATATCACTTCTTAAAAATTCATGTGGGTCATGTGTTTCCTTCTATCTCTCTATACTTATTCTCATTGTAAAGAATTATAATATATCACTTTATGTGATTATGGTAAACTTCATATGGAAGTCTACATTGTACCCAACACATAGTAGCATGAAGGTCTCTATGTTATAAAGGACTCCAATATGTTTAGTTGATTATTCATGAGAAATTATGGGATGTATTCTCACTATGGAATGTAGTCTCATGATCATGTTAACCTAAACTCACTCTAAGTGGTTTAGGGTAACATAGTGTAATTACTTTAAATGTGACTATGGGGACATAGTGAAAAACCTTTAAGTGTCTATGGGTGTATACTGTAATTCCTTTAAAGGTGACTATGTGATTGTAGTTATATAGTGTAATACCTTTGGCTACCTATAGTTGTATAGTGTAATTCCTTTAGATGTGACTATGTGATTGTGGTTATATAGTGTAATACCTTTAGGTGTCTATAGTTAAATAGTGTAATACCTTTGGGTGACTATGTTTACATAGCATAATTCTTTTGAAGGTGACTATGTCATGGTGAAGGATGTTTCCTTCAATTATCACCTTCTAAAAACTCATCATGTGGATGCTTCATGGAGTGTAAGTTTTTTATGTTTTTACCTCCTAAAAATCATCATGTATCCCCACTTAACATTAAGGATGAGTATTGGAATAATTAATGGTTATGTGGTGTTATTTATATACCCTTAATACATTAAATTACATTGGTTAAATAATAGTATATTTTATTATTTATCATGAGTTTATCCTCATGTAAATAAATAATAAAAAATATTAAATGACCTTTGGAGAGGTCAGACCCATTAATGTGGTGGTTGTAAAAGGTCATTTATAATGGGTAGATTACCTTGCCTATATAATAAAAAGTTTATATTATAAGATGCAATGAAAAAAGAGAGAAAAGAAAGCTTGTATTGGGTACATTTTTATTTCTCAAATAATGAATAATCTTGGTGGTTTTTTTACCTTTTCATGAGGTTTTCCCATGGTATATCTATGTTATGGTATGTTTAACTTTGCTCTCATTGTTTCATAGTGAATGTCTTTTCTATTGGTCTCACATCTAGATCTGGCGTTCATATGCAATCATATTACTTATTCTGTCACAAGAAACTATAGATGACCATGAGCATAAAAACATAATTCAAGTGCAATCATTGATATTCTTTATTTCTTATAAGGGTCTATTTACCTTAATCCCACTCCATGCACGAGACTCATAAATGAGATAAGTGACCATGTGCCTAAAAACTACCAATCTAAGATTTATTCAATCACCAGTATAGGATTCAATTAATGAAAATATAGGTTCAACAACCCTTAATTCTTAGTTCATTTGAATTCTTATATAAATAAAGCTTCTTAAGAATAATATATGTTAATGTTTTTAACTATAGGCTCTGTCATACCAATCTAATTTGTAACATTATCCTAACAAGTTATTCTCAATCTCATAACATTTGTAATCATTAAGAATACTTCAAAACCAATCATTCATAATAATCTAAACACAAGTACAATGTTTTCAACTTTCATGAACTTATTTCTAGGTTACAATCACTAGTATAGGAATCAATTAAAAAAATTATAGGTTCAACACCCCTTAGTTCTTATTTCATTTGCATTCTTATAGAAACAAAGCTTCTTAAGAATAAGAAATGTCAATATTTCTAACTGTATACTCTATCATACCAATCTAATTTGCAATATTATCCTAACAAGTTATTCTCAATCTCATAAAATTTGTAATCCTTAAGAAAACTTCAAAACCAATCATTCATAATACTCTAAACACAAGTGATTCAAAAAAGACTTACGTCATTGATTTCCTTAAATATTCATGTAAAAAATAATAATGCCATGTATGAATTCCATATATAAGCATACAATGTTAATAATACATGTATTTCCATATAGGCATACAAAATATTACATCATGTCTAACAACATATTATCTAATGTTAGGTGAATACATTATATATGTATGTACAATGCCAAAAATGCATACATTTCCATATAGACATAAAAAAACTACATCATATACAACATCTTAATCATCAAATAATCTCCATCTCTTTGCCTTCCTTAAAGAAGACTCTCCCTGGGATGCCCTACTTGTAAATGGGGATATCCTAAATGCCTCAAATTGCTCCAAGGTTTGACTATTGGTACTATGCTCATATCTCACTTGCAATCAAACATATTCAAATATAAAAATTATTATAAAATTAACAAGTCTACATGAAACCAAGTTAATAAACTCATTTTAAACTATAATAAAAAAATCATTAAAAAATGCACTTAATGCAGGCTCATGGTCCTTCTCAATTTGTTGTTGACACTCGACTGGGTCAATACCAAGTTTAACTACATAAATAGGTATGTCAAACGATGAAGAAACATGCAGAGCTATCATAGTAGTCATTTGAATTGAACTATCAAATGTCATATGATAGCCCTACATACACAATACATTCATGAATATAAGTTATATTTTCCCAAGTATATAGTAAAATTATTAAAATAAAAGTATTAAATTATAATTCAAAACTACAAGTAAATATACATACCTCAGTGAGTGCCTATGTAGATGAAATTATAGCAACAATGCCCAAGTCTGTCTTGAATCACAATGATGGAAGAGTGTGCACCCTAGTCATCAACTAAAAAAATAACCTAATAAGTAATAACTTGGGCAATTAATTGATTAAACAAGTTGCTAACAAACTTAGTTTTGCATAAGATATGAAAATATCTAATGAGGTCATGGGGAGCATGAATGTGACAAGTGGATATGTGCAATGTGACTTGTAATACCACACTGAAGGCAAGAAATGTTAGTTTCATGAGAGAGAATGATAAGACATCTAAGGCAATGATGCATCTCCTACACCTCTTAATATAGGAACATCCCACAAACTTGTATAAATGGTCCTATAATTAGTCTTAGAAGGGTTGATAGGTGTCAATAGGCTTTGAATAAGGAATTTAGTGTGTGTCTTAGGTCATTTATAGGTCTTAGAGTGTTTTGCCTCCAATACTTGTTATTTGAATTTTCAAATGTATTTGAGTTAATATTTACTTAAATTGTAATAATTAATGTGTCTAATAGGTTCTATAAAGTTTGATACGTGGATAGGAGTCTCCTAAGTTTAGTTAAGGTCATATATATATAGGTCTTAAATGACTTGATAAGTCTTCAAAGATCAGATTTTCTAATTTAAGACAGGTATGTTAAAGGAATAAGGACCTAAATTAACACATCCTAAACTTGGAGAAATCTTCAACAACATGATAAATTCAAATCTATCATTTCAGGGATGCACAAGATGAAGGAAAAAGTATAAAAGACCAACTTTGCATCAGTGGAGGACTATAACTTCTATTTGAATCCTTGAAATTTCACAAAAACTTAGGAATAATTAGACAAATAAGCCTAGAAGATGATTCTAAAGGTTTTGGATCTAATAAAGCCTTACAATCACATTTATTAAAATATGAGTTTCATGTAAACCTATAACCTTATATTTCTAAGACAATGAGGGAGGATTTATGAGTGAATTTTGTGAAATTGAGTCATTGAATGCAAGTTAGGTGTTGAAACATCCTTGATACACCTATATACACTAGTTTGGATGCTCGTACAGCTTTGTTGAGCTGTATTTTAGATTGTAACTTGATTAAGGTCATTAGGCCTAATGTCTTAAGGTAGTGACTTGGTATAGTTTACCTAATACTAAATGTAAGGTATTAGATAAATAGGTGTGGTGGGTGTTCATGGAGGTGGGCTCCCTCATTCTCTTAATTATCTGCTCAATTTCAATTTTGTTTTCTAGTATGTGTGTAGTTATATCCTTTGAACTTATTAGGATATCTAGTGGAACTATAAGAGGGTTAGGATAAGGGTTAGGAGGGTTAGCCATAGGGTTAGGAGGGTTGGGAAGAGGGTTAGGTAGAGGATTAGGTAGAGGGTGAGGCAGAGCATGCTGACCTATTGGATAAAAATTATAAATTAAACTATGTAAAACATTCACAAAAAATGGATTTAATTCATGAAACTTACCTCTTCTTCATGGTGGCATCATTGATTTTTTGAAGGTATGAGAAAAACCAATAATTTATATTGTCAATGGGATTAAAACCACTGATTTCCATGCCGAGGGAACAAAATGTGAATGGGAGGGTAAAACACGAATGCTAGAGGAGAAAAATATGAGTCGAGAGAGGGAAAAATGAATGGTGATTTCACTTTTTTTGGTTTTTATGTTTAAGGAATGCATACACATTCCTTATAATTATACGAATGTGTATTCATTCCTATAATGCGTATTCATTATTATTGGTAAAGGAATGTGTATGCATTCCTTTCACCAAAAATGTATATGTGTTATGGTAGGGGTGTCTTAAGCCATAACGCATATACATTATCAAAATAACACATACACATTATGTAATAATGCGTACATATTATGGGTAATATCCATGGAATTTTCCCCCAACTTTGTGCACATACCATCTACAAGTTCTAGACTTGCACCCATTTTCCATCTACCTAAACACTTACGTCCTAGTTAGATGCCTACATCAATGTAAGTGTCCTATTCTGACATAAGTATCTAGTGCCCTAAAGTCATCTAATTTAAAAATGAAAAATATACTTATGGTTGGTTTAAATTATTTTATGCAACATATTATAAAAAGGAATTAATATAAATATAATATCAATGCTCACCTAGCACAAACCAAAAATCACTCAATCAAACACTTAAGTGAGAAAAGATTCCCTATTTTCTCCTATTTCCATATGATTCATAGGGATAACATATCTATAGGTGTGAATTATTAAAGGATCACTCCATGAGCCACATTTCTTAAGTTACAAGATAGGTCACTTTATCTACTTGTTTATCACACATTGTATGATTCACACACAAGCCAACACATAGGGAATAACTACATAAAATGTGGCCCTATTCAGATTATTTGTTATGTAGGTAGCATTCATTGATAGAGGGGTCTTTGAGATGGATCAACACCATGCTCCCACTAACCAATTTTTACCATAACCATTATGAAGATGAATAACTAGGGTTTTGCTATTTAACAAGGAGAGATAGTCCATGACCCAAATCTGAATGCACTAGAGGAAAGGCATCATAGAACCCAAAAACATATAGGTTGTCGCATTTAGTTATAGTTGGTATTTCATACTAAAAACCTACATCTAAGTTAGATAATAGCCTTGATGCAGCCATTTTAGGTTGATGCTAGTGTTTGTGGCTATAAAAGATATAATTTCTAGAATTAGTTGACTGATCTCGAATCTAGATCCAACCTACTTTATGTTTATTCTATACCTAGATTTATATCAGTATTAGAAACAACTAAGTATATTATTTTAATGATCATTGTAATATTTATCATAATTGTTCTTTCTATTTTTAACATTCCCAACATAATAAATACATTATATGTTTATCTCATTTTTGCAATTAATTAGCCTATTATAGAGATAGTTTATCATCATTGTGCCCCAGGTTATCTCTACCCATTTAACCCTAGATTTCCCATATCTAGATTTTAAGGTTAAACAATGTGCCACCATAAACCCATATATTATAAAATCATGCACACAATTCCTATGAGCACAATAATCACTATTATCCACATATTATTTACAAAATAATATGCATTGGAGCCCCTATTTACCTCACACTAATATGCACAATTGTGCACTTTCATTTCCAACTCATCATGAATTTTTTCTCTTTTCTTTCTTGCTCTAATATTGAAATTGATTTAAATTTTGGATCAGTTATGTTATCCATGTGAGCCATCTAGTTCCACCATTCTCATCAATTCTTGTAACATAATTATTGAAGATAATTCATAGATAAATATTATCCAAGAAGGTGAATGAAGAGTTTACAGAGTTATAAGAAGGCTAAGAGTGACCTGAACACTTTAATAAAAACACTCTATTTTGATGCAAATCCACACAATAACTTTTTAGGGAAACTCATAGCAACAACATGCCTTTTCAGAGAAACCCACAACAATGCTATAGACTATCATGGAAATGTACAGCCTAAATCCAAAAACTAATGGTTGTAAATGTGGCTTGTATTTGTAATTTACGTCAATTTAGTTTGTCTCCTACAAGACTCAAGTACCACATGTTGATTTCATCAATAAATACAAGCCTAGAATGGGCAATAGGTATTAAATTATTTTCAATAAAGGAAGTCTTAAAGATGTAATTTTAATCTAGATTAGATGTATATTATATTGAATTAATGTAAAATTCAATTCAATGAATGGTTGGATTGAATTAAATGCAAATGGAATTCAGTTTAAGGGTTGGAGTCCATTCATTTTTGAGACATTCCTTTTTTTCAATTGATCATCCAATGAGAGTTGAGTTTTGAATAAGGGAAATAAGGAGTCATTTAGGTGTAAATAAAGGTAGCACAAATGTGATGACTCTACATCAAGGGGATGGATTTGAATTCACCTAGATGTTAGAATGTAAATCATATGGGGAATCCAATGCTCTATGAGATAGGTTTTCTCATTGTTCTCCTAGTCGTTTTGATTAATAAGTCTTGATATTATTGATTGAGGATTGTTGTAAGATATAAAAATCATTGTGAAATCTTTGAGAATATTTTTTAATTGTAGTTTTCTCCATATGGGTCATACATGGCCTAAAACTTATACGTAGAAATAAAAACTAGCTCACTCTACTCGAGTTTTCTTGTGTTGATTTGTCTAGGTTAAACCAATGTGCCTTGTGTTTTTGTGTGCGCATGTGTGTGCATGTGTGTGCATATAAATAATAAGGATCACCTAGGACACAATAAGCTTAAGATAATAATTATATTTTACTATGAAAATGTTTTGAATATTCTTTAGTGCCACATGTTCTTCCTTCTATATAAATTTTAATAATTAAAAAAATAGTAATAAATAATTTTAAAACATAATGTTTATTTTATTTCTAGCATTGAATATGGTGCAAGTATAATTAAATCTATGGGGATCAAGGTTTAGATTTTGCCACATTTTTTAGTGAATTGACATTGGCATATTGAGGGGCCTCAAGGCTAAAATTTAATTTTGGTCCAACACGTCACTTGCAGGATTAATAAAAGTTGATTGAATAAATATGTGATGGTTTCTCATTATGTTTTATCATTTATGCAAGATCTTGATAGAAGCAAAGCTCTGGTAGTCTAGGTTGGAAATGAAGGTGTAGATAAATTTTAAGCTAGTTTCCTTGTGATTGAAAGGTATGGACTTGTCTTTTTTTAGTTTTAAAGATAGAGATCAGTTGTTTAAATACACAATCATATGTCTTAAAATGAATAAATATAATAATAGGTTCCTTAAAAATATTTATTTAAATATATTTTCTAAAAACATTTTACATGTTGGTTTTCTTATAAATTTCATGTATATCTAAAATCTTTTCCTTAAACACAAAATCTGTGAAATGGGTATTTTTGGGTTAGTTAGAAATATGGTTGAAATTATCATGAGGCTTTGTTGCATTTATTCATTTTAAAAAAAAAGTATCTTGAATGCCATTATTTTTTAGAGGAAATGTGTTTCTTATTTATTTAAAAGTAGTATGTGATAAAGAACAACCACATAATATAATTTATTTTGTTCTATACATTAATTAAAATAAGTATATTGCATGCCATTATTTATCAGAGGAAATGAGTTTCTTGTTTGTTTAAAATAATTATGTGGTAAGTACCAACCACATAATATAATTCATTTTATTATTTGTGCATTATTTAAAAGAAGTATCTAGCATACCGTTATTTCTCAGAGGAAATCAGTTTCTTGTTTATTTAGGGTTTAGGGTGGTAAAACTAAAGACCAACTAAATAATATATTAAATTGAGTTAAAAATTGTGACAAAAAATTAGGGTATACATACATATAGTGTTGCTCTATGGACTCAGTTGATTTATTATTTATACTCTATACCCTAATTTTTTATCACAATTTTTGGTATACTCAGTTTAATATATTATTTGTTTGTTCCTTACCACATACTTATTTTAAACAAACAAGTAATTGATTTCCTCTGAGAAATAATGACATACAAGATATTCTATGAAAAGCGTGGATGACATAACTAAAAATATATAATTATTACTTTAAGTTTATTATGTCCTCAATATGTCAGTGCTAATTCACTAAAAAATGGGGAAACATCTAAACCTCAATCCTTGTAGCTTTAATTCCACCTTCACCACATTCAATGCCTGAAATAAAATAAACATTAGGTTTAAAAATTATTTATTAATAAGTTTTTTATTTATTAAAACCATAAAGAAGGAAGAGCATGTGGTACCAAAGAATATTCAAAACATTTTCATAGTAAAATGTATTTATCACCTTAAGCTTATTGTGTCTTGGATGTTCCTTATTACATACATACATACATGATGATTCCAGACTAATCTATACATGTCTTGTATAATTTCTTGGTGAATCAGACCCCTAAAAACTATATAATAAGGTCTGCCAAAATGTTTGGAGTGTGAGTTGTGGTCTTTACTCAATTTATACTAAGTACTACACATGATCTTACCATATGTACTACACAAAAAAGATTCCTAGAGCTTCAAGATCATATTGTACTTTGTTTTTAAATTCTTAAGGTAATAATTATATTCTAGGTGGCCTAGTTCGTTAATTTAAATTAAAAAATATTTGAAAGACCAATATGGATTGTGAAAGAATAATGCATGGCATGAGGATTGTGAAAGAATAATGCATGGTTTTATTAGGCTGGTAGTTTTTATTTTAGTATGGTCGTAAAGAGGATGGAATGATTAATTTTTATGCACAATTATGGTAATGTAATTATTATTTGCATTTTGTTTCAAATTGAATAATTTGATGCATTATATTTTTAAGATAATGAAAATTAAGAAGTATTTGAGCTCAGTTGTATAAAATGACTATTTTAACATATTTTATTAGATATCAGATTGGAATCTAGGTTCAAAAGATTTAGGTAGAGATGTTTGGGGTCATGATGATGATTAATGTAGTGAGGCTACTCCTTCATAGGGTAGCTCTTGAGGTGACTGATTCTTTCATGGTCACAGGGATGCTAACACATTTTCTAGGCCATTTAACTAGGGAATCTATGTTTCTTTATATTTTGATGCCAATGACCCTACCTTTTGGAATGTTCTCAACTCTTTGCTAGTTAACTCTTTTAATTTATGTGGAAATAGAGGATGGAGGGGATCACATTGGAGAAATCATCCTCACAGATGAGGTATTCTAAATGAGCCCCCTTAACACATGCATGCTCATGTTGTCATTCAGCCTGATGAGCAAAATGTTTCATTGTCAGAGCCACATCAACATGAAAATATTCTTGAATTAACTAAAAAAATTCATCCTAATGAAAATTTTCCACTTAACACTAATATTCCACTCCTTGATCATGAAAAACCTACTTCTTCTATCAAAAAACATGTTATTAGCCTTGTAGCACAACCTATGGAGGTTAGAATGTTAAAAAATGTTAAGTTAGTGGTGGATAATTTTGAAGGGCCCTCAACCTGCTTGATGGAACTTCCTATTGATTCCATGGATTATATTGAGTACTTGACTGATAAGGGTGTCCCTTTAATAGTTTTTTTTTCTGATATAGACTTTGATTAAAAGTTATTTTCTTGCATTTAAATTTCTATTGATACTTTGTATTAAATATTGTCTTAATATTTTTAAGTATGCTGATATTATTTTTGGTTGTTTTGATATATACTTAGTAGAAATTTATTTACTATAGAAAAGTATGTTTGAATGTTTTACTCTTTACTAAACAATTATGGAAACACACATGGATTTTAATTTTTTGTAATATTTTTTTAAAGTTATTTCTACATATTGATCATGTTTTAGCCTTGCCAAAATCAATAAATAAAAGTATGTAACATGATCAAGATTTAATATGAGCTTGAGGGAGAGGTTGAAATCAATTTTTTTTTAATCCAAAATTATGGTTCTTGAGGGCTATTTTTGTGCAGTACATATGGTAAGATCATGCACAGTACTTAGTATACATTGAGTATAGACCTTTGTAAGTTTTTCAAAAGACTAATCTAAAATATAAAAGGGATATAAAAATATTGATATATAAGAAACTAATCTATAAGTATACATTGAGTAATTTGAGTCTTTTTCTCTCTTAGTTACTTTCATTTCATTTCTTTTTCCCTCTTTTTAGTTATAGAGATAGAAAATAGATATCAAGAGATTGATAAAACCCTTTGATAGAATTAGAAATTTTTTCTTCAAGAGATTACGTCTTTTATAGGATTCACTCTATTGGATAGGTTAGATTATATTATTTAAAATCCGATCACATATACATACATTTGATAAGTGAGATATAAACTATAAAATAAGGTCTGCGAAAATGTTTCAACCATACCCATAATCAATAATGGCCTTTCAAATATACTATTATTTCAATTAATAAACCATGTCAACTAAAATATTATTATTACCTTAAATTGGCTATGGGCCCATAGGGAAATACAAATATGAAAAATGAGGATGGAAAGCTAATATCTTTAAATAAATGCTTTTTGGGAAACTTATCATTATAATTATTCATTTCAAGATAGATTATTGTGCATGCAAAAAATTGCTCTATCTTCTGTTTGATTAAGAGAACATGTCTATAATAGTTATAAACTCTATTATAGAGATGCATATGTATGCGAGCATAAGTAATTTACTTGAATACATATGTGATGGTTTCTTCATTTTTATAGTCATTTATGCAAGTTATTATCATAAGTGAGGCTTTGGTATTCAAAATATTGGGATGAGAGGTTGGAAATGAAGGTGCAAACAATTTCTAAGTTGATTTATTTATGATTGCAAGGTATGGATTTATGTTGCTTTTGTTTTGAATACTGAGAGTATTTGTTTGCATGCATAACAATTTATCTTAAAATGAATAAATATAATGATAATGTCTTAACCATATCTATAATTAATAATGATAAGGTATACCATAATATATTAACCATATGCATAATCAATAATGGCCTTTCAAATATTTTTTTATTTCAATTAAAAAACCATGCCAACCAAAATATAATTATTACCTTAAGATTATTATGTCCTAAGTCACAAGTGGTCCTTAACATATTTATACAACTGAGTAAAACAAACATGCTCTTCTTTATATATGGTTTTAATGACTAAAAAACATAATAATAAATAATTTTCCAACCTAATGTTTGTTTTATCTCTAGCATTGAATGTGGTGTAGGTGGAATTAAAGCTATAGAGATTGAGGTTTATATTTTGACATATTTTTTAGTGAATTAACATTGACATATTGAGGGGATCCAAGACAAAATTTAATGTTGGTCCAACACGTCACCTGTGGGATTAATAGAAGTTACTCAAATACATATGTGATGGTTTTCTCAAAATTTCTTGTCATTTATGCAAGCTATTGGTGGAAGTGAAGTTGATGGTCTAATATAGATACTTATAGTTCATTACACTATAAGTACATCGAATAAGTTTGGTATAAAATAACAAGGGTACACCACAATATACTTATGCATCTCTATAATAAAATTTGAAACTATTATAGATATGTTCTCTTAATCAAACAAAACACAAAAATATACCTACCTTGTATAAAATAACAAGGGAACACCAAAATATGCTTAGGCATATCTATAATAGAATTTACAACTATTATAAATATGTTCTCTTAATCAAACACAAATAAAAATACACAAATTACCTATTAATCATTTATATACTCTATATTATCTTCAACAAGCTTTCTCAAAACCCTGATAAAATAAATCTCAAAATCAATCACAAAATTTACTATCCTTCCTCGATCAACCTTGGATTTAATATGGTTAAATTTAAAATTTCAACATGTCAATTTTCTTCATTTTTTTCTTGATTTTTTTTTATTTGCATTATCTTCAAAATTTGTTGGACTTGGATATAGTATTGCAAAAATGTAGTGTGTTTGAAGAATTATTAGTCAATCCTCTTATTTTATATGTTGACTACCAAATTTCTAGAGCTCTATCAAATGTAAAATCAAGGACATTGCATCTAGTTGTATACAGACTCAAGCAAGTCTCCATTTTTTTTCAAGCTTATTTCTTAACTTTGACTTTAAAAATGATATTGCCCTAAAAATCCTCTCATCTTCCATCAATCCCAAAATCATTATTTGGAATAAATTAGAAAGATTAAAATATTATAAGATACTATCACATAGTATTTCACTCAAACTTAAGATAGTCCATAGTCTAGTGATTGAGTCATCTTCGAAAGCATGGTCCAAAACTTATTGTGGCAAATCGAATAGATCACTCCCTTAACTTTGAATAATCTAAAATGCATTTATTTTATGTTGAAGAGTTGTTAATTATGTCATGGTGATGTCATGGACATGCCCTAGTGAGTGGATGAAGTGCTTTGATAGATTAAGTAACAATGACAAATTGTGCAATGTGCTTGTCAAAGTGTGTTTGAAGTTGGTTGGGTTAATCTTCAGTTTTGGCATGGTTAGAGATATTTAGGGATGAGTATGAAGTTTTGAGCATGTGCAAAGGGTCTTATTAGTGATCAAGGATGATTGGATATCTTGTGTACATAAGTGGAATTCACCTAGATCATCATTGTTCTCATCTAGACATTTTAGGTCTAATGGCAAAAAAATTGAGTAGGTAGATTACTAACATTATCATTGCCATGTGTGGATGAGTTAAGGGGATTTGGTCATATGGTTGTGATAGAATTAGTCCCTAATTTCTATGTGATAATTTTTAGTTCATGCACCTAAGCATAGTCAAATATATGTGGGTATAAATTTGGGCTCTCATGCATTTTGATAGTGTTTCTATGTTCAAATAGAGTTGAGTAAGCATGTTGATGATGTCAGCACTCGCATGCATGAAGGTTTAAGGAGGAAATGGACACATGGGTTTGTTCAGTATTTTTACTAATTATTATGTGCTAAATCCTAGATCATGCACCTAAGCATGACAAAAGATATGCAAGTGCAAATTTGGGCTCCCAAGAAGTTTGATATTGTTTTTCCATACTTAGCCAAATTTGCATAAGGCAAGGAAGAGACGATTAAGAATTTTGATGGTAGTATATCTTTCATATGTGGAAATTTCAAGAGAAGGGGATAATATGGGTTTGTTTAGTTTTGTGTCTAATTTATTTTAACTAATTTTCAGGTCAAGCATCAAAGCACATTAAAAGATATGCATGTTCAACGTTGGCCTCCTAGACAAGTTTTTGACATTGTTTGATCCATGGTAGAAAAATCTGAGTGAGAATTTTAATTTCATTATATCTAAAATGTGTAAGGGTTCTAGGATAAATTTATCACATTATTGGATTCTCCAATTTTAGGAGATCATATGGTCAAAATTTTAGAACATGTGCTTGGACGAAGCAAAAGATGTAGAGGTGCAAAGTTGGCCTTCTAGGCAAATAAGCAAAGGTTCCCATACTTAGTCATTTTTGCACAAGTTAAAGTTTGATCAACCCAAAAAGATATCAATGGAGAAAATTTTATCCAAGATTTTAGGAAGCAACAATATGAGTACAAGTGCATGATTTTTAACATTAAGCAAAGATAAAGGATAAGGATCAAACAGTTCACTTATATTCATATAGATTAATCTAATGACATGAGTGGAGTCAAAGTGGTCAAAGTGACAGTCATTTAAATAGTGATAAATATCAAACAAGATCAATGGTGCATGATTTATACAATTTATGAGGACATGATGTGCGAGCATATTATTCGAAGTTTAACTATGACCATTTGAATTTGAATATTTGAATTTAACAAAGAAAAGAGCAATGTCTAGTTTTTGAGCCATTTCTTTTGATCCTGAATAAATTTGACCATGTATTAAAAATAAAAATTATAGAGGAATCCAAGGTGCATCTATAAATATGGATTTTAAGATCTAGAAGTGTGTACAGATAAATCTATTGAGCTCTAAAGTAAACTATGTGTTTGTGCATGTTCTACAAGTAACCCAAGAAGGGTAATTGAGCTCATTTTTATGTTGTTTCAATATATATTGATGAATTAGATATTGGATCATGTTTTAGACTTCATGAGAATCATCTATGTGATTTTTAAAGGTTTAATTAATCATATACAATATTAACAAAAGTTTAGAAGGTGACTGTATATTTGTTCATGGTGACTGTGTGCACAAAATGTTATTTGAGTAATTTGTGCTTAAGTAGAAGGGTAATGTGATGGATGTTGGCACTTAAAGAGGACCTATAGAAAATTTGTAATCATTCCATGCATTTGGAAAGTGTTCTTATGTTTTATTTTGCTCAGAGAAGTGTCAAAGAGCTGAATGGGTCTCTATAGGACCTAAAAGTGACCCACATGCGATCCCTTAAGGGTGAAGGGATGTTTTTTGGCTGATAAGGAAAGAATATGATCTTATTAATTAATTATTTCTCTATAAATTATGAAACCAAATGAGATGGTTTCTAGGATTTTGGAATACTTGGGAGAGAGACTTATGCAAGGTGGATGTGAGAGTTGTGAAACGAAGGAGAGGTAAAGTGCCCAGTTGGATGAGTTGATAAGTAGAGTAGATTGATGACTGTGTGTATGACTTGTAGGTCATATTTATGATGTTAAAAAGGTGATCTTGTAGATTGAGGTTATGTGAAGAGGTCTTAATGTGCATATGAGGTCCATTTTAGATAAAGAGGAAGTTTTTGAAGGGGTTAGATAAATAGAGATCCATTATCAAGTGTTGAAGACATAATTTATAAGATGGAGGTGTTCAAAGGAGGGTATAAAGGATTTTTTATTCCTTAGGGGAAATTACTCCTTGTGAAATAGGTGTTTCACTATATACTTTTGGTTAGGAGGATATGATCAAGGTTTTTTGGTCTAAAGGAGTTGACCAGTCTCTTGTTTGTAATTTCTTATAAGACAATAGTCCACATGTTGTAGGATCAAGAGTGAGTTTTATTCCCCATGAGGGTTTCCCATAGGAAATATGTGTTATGTGTTTGATCTTGTGTAGGCATTGAATGAATGAGCTCTCTCTCTTTTTAATGTTGCTTGATCAAGTTGATATATGTTGATTATTTAATAGTTTTAAAGAGATGCAATTGTAACTAAAATATTTGGGCTCACTAATTCACCCCCTCTACCCTCTCAATGTTTGTACATCTAATAATTGGTATGAGAGTTGGTCCTTTGGTAAAGGTTTAATATCTTGAAGGTGATCCAAGGTATAATATGGGTAGTCATCAAGGAGGTTTCTCTACTAATCAAACATCGATGTTCAATGGATCTAATTATGCTTTCTGGAGTGCAAGGATGACATACATTATGTCCCTTGGATTTGATGTATGTAAATTTATTGTGGATGGTTATGTTTCCCCTACTACTTATCCATCTAGTGATACCAACAATAAGTTGTTTAATAACATTTATAAGGTAATGAATACTATCACTTGTGGTCTTTTAGAGATTGAATACACCAAGGTAATCCATTATAAATATGCTAAAGAGATATGGGACAAAATTTATTTTATTTATGAATGAGATTCAAATGTCAAGCTTGCTAATTTGTAGACTCACAAAAGGCATTTTGAAATTCTCAAGATGAAGGAAGAAGATTTTGTGGCATCCTTTTTACAGAGAGTTGATGAGATTGTGAAAATCACCAAAGGTCTTGGAGAGAACCTTGAAGAGGCTACTATTTTTCAAAAGGTACTAAGGTATCTATCCCTCAATTTTGATCTAAAAGTATCTGCCATAGAATAAAGTCATGATCTTACTCAATTGAATATGGATCAATTGCATGGCACACTTATTGCCTATGAGATGAGGAAGAATGATGATATACCATCAAAAAGGGAAGAAACATTCAAGATAGAGATGAAGCCATAGTAGTTCCAAGGTAAGAAACCCAAAGAGGATGAAATTTTTGATAGAGATGAGGATGAACTAATTACTCTTATTTTAGGGAAATTTAGAATAGGTTCAGGTAAGTATAAAGGTAAACTACCCCTAAAATGCTTCAATTATGGTGAGATAGGACATTTATCTAGTATGTTCCCTCATAAGTATAAGAAATATGATGATGAAGTGTATGATCAAAGTCATGATGATGGTAAGAGATCATTTAGGTCTAATAAAAGTAAAAAAGGATTTAGAAGGTTTGACAACAAGAAGAATTACTTTAAGGACAAGAAGATTCTCTACACCAAAGAAGATGGTAGCTCATCATATGAGATTGAAGTCAATGACTTAGAGTATGACAATGAATATGATGGTCCTACTGAATATGAAGCTCTATTCATGGCTGAGGAAGGGAGTTTCTCACATTAAAAGGAGTCTACTTGTAGTGATTTAGATGATGATGAAAATGAGGTAGACTATGAGACTGCTTTGATCAATGCTCTTGAAGATTGAAAAAAATATTAACAAGAAGATGAAGTCTCAACTCAAAGACTATGAGGAATAATTTAGTATTTTTTAAGAAAAAATGAATGAAGATACCAAGGAATATGAATATATGGTCAAGCATCTCAGTTGTCAATAGGGAAATCCTATCTCCAAGTCTAAAAGATAAAGAAGATGATTGCTCAAGGTATGCTTCTAGGATTGTATATTTGAAAACTGGGTTAGATAAGTTTCTAATTGAGGTGAAATCATTTATCAAGTTTGATAAAAGTTCTAATGATTTGGATAATGTCCTAAAGAGTCAAAAGTTATCTAGTGATAGATTTGGACTGGGTTTTAATGAAGATCCCAAAGTTACTTCTCAAGTTGATATGAATGTTAATAAGAACAAGGTGGATCAGAGTTTGAATATAAATCATCAGACACAAAATGAATTTGCTGGAAGAATAAAGACAAATTCGATCAGACAACCAAATGACATGAGGTATGCAAATTTCAATGGTTACTATTATACTTGTAATTAATTTGAGCATAAAGATAGAGAATGTAGAATACCTATTAAATATGAGTTTGTATGGAACTATGATGGGGGTCATCATTCAAAAGGATTAATCAAGGTTAAGTGCTTCAATTATCTTAAATAAAGGACACTTTGCTAAGCATTATCCAAATAAGGAAAGGCAAGGTAAGTCTTATTCAAAAAGAGTAGTTTGTTTTAGTTGTCATGACATTAGACACATTGATAGTTTTTATCCAAACAAGGTAAGAAAAGTTGAGTTTCCATCAAGGAGTATGGTTTGCTATAACTGTGAATAGAGAGGTCACACTGCTAGATTCTACAAGGAAAGGCCATTAAGTCATAATAGATTTGATTAGGCTCCTAACAAGATAAAAGGTAAGTGAACTCATAGAGACCAAAGGTAGTAATTAAGAATTATGATGAGTTTGTAGGTCTAAGTAATCTGTTTGCTATGGTGGAAAATGAGACAAAAGTTGAAGAGTGCCAAAGGCTCTCATTGTTTACTCATGTTGTGAATGAAGAGACCAAGCTAAAGGAGAAGATTAAGGTACTAGTTGAGGCTAGTTCAGAGGTAAGTATGGATCTAATTAAAAATCCTACTATTACTAAACATGTTTCATATAGAGTATATCAGTTGTCTATGCCTATTAATAAGGTTCCAAGCTATAAGGTTGATTCCCCAAATGAAAAGGTATTTCAAGATTTCATAGTTGCTCCATGTTTTGTCAATTATATCTTAGAAAATAAGGAGAGTGATATATAAAAGGAACCAACTTTCATAGTTTAGACTAAAAAGAAGAAGAAGAAGAGCAAGAAGTCTTATAGCTATAAGAGGATTCTTATTGTTACTGAGAAGATGTGAACCACTCCTAGCTTCACTTTGGTTTAGAGCATTTTAGTGCAAGGGATGTCTCTATTTATGCTTTTTAATAGAATCCTTTCAATGGAGAAGCAAGTATTATTGTGATATTCTTCATAAGGTCCTAAAAGGCTAGAGATGATTATTTTTAGTTGAAGCAAGTATGTCCAAGTAGAAGATATGATGTGATAATGTCATGATGTTGATAGCTATATATGGTCAGTCTATTGGGTCAAAATGGGTGGTTCTAGGTGGCATAATGATATGTATGGAATGTCAAGTTAATATTTTTGCATAGAAAGTTATTTTGATCTCATTCTAGCATGCATTAGGTGGTTTTGTGGTCTGAAGGGGTGTTGAAGTCAAATTGGAGATTTTTGGGTGCTCTTGAGTTTCCTACTTTGTGTTTAAGAAAATTCAAGCCTAAAAATAGGTTATAGGATGTATGGGTTCCCAAAGGTGTGGAAGATCAAATATTGATTGATAAGTGTGTAATGGCTATCTCTAGGTGTGAAAGAAATTTCAAGAGTGTACATTGATCATAAGGTATTGTGTTGACCTCATTTATTTTTGAGATACTAGGGTTTTAGGCTCTATTATAAAAGTGGTTTGAATTGTGAATTATAGTTTAAGGCTTCTTAATATGTTGAATGGGAAAACTGGGTTGTCAAATAAAGCTTCATAGAGATTTGAAGGTTTGTGGTTCTCGAGTTATTCAAGTTTTTGTCAAATTAGAGGTTTAATTGGGCAGTAGGTTTGTGAAGGAAGTATGTTTTAGAGGATGATCTAGGTGTTGAAAAATAGTGTTCTTGAGTGGGAATATGAGAGTGCTCCAAATAAGAAATTTTAGGTCTTGAATGCATGTCTATTAAAAGTTATGGGCTCTGCAAGTTCTAGATAAGGCTATAAGGAGACTAGATAGGCATAGTGTGAAGAAGTGTGCTTTTTATTCAATTTCTCCAAAATATCAACGCATGAGTATTTTAAAGTGATTTATTAGGTTTTTTTAGATCATGTTTCCTATTTGGTGTGTAGCATGAAGTTCTATTGGTGGTTCTTAAGGTGGCTTGAGAGAGAAGGCTAGTAAGCCTGCATAATGGTTCTTCATCGTGTATGGACATCTGAAGATGCTCACATGGTGAAATGGCTCAAATATCTTAGAGGGAGTCCATCTTAGATGTTTCTTTGTGAATTCTATCAAATTTTAAAGTTTTGTGTGTTCCATATTCATTGGTTACAGTGCTTGGTTGAAGAAGAGAGTATTGACATAAAGCAAGAGGAAGTTATCAATACAAGAAGTGGTAGGCTCAAGGTAAGAGGGATTTTGTATCATCTTTATAAGGTGTTACTCTCGTATTGATAGCATTTTTAGGTCCTATTGTGAGAGTTTTTGAAGAGATATAATATGAGATATATATTTATATATTATGTTTTTTGACATCAATGACAAAGGGGGAGATTGTTGGATAGTTGTCAATTATGTCAAAGGGGGAGAAAGTTCCTATTGTGAGAGTGCTTGAAGAGAGAGAATATGAGCTATATATTGTTTTATGATATTTTTTTACAACAATGAAAAAGGGGGCTATTTTTGGATAGTTTTCCATTATGTCATGGTGATGACATGGATGTGTCCTAGTGAGTGGATGAAGTGCTTTGATAGCTTAAGTAATAATGATAAAGTGTGTAATGTTCTTGTCAAAGTGTGCTTGAAGTTGGTTGGGTTGATATTCATTTTTGGCATGGTTAGAGATGTTCAAAAATGATTATAGAGTTTTGATCATGTGAAAAGGGTACTATTATTAGTCAAGGATGATTATATATCTTTTGTGCATATGTGGAATTGACCTGGATCATCATTGTTATCATCTAGACATTTTTGGTCTAATGGCATAAAATCTAAGTAGGTAGTTTAATGATATCACCATTGCCACGTGTGGATGAGTCAGGGGATTTGGTCATATGGTTGTGATCACATTAGTTCCTAGTCTCTATGTGTTAATTCTTAGGTCATACGCCTAAGCATAGTCAAAGATATGTGGGTACAAAGTTAGGCTCTCAGGGATTTTGATAGTGTTTTCTATGTTCAAATACCACTGAGTAAGCATGTTGATGATGTTAGCATTTGCACACATGAAGGTTTCAAGAGGAAATGGTCATATGGGTTTGTTTATCATTTTGACTAATTATTATGTGTTAAATCCCAGGTAATGAGCCTAAGTGATAAAAAAGATATGAAAGTGCAAAGTTCGGATTCCAAGTAATTTGATATTGTTTTCCCATGCTGAGCCAAATTTGCATAAGGCAAGGAAGAGCCGAGTAAGCATTTTGATGGTAGCATATCTCACACATATGGATGTTTTATGAGAAGGTGATCATATGATTTTTTTTTTTTATTAGTTTATTTTTGTTAAATTTCAGGTCAAGCACCGAAGTGCATCAAAATATATGCATGTTCAAAGTTGGCCTCCTAGACAAGTTTTTGACATTGTTGGCTTTGTGGTAGAAAAAATTGAGTCAGCATTTAAATTTCATTACATCTCACATGTGTGAGGGTTATAGGATAATATTTTCACATGTTTGGATTCTTATATGTTAGTAGATCATATGGTCCAAATTTTAGAACATGTGCTTTAGCGAAGCAAAAGATATAGAGGTGCAAAGTTGGCCTTCTAGGAAAATAAGCAAAAGTTTCCATACTTGGTCATTTTTACACAAGTTAATGTTCAAGCAACCCAAAAAGAGATCTAAAAATTTAATATTCTCCAAGATGTTAAGAATCAATGAGATGAAGATATGTGCATGGTGTTTAACGTTGAGCAAAGGTAAAGGATAAGGATCGATTGGTTCACGTGTATCTGTATAGATTGATCTAACGACATGAGTGGAGTCAAAGTCATTAAAGTGACAGTCATTTAAATGGTGATAAAGATTTAAAAATATAAATGGTGAATGATTGATCTAATCTAAGAATAAATGATAAGTTTTCATATTATCTGAAGTTTAATTGTAACCGTTTGATTTTGAATATTTGAATTTAACAAAGGAAAGACCAGTATCTAGTTTTTGAGCCATATCTTTCTATCCAAGATGAATTTGACAATGAATTAAAAATTAAATTTATATATGACTCTAAGGTGCACCTATAAATATGGATTTGAAGATCTAGAAGTGTGTATTGATAAAGATATTTAGCTCCAAAGTTGATTATGTGTTCGTGCATGTTCTGTAAGTAACCCAAGAAGGGTAATTGAGATATTTTTGATGTTGTTTTGATATACCTTGATGAATTAGATATTGGAGCATGTTATAGAATCCATGAGGATGATATGTGTGCCTTTTTAAGGTTTTATCAATTGTATGTATTATTAACAATAGTTTAGAAGGTGACCATATATTCGTTTATGGTGATTATATGCACAGAATGTTGTTTGAGTGATTTATGCTTAAATAGAAGGGTACTGTGATGGATGTTAGCACTTAAGGAGGACCTATAGATCATGTGGAATGGGCAAATGCATTTTGAAAGTGTTATTATGTTTTATTTTTCTCAGAGAAGTGTTAAAGAGTTGAATGGGTCTCTATAGGACCTAAAAGTGACTTAGGCCTATTTGAAAGAGGATTGTGCTTAAGTTTAACCCATGTGAGATGCCTTAAGGGTGAAGGCATGTTTTGTGGCTGATAAGGAAATATTATGATAGTGTTAATTCATGATTGATCTATAAATTATGGAACCAAATGAGATGGTTTCTAGGCTTGTGGAAGACTTGTGAAAGAGACTTGTGCAAGATGGATGTGATAGTTGTGAAGTGAAGGAGAGGTAGAGTGCCCAGTTGAATGATTTAATAATTATATTAGATTGATGACTATGTACATGACCTATAGGTCATATTTTTGATGTCAAAAAAGTTCTCTTATAGATTGAGGTTATGCAAAGAGATCTAAATGTGCATATGAGTCCTGTTTTGGATAAATAAGAAGCTTGTGTAGGGGTTAGATAAACATAGATCCATCATCAGTTGTTGAAGACATCATTTCTAAGGTGGAGGTGTTCAAAAGAGGGTCTAAAATACTTGGTCTTCTCTAGGGGTAATTTATCCTTGTGAAATAGGTGTTTTACTAAATACCTTTGGTTAAGAGGATATGATCAAGGTTTTATGGTCTAAAGGAGTTGACCAATCTCTTGTTTGTAATTTCTTATAGGACATTAGTCCATGTGTTGTAGGCCTGAGAGTGTGTTTTATTCCCCATGAGGGTTTCCCATATGAACTATGTGTTATGTGTTTGATCTTGTATATGCATTGAATGAATGATCTCTTTTGTTAATGTTTCTTGATCAAGTTGATATATGTTGATTGTTTAATAGTTTGAAAGGGCTAAAATTGTAATTGAAATATCTGGACTCACTGATTCACCCTCCCCCACCCCCCTCTCAGTGTTTGTACCTCTAACAGTTTGTTCACCATTCAATTCTACACTCTTGTAAAAGTATTTGTCCATGGTTTTGATTTTATTCTTAAAATCTGATGAGCTAACATTTTACCAATATTGAGGGTACATCATAGCCATGGATTCTAGTAATTCATCCCAAGGAAAATGATATCTAATCTCTGAAGAGAAACATTTTAAAATTTCTTTCAAGGTGTAACTTATAAAGGATACAACCTCAAGGAATCAATCCCTTGTAACAGGAACTTTTTTGAGTCTATTAGATCAACCAACTATGTCAAAAGTGGGGGTTATGGCCTGTACTCAATTTATACAAAGTATTGCACATGATATTACCATATGTACTGTACAAAAAGTGTTATGGAGCCTCATGATCATATTATATTTTGTTTTTAAATATTTAAGGTAATAATTATATTCTAGTTGGCATGGTTTGTTAATTGAAATAAAAAAATATTTGAAAATCCAATATGGATGTGGGTAAGACATTTTGACAGACTTTAATGTATATTTTAAAACTATGAAAATGTTTTAAATATTTTTTTAGCTATGTCATCCTCACTTTTCATAGTTGTCTTGCCCTATGGCCCCATATTTGTCTTATACTCTATACTCTAATTTGGTGTCTCTATTTTTACTGTACTCAGTTAATTATATTATCTAGTTGGTCTTTACCATATACTTATTTTAAACAAATAAGAAATTGATTTTTTTTAAGAAAAAATGGCCTGCATGATACTTATTTTAAACAATGCACAAAGAAAAAATTGAATAAACATAACAGAGCCTCATGATCATATTGTATTTTGTTTTTAAATATTTAAGGTAATAATTATATTATGATTGGCATGGTTTGTTAATTGAAATAAGAAAATATTTGAAAGACCATTATTGCTTATGGATATAGTTAAGACATTTTGGCGTGCCTTATCATTATTGACTATGGATATGGTTAAGATATTTGAAAGACAATGTTTTGAGCAAATATCTTTAAAGAAATATTTTTCAAGGAACTAATCATCATATTTATTCATTATACATTTTTTATACTCAATTTATTATACTACTAATTGGTCTTTACCACATACTTATTTTAAACGAAAAAGAAATTGATTTCTTTTGAGAAATAATGACATGCACGATACTTATTTTAAACAATGCACAAAGAACAAAGTGGATAAATGCAACAGATCCTCATGACCATACTTAATTTTTTTTTAAATGTTTAAGGCAATAATTATATTCTAGTTGGCATGGTTTATTAATTGAAATAAAGAAATATTTGAAAGGACAATATGGATGTGGTTAAGACATTTTACAGACATTATTATATAGTTTATAATTTTAAAACTATGAAAATATTTTGAATATTCTTTTCATTTATATCATCCTCATTTTTAATAGTTGTCTTGCCCTATGGCCCCATAGTTGGTTTATACTTGATACTTTGGTTTTTTGTCATAATTTTTGCTACACTCAGTTTATTATATTATTTGGTTGGTCTTTTGAGAGACTTAAAGAGGTTTCTACTCAATTTATACTTAGTCATATGGCCATAAAATTTAGCACTTAAAAAGGACAAATTTAATTGTTAAAAAAAGGAACTATAAATAAGATCTTGACTTTAGACTTCTCATCCTCTAACCTCTTTCTCCATTGGTTTTTTTGCCATTATTTTTTTACTTGAATGTGATACTTGATTCATGAGTTATTTATAAGTTTTTTGAAATAGTTAATAGAAATCACCAGTCAATTTATATTGGTATGGTGATTATTCCAAAGATTCACCAATAGAATTATACTTGAAATCTAGGATTTGATAAGATTTTGTAGTAAGATTTTAGGGTTCCCTTCTTAAAATTATCCCTGGTTAGGATTTTAAAAGATCTGTATTATTTATTCTTGCTATGGAATATCCATGATGTTTACAAATTTAAAAAAAAACATTAAGCTTTAATTTTGGGTCCATATTACCTTCTACTTAACATCATAAACATTGATGGTGTATATTACCTTCACTTTGATAGAAAATTTAGTGAGGGACTTTGCTTTTTCATGTAGTTTAATAAACTTTCAATCATTAACATTATAGTCATGATTTATCTATTTGTAGATTAGTTGTGAATTAGTTTCTACCCATACCACAATGGCCTCACATGCGAAGGCTAGACCAAACTATATACACATAATATTTTTATACTTTACCATTTACTAACACTTTTTATCTTATAGGAACCTATTGAGTTTCAATCTCTTTGAGTGCACGCCTTAAAGGGTGCACTAAGAAAGGGGTGGGTAGATCATTGGTGCTTCACAAGACTATTGTGGTTTTGTAACATTTCTTACTATTAGTCCAACTTATTTAGAGTGTATATCCATTTACATCCTATGATACCTCCCTAAAATCCTAAAACCCTAAAATATGGTCAAGTTTGAAATCTATTAGGAGCCTCCAAAACCTAAAATTTGTATTATAGCTTCTAGAGGTCCAAAACCACTCTCAAATTTGATGTGGTAGGGCATATCTGAAGGAGGTGACTATTGCTAGAATCCAAGGTCCAGGTCGGTTGGGCATGGTAAATTAGATAGGCATTTATGGATTAAGCTAAGATGATTCATGGAGGATGGTAGGATATTGGTTTTTTTATAAATTATAGGTTGTTGGATTGATTCATATCTCCTTTTACTTAGGGGGTTTTGGTTCGGTTGAGACTAGAGTTAAGTTGGGTTTTTCATCTTATTTATTATGGTCGTTTATTGCTTGGATGACTTATTTTTAGAGTTCTAGTTGTGGAAGGGGAACTCATTGTATCTTTCCATTTGTGTATTGGGATGCTCTATAGACTTTTGGATGTGTGTTAGGTGTTTATCTAAATGTCCCCATTATTCATACCTATGGATTTTTTAAACCAGACCGTCTCTATGGTTCTAAGAGATTTATATTGTTTCTATTTCCTTTAGTTAGCACCTGGAGTTCATCCTACATTCTTATCATTCACCTTTGATTTCATCTTGCATGTTCTGAGGGGATGATGCTTTGCACACTATTTTTTATAAAAACATTTTTAGCTATTGTCATCCTATACAACCTATTTCTATTTAGTTGTTTCTATATTGCCTTGATACCTATCTTTCTTGGATCTTGATGGGTGAATAAGGGATTAGAAATCTTTGGTTCTCTAAGCCTTTACTTCTAGACAATGATGTTGATTTAGTGGACTATTTGGATGACCCAATAGTTGGGAGGCCCATTTTTTTTACAAACATTTGGGGGCATTCTTTTACATATGGATTTCACATGTATTTTGGATACATTATTGGGGGAGCATTGCTCCATCTCACAGGTGTCTACCAATACTATCAGTGGTTTGAATGATGACATTGGTTACATTATTGGGGATGATTTAGGGAATACATTAGAAATAACCCCATCTACTAGTGTTCATGGGGATAAGCACCTAACATCCAATCTAATCATTTCTCCCATTAGTCATTATGGTTTAGATAATCCTTAGACACAAGGGTGATTGGAAGGCCCTTAAGAATTTTGTTCCTCTAAGAGTCCTTATCTAATTAATAAGGATTTATCTACTCTACATTTGAAGTAGCTAGGGACTTCCATAGATGATCGTGGTAGAACTTATAGTTTGGGGGAGGATTTACACATACAAACATAATATCAGCCCAACTGTGAGACACCACTCTAACCCCCTGTAGAGGGGCAAGACATGGATATTCCAAAGAAGAATATCAGGTAGAAAGGTAGGAGATGTATCAAGTTAAGAGGGAATAAAGTTCATCTACTACTTGGGGAAGATGTCAAGATGGATAAAGTTATGGATTTGATAAATCATGTAGATATAGGCTATTTGTTTAGGAGAAGAATCTCCATCCATACTCTTAAAAAGTGGATGAAACAATTTTGGGTTTCAATCCTTGGTTACTTTCCTATCTCTCACATCCTTGTTAGGGTATGGCTCATTTTTTTTCAAATCCACACAAGATGTTAAGCTAATATTCACATAAAGATGGTTCTAGGGGACAACAACACTTACTCTAAAGAGGTAGACACTAGGCTTTGATCCATGGGTGGAGAAATTTTGGACACAACCCATTTGGGTAAAACTCTCAGGCTTTCCTTTAGAATTCTAGAGCTTGGAAGTATTTAAGGCTATTAGGGACAATATTGAGACTTATATTGATGTTGATGATAGATATACTTAGGAATCAAATAATATGGTGGCAAACATTTTGGTTGATATCAATCTACATGAGGGTTTGGTAGAGGATATTGTCCTAGATTATGTGTCTTGGACTTACACACAAACCTTAGATTATATTGGAGTCCCTTTCAAGTGTGTTTGATTCCATGCCTATGGACACTTAGCTATTGACTACCATGTTATCTTCTCTCCAAAAGATAAGAGGAGGAGGATTATCTCTTCACCATAGCAACAAAGGGAGAATCTAGATTTCAACTTTGACATCCCCGTGCCTACTCATAATGGAAATTTGGTAGATACTACTCCTTTTTTTATCACTTATCACTATGAGTCACTATCATAAAAATATTTTGGGAGAGGATAATGATTTGATTAGGTGTGCCCCCAACATATCAAACTACCATTTGATTGCTCTATTGGTTGATTCTCATTGGGATGTGATGTTACTTGATCCTAACATTATGTAATACTCTCTTCTTCTATCCTCTCTCCTTGTTTCCATGAGTTATTTAGGGGTGAATTTATCAACTTTTCTTCATGTACCTTTAGATGGGTGTTATCAAGAACTCACACATTTGGAAGGCACAGATATAGAATAAGATTTTTTGGTGACTACACATGATTTCTATGTGGGAGAGCCAGTGAATTCATACAATCAATTGGTGGAACAACTAGTGACTAGTAACACTCAAAATAAGGCTAGATATAACAAGGCAACACATTCAAAATAGAGTGCTCAAAATATCAACAATGTTGATTCATTGTCCACTTCTATTCAGTCAAGATATCTTATCAGATCTCACATAAAGGCTATTAACAAGATAGATGGAAGTATTGAAGGGGGATTGGACTTATTCTTAATCCCTTCAACTTATTATCTAAAGAGAGGTAAACCCTCTCATATCACCAAACCTATCAATACAACAGCTTTGGAAATTCATTAGGGTATTCAAAAATCTATTATATGGGCCCTTGGAGTAGGGATAACCCCTTCAAATATTTAGTCATGCTATTTTATTATTTTGGGAATCTAGTGTTTAGATCCTAAATAATAAACATCTAGAATGATAGGAAAAAACTACTTTTATAGGGGAAAATATAGACTTTAACTGATAATTATACAAGAGAATTAGAAATTAACTTATCTATATTTGTACTAAAATAGAAGATTCTAAGGCTGGAAATTGAAGAGCAAGACTAAGATACTATTAGGAATTTGAATCTAGCTTCTATTTTCTGATTGGACAAGAGTGCTGGAAACAAGACACCCTAGTGTCTAGCACTATATTCCTCACCAATACTATTGTCCTGAGGATCTAAGCTTTTTGGGTTTTGTTCACCTAGTCAATATGAGGCTATGAACCAAATTTTGAAGGCTGAAAGTTACTAGAGCTCAATGTAGGTCCATTCTAATCTTCAATACATGTATCCATCTACACACATACAAACAATGAATACCTCAAAAGTAAAAGGGGGAAAAAACTAGGTTAGGGGAAGAATGATCACATAATCAAGAACCCTTGTTGTTCTAATTTCTACCTACATTAACCCTCAAGCTAGGGTCTTAGATCTAATGTAGTTCTGCCTGAGGGAAAGTGCATAATCAACATGCACGATAGATGCAAGAATGAATTTTGCCTAGGCCCTTCCTTAATCAAGCATGCAAGTCTATGTGAAATGTAGAGAAGCTAAGTTATACTATTGACTAATTTTTATTATGTCTAATGTGCCAAAGTAGTAAGTGATAGATATAAAATGCCTTGTTTAGTCCTTTATATCGAAGACTCATTATTATTAATTTGGGAGTTTTATTCACATTTGACCGACATTGGAAAACTTAGGAATAAAGAAAAGAAAGGGGTAAGACTCATCTTGAAGGAGAAAGTGATCATTGGAATCAAATTTGCACTTGGACAACAACATCAGAAACTGGACACTCTAGGTTTCAATGTTGTAGTCCTATTCGGGCACTATTATCTAGAGGGTCTAGGACCTGGGGGATGGAAAAGCCTAGACTAATTGACCTAAGTTAGTAAGGGTTAAATTTGGAAGGTTAATAATGATTGGGAATGGTCAAAGAGGTGTTTAAGATATGAAACAAGACCAAGGCAAATCAAACAAAAAGGCATGGCTATATGTGAATAAGACTCATATTCTCTAGTTAGAGTCTCCTATGAAAGGACTCTAAAAAGACATGATATTTGTGGTTCCTTAATCAATTTAGGGTGTATAAATTTTCCCCCCTTTTAATATAGTGAAGCAATAAAATGAACTACTAAAGGAAAAGAAATAAAGAAGATGCGTACCTAAACTTACCTATATGGAGATAAGTGTTCTGAAAAAAAGGATCCAACTTCCTCTCTAGGGAAGTAGATGGAGAAATGAATAGTGCTTAGAGAAAGAAGGTTTCCCTATAATAGATGCCCCCTGTACTAAATATAAATAGTGCTTGGAGAAAGAAGGAATCCATATAATAGATGCCCCCTATATTGAATCTAAATAGTGCTTGGAGAAAGAAGGAATCCCTATAATAGATGCCCCCTATACTGAATCTAAATGAGAAATAAGAAATGATCAGAGGCCTAAAACTAATGTCTTTCCTCTATCCCACATAAACTCATGTATTATATAATGTATGTATAGAATTTGTATGTTGTGAAGAGCAAGATCTATCATGCCCCTACTCTGAATAATATGAATTAGAAATGTGAAGTGCTCAGAGGTCCAAAATTAATGTTTTCCCTCTATCCCACACAGACTCTGAGGTCTAAGTAATGTTATGGAACAACTACTATAGATGATCATACAGTCAAACCTTATGACAATTTGGGCATGCCTAGGTGTAATATGAAAACTTTGGTAAATGTGTAAGAAGAAAATGGCATATCTTGCCATTCTAATCTATATAATCCTAGATGTTGAAGAACATGATCATCTATGGCATGCCCTCAAATATAGTATTTGAGTGATGCATCTAGATAATCTAAAAATCTATATAACCACATGTGCCATGATCTATCATGCCATATCCCATGTGAAAAATTGGATATCAAAACAAGGTGCTCTACATTATGCCTATAATCTACTATCTGGTCTTGTAACTATGTCATGTTGTATGAATTTGTATGTATGAGATGTGTAGTAATGTGCATGCCCTCAAATTTGGTATCTAAGTCTGAGCCTATATCAAAGACATAGTGAGTCCATATAATATAAACCAATGTAACTAAATAATCTATGTATTTGTAAACTAATGGTATATCCCGCTGGAAGTCTGAGTGATGTTAAGTGAACCACATAAACTGAATCATTTTATAATCTTGACCAATCTAATTTGAGTGATGCTAAGTGACCCATATAGTATGAACCACTATATAATCTTGACCAATCTATACTGAGTAATGTTGATAATCTAGATTTTAGAGGTGTAAAAACCATGTTGAGCGACCCATGTATTTTGTCACTATATGTTTCAACTTATTTGAGTTCAATCTGATAATTTGATTATTGGAGGTGTGAGAACCAAGGTGTATCTACCTACAGGAGTGGATAGGGATACTAGGTAATTTTTAGAGATAGTAAGAATGATGCCTCCCTTTTGGGGAGAGGGATGAGATTTATGATAGAGGAGGAGATTAGTGACTAGTGGCTTATGAATAGTAACAAGGTTGGTATAGTTTGAATTGATTGAGAAGTTGTTTGTTTGATTAGTGAGATTTGAATTATTAGGATTGGAATGTGTCTTTGATTGGTTAGGATCAAAGCTTGTATTTGGGTATAGTATAGATGTAGAAATGCTTGTATCATTGTAGGCAAATGAGGTAGTAATGGATTGAATAGATTGAAAATTTGATTGATTGATTAAGCTATGTTGTTTGAATATTTTGAATGAATGATTTTTACTAGTAGGTAACAATTTACATGTCAGGGTATAAAAGAGGTATAGGGATATGTGTGTGAAATATTAGACAAATGATGTAGTGAGAGAGTAAGGGTTGTGTGATGTTTAAGGTATCATTGCCATGATTTTGTTGAATCAAATGGTTTATAAAATGGAGCCATGAGGCTCTAATTATGGGTAAAATAGTGTTTTGCTTTTGAATAAAAAAGTTGGTTGATATAGGAATTTTGATTGACCTTGGGTTCATTTGTGCAGTGACTAGTTTGAGATATTGGAGCTCTGGAGTGAAAAATGCCTAGGAGACGAGCACCTTCTGTGACTCATTTTGAGTAGTTGGCGGCCCAAATTCAAGCCAACAGAGAGATTAGCCTGGTGAGTAAGATTAACACTTGATTCTTACCTATTTAGAAGCTTGTTTTGGATATTTTTGATCTATTTTAAGTGCCCTAAGAAAATTTTGACTAGATCTAGCACTCCTATCCTAGATTCAACATTGTTGTCTAGCATGCAACACTATTGTCTAAGTTCCAGTGCTATTGTCTAGTTCTAGTGTCCTTCTATAACACTATTGTCCAATGTGGATGGTTCTTTCAATTTTTGAGTTGTTCCTACTTTTGTACTTCTTAGTTATTTTTCATGGCATGATTGTTTGACATATAGTCTATTTTCTAGTGTTTTTAGGGTGAGGTGTGGATGAGAGATTTCCATAGAGACCAGGTGATGGAGATGTTGAGGGTGTTTCCCTTATCGGCTAATGAGAGATCCATGATAAATAGAGCAGGATTGGGTCATGTATGTCACCTAGGTACAGTGTAGTGGGATAGTTATTTGATCATCACCTTATGTGGGAGGTGGAATGTAGACACTTTTACATTCTAGTTTTTTATAAGGGAGATCATTGTGACCTTGTAGGATGTGTATTGGATTCTACATTTGGCAGTTAGTGAGTGACAAGTGACATTGCAGGGTGATATGGGTGTTGATGCCTTTGATCATGCATCCTTGTATTTTATTGATGTGCCTTCAAATGCACATTGAAGAGGCATTGATAGCAATGTATTACCATTGGTTATTATGTAGTTGAGTATTCCATCCCTACAAAAGTGGTTATCCATATTATTGGTTTCATTTGTTGCAGTGGATGGTGGTGGAGTTTCTATTGCTTATAATAAGCATAGGGTGGTTTGTAGTGTTAATATGTATGGTACTATGTTCTCATAGGGTAGGACTACGATTTCCCATTTATACAAAGACTTACATAGATTTATATAGGAGGTATTTAGTGGTTATGTGGGTATAACTACTTTATTATATTACTAGGCATATGAGCACATAACAGTTATGTAATCGAGTAGATTACTGAGGGTGAGTTGAGCACATCTACAACCATTTGGTGAGCGATGTATGAGTGATTTGGATATTTGATCTCCTAGAATAGATCACTATAGGAGGATGCTAGATAGATTGGTGTCCTGAGATATAATATGGAGGCCCTATAAAGGATTCCCTAGATAACCTAAGGATGGAGATCAGCTACGATACATGAGGGTTAGTTGTTGTTTATATGATCATTAGGCTAGAATATATGAATGATTTTAGTATGATCACATGAATAGGTAGTTTTGAGTTTGAAAGGATGTCCCTTATATAACATGGGTATGGTTGAGGAGTGCATGGACACCAAAAAGAGTAGGGACTCATACGAGACCTACAAGGCTGAGTTGGCACCATTACACTTGGATGCATGAGATGTGGTTATAGATATTCATAATGTAGATGATGTGGGATGTACAGGGGAATATAATACATGGCGGGTTAGAAATTGATGGGCTCTATTATATCATGTTGATGGAGTGGATGTTCTTACATATGATGATCTTGAGTCGATCTAGATGGTGGGAGGTAATCAGTGATTGTATTTAAATTGTACCTAGGTTTGTGATGTATTAGTTTGGATTTGAAAGTATATATCTAATGTAGTATTGTACTTATTATGTGTGTAGGTGGGGTGTGAGGTGCACAGGATGAGGCACTTGTTAGGGTGGGGAGGGGAAATAATGAGTTTTGTGAAACCATCATTGAGTCGATACTCTAAGAGCTCATACAACATGTTCTTGATAATGTAATAAAGGAGGGTTTGATAGAGTAAGTGATGCTTATGATTGGAATTTATGCTCATTTATTTAATAGGGTTGTTATAGTTATAAATGCATATGTTAGGGCAACAGGAGAGAGAGATGAGCTTAGACCTGAGTTAGATAGGCTCAGGATGCCTCCACCTGATTATGGCATGGTGAGTATGAATATTTTTTATGACTATATGGATCTTCAGTGATGATATGCAAACTTGCATGAGGAGCATGGTTGGATATTATAGTAGGATAGTCAGTGCAAGAGGTACTCAAGAGCTCGAAGAGGTGCAGGGTCATTGAGTGATAGATAGGATTATAGGACTAGCACTAGAGGAGAGAGTGAGACGGATAGTGAGGGCTTGATGCCCATTCATGATTGATTGTACCTTGACATGATGTATATGTTTTGAAAACTTCATGATATATATATATATATGGCTACTTGTTTTATGGTGATGGTTATTTATTGCATTATTGGATTTGGAGTGTGTTGTTATATTGGTATATTCATTGTAAATGTTTGAAAATGGTTTATTTGGAATTGATGTTTAGATTGTATGTGTTTGGTACTTGGAATAATTTATTTAAATTCTCTGTTGGTGAGTTGAAGTGTGATGTTAGGTTTTGATTTGTAAGCAAAAATTTGATGGTTTTTGTAATTTGTAAATTGTTTGGATAAATTGAGCTAGGTTTAACATTTGGAAATTATTTGGATAAGTTGATTGGGTTTAATAGTGGTAAAATAAGATTTGGTAAGATTTGGATTTTGATAGGCTGGTTTGAGATTGGTAAATTATTTGAATGAGTTGATTGGGTTTAATATTGGTAAAGTTTTTGGATAAGTTGAGTTGGTAATATTTGGATTTTGATAGGCTAGTATTTCGATAATATAGTTGATGGGAATTGGGAATGTTAGTTGTTAGTAGGGGGATGTAAGATAGTAATATGTGCATATTACTTCCCTGAGAGTGGCTCAAGAATACAAAGGGTAGTTAGACCTTTGGCTCCACCATTACCCTACTAAGTGAAGCTTACGAACTAAACCTAATATGATTGTACATTATATTATTTTGTGTTGTATCACTATCTGAACCCTGTCTGCCAACTAAACAAGTGCCCATATTGTTCAAGCTATGTAGGAACATGCTCTATATCTGATATTATTTGTTGAGTGTTAAATATTTTTGCGTGTGAATATTATATAAAATTAAACTTTATTAGTCGTGCAATTGAAACTAGATGTTATGGAGGAGGCTCATCTATTTGTAATCATAGTAGATTTCTATGTGAAATAACATCATGTGGCCTCTGCTATGATGTATATGACTAAGAAATAGATCGAGATGAAACTATGACATGTGATGGGGGTTCATCTAACCTTAACCATAGTGGGTTGCTATGTGAGATAGGACCCTAAAAATCTACTCATAGTGAATATTTATCATGAGTGGTACTCTATTATTTTGACTGTGACTCTACTGGATATGTATATGGAACTACATTATGTATCTCTCAGACTATGGTGTTATATGTAGGTTGTTGTTGTTGTACTAGATTCCAAACCTTTTGAGGTAGTGAAATAGGATATCTCTTATGAGATTCTATCCTAAAACCTACATTACACTCAAGATGAGTGACTGATGATTCTTGTAAAGGAATGTCTTGGGATGACTCAATCATGGAGGAATGAGGTCTAGGGTTCCATAATGGAGGAGATATTTATGATCTTTGTGTGAATGCGATGACACCATTATCAACACATATATTAATGAAATCTTTGAGTCCAAAATAGTCATTATATCTATGTCCATAGATACGATGATAGTGACAAAAAGGCCAATGTGGCTATCTATGTAAGAGGCATGGATCTTGTTGATGAGTAGAAGGTAATGTGATTAACCTCCTATCTAGCAGTGTCGATAATATGGTAGATGGAATATCCAACTCTAAATCAAACTATAGTGGTGTTTTTTAGTTGTTCTCTATAGTGCAAATTATAGGTTATCCTCTGGAAGTTGGTTCTTTATTCTTAATTGGTTGCTTTTCTAGTTGTGGTCTCCTATATTGCCTAAGACATGGTGGATACTGAGTGATAAGAGTTGTATCTGAAGATGCTAATATAAAATCTAGAGTGATCTGATCAATTGAATATGCCTCAATCAATCCCAATTTATTTTTTAGAGATAAAACTGTATAACACAAGTGTCTAAAATAAGACTCTATTTGATATAGTAGATGCTCGAGTAGAGGTTGGTGAATCCCCTTAATAAAGATATGATAAATCTCTCGATCTTGACATGTGAGCCTTGAATCTTAAGATATACTCATTGAATGGCTCTGAAGAATTCTATTGTAGTGTGGCAAGTTTCTCATATGTAACATGAGGGCCCATGTTTACAATGTAATATCTGAGAAATGCCTCCTCTAAGTCATTATATGTGTGCAATGAACTAATGGGGAGTAGATGAAAGAACCAATATTGTGCTTCCCCCACTAATGTCTACTAGAATAACTTAAGTATAATCAATGGGCTTGCATGAGATGGCAGAGCCTTTTGAAAGGCCTAAAGGTGTAGGAATGGATCTCTAGTTTCATCAAAGTGAGGTAATGACGGTAGCTATAAATGCTTAGGAAATGAAGCTTTTATGAATATCTTCAAAACAAGGTTACCATATAGATCACTAGCATCCATATAAGACTTATAAACTTTATTTTCCATGGTGAGGAAATGTATTTAGTGTTGTAATTCACCAACTACATGCATCAGTGAAATAATCTCCTAGGAAGGGCTATTAGTATCTTGAAGTGGTTCATTTAATCTTTGAATTTGATCATTTAATTTAGCCATAGGAATGCTAAATTTATCAATTGGATCATAGAGAGGGTGTGTGCTCACTTGAACCTTTGGAGGAATGGTATCCTAGACCTTATTAGAGGGATATGGGGTACCATCCTTTTTGGATGATGGGTGAGACACCGGTGCTACTATAGTAAGGTTTGGCATGGGAAATTCATTGGTATATTTAGTTTTTAGTGAATCACAATTAGAATGCATAGAATATGTATTATTAGTATTGGCATGCGCATCATTTGGAATAGAATCGTTCATAAAAGTAGAAATAACATTTGGAAGTGCATTATGTTTGAGAGGAGAAGTGAGAGAAGAGTTAGCAACATGAGATGAATATTCTTCTTCACTATGTGCATAGTTATCATCATCATTATCATATATGTAATATTGTTCATTATAAAATCTCATTTTCATATTCATTTACATGCTCACTATCATATTCATTATCACTTCCATCATTGCTAGGGAGAGGTGTACTATAAGGATTTATTTCTTCTCGAATATGCAATAAATTATCATTTGACATTGGAATATCATGTGCATCTATGTTTTCCATGGATGAAAGACATGCATTATTTTCATGTGCAATATGAGAAGTAAGAGATGGAGATTTTTCATGTGCATCCTTTTAATAAAGTAGAGTTAAGAACATAAGATGTATCATTTGAACTATGCATTAGTAATTTGATTCTATTTTGTTTACATTATTAATGTATCATTTGAACTATGCATTAGTAATTTGATTCTATTTTGTTTGCATTAGAGAGAGAGAGAGAGAGAGAGAGAGAGAGAGAGAGAGAGAGAGAGAGAGAGAGAGAGAGAGAGAAGGTTCATATGGAATCAAATTATAACCCATAAGAGGTTCACTTGTAAGTGCATGACTAATTTGTTCATTTGGTGCATTGTGCATGGGAGAATGAGGTGAGAAGTATTTTTCCCATTTATCAAAAGTATTTTCTTTAGAAGAAGGGATGAAATAGATAGGTTTGAGAGGAGAAAATGCATCTACTTTTTCTTCACTATCACTTTCATAGGCATGATAATATTCCTCATTGCAATAATAGTAATTATCTTTATTGTAAATAAAACCATTTTTCACATTTTTAGCTAATGTGCAATTTTACAAATTTGTCCACTCATTATCATAATTATGCAAAAAATTAAGAAATTTATCTATGGGATGAGAGGAAAGAAGTGCCTTAGTGGCTATTTTATTTCTTTCACCATAAATAATATAAAGAAGTATTATTAAGCAAATAAATGCAATAATAAATACTAACATGGAAATTTTGAAAATACTTGTGACTATTGAAACAATTTGCAAAAAAATTGAAATTAATTTATAAAAATTGCAAGGATGAATGGTTTGAAGATGGAGGACCTAATTTAGGAATCTAGGGTTTTGAGCTAGGGTTTTAGAATTTTTTGAAATTATGTCTATAATTTAAATTATAAAATTAATTTGAACAAGATAATTGAACAAAAATGGATATAAAAATTAAAATTTTGAATTGATTTTTTTGCACAAAATAACTACTAATTTAAAAAATTTGAAAATATTTTTGGCACACTAACAATTTTCAAAAAAATTGAAATTAATTTCTAGATTTTGTAAGGGAGGGGACCTTGGGGTTTTGAGGATCAAGTTTGGAAATCTAGGGTTTTGAGCTAGGGTTTTAGAATATTTGAAAATTATGGCTATAATTTAAATTCTAAAATTATTTTGAATAAGATAATTGTACAAAAATGGATACAAAAATCAGATTTTGGAAATTGAATTTTTGTACAAAATAACTACCAATTTAAAAAAATTGAAAATATTCTTAGCACACTAAACAATTTTCAAAAATTTTGAAATTGATTTCTAAAATTTGTAAGGGAGGGAAACTTAGGGTTTGAGGACTTAGTTTAAAAATCTAGGATTTTGAGCTAGGGTTTTAGAATTTTTGAAAATTATGGATATAATTTAAATTCTAAAATTAATTTGAACAAGATAATTGCATAAAAATTGATGCAAAAATAAGAAATTTGAAATTGAATTTTTACACAAAATATGAAGAAAAAATCCTAAGGGTACCTAGGGTTTTAAATCTATTGGAAGTATGTCGGGTTCACCAAATGTTTTATTATTTTTGAGAATCTAGTGTTTAAATCCTAAATAATAAGGGTCTAGAATGATAGGAAAAATCTATTTTGATAGGGAAAAATATATATTTTAACTTATAATTATAGAAGAGAAGTAGAAATTAACTTATCTGGATTCATACTAAAATGGAATATTCCAAGGCTGAAAATTAAAGAGCAAGACTGAGACATTGTCAAGAATCTGAATCTAGCTTCTATTTTTTATTGGATAGTAGCACTAGAAATAGGAAACTCTAGTGTCCAATGCTATATTCCTCCCCACCACTATTCTCCTAAGGATCTAAGCTTTTTGGGTTTTGTTCACCTGGTGAATATGAGCATATGTACCAAATTTTGAAGGTTGGAAGTCACCAGAGCTCACTATATGTATGTTTTAATCTTTGATACCTATATCCATCTACCCACATGAAAATAATGAATAACTCAAAATCAAAAGGGGGAAACATCTGAGTTAGGGGAAGAAGGATTGCATAATCAAGAACCCCTATTATTTTGATTGCTTCCTACATTGACCCTCAAGCTAGGGTCTCAGATCTGATGTAGTTCTCCATTAGAGAACATGCATAATCAATGCACATGGTAGATGCAAGAATTAATTTCACCTAGGCCCTTCCTTGATCAAACATGCAAGTCTATGTGTGATGCAGAGAAGTTGAGCTATACTATTGACTAATTTTTATTATATATAATGTGCCAAAGTAGTAAGTGCTAGATATAAAATGCCTTGTGTAGTCCTTTATATAGGAGATTTTTTATTTCAAATTTGGGAGTTTTATTCACATTTAGTTGACACTGGTAAACTTAGGAATGAAGAAAATAAAAAGGGTAAGACTCACCTTACAAGATAAAATGACCATTGGAGTCAAATTTAGACTTGGACAATAGATCTAGAAACTGGATACCCTAGGTTTCAGCGATATAGTCCTATTTGAGCATTGTTGTTTAGAGGGTCTAGGACTTGGGGGGATGAAATAAGCCTAGAAAGAGTGACCTAGGTTAGTAAGGGTTAAATATCAAAGGTCACGAATGACTAAGAATGGTCAAAGAGGTGTTTAGGATATGAAACAAGACCAAGGTAAATCAGAAAAAAGACATGGCTAGATGTGAATAAGACTCATATTCTCCAGTCAGAGTCTCCTATGAAAGGAATGTGAAAAGACATGATATGTGTTGTTGCTTGATCAATTTAGGGTGTATACATATGCTCATTTTATCCCTTAATATTAGTGGGTTGGGCAATCCCTAAAAAATTTTGCTTTGAAGCATCTTGTTCATCTGCACAAACAAGATTCATTGTTGCTTTAGGAGACCAAGGGGGAAGGGAAGAACATCATTGAGGGACTCTCCAAGATTTTGAAATATTGAAATTTTTTGGCATTTGATTCTAATGAAATCTTTGAATGGCTGGTTTCAAGATGGAGTACCTCTTCTATGAGATTGGACAACTCTTTCTTCATTTGATTAGGTACTAGGTTGTCATTATACTCTTTAGAGCTAGGAAAAACCTTTTTATTGTTGAATATATATGGTCCATATGAGGAGTTATTGGTTTATTGGGATGATTTTTCTCCCAAAATTTCTTACAAGTTGATGATATTATTATTGGGGGTGATTTTAATTTTACCACTAAGCTTGTTGAGGTGTGGGGAGTAATGACGAGAGTAGATCCACTTTCTAATTACTTATTACATAAATTTTAGGAGGCCAATTTGGTGGACTTGTAACCCATTGAGATGACTCCTACTTGGAAAAATATGAGAATCGGTTTTGATAGTGTAGCTAAGATACTTGACAAATTTTTGATCTCACATTCCCTTTTGCTTGGCTCTGCTCGCATAAGATATTAGGTGATGATGGGAGGTAAATATAATCATCTCCCCATACTAATGAAAATTAAAAAAGGGCATAAAAATCCACCCATCCCATTTCAATTTAATTTGAATTATCTCAAGGAATAAAATTTTATTAATCTTATCCAGGATCAGTGGGTGGTTTTTAATGCTCACTCCATGGAATCAGCTAGTCAACAATTTGCCACTAATTTCAAGAGAGTGAAAAATGTCATAGCTAGTTGGGCTACCAACAAATGATAAGCTACTGAAATGGAACTGGTATCTATGGAAAATCAACTTACTGATACTTATCATCTTGGTGTTGCCCAAGATTTCAATGAGGATACGAAATTCAAGATTAAAGCATTAGAATCTAGGCTATGAGATAATCTTACAAACATAGAATCTTAGTGGTGATTAAAAAGTTGAGTACTCTGGCTGGCAAATGGTGATAATAATACCAAATTCTCCCATAGTTTATCCAATCACTGGAAAAAAAACTATTTGGGAAATTAAACATCCAAATGGATCCACTGTGCAGACTTTCCATGGGATTGTTGATTTGGGTGTCTCACATTTTTAGTAGCTTTATAAGGATCCTATTCAGATGAACATTGTGGAAATTATCAGAATCACCTTCACATTGCCTAGTTTTATCAAGGATGAATACAATGTTATACTAGCAGAGGTTGTCTCCAAGGAAGAGCTTATTATAGCTATGGCTTCTTTCAAATTGGATAAAATTTTGGGTCCAGATGGATGGAATGTTTAATTCTATAAGGTATTTTTTGATCTAATTGGCGAGGATTTTATTCATGTTATTGAGGATTCTAGGAGGACTAGTAAGATTCTTGGTGAACTCAATTCTACCTTCATTGTTCTCATTCCCAAGCAGGATATTTCCACCTCCTTTGATGATTTTCAACCTATTTCCTTATGCAACTGTATTTATAAAATCATCACTAAATCATATCCATCAGGATTAAAGGTTTATTTTTTGAATCCATATCCAAGGAATAATTTGGCTTCTTGAATGGACATCAAATTCATGATGTTATAAGGGCTGCACAAGAAGGACTTTACTCCATCAAGACAAAGAAGATATCAGTAGTGACTCTTAAGTTGGATCTTTCCAAAGATTTTGATAAAGCGAACTCGTTACACATCAGATTAATTTTGATTTACATGGGATTTCATACCAAAATTATTAACTAGATTATGGGTTGCCTTACATCTATTTCATTTACTTTATTCATCAATGGCTCAGCATACACCTTTTTTAGATCCTCATGTGGAATATGAAAAGGATGTCCCCCCTCTCTCCCTTGCTATTTCTTATTATTGATGAAGGGTTGAGTCAACCTATTCCTGCTACCAAATGTTGTGGGTTGATTTTGGGGGTTAAGGTCAGTCGATCCATCTTTCTCACACATCTGCTATTTGTGGAAGATAATCTTATTTTCTGTGATGGCCCTCGAAAGGAATTTATACTGCTTAAGCAGGCATTGGATCTCTTTTATGTGGCTATGAGCATGGATATTAATGTATAAAAGTCTAGCATCTCTTTCAATGGGATGTAGACTCAATAGCCCAGTTGGATATTGGATATATTCCCATCTCAAATTGTTGATTTTCTAGGAGGATTCAAGTATCTGGGTTTTTTTTAAAACCAAATGACTACAAGAAGGTTGACTAGAACTGGCTGATAGAAAAAGTGGAAAATTGGATTCATTGCTAATGTAATCATTGGATCTCTATTGGAGGGAGACTCATTATTATCAAAATAATGTTGGAGGCTATCTTGATCTGTTGTCTTACATTAGCCCATATTCCCAAAGGAGTCCTCAAAAAGATCTGTCAAAAAAGTTGTAAATTTTTATGGATGAGTAGGAAAGAGAAGGCTGGTATAGATATGGTTAAATGGAAGGACCTTACTACTCCAAAGGCTTTTGGAGGTTTGGTATTGAAAGATCTACATCTCTTTAGTGAGGCACTAGCTGCAAAAAGCCTTTAGATACTTATCATAAAAGATGAAATTTGGAATCAAATTATATTACAAAAGTACTTTGAACCACTTAGTGTGGTCAAGTGGATCCATAGTCTGAACAAACATTGTCATAATGTTTCTATTATGTTGAAAGCCTCAGTACATGTCTTTCCTATCATTGATAATTAGCTAATTTGGAAGGTAGGGTCTAACACTAAAATCAAAATTGGGATTGATTCTTGGGTGGGCTATAATGTTGATTACAAACTACTCGAGGAGTTGATTGCTATATTGGTAACACTTAGTATCTCCTTCTTTGGATTAGCACCTTACAACCCCTTGGAAATAGGGTTGGAAAAGTGCTCACTTTTTGGGATTGGAGGGGGAGGTCAATAAAAAATGGGATGCTTATGTTCATAGATTGAAATGGATTCATATCAAACTCAATGATGATGCAGATGAACTGGTTTGGTCCTTGAACCTAAAGCTTGGTGAATATTCAGTCTGATTAAGATATCAATCTAAATTCCATAATGAGGTCTTGGAGGAGAGATGGAGGTGGTGACATTATCTATGGTAGAATAAATCACCACACAAGACTAAATTTTTTATGTGGCTCACCTTGAAAAATAAAGCTCTTACTTGGGAGGTTCTTCAAAAAAGGAACTAGCACAGCTTGGGGAGATGCAACCTCTGCTTTCAGTAAGTGGAGACTATGAATCATCTTCTTGTCACTTGTTATTAGACTATTAAGATATGGTTTGATCTAGAGGATTCCATTGGTGTGAGGCATGTTTGGCATGGGCTTACTATTGTATAACATCTTGAGAAATGGTTCAAAAGCTCTGATCTAAAATCATTCAAGGATCTCCCTCTGATTATCTCATGGGGAATTTGACTTACGATAAATTCATATATCTCCCAAGGCAAATACATCCCTATATTTCGATGTCTCTCCCAAATTAGGCTCATCATCGAGCACTTCATTACCATCCTGAAAACTCCTCTACACCATAATCTCATACACCCTCACATCAATCATTATAAAGCTTGTGGTTACTTTGATGGTGCTTGTCAAGGAACACATGTTGTCTATGGTGCTGGTGGTATACTTCACTTGACTCCCACTCACTCTCTCCATTTCAAAGATGGGTTGGGTCCTGGTACTAACAAGTATGTTGAGCTTTTGGCATTGAAGTTCCTTCTTAGGCTTGTAGTGTTGTACAGAGTGAGTTGACTACAGTTTTTTTGGGACTCTAAGATTATTTTTAATTGGATGAAGGGGATTAATAAAATGGAAAAACTTATACTCCTTCCCATTTTCAATATTACCAAAAAAATTTCTGATTCCTTTGAGACTATTTTATTTTAACACATCTACAGGGAGCTTAATTCTGATGCAGATATTCTTTCTAATGAGGGGCTACATCTAGTGGTCCTGTCTTGTGTGCTATAAATGAGTATTTTGAGAATGCATATCCCATTACATATATTACTTCAGTTATTGAAGAATAGTGTATATTGCTCCTTCCTCTATTGGCTTAATTGGCTACGCTTTGGTGTATTTCGGGACTTTCTCATTTTGAACTTGGTTTGATTTATTGATTTTTGTCTCCTTCCATGGACTTGGCTCCTTATAGCTATCATTACACTTTTCTTCTTTTTGTTTCTTTCTTCACATTGCATGCACTACTGCCGAATGTCATGGAGTGGTAGTCATCTCCTTGGGTCTTGTGGAGGATTTATGGTATAGATTTGTGGATTGTTGGATGGATGTTGCTCTGTCCTCTTATGTTTGGCATTTTGGCATTGTGTTTATTACTCCATTTTTTGCTTTTTTTTGGGGGGTTTGTTCTCTCTAGGATTATTATTTCAGATTTAGGGGCTCTCTTTCTTGTTTCTTTTATTGTCTTCATTTTCTCCTGACATGATGTTGCATCTTTGAATTGCAACCTCAATTTATATTAATTTGATGTTATGAATTTTTTCAAGGGAAAAAAAAACACTCTCAAACATCTTGAAAGTATAAATATAAAATGTAAATTAAAGTATAAGTTGATATTTAGACATGGATATATAAAATAAATATTTAAGTATAAAAAACTATATGTCCATGTCTAAATATCAACTTATACTTAAATGTTTATTTTATATTTATACTGCTTGTGTTAGCACCATTCACTCCCTTATCCAACTCCCTAAGTAATCTTCCTTCTTAAATATCCCCTAATTTAACACAAATCCACTTTTCCAACTACATTGGCCAACACATTTGTAGTCAACCACTTTACACCCATTTTTTTTAATAATTTGGTCTGGTCGATCTTGTTGGAAATGGTTAAGTCACACATTACAAAACTAGGTTATCATGACCGACCTAGTTCGAGGCTTAATGACTACTTTTCTTGTCTAACAAGATTAAGTTGGTTGATCTTGTTGGCTAAAATTCTATAATGGTTTAGGGTCAATATTTAGCTATAAATACCACTTTCACTTCAAACTGATAGAGAGGAACATTCATTTTCACATTGTTACAGCTCGCAATTCTATTATTTCTATATTTGAGGATTCATTGCTTAGGGTTTTGCCTTGGAAGGAAAGAAGCTTGTCTTGTAGGAAAGTCTTAGATGCAAAGTAGGAGTCTTTTAACCTAGAGTTGATTTTTATAGTGTGATCTTTACAAACCCAAACAATTTCTTTCAAAACACCATTAACTAAGGGAGAGATTGAGTCACAACATATTCATTCAAAATAAATATTCTTAACTTTTACTCTTTCGTTTAGTAAATAGATATTATCAATTATTGTGTAAAAAATGATGGTTTCATTGTGATAATAATGTGCAAGAGGGATCATGAAATTGTATAAATACATATTATATTTGGACAAATATAACCTTACAAATATTAATGTTTTAATAATATGAACTTAGAAAAAGTCTAACCCTATGATATTGGGATCCTAGTTTGACCGATAAGCTAATCTAGAGTTAAATTTCATTATAACTACCAACAAAGTTAGTCTCACAAAATTTTGATATTACCGACTATAACGTGCATATATCCAACCATATTGCACCCTTATATCCATCCTGGCCCGCTCTCGCAAAGGTTGGACAATGAACGTACCAGAGCTGCTCAACAAACATGTTTGGCCAGATTATCCTAAGCAAGCATGTTTGTGACTACCGTAGGGTATTTCAACATAGGGTATGTTATACCCTCTATTGCATGGATGGGCTTTGAGGGAATACAAGGGATGAAGAAACTGTAAAATAGATTTGATGAAATGCTAACCAGGATGATTGTAAAACTTCTTGAGAGATTATCATGTCTCAGAAAAATAACTGTGATGGTGAGGAAGGGATGCTATCTGACGTTCTTATCAAGAGTCTCCTTGTGATTATTAAAACTAGATAAAATTGTATGAAATTATCTAGTATAATCATAAAAGAAGTGAATCGGGGCAAAATCTTCGGCTTGCATTAAAAAGTGGGGTCTGATTGATAAAGCCAAAAGTGCCAGGAATAGGCAAGGCTATACAAGGTATGAAAGTGATTAAATATTTTAAGGCGTGCTAAGTGGTAAAGGTAAAGGACAATGATAAAGTATTTTAGGGGATGGACTTGAAGAATCTCAAAAAAATACATGTACAAACCTATGTAACATATAACTATTATACTTTATATATATATATATATATATATATATATATATATATATATATCCTGATAATAGGGTCAGAAGCAATTTTGAAAAAAGCAAGAGAGACAATTGGACTCCACCAACTAGCCTCAGGGTCAAGCTCAACTTTGATGGCACTGCTAAAGGCAACTCTAGTTTGGTTGGTGTCAGGGGGACTTTTAGAGATTCTAGGCATAAATTCTTGATTGGACTCAGTGAAGTGCTTGGCTCCTGCTCTAATAATGTTGTCAAATCCAAATCCCTCTGGCATGGCATCTCTTTGGTTATTCAAAAGAATTGGCTTGATCTGGAAATAGAAGGGGGCTCAAAATTTATTATTGAATCCCTCTCAAAAGGATATAATCATAATTGAATTCTAAAAAATATTTTGGATGACTACAAGACCCTTTGTAGCAATTTTAAGACTTATCTCCCTTTGCATATCTTTTGTGAAAGCAATAAGCTTGCTAATCACTTGGCTAACAAGGGTTTACCCTAAATCACTTGAATCCAGGTCTCCATGTGACCAACACCCTCACCAAGGGCTTAAAATCTTGGAGGCTTATGAAAAATGATGCTAAAAATCACCATTCTAATGAAATTAATCATTAAATGGTATGAGTTTGATTTAATGGATTTTCATGGAATGAGAATTCATTTTTGGTAGTGGAGAATGATTATCATCCGGAGATACATGTAGCACATGTGTCTCATAGCATGGCATTTATCCTTGTTCACTTTCCTCTTCATCCATTCTACACCCTTCTTTTTTTTTTTGCTCCTGACTCTTAGACATTGATTTCCTTGGCATAATGGATTCAAGAGGCTCTGGCAACAAGAAAACTAGGTATGCAAGAGGTAAGGCCTTTGTCATCAATTTGATTAATGATATGAATAATAGTTTGTTTCATAACTACTCCCTTAAATATGCACATTCCTCCTTCTTGGGCCTGGTGGATTATTTGAAGCTTCATCATTTTCTTGACTTGGGCTCCCTCTTAGATAAAAATACCTACTTCACAACCCACTAAGCTCTAGACTTTTGGCAGAAAACCCTTTTGGAAGGTGTGAAGGATGAGAAGCTGCTGAAATGGATGGCCACAAATCTGCTCAGTGCCCAACTTTTTGCTCATTTTAGTGGTTGCTCCTTGGTGGATTTTGTGGAGGTTGTTATAAAGTCTAATGATTGTTTGGATACCCTTAAAGTTTCCCAACTTATTGGCATTCAAATTATCCTTTTTAGTGCTAACAATTCTCTTATTGTGCATGAAGATGTGGATCACTTCAACCACCTGATGGAAACTAAGCTTCATCAAATTTGGACTCTGATAAAGGTAATGGATTAAGACAACATCCTTCAACACTAAAATTTAAAGGCGATCTGTGAAAGGTTGGGAATCATGCATGACACTAATGAGATACGCCCGGCGGGATCCCTAGATGCTATTAACCTTGAAGAAGATGCTCATGTTGCTGGTAATAATAACATTGATATAATAATCTCTGATGAAGACTAGTTTTTCTATTAAGTTTCTTAGGTGCTACTGAGCTTCTAGCTCTTTAAGCTTTTCATACTCCTAGTGTATTCCCTAGTTCTTACAGGGTCTTTTGATTAATTGTCTATAATAGATAGGCTTTGCCCTTTTTTTTGACCTATCACAAAAAAATATAAAATATAATATATTTTTTTATAGATAATATAATATATTATATTATGTATAATATGTATTTATATTATTTTAATTTAAAAAATATATTATGTATAATATATAATATTATATTAAATTAACATACACACACACACACACACACATATATATATATAATTTTAATTATTTTCTATTCAACAGGGTTTTGTAAAGAAAAAGAGTGTAAATACATAATTTTTTAATATTATAAATATTATATATTATATATTATTATGTAAGATTATACTATTATTACACCAATAGATAAAGTGTCATGTAGAGTTAATTGACCTATTGCATCAAATTGGAACACCAACTATCTTATTTACTTTAAGTGAAAAATATGTGCTATTGTAATGGTATGGCCCAGGGTTTATAGCATCCCAAAACACAATAGTCAAAAATTTGTAGATTTTTGTTGGTTAAAGTTACTATTGTACAAACCATGTCATGATATTGAGATAGACATTGGCCAAGATGATGAGGCAATAAAATTTAATTGGGGTGAACTTCAATATAATCCTTTTCATATAGAATGAAGGATTGAAATAAACAAAGACATTCAACAAGAAATAGAGGGTGAATATGATGACATTATCCAATAGAATACAACTGAACATGAGTGGGAGATCATATCAGGCCTACATCAAAAATAATATCTACATATTTTTGAGATTGATATGTTGGGTCGAAGAGATATTGATAGACAGATAATTTTGGATTCGAATTACCTGGGTAAAGAAGAAATGAACAATTCTCTTAAATTTGTAAGCATGGCAAAATAAAACAACTTACTTGCTATGGATGAAATAGAGTCTAATTTTTGTTATGAAAGCCTAAGTGAGAAATAAAAATTAGCATTTGATATAATTATAAGACATGATTATCAAGGAAAAAATATATCTCCATTGCATCTGATAATCCAAGGAACAACAGGAATAGGGAAATATTATCTTATTGGAGGGATTAAATTGTTACTTCTAGAGTTATCACAACCACAACGTTGCCCCCTTCTACTACTTGCTCCAATAGGAGTTGCCACATTTAACATTGGTACATCAACAATAAATACAACCTTATGAATTCTTATTTTAGATTTTAAAAACCTAGAAGGAATAAGGTTAACAAACTTTCATGAAGAAATTAAACATGTTAGATATATTTTGATTGATGACATGAGCTTTATAGGTCAAAAGATGCTTGAAAATATAAATTCTTGACTTTGCCAAGCATTTCTAAAAAATGTTGATATGTGCTTTGGTAGAAGGTCAATGATTTTTGTTGGGGATTTAGGATAGTTGCCTCTGGTAATGAATAGACCTCCATATGCAAGTATAAGATAAGCAAAATTATTATGGGAAAAATTTGTAACTATTTTTACACTCGATAATTTTTTTAGACAACAGGGTCAAATTGAAGAGAAACAATGGTTTCGAGAACTTCTAACAAATTTAAGTGATACCAATCTAACCATTAATGAAAGAAGTTGTTGATGACTAGAATAGATGCTTCACTTGAAATAGCTGAAAAGGAGAATTTTAATGAACACATGGATTTATTTGCAACAAATGAGAATGTTTGTCAACATAATAAGAGAAAATTTGATGCATTGAATCAACCTATTGCTTGAATCATTGCAACTAGAGGACAAACTAATATTATTGCAGGATTGGATGATGAATAATTGGAAGTTGAATTATTGATTATTGTTGGTACGAGGGTGATGCTTACCATAAATTTATGGATAGAAGAAGGTTTTGTCAATGGTGCACTTGTATATATTCTAAGTATTGTATACAAACCAAGGCTAACACCTCCTGAACCACCTACATATGTTATGGTTTAATTTTATAACTACACAGGGATTCCTTTTGTTAAAGAATCTCCAACTACAATTCCTATCAGTCTAATACAAAGGAGCCATGTGAGTCAGCTACCTTTGAAATTGGCATGGGGATTGACAATCCATAAATCATAGGGATTAACACTTGACAAATCTACAATTGATATAGGACTTACAGAAAGATAAGGTTTGACATTTATGGCAATATCACATGTAAAGTCATTACATGGATTAAGGATTACACCGCCTTTCACATATGACAGATTTGATAAATTAAAGAATGGAAAAGGGGTACATAAAAGAAAAGAGGAAGAAGAAAGACTTCAATTGTTAGAGGATCTCATGTACATAGATGGAATTTCTTAAACTTATTGGTATACTGCTTATATATATCATAAATGTGTTGATATTTATGTCTCATTTTAATATCAAATGTATATGGTTTGAATTTCATAAAATTATTGTTATATTCCATATATGTCATATCAATGTTTTTCTCTACTTCCCATGTTCTCTAAATTATAGTTATATTGCATATATGTCATATATGTATAGTTTTGATCTACTTCCCATGTTTCCTAAATTATAGTTATATTGCATATATGTCATATATGTACAATTTTGATCTCCCTCTCTCTATATATTTATATATCAAAATTTATGTTTCTCTCTATTTTTAATGTTAATAATTAATTAAATATATTTTTATTAAAAAAATCTTCAATCTTACACGGCAATGAGTGCTACTAGCATACATATCTTAGATAAAACTATGTAAAATACATCAATAGATATCATTCTTGAGGTACTTAAAATTCAAAACAATATAGGTGTCTTGAGAATGATATCTTTTGGTGTATTTTACATAGATTTATCTAAGATATGTATGCTAGTATTATATTTAGTATCAATATATTTGTATTGTTAATAATATATTATATTATATAAAATTCATATATATAATAATATAAGTAATATTAGTTACTATAATATATTATATTAAATAATTATATATTATAATATATAATTGAATATTTAATAAAAATATTTTTCAAATTATTTTATGTATTGGTGGTGGTGGTGGTGGGGGGGGGGGGTGTGTGTGTGTGTGTGTGTGTGTGTGTGTGTGTGTGTGTGTGTGTGTGTGTGTGTGTGTGTGTGTGTGTGATATTATAACATATATTATATTATTACATCAATAGGTATTCCTTATAGTGGCATCTGGGGGTGGGATGAAAGGCTGTAATGGTGTGAGTGGGCTAGTAATTAATTATTTAAAATCTGATATTATAAAATAAATTATAAAATAAAATTTAATTAACAAGCCAACATGAATAAATAAATAAAAAATCAACCGATGTAATAGTTTTTAAAAAAATCTATAAGCACAAATAAATTCATAAAACAACGAAGAAGAAAAGAGCAAAGTAGAGCGTTAAATTTGTTTAAAAAATAAAAAATCAAATAACAACACAACATAACAATATAACAGGTATTTATTTTAATTTTTAATATATTAATGTTTCTACAATGATAAAGTAAGATATGTTTAAATTTATTAAAATATATGTGACCTTAATTAACAGGCTCATTGTCTTTGAAATTAGCAAGTCATATATATGTATGTTCCATGTGAATTTATATTTATTTTATTTATTATACATATTTTCAGAAATATTTATTTCTTATTTATTGATGTCAGAAAAACATTATTTATTTATTTTATTTACTATTCACATTTTCAAAAATATTTTTTACTTATTTATGTCCCAAAAAAAAACCCTATTGATGCCAGAAATATATTATTTATTTATTTACAAACTATGTGCATTTTTGGAAATATTTTTTACTTATTTATGCCAGAAAAAATAAACCCTATTATTTATTTATTTTACTTACTATGCACATTTCCAAAAATATTTTTTAATTATTTATTTATGCTATAAAAAATAAACCCTATTGATGTAGAAAAATTTATTTATTTATTTTATTTACTATGCACATTTTTGAAAATATTTTTTACTTATTTATGCTATAAAAAATAAACCCTAATCCTAAGATTTGAACTGGTGACTTAGAGGAAAAAGTTCAGATAAAACAGGAAGGAAAGAAGTGGCAGCAGGATCTATTGTAATAGAAATGAATAATTCAGTTCATGTAAAGATGGAAAAAACCATGGTCTTAATATATTCCTTATGCTACATCGTTAGAGGATCTGCATTGATTAACTTATAAAGATCATAAATCTATAAAATATTATAAATATATAAAAATAATATAATCAAAAATTTTAAATCAAATTTAAGTCATAGAAAGGTGGAAAAATCTACTTATAACAATAAAATATTTGAAAATTAAATCTTGAAAATTGTAGACATTAAAAATGAAAAAAAGGTTATAACTAAATAATATATATAAGAATAATGTATAAATATTATTAAAAAGGTAAAGTGGTACTTTTTAATTGTGTGGAGAATCTAAATCTTAATTTGAAAGAAAGGATTTTAATGTTGAGTCTTAATTTCTAGTATAGGATAATTTAAGATTTTGGTTGAATGTTATTACACTTTCTAGTTATCATCATAAATTATAGTTATATGACTAATACAAAAATAATTTAATAAATATGTAGGGAATATGAATCAATGAAAAATGCAGTTTGAAAATGAACAACAAGAAAAAGAATATGAAGATCAAAAGTGAGAACATCAATCTCGAGAATATCAAAGATAAAAAATGACAATTACTGATGATAGATAATGATAGAATAAATAAAAATGAAAGACAATGATGCAAAAAAGCACACAAAACGTAGAGTCGAATTGCTAATCGAAGAGCTAGAAGGATAAATGAGAGAACATGCAAAATATATGATAGAACATTGTGCACAAACTTCTCAATAAGACCAAGTTGTATTACGAAGAAGATTACAAATATCAATGTGTGTAGATAAAATGACTGGTGTAAAAAGAGAACTACTACAACAATGAAATTGAGACAAAGTACAAAGACATCATCTTGAAAATAATAGTGTTGATGTAGATGGTAATGATGAAATTTCAATGGAGAGAGAAGTATAATATACGATGAAATTTGTTGAAAGCCCTAATCATGAAAGTGAAAGTGGAACAAAGTGTGTACCATATTTCCCATGAGAAAGATTGATAAAGCCACTGGAATTCAATTTTGTTAATATTGATGATGATATACAAGGGCCTATGAAGAATCAAACAGAAACAACCACTGTCAAAAGAATAAATAAGAAAAATAATTTTAAAATTATTGAACAGACATGGCCAAGTGAAATGCAAGGATTCCAAAGAAATCAAGAAAAAACAAATATTAATATAGCAAAAATGTTGGTATAGATTTCAAGACTACACAATTGTTGTTTCAACATGAGTTAGATAAACTTGCTTCACCACATATGTGTTATATTTGTCAAGAGAGTTACCCTGGTATGATTATTCATTGATCTCTTTAAGGGCTTTTATGTAGTATATGTTTTCAAGAGAAAGGTGTGCACCAATTTTTCAAAGCAAGTAACATGGATCTTGGGCCTCAACCACTTGAATTGGCAAACTTAACCCAAGTGGAAGAGATGTTGATTGCCTGTGTAAATCCAATTTTACAGGTGACCCATGTAATAAGAGGGAAATACAAATACAAAGGGCATGGTATTTGTTTTACACAAGAAGTTAAGGAAATTTCCAAAAAATTACCACATCATATTTTAGATCTTTCAATTATCATAGTGCGAAGAAATAAACAATGTGGAACTACATAACTTTTTATTGTGAATAAAGATTGTGTATATAATGCACTTAAATATAATATTTAAAATGATAAGTTCTATAAATATGTCAAGATTGATGAAACAACACTAAAGTATCTCCCAACCAATAAGTCTACAAATGTGTTCAAAAAATTGATCTCAGTTAACATGGAATTTAATGCAGATTTCAATGAATATGTTTTTCCAGGTCCTATACTTGAGACAAATGAAGGCATTATTGTAGATCACACATCATTAATGGCAAGCAAACCACCTAATTCCCCAAGAGAGATGGAAGTGATTTGAGCTTGGGTAAACAATCTAAATGTTGATCCAGGTGAACTAATAGCTTGGCCACAAATTGGTACATCTTTATTGAATGAGTATGTGATATAAGTTTTATTAGACATCTCTTTCCCAACTCTATTCCCTGATGGAAGGTGTGATTGGTTAGAACCATGACTAAAATGTGTACATCTACATGAATATGTGAAACATCTGATTCAATATTGAGATAATCATTTTGGAATACACCCTTGATTTAGGTATCTTATCATGAATAGGATAATGCAAAGTTGAGCACAAAATTTGTCAGCAATATTTGTAAATAAAATCCTTCAAGAACTACCAATTACAATTGATGGATTATGTGAACACATGGATAATATGCTAGAATCTCACTTTGTAGATTAGTTGATGCAATATGGAACTACATTATGAGGCCACATGTTCTTATTGGATAAAGTGTCATGTAGAGTTAATTGGCATATTGTATCAAATTGACATGCCAACTATCTTCTTTACTTTAAGTGAAAAACATGTGTTATTGTAAGGGTATGGCCCAAGTTTTATAGCATCCCAAAACATGATAGCTAGAAATTTGTAGATTTCTGTTGGTCAAAGTTACTATTGTCCAAACCATTTCATGATATTGAGATAGACATTGGCCAAGATGAGGAGGCAATAAAATATAATTGGGGTGAATTTCAATATAATCATTTTCATATAGAATGAATGATTGAAATAGACAATGACATTCAATAAGAAATAGAGGATGAAGATGATGACATTATCCAATAGAATACAACTAAACATGAGTGGGAGATCATATCAAGCCTACATCAAAAACAATATCTATATGTTTTTGAGATTGATATGTTGGGTTGAAGAGATATTGATAGACAGACAATTTGGGATTCAAATTTCTTGGGTAAAGAAGAAATGAACAAATCTCTTAAATTTGTAATCATGGCAAAAGAAAATAACTTACTTGCTATGGATGAAATAGAGTCTATTTTTTGTTATAAAATCCTGAGTGAGAAATAAAAATTAGCACTTAATATATTTATAAGATATTATAATCAAGGATAAAATACATCTACATTACATCTGATAATCTAAAGAACAACAGGAATAGGTAAATCTTATCTTATTAGAGGGATTAAATTGGCACTTCTAGAGTTATCACAACCACAATGTTGCCCCCTTCTACTACTTACTCCAATAGGATTTGTCACATTTAACATTGATGCATCAATAATACATACAACCTTGTGAATTCCTATTTCAGATTTTGAAAAAACTAGTAGGAATAAGGTTAACAACCTTTCATGAGGAAATTAAACATGTTAGATATATTATGATTGATGAGATAAGCTTTATAGGTCAAAATATGATTGAAAATATAGATTCTCAATTTTGTCAAGCATTTCTAGAAAATGTTGATATGTGCTTTGGTGGAATTTCAATGATTTTTGTTAGGGATTTGGGATAGTTGCCTTTGGTAATGGATAGACCTCCATATGCAAGTACAAGACAAGAAAACATATTATGGGAAAAATTTGTAACTGTTGTTACACTCGATAAAGTTTTTAGACAAAAGGGTTAAATTGAAGAACAATAATAGTTTCAAGAACTTATTACAAATATAAGAGATGTCAATCCAACCATTAATGATTGGTAGTTGTTGATGACTAGAATAGATGCTTCACTTGAAACAGTTGAAAAGGAGAATTTTAATGAACACATGCATTTATTTACAATAAATGAGAATGTGAGTTAGCATAATAAAATAAAATTATATGCATTGAATCAAATTGTTGCTTGAAGCATTACAACTAGAGGATAAAATAATACTATTATGGGATTGGATGATGAATAAATGGAAGTTGAATTATTGATTGTTGTTGGTGCAAGGGTGATGCTCACCATAAATTTATGGATAGAATAAAGTTTTGTCAATGGTGCACTTGTATATATTCAAATCATTATATACAAACTAGGGCTAACATCCCCTGAACCACATACATATGTTATGGTTCAATTTGATAACTACACAGGGATTCTTTTTGTTGATGAATCTCCAACTACAATTCCTATCAGTCCAATGCAAAGGGGTCGTGTGAGTCAACTACCTTTGAAATTGGCATGGGGATTAATAATCCATAAATTATAGGGCTTAACACTTGACGAAACCATAATTGATATAGTACTTACAAAAAGACAGCATTTGACATTTGTGGCAATATCACGTGTAAAGTCATTACATGGATTAAGGATTGTACCACCTTTCACATATGGAATGTTTGAGAAATTCAAGAATGGAAAAGGAGTACATAAAATAAAAGAGGAAGAAGAAAGACTTCAATTGTTATAGGATCTCATGTACACATATGGAATTTCTTCAACTTATTGATATTATACTACTTATGTGTGTGTGTGTGTGTGTTGATCTTTATCTCTGATTTTAATGTCAAATGTATATGGTCTGAATTTCATAAAATTATTATTATATTTCATATATGCCATATCAGTGTTTTTCTCTACTTCCCATGTTTTATAAATTATAGTTATATTGCATATATGTCATTTATGTATAGTTTTGATCTACTTCCCATTTTATCTAAATTATAGTTATATTGCATATATATCATATATGTACAATTTTGATCTCCCTATCTATATATATATTTATATATCAAAATTATGTTTTTATCTATTTTTAATGTTAAAATTAATTATATATTTATATTAAATGTGTTTTTATTAAAAAAAATCTGTATTCTTACACGACAATGAGTGCTACTAGCATACATATCTTTGAAAAATCTATTTAACATACACCGATATATATCATTCTCACTTTACTCACAATTTAAAATGATATAGGTGCCTCAAGAATGATATCTATCAGTGTATTTTACATAGATTATCTAAGATATGTATGCTAGTATTATATATAGTATCAATATATTTGTATTGTTAACAAGGGGCACAAAGTGCCAAGTCCATGTGGGATATGTTATGATAACAATATTAGGATTGAGGCAGCTGACTATTTTTTTATTATCAAATGATTCAAGAATAGAATTTGTCTGTAAAATACAAAAAAATGAGAAAAATATTATAATAACAATATAGCTCTAAATAATTAGAAACTATAGTGATATGGCTTCAAAGATTTAAAAATTTTATAGAAAAAAAAACTACTTATAATGGCCATAGGTTGGAGGAGTTTGTTCCTAAGAAAACATCTTCTTACATAAATCTTGCATGACTTACATGTAGGAGAGATGATAGTTATAAAAACAATTGATTTTTCTGCTTGCTAAAAGGAAGAAACAAGTTGGAATCTTCCCATAGGTTGAAGCTTCAATACATAGCTTTATAAAAATTGAATGGTTGATTATTTTCTATAGGCAATAGCAATGGAAATTACATTGACAAAAAAATTAATAGTTATCAAGTTTGGAAACACTAAAATTTAATGTACAATTTCAACCCTTGCATGACTTACATGTAGGAGAGATCATAATTACAAAAACAATCAATTTTTCTGCTTGCTAGAAGGAAGAAACAAGATGGAATCTTCCCACAGGCTAAAGCTTCAATACATAGCTTTAGCAAAATTGATTGATTTATTATTTTATGTAGGCAATAGCAATGGAAAGTACATTGACTAAAAAAATAACAGTTATCAATTTTGGAAATATAAAAATTTAATGTACAATTTCAACCCTTGTGTTTAATAGTTTTGTTCTTCTAAATTTTTTGTAAGGAATCAATAAAATCTTCTAAAATGTCAATCTACACAACAATAAAATGTGAGTATCAGCTATGGATTAAAATAATCAGTTAGTTAGTCAATGACTATACATTAGCATAAAACTTGCTTGGTCTAGGTGGGATGTATTTGGATATTTTATGTTTTTTGAAATTTGTATAAGAATCAGTACAATAGTTTCCACTTTTACATCCTCCAGGATCACTATCATAGGGTCACTATCATAGACTTATATTACTTCTCTTTTCAAAGAATCGGTACAATATTTTTCAATTTTGCATCCACCCAAGTTCACTATCATAGACTTATAATGCTTCTCTTTTTATTACATTAATGTGCTTGAACTCAACTATGCATATATGCTAGATTTGTATTGTTTTGTCTTTATATAGTTGGTTTATCCTAGTTTAGTTGTATCTTAGTTTTGAGATGAGCTTTGAAATTGACATTTGATAATTTCATGATTTGTATAGACCCAATTCCAGCTTGTGGTGGTCCTAGTGGTGCTTATTTTTATCAGAATAGAAAAGGTGAATATGTTGCTATTGTAAAGCCAACAGATGAAGAGCCCTTTTCACCAAACAATCCAAAAGGTTTTATGGTAAAGGTTTTGGGACAACCTAGGTTGAAGAGATCAATTAGAGTTGGAGAGATGAGTATTAGGGAAGTGGCAGTGTACCTTTTAGATAATGATAATTTAAGTTTCAAAGCTCAACTAGTATTGGGGGAGGAAAAGACCAGGGAAGGTTGTTATGGTGGCATCTAATTTATTCCCTTTAGATAAAACTTATTTCCTAAAAAGGTATTATACTGAGTAACTAAAGTTAATAGAAACACAAAATAGTTTACCATATCTAAAACGTAGCAAAAGCTTCGAGTCTGGGTTCTTAGAGCTTGAACTATCATTGATTCACCTTTGCATGAAGACCAAATTATGTGATCAATAGGACATCATATGAACTTTCTTAAGGTATAAATAATTTCATTGAACATTAAAATCAAACCATTTTCATTACATAACCATTTATCAGTTCATAGCCTTGCTCCCTTGCTTGACATCCTTGTTAAAAAGGATAATATACTTTCCAACTTTTATAGCTCAACCATACAAGCTAAAATTACTTAGTTCCAACCAAGCATGAGGCCATTTTCTTTCTTTCAAAAAATTTATTGCATTGTAGGTGGAAAAGAACATAAGAACACTCCTATTTGACAACAGTGTTACAACTTCATTACAAATTTCAGCAATTTTAGTTTGGAAAAACTTGCATTCATATCAGATATTGGTTCCTTGTTTGAAAAATATAGTGTTTGAATCAGAGACAATAGTTTGCAAAGGTCAGTTTTCACCTCAAGCCAGCTCTTGACATGTGTAAAAATTAAATTTGTACCAGATACTTAGCTAAAACATGAAGGTTGCTTTAAACAATTTTCTAGAATTAAAAAGGTCATGGAATCATATGTCAAAAAGGCAATTGTGTTTAACAACAAACTACATAAAATTCTAGTACCGACTAAGAAACTAGAATTAAGGAACACGCCTTACCTTCACAAAAAAAATGTTAATAATAGATCATCTACCTGAGTGTTTGTGCAATAAAATTACTCACAACATGACCATCATCAATATTCATTTGTGGCCCATAAGTATTAAATATTTGAGAAATACAGATCTCTGTAAAAAAAATACAACATTCATTGATTCAACATTCCAGATCTTGTTCTTACGATAAGATTTTACAATTCAAATGAACTAATAACTAGAAAAAAAATTATGCTATTAGACAGATATCACAAAAAAGCATTATCAATGCCATATATACCCAAGCCATGTTACCTATGGTAGTCAAGCTGTAGAGTCTCTGCTACACATTTCCCCTCATCATAACAGCTTCATACTCTTGTAAAGACATACAAAATGCAAATTTAAAATAAAAGGGTTATTAACCTCATTCACAAAGAATTTATATTTAACACAAAATAATACATATTATCAATGCATTATCTATGAATCATAACACTTCTTACATCTATAACCAAGGAATAACTACATAAAGCATACAAAAGAGATGGCTTACCTACATAATTAAACAATCTTTTTTTATGATACTATTTACACTTTTCTACACTATACTCACAATTGGAAAAATCTTCACTCTTATTCTATGTATTAATTACATATGGTTTCACATATTTTGTCTTGCTTTATATATTTGCAATGATTTATCATCCATTCATGGCCACACACACAACGATGCACATGCATACATACATATTGCCCTCTTCATTTTTTTCTATGTTTCAAGGGTTACATAAATTTTAATATCGAAACTGTTACACATTAGAAAGATTAAAGCTGAAATAATTTGGTTTAGGATAAAATTGGTAATTTTTTAATTGCTTGTTAAATAAAATTGCTTTCACAAAGAACTATATGGTATCCAGTCCCTGATGTCCCATGGGGAATGAAAAAAGATATGTGAAGATTTGATTATTTCTAAACATTAATTGGTGTAACAATATTGAGTAAATCATTCTATGCTTCAAGGTCAGGAAGTAGTGTCATTTAACTTTTTAATTTAGGTGTCAAAAGTTTCTTAAGGTAAAGAATGCCCCAAAAAATCAATGGTGACTTAACTACGGATAGCTTCAACAAAATTAATATTTAAGAATCATAGTATAGGCCTCATTACTATCTTAAAAATTAGTGACTGAGCCATCATCAGCCAAACAAAAATATAATACCAACAAAAATATAGATAACAACTTAAAGACTAGATCACATGATAGTAGAAATCAAAAATAATTCCATACATAAGTATAATAATCAATGACTAAATTGAATAGGTGTTCCCCTATAGAGGACCAAATTTATTCCCATGTCAATATTAGGAAGCACAAGATAGATATCCTTCACAACAAAGGATTGAATCATAGAAATGCTAAAATATCATCTTGTTGTATCTTAACAAATCTAGTAACAAAGCAAACATTTAGCCTATTATCCCATGCCAAGATGAGGAAATACAACACATATTCCTTGTAACAGATGGTTTTAAGAATAATGGAAATGTTTAGATTTGATCTCATTGTGAATTAATGGATATGGCAATGAAGCCAATAGTTAATTTGTTATATTTCATTAGATAATATTGGTCATCCTATTTGGATCTCCCTAAGCTAGCCTCGCAAAGAATTAAAATCAATATATAAACAAAGGTAAGTTATTACCACAGTAATATAATCCTCAAGCACATACACACAATAGACCCAATTCGCAGTTGAGTATCTTTAGAAACACATAAGAAACACATAAAACCTTATCAGCAGTCAGGAGGATAGCTTACTAGTCACAGTTGGTCCATTTGTTTGTATGCACTAATTTGTTTGCATGAGTTCATCATCTAGTTTAGTCAAGAGGGTATCAAGAGAAACATCTATAGTAGCATTCTTAGCCTATCTCATAGTTCTACAAACCCCAGGGCTTTGAAAAGTAAGCCCATAAAAACTATTAAATGCCCTAAATTGGAACAAAGAAAGTTTAAAACACATGTTACAGATAAACACTACAACCAAGATTAATGTCATGATAGACAACTACCAAAGAAACTATCCAAATTTAATGTTGTGTTAATGTGATGATTTTAACTATGATAGATATACACCTACCTTCATTATCTGAGATAGCTGGCCTGACACTGCACATGGCATCTGAGACTACCTTGAACCTAGAAAAACAACAAATAACATGAAATCCTCACAGCTAATAAATGTATTAATAATAATAATAATTTATTTCTCCACTTAAAGACCAATAAATTTACTTAGGAAAAATAGTCATATAATTCTCAACATAAAAACTCAGATTAAATGATTAGCTGATAGCATAGCCTTTAATAAATATATAGTGCAAAATGAAGGCAATAGTCCCTCCCTTTGGGACTAATAATATATTATATTATATATAATTCATATATAATAATATAATTAATATTAATAATATAATATAATATATTATATTATATTAAATAATTATATATTATAATATATAATTGAATACTATCAATTTATTATATGTATTAGTGGTATCTATATATATAATAATTATATGTGTTTATATATATAATATTGAAATATTATAATAAATATTTTAATATAATATATATATATATATATATATATATATATAATTTTGTAATAATGGTATGTATTTTTATTTATATTATAGATATTATAAAATATATATAATTATAATATAAATAAAATATAAAAGATTACTACACACTAATTTAAATATATATCATTCATATTAATTATTCTCTATTATGATAAAGCAAAGTTTTGTAAAGAAAATGAGTGTAGATCGACAATCATATGTCACTTGAAACCCATCATTTCTAACATCATCTCACCTTTTCTACATGAAACATTAAGTCACAATAATCTAATATTCATTTTAATAATCCTTCCAAAACATATTTTTTTTACTAGTACTCCCTTAAATTTTATATTTTTTTAGGAGTCCGAATAAATGAGATGCTTATGGAGATATAATACAATTGTGGCCACCTTTACTTCTAAGGGTTTGAGTCTGGTATCTATGTATATTCTTAAGCCTAATGTAATTGCTCCATTTGTCAATATATTGGTAGCATGGAAAATTGGAAGCTACAAGATAGACATTAGGAAATCAATGGCTTTTCCCCATGTTAGCGATATTACAGTGTTGATTCAAATTGCACATCGGATGTGGATCTATATTTTAAAGAAATCATATCTCATTACATCTTCATCCACCCCTGACAATAAAAAAATTTCTAATCAAGGATACCATCACTATACAAGTTGTGAGCCCCTTTGCAATGGGTACAAGCCATGTATGTTCAATAGTTTCCTTGAATCTAAGTTTGTTGCATGATATAGGCCTTATAGAGTACAATATCACCTAAAATAACCTATCACTGGTCTTCACTATCATCACCCTAGTCACTTTAAAATATTGCTCTAGATGTCAATATATTGGCATCATGGATGAATGGAAGCTACCATATAGACTATGAAACCTCATATCTTATCCCAATATCAATGACATTACATTGTTGATTTGAACACATTATAACAAAATAAATGTTTCCTTTAATGTTTATGAGAGTGAAATATATCCCATGTTAATATAAAATTTGATCTCTCACCAAAATAAATTTTGATAAATAATAATAAAAAAGTTTAAATTCATAATAATATTGATGAACATGTATTTAATGAAGAATCTTAAGAATAAGAGTTATGAAAGTATTTTCATTACATTATGTTTATCTTTATCAAAAGTCACCTTTGACCAAAATAATGAACCTAAAAACTATCAAGAACAAGAAAATTATCAATAGGCCAAGATCTTGAAACAATACTCAAAATTAATTCATATTAATTTTTTGAACTAATTACAAACCCAAACCATGCTTGAATAAGCCTCAACTCGGAATTCAGAGTTGACATGCAAAATTTTGAAAAATCTAAAATCTAAAAAAAATATCTATTTTTAGCAGATGCTATTTATAGTAAGTTTCACATGCAAGTGTGCATGGTTCTAATTTTTTTTTGAAATAACCTAAATACTAAAATTAACTTATGGAATGAAATTCAACTGAAGTTGACTTTTGGTTCTAAAAATATACAATTTCTAAAAACAGAAAATTCTAAAAAAAATCATTAAATGTTAATTTCAGACCATCAGATGATCACGTTTAGTCTTTGAAAAATATCAAAATCAAATTTAAGTGGATAGATCTACTTAGGGAATAATCAAACTTTTTGATACGGTCATTTTGGTGTGTGTAAGAGCTCAAATAGAGTTATGGGTCAAAAGTTATGGCCTCCGAAAGGTTGGCCTATTTTTCTACATCATTTCCAGATAATAAACCTAAAAACTATCAAGAACAAAAAAATTACCAATAGGCCAAGATCTTGAAATAATACTCAGAATTGATTCGTATTGATTTCTTGAAATAATTACAAACAAAAAACCATGCTTAAATAAGTCTCAACTCAGAATTTAGAGTTGACATGCAAAAATTTTAAAATTCTAAAATCTAAAAAAAATGTCTATTTTTAGCAGCCACTATTTATAGTATGTTTTGCATGCAAGCGCACGTAGCTCTAAAATTTTTCCAAAATAACCTAAATACTAAAATTAGCCTATGGAATATAAATCAACTGAAGTTGACTTCTGATTTTAAAAATATACAATTTTTAAAAATAGAAACTTCTCAAAAAACAGTATTAAACGTTAATTTCAAAACCTTAGATGATCATGTTTGGCCTTCAAAAAATATCAAAATCAAATCTAAGTAGATAGAAATACTTAATAAAGAATCAAACTTTTTGATATGGTTGTTTTGGCACGTGGAAGAACTCAAATTACGTTACGGGTCAAAAGTTATGGCCTTTGGAAGGTTGACCTATTTTTTCTGCATCATTCTCCTCTAGTTGAAAATAACTCAACTCTTACGAGTTAGCCTAATTATACTATTTTCATTTGTCTTTATCAATCTTCTTCATCTCCCATTCTGTAATCCAAGTGTTGTCTTTTTGTTGCAATCCTTCCCACTGCACCAAAAACCTATTATAATTCCCTTACCTTATGCTCATTATCTTCATATCCAAAATTTGCACTATTTTTTCTTTCTTCTTATTTGGAACCTATTGCTCCCAATTTACTTCATCATATTCATCATCATCTCCATGGAATTCATATAAATCTGAAACATTAGATACTAGAGATATATCAAAGTTTCGTGGTAAGCTCACCTCATAAGCATTGCCATTAATTTTCTTCAAATTCTGCATGGTCTAATTTTCTTGTACTTTAGTTTATTGTATGTGCCTTTTTTAAACATCTCTTTCCTAAAATAAACCATTGTCAACTCTCCTTCAAATACCTTGGATCTTCTTCTAACATCTACTACTACTTTATATTTCTCATTACTTTTCTGCAACTTTCTTCTTACTCCTTACAACTGTTACATATGTTTTGTAGATGCTTCTGCATCATCACTTATTTGATATACAATTAAAAATTATAACAAATCTAAAATACCCATAGTATTTCTCCCATAAACAATTTGAAAAGGTGAATTTCCTATTGATCTATTCACTAAACTGTTATATGCAAACTCAGCTTGTGGTAAAGCCAAGTCCTTTGCTTTTACTTCTCTCCCACTATGCATCTCAATAAAATTTCCAAGCTCTTATTCACAACTTCTATCTATCCATCTATTTGTGGGTGATATGCACAACTGAATCATGTTTTAGTACCCATCTTCTTCCACAAAGTACTCTAAAAATGACTTAGAAATTTTGTGTCCCTATCTGAAGTAATAGTTTTTAGAACACCATGCAATCTCACAATATCCATAAAAAATAATTCTGCAACCTTAATGGCATCATTGGTTTTCTTACATGCAATGAAATGAACCATCTTTAAAAAATTATCTACAACAAAAATAGAATCATTACCTCTTTGTGTGTTTGGTAATCCCAACATAAAATCCATACTCAAATCTATCCATGGTCCTCTTGGAACCAGTTACGGCATGTATAGTCCAACATTTTGGGCATGTCCTTTAGCCACCTAACATATTATGCACCTTGAAACATACCTTGTCACATCTGTCTTCATCTTTGGCCAAAAATACTCTTCCTCCACCAAAGCTATTGTCTTCATCTTACCAAAATGTCCAGCCAAACCACCACTATGTAATTTTTTTATTATATTGTCTTGTAAAGACCCAACTAGAATGCATAATTGTTTACCTTTCAAGAGATAACCTTCCTATATAATATACTCATCATAAATAATATCTATCCCACTAGTTAATGGATTCCTGCACTGTTCAACTATTTTGCCAAAATATGGATCAGTATCATATAATTCTTTGATAGCTTCAAATCTAACTACTTCACTCACCATAGTGGTCAATAATGTTACCCTCTTGTTTAATGCATCAACTACCTAATTTATGATTCAACATAAAAGTATACCCCTACAAGAAATAAACCCACTTTGCATGCCTATTATTCAACATTTTTTGTGTATTCACATACTTCAAAGCCTCATGATCTATAAATAGTAGAAACTCCTTTGGCATAAAGTAATGCCTCCAATGTCTTAATGCTTGTACAATTGCATAAAGTTCAATATCATAAGTAGAATACTTTATTTTTACCTCATTCAATTTCTCACTAAAATATGTTATTGGCTTTCCTTCTTGCCTCAGCACAACACTGATTCCCACAAATGAAACATCACAATAAACTTCAAACACTTTGTTAAAATATGGTAATGCTAAAATTTGTCTTTTTATTCAAATCTTTATGTAGCTGCTCTAGTCCATGAAATTTATTTCCCTCTCATGCAATATGTTATTGGTGCCACAATACTACTAAATTTTTTAATAAACTTTCTGTAAAAATTTACTAAACCATGGAAAGTTCTTATCTTTTTAATGCTTTTGGAATAGGCCACTCAACAATTGCCTTTATCTTTTCTTCATCCATTTTCACACCATCTGCTAAAACTACAAATCCCAAAAATACTAAACTATTCTACATAAACTAGCAATTCTTCAAATTTACATACAACTTCTCCTTTCTTAACAAATCCATTACTATTCTCAAATGTTGTAAAAAAATTTCTTTAGTCTTACTAAATATCAAAATATCATCAAAATAAATAACCACAAACTTAACAATATATTCTTGTAGCATTGTATTCATCACCCTCATAAATGTGTTAGGTGTATTAGATAACCTGAATGGCATCACCATCCACTCATATAAGCCATCACTAGTCTTGAATGCAGTTTTCCATTCATCTCCTTCACGAATTTGAATCTGATAATAGCCACTCCTTAAATCAATCTTGGTAAAATATTTTACTCATGTAAGCACATCCATCATATCATCTAAATGAGGTATAAAAAACCTATATTTATTATAATTTTATTGATTACTTTACTATCCACACACATTTTCAATCCTCTATCTTTCTTTGGAGTTAGAAATGTTGGTGTTGCACATGGACTCATACTCTCCCTTATCACTTTCTTCATTAGCAATTTAGTAACCTATTTATTTAATTCTACATGTTTTATTGGACTCAACCTATAAGATGCTTGATTGAGTAGAGTTGATTCTAAAATCAAATCAATGTGATGTTGAATATCTCTCTTCGGTGGTAAACCATTTGGTAACTCATCACACATAATATCTACATATTCTTTCAACACTCTTGCTAATTCTATTGGGATTGGCACCATTTTTGTTCCTTCATTCTTTGCAACTAGTGCATAATAGTAACCTGCTACCTTCATATCTTGGATAAGTTATTTAGTATAGATCATGCTTTTCGTCTTCTCTTCCTCTTTAAGATGTAATAAAACTACCTTTATATCACCTTTCCAAAAAGTTTGTGTTCTTTGCCCTATCACGAATTCCTTTCCTGTCAAATCACCATGGTCTCCCTAATATCACATGACATGCATCCATCAGAATAATGTCACACCATATTTCATCATTATAAGTTTTTCCTATAGAAAACTTGATTAAGCACCTTTTATCTATTATAACCTCATTCCCTTTTTTAATGCATGAAATTCGATAAGGGTTACGATGATTTTCACATTGCATATTTATTTTCTCAATCATATCTTTAGAAACCATATTTTCACAACTACCACCATCTATAATTACTTTGCATACCTTTCAACCTAAAGTACATCTTGTTCAAAAAATATTTGATCACATCCATGCATCATCACCTTCTTTATTCTACACTTGATCCTTCCTTGGAGTGATCATGGTTCTCCTCATCATGAGATTCTCTCCAACATCAATTGGTACAACTTTAGTATTTTGCTCTTCTATTTTAGCCTAAACTATATTTACTCTTAGGCAATCTTCTTGCCTCCTTTTCTTGATATTGATAGTGTGGACAATCAAACGCTCTATGCCCTTCTTCTCCACATCTATAACAGACATAAGATCTACGTTGACTCAAAAACCATCCTCTAACACCACCATAACCTCATCCTCTCTGAATCTCTTCCTCTCTATTGGTGTTGAAACCCTTGCCTATTATAATATTGTCTCTATGTACCACATGAAAATTCACCTTTATTGGCATTAAATACACCTCTAGTGGTATTAAATCCACCTCATCCCCTTATTGTAAGCGATCCACCTCTTTTTGGACTAATAGATGTCCTTCTGAAGTTCTATCTATTTTGTTTTTTTCTACCTTCAAAGCTAATTGATCATCCTCCTCCATGTTAAGTAATCTATACATGCTTAATTCATCTTGAATAGAAAATTTTAAGCCATTTACATACCTTATTTACATCTTCTCTTCTATTTCATCATGCTCCACTCGTATGGAAAGCTTATAAAATTCATCTATATACTCTTGTATACTATGATCTTTTTGCCTCAAATTCTAAAATCTTCTATATAATGTTTGTGCATAATCCATAGGAAAAAAAAATTCCCTCAGCTTCTTCTCCATCTTTTTCCATGAATTAATATTTTATTTACCTTTTCTCTATCTTTCTTTCTGCAGGTGATCCCATCAAATCATTGCATGACCTTTTCATTTTGTGCATGAAAATTTTACCCTCTCATCTTCTCTCATAGTCTCCACTCGAAAAACTTCTCCATGCTATTCATCTTATCTATCAACTCCTCTAGTTTTAAAGTACCTCTATAATCTGGAACATCAACCTTGATTCCTTCATTTCTTCTTTCTAAAGATTGAACCATCCTCTCTTCCATGAATGGTGGTTGCTCTTAATATTTTTCTTCTTGTTGAATTTCTTCATCATGATCTATGTCTTCTTCATCACCACCTTGTCTCCTTGCTTGATTGGTGATAGCCTCTATTAATTTTTTAACTTTCCTCTACAATTTCTGTATATTATGATTCATCTATGACATACCTCCTCATCCTCTCACCATTCTTCTCTACTCCAAGATTTGAACCTAGCTTTGATACCAGTTAATGAACCTGAAAACTATCAAGAATAAGAAAATCACCAATAGGCTAAGATCTTGAAACAATAATCAGAATTGATTGGTATTGATTACTTGAAATAATTACAAACCCAAACCATGCTTAAATAAGCCTCAACTCATAATTTAGAGTTGACATGTAAAAATTCAAAAAATATAAAATATAAAAAAAAGTTTACTTTTAGCAGTTGTTATTTATTTTGCATGCAAGCACACATAGCTCTAGTTTTTTGTTTTGAAATAACCTAAATACTAAAATTAGCCTATGGAATGAAATTCAACTAAATTTGACTTCTGGTTCCAAAAATATACAATTTCTAAAAATAAAAAATTCTAAAAAAAATCAATAAATGTTAATTTTGGACTATCAGATGATCACATTTGGCCTCCAAAAAATATCAAAATTAAATCTAAACAGATAGAGTAGTTTAGGGTAGAACTGAGCTTTTCAATATGGTCATTTTGGTATGTGTAAGAGCTCAAACAGAGTTACAAGTCAAAAGTTATGGCCTTTGAAAGGTTGGCCTATATTTTCTACATCACTTTGCAATGGGTACAAGGCATGTATGTCCAATAGTTGCCTTAAATCTAAGTTTGTTGCATGATATAGGCTTTATATAGTATAATATCACCTAAAATAACCTGTCACTAGTTTTCACTATCATCACCCTGCTTACTTTAAAATATTTCTCTAGATGTCAATATATTGGCATTATAGATTAATGGAAGCTACAAGATAGACTATGAGACCTCATTATCTTATCTCAATATGAATAATATTACATTGTTAATTCAAATATTATAACAAAATAAATGTTTTCTTTAATATTTATGAGAGTGAAATATATCCAATGTCAATATAAGATTTGATCTCTCACCAAAGTAAATTTTGATAAATAATAATAAAAAAGTTTAAATTCATAATAATATTGATGATCATGTATTTAATGAAAAATCTTGAAAATAAGAATTATGAAAGTATTTTCATTACATTATGTTTATCTTTATCAAAAGTCACCTTTCACCAAAATAAAGGATCTAATAAATACATAGATATAATGGTTGTCCATTGATAATCATTTACAATTAATAATTTATTTATTGAAAAGGTACCTCAAATTTTACATATTTTCATAATCATTTTTACTTTAAAAAACATTTTCAAGTCATTTTATTTCATTATAGTTAAATTTCATTATAATTGAATTTCTTGAATGAGTGAATTATAAATTAAATTAATTAATTTCAAATTAATAAATATATAACATTGTAAAAACTATTTACTATATTAAAGGCATAAACACCTCATATAATTGTGAATGAATATTTTTCAATTATTTATAAATTAAAAAAATATGTTTTCATTAAAATTTTACCTATTTTAATTTAAATAGTTTAAATGTTTAATATAATAAAACTTTATTTCACATTATTTTAATATAAATATTATTCTATATTTCTATTTAAAAATTATTATATTTTATATTAAACCATGAAATAAATGTGTAATTCTTCACAAAATCATCCACAAATCATTTTAAAAATATTCTTTACAACGTATAAGAGTATTCATAAACTAAACCCTAATTAAATTAGATTAAAAAAAATTATATTGAAGGCTCTAATTAAGCCACATAACTTAAAATATCATAATTAACAATAATATCATACATTTAAGTCCAATTAATCCACGGTTTTGAAAAAAGCCTATTGAATAGAGACAAACAAAAAGCATTACAACAAAAATTGATGTACTTTGAAATAGATAATTTTTTTGTAGCAAGCAATATAATACATGATTTTCCATTGGAAAAACCAAGCTAAGTAAGCACTAAAAATGCAATGTCAAGTGGTTTAATTAAATTACATAGCCAAGAAATTCCAAATTTATTCCTGGCATCAAATATCATTTTGTTAACAATTTTCTACAGTATGCAAATATTTATCATCAAAATCAAACCTTAGATCTATTAATCCACCAAACTGTAGTGTTTAGAGATCTAATTAATTGTAGAACCTGAAATAAATATTTCACCTATAAAAGGAGGTGCAATTTTCTCAATAACATCAAAATTGGTTATCATCCATTCATTTCAAAATACTAGATCTCTCCTTGAAAACTAAACCCTGTATCTATTAAGCGCTGAAAAATGTAGTGTCTAGAAGTGATATTACCTTCATAGCAACAAGGAAACTTGTTTCACTATCATAATTTTTTTGCAACATTCAACACAGTATAAGATTTGTACACAAAATATAAACCCTATCAAAATTAATACATTTTACCTTGGTGCATCAAAATTTTAGAGTTGAGGAATCTAATTAAATATCAAACTTAAAATAATCACCATGTACTTACAAGAAAGTGCATATTTATTCATAAAAACAACAAAACTTTCAAGAGAGTGTTGCATTCTTCATAAAAACATATTTTTATGCCAACAAATTTTTGTAGCATACAAGATTTATAGATAGTAAACCTTAACTTTCTCTTCAAAAATTGAACCCTAAATTAATCAAGCCCCAAAACCCCATTTACATCAATCTACTTAAACCATAGGTTATAAAAATCCTGAATTTGAAAGAAAGTGTTAGCTTCTTCAAGATTATTTAAGTGAAAAACAAAAGTGAATGAAAAAAATTCTAATTTTTAATGATCCACACAAAGTTCCTCTTACCAATACTGTAATGAGTTACTTGTAGATGCTACAAAATTTTATTTTAAACCAATGTCACCACAAAATGCATTATTCTAAAACCCATACATTTTTTATATTTACAACATGTCAACAAGCCAATATTTTATAAGCAATTCACAGTTTCACAAAGTTGAACTAAAAAATCATGCAAATCTACCAAAATGTATTGCTACCAAGTGTGATAAAAAAGCCTGCCATGTAAAGAGAATTCACAATTTTCTAGAGTTTAAACCAAAAAATCATGCAAATTTATCAAGAAGTTTTTATGCCAAGTGTGATAAAGAGACCTTCCATGTGAAGATCATTATAGAGATTTATTTCCAGAAGGGTTTTCCTATATCAATCAACATTAAAGTTCAAATATCATTGTAACCATTATATGTCAACAAATAAACCATCCAATTTGAAACAATATTAAAAACGAGCCACGTAAACCCAACCATAATCATCTTAAAATATAAGATTTCCCATAAAACTTACTATTTCTAGAATTTAATTAACATTGCAACATTGAAAATGCAACCACCACAAAAGTTACACAAAATCAATCCTCCTCCTCAATGACCTTAGTACCCAACCCCCTAAGTCCCTCTAGGGATACCTCTACAATAGTAACAAGTGAGTGAAATTCCTCTTGGGCATCCTATGTAATATTACATTTCCTAGAGATTCAAACCTTAACCCTCTTAGGCATGCTCCTAATGCCCTTGCTTCACACGCCTCTATTTAACTTCACATCAATTGTCCCCATGGCCTTTTGGGAAATTTTTTTATCTCCTATAGGGCCATTTTCTTAAAATTACTATAAACAAAACACTAATAAAGATGATGGGGAGAAACCCTAAAAATATAAAATTAAAGTAACGATTCATATATAGTTTTGACACTTATTTTCAAAATGGCTACTTGAGATTTTTGTAGATTTTACTATTATTAATTCAATATAATTAAAATTATTTATCATAATATGAAAAAAATATAACATAAAAAACTAAGCATCCTATCCATGAGTGCAAACTGATGTTGTACTCTTTGGTTATGAGGTTTTCTATGTGGCTCTTTCCCTTCTCAACCATTGTGCTCTTTGATTTTTGGGCCCTCCTCCAATATCTAGATGCCACTACGTAGAACTTTAGTAATCTTAAAACTTAGATAAAATAAAATTAAGCCATTAAACCCCTTTCACCACCTTTATAGGGTTGTTTATTCAAATTTAGTCCAGTTGTTGGTAGTAAAGAATAAACCATATTGTGCACACATTATATATACAACAAAAAGGAAGACAGTGGTAATATTTTTGTGTTGTTTCCATTAATTTAGTCAATCTCTAAGGATGGTACATAAAAACTTATTTAATGAATAAAGATGCCACATACAACTTCATTCCCTGGAAAACACTAAACTGAGACACATCTACACTTACCATCTATCACTAGACAAAAACTATTTTAAATCATTTAATGTGTATCAATTAACATTAAACACTATTGTTAGCACTAATTACTGTTTAAATGAAAAAAGGCTCGTTCTTTGCCATAAGATGCCTCCGACATAAATTATTATAATCATTATGATATTTGATCTTATGGATAAAATGATTGATAGAGGATGTCTAAAAAGGTGGAAAGCCATAAATAATCATATAATTAAATGGGATATACACTACTAAAACATCAAGTTATGTTTTAAAAAAACAATTCTAAGATTCTTAGATACAAATTAAAATATAAGGATGGTACAAATGTTACATCTCGATTCCTTGCTAAGTAAACTTACTTGATTATCCATGGATATTTATAGTTAACAATTTGACTTGATTATTTTAGCTAAACTATGAGTTATATGTTATTGTGGGACAGTTGAATATTGCCTAGATTACATAATTCTATAGTTATGAGTGACATGTAGTGTATATTTCTATATTATGATCATGATGAGTTGTTATTTTTGTCATATTTTATGATGCATATATGTTACATGTGTTAAGGACCAACTACCTGCTTGTTTTGAGTTGGATAAATGAGAGTTTCATAACCCAAAGTCTGACGGAGGAAGAGCATCATCGGAGAGGGTGATGTATATGGAGATATTGGGGGATGATAAAGAAATCAACTAGAACCCTGCACACACCACATTATATAGTACATGTTATATGCATAATGGAATTTCTAGCATAGTGTGTATTTATTTTGTTTGCATTTAGATCATTTTTTACATATGGTTTGTTAGCTTAGTTTAATGGTCATATGGAACTTATCTCATGTGATTGTGTTTATGACTATTAATTTTTTTTTTGGAGATGTAATTTCCATAATTAGAATAAATTTGAATTTATTTATTAATGAGTTAATCATTAAGTCATTATAATTAGTTATATGTAATAAAATGACTATATGTCATTAATTCATATTATTATTAATTAGAAAATATACTCTAATAAATGAATAAATAGAAAAAATCAGAAAAAGGGAATAAAATAAATAAAATAATTCTATTGATTTTTATAATCAGAAAATAAGGCATTAATTAAAATACACACATATATATTAAAATATATATATAATCAAGCTAAAAAAATGGCAAGATTTTTGATAAAAAAGAAATCCTTTCAAAAAAAAGAGAGAAAATCATGCCAAAAAGAGAATAAAAGAAGATGGGGAAAAGAGGAGATGAAGAAGAGAGAAGGTGAAGAAGAGAGAAAAGAAAGAGGGCATCACTAAGGTAGAATACCGATTGAGTCAGGCCAAGTATTTTCTTTGGATCATGTTATTTCATCTTGGACGTTTTGCTAGGTTGGTGAAGTATTTAAAATATTGTACAAAATTACATAAGATTTTATATGAATTTATGTGTGTGGAATTTTTTCCATCTGTATTTGGTCATATTAGATAACTCTATCCTACATTTGAGCCATGAACCTTCCTAGCTTAGTGTAAGGCACTAGATACTCTATAATTTGGATTTAGTCTCCACTTCAGCTTTATATATGAACACAAAAGGGTACAAGACATTAACAACCATTGTATTATCCAATTCGTAGCCTGCTTGATTTTCTTAGATGACCCATGAGATGTACTTCAATTATAATCATAACTACAAAAAAAAAACAATTAGAACATGAATAGACTTTACACCTAAATTAGGCACTTACATACATATGTTTTCTTGTTTATTAATTTTATTGATGAAAATAATCATTATACATATGTGTTGTTATTATAAGTATATATCTAATTATGAGCATGTAGTGACATTAGTATATATGGCAATAAAAAAAGTATATCAAACTATATGGTGAACTATATTTATAATTATAAAAAAAATAGCAAAATAACAACATACATTAGTTTATATAGTGATTTATATTTATAAATAAAATTATGAAGTGCTTATATACAAATGTGTTGACTGTTCTAATGGTAATGATGTCTTCCATACATTTAAATTTTGTTACACACCCAATCAATATTAGCAATTTAGGAGTCTTACTTAAAAATTGAAATGCAATCACCGACTTCTCATTATGGTAGGCAAAGTAATGATTCTCTTTCCTCCTCTATGTCATTCAACATATATGTTGAATCTAAAAAATACAAAATACTCCATATTTGCATATATCTTCAACACTTTGTGGAATATGATGTGGCCCATTCTATAGATCATAATAATAAGTCTGTGTACATATTTATTATTCCAAATCAACGCATTTGGTAATTGTATGAAAGCAGTAATGCAATTTAGAATATTAGTATATCATATATAATGAACTAAATATATATATATATATATATATATATATATGCAACACATCTAAATATAGTTGTATGTAAATACTAGGTGCCCTTATTATCTTAAACATTATGTGTGTGTGTGTGCGTGCGTGCGTGCGTGCGTGCGTGCGTGCGTGCGTGCGTGCGTGCGTGCGTGCGTGTGTGTGTGTGTGTGTGTGTGTGTGTGTGTGTGTGTGTGTGTGTGTGTGTGTGTGATGGTTTGGATCTAATTGGTATATTTGGGAGTGCCCTTGAATTCCAGAATAAGAGGTTGATTGACTCACCTTTCTGAACATCCCCAACCATATATATATATATATATATATATATATATATATATATATATATATAATGGTTTGTATCTAATTGGTGTATTTGGGAGTGCCCTTGAATTCCATAATAAGAGGTTGATTGACTCACCTTTTTGAACATCCCCAAATAGGTCAATAATGTCCTTATTAAAATTTATATAGTATACAGTTCACTACTATATATGTATAGAGTTTGGGAATGCTTCATATATTTCCTAAGAATTTATAAAACTTTTCTTGCTATATGCATTCATGCCTGTTCGTACCAAGGCGTATAACACTATAACATCCATCTAATAAAATATATTGGTCCACTAGGATTTTCTTTAAATAGACCTATTAATTACTTGATATTCGAAACATAACAAGTCCACTAAAGTTAGATTTCACCATTCATTCACCAAACCTTCATTTTTCAAAATGCAAAGATAAATTTATAACTATCTTCTACGTTCTGACTAAACATTTAATATTAAAAATTTATAATTGACCCATGTGCTAAAAATTTAAGGTAGTGATGCTCGCCTAAATCATTATTATTAACATGTGTTAAGAAATATTATACATGTTATGGATAATAACAAATCATAGGATTTCATAGGATAGGAAAACCATAACTATATGAATGTAACTTATGAAAGCTTATTAAATGAAAGAGTGTATTTTGTTAACTTTGTGACTCCTTTGTTATGACTAGTTATTGAAATTAAGTGGAATATACATACAAATGTTGGATCATGATTGCTTGCTATATAAGTAAAATATTTGTGTCTACTTATTAAAATTATAAAAATGCAATCTATTGTGTAATATATCCAGATGGTATGACAATACTTGATATGCTTATAGTTTATGTGATAAATTATAGAGTAGAGATTCATTCATTCATTTGACGGACCAAATGTATGCATTAGGATTACTCCTATGTTTATCATGTTTTATGTCTATTAGTGGGAAGTAATATTTATGAATTTGATTGGTATATTTATGTTAAACAAGTCTTGCATTGCTAGTATTGATTAAGTAGTGAGATGGACTTCACTAGCTTACTAACATTGTGATGCCAGATAAAGGTAATCCAATCAAGTGGTGTGTTTGAAATTGATTGATTCTAGAGATCATTAACTATTAAAATTTTAGGCCAAAGTAATTTTAGTGAGACATTATCATTTCATGTGTAATATTTATATATTTTTTTGATATCTTGTTAGAATGTGTTTCTTTATGGTACACTACATGTTTATTTTTAGAAATGATACAACACACAGGTACTAACTTATCTCTATATATTCTTGCACTATCAATATCTAATCATTTATGAAAGGAGGGCCATTCCATAATGGATAATTAAGTGGGGAATTGATGATTCATGTTTGGTGTAGAAAATCTCTCAGATGATGCTCTTCTTTTCCATAGTAGTACTTACTTGGAGATGACACTTGAGATTGCCATAGATACTAGAGTCCAGGTAATTTATGCTCTATAGATCCATGTATCTTAAATATGTAAATTTTATTGTATTTTTTATTAAAATATTATCTTGATGATTTGTAATTACTTATTTATTTTACTTTGATAATAGTGGTTGTATGATTGTACCAACCATGGTTGGAATTTTGTAGTTACTTTCTATATTCAATTATGATGTGTTTCACATGATAATAGTGATCAATGATGGATAAATGTCACATGATTAATTTATATTTATCATACTTATAATATTTTATATGGATCACTAATTAGGTTTTCATGGTCTAATCTAATAAAATGATACATTGTTTAACTTTTTAAAAAAATTATGTATTTCTAGGTATATCCCAATGGGGATGTTACATGTGGTATTAGAGCTACGGATCAAACTCTAGGACTTAATGACTCCACTAAAATTTTCACATCCTTCTATTGAAAAAAATTAGGATGGTGAAAGTTAGAGTATTCAGAGAGGGTCTATTAAATGTCAATAATAATAACCCTTTGTTTGATTCTAGCCAATTTGTTGTTCAAAAAACAACAAAGTTAGATCAGATTCTCATAGCCATGAATGATACCAAGGACTAGATTAAAGCTTTGAAGTAGGTGTTTCATGGCCATGAAAAGGAAGAACATCAAGATGAACCTAAAGAGCATCCCACTGAGTAGAAAAACCCTTAGAATGTGAGAGCTCAGGTAACTGTGGAGTTGGCTAGAGATATAAAAAAGTCAATCCACCTAAGTTTAATGGAACTATTATGGGTGATGGAACTTAAGTATGGATAACTAATATAAATAAGTATTTTGATATTTGAAACTAATATAAGGTCACTAAAGTAGTTTGGGGAGCTTACAAGTTCATTGGTGAGGTAGTTACATGATGGGCCAATAAAAGGTTTAAAATTAATATTAACTAGACCACCACTACTTAGGAGTATTTTGTGATATTATTTAGGTCACGGTGGTTTCTATAGCTTTATATTAATTAGAATATCATATATTTCTAGAATCTAAAGTAAGGAGTCTTATCAATGAATGAATACTAGAAGTAGTTCACCAAACTTCTAATGTATGTACCTCAATACTAGGCATATGAGAGGTTCATATTAGGAAGTTTATCATAGGATTTAAACCCCATATAATTGGAGAGGTGGATGTTCATGGACCTTCTACCATATACTAGGTATTTGAGAAGGAAGTCAAATAGGAACATAAGTTGAGGTCTTTTGCATAGGCCAAGGACAAGTTCAAGAAAAAATTTGGAAGTTCTAAATCAAATTTTAAAAATAAAAATTGGAAACAAAGGAATGAAGACTCCAAGAATAAGTTCAAAATATGGAATGCCGAATTCAATAATGGGTTAGGCAATAAGAAATTAAAAAATGGTTTCAAAGGTGGTTTCAAGGGAAACCAATAGGTTGACATCAATGGACCACTTGGAGGTTGTTTTATTTATAGATATCACCATTATGTTCATGAATGTACTCATGATAAGTCAAATAACAAATGTCCTATTCTTTAATAGGGTAGATTTCAATAGCATATTCATGCAATAGTTGATAATCAAAAATCTAAATTTTAAGCTTCACCCATGGAGTTGTTAGGTATTGTGTTTGAACATCTAGTTTCCATTTTGATAGATAAAGGGGCTACAGAATGTTTTATACCTCCTAAATTCTTAGTAAGTTATCAAAAAGATCTGGAGTGGTGACAAATGCATGGTCAGTATAATATGGGAATGATTCTAAAGTCATGGTTGAAAAGTGTTTAGTTGAAGCAGAGAGTAGATTTCCCAAATTCACAATAGTAGTGGATATGTATGTAGCACCACTAGGGTCATATGATGTGATCTTTAGAGTCAATTGGCTTATGAAACATAAGGCCAAGGTTGAATGATACTTGAATAAAGTTGAGTGTCTGGATGATTTTTTAAATTAGACACAAATTCAAGGTGAGAAAAGATAGTTGAGGCTCAAGTAGATTTTTGTAATACAACTCAAGAGAGCCCAAGGAAAAGAGTGCCAATCATTTTTCATCAAGATAAATGAAATGGAGGAACCTAAGGAACCATCTCTTGAATTTTATCCATTCCTTAAGAATTTTCATGATGTGTTTCTAGAATATTTTCCAGAATTATCTCTTAGACATGAATTTAATTTCTCTATCGATATCATACTTGGATTGGAACCACAGTCTAAGGCACTATATAGGATGACAACCACTGAGTTGGTTGAATTGAAGGCTCAACTCTAGGAATTATTGTCAAAGGGTTTGATCAAACCAAGTGCATCACCATGGGGTGTACCAATTATCTTTATCAAGAAGGATGGTATTGTTTGACTTTGAATTGATTATACAATTTTGAACAAGGAAACTATCAAAAATAAGTATCTGCTACCTAATATAAATGATATTTTCAATAAAATATAGGTAGAAACAATATTTTATAAGGTTGATATTAGAGCATGATACCTTTAGTTGAGGATAAGGGATGAGGATATTTTGAAAACAACATTCAAAACTTGTTATGGGAACTATAAGTTCATAGTGTTACCCTTTAGATTAACTAATGCTCTAGAAGCATTCATGAATCTTATGAATAGTGTATTCAGAGGTTATCTAGATCAATTTAATTTGGTCTTTCTTGATGATATTATTCTATACTCTAAGAATGAAGAGGAACATAATCAACATCTGGAACTAGTTCTGTAACAATTGTAGAAGCACACATTATATGGAAAATTGGCTAAGTGTGCATTTTTTAGGAGAGTACAATATCTCAGACATATTATTTTTATAGACAATATTTTTTTAGATCCAACAAAGATAATATCCATTATGGAATGTCTGGCACCAAAGAATGTGCATGAGGTTAGAAGTTTCATGGGATTAATAGGTTATTGAATGAAGTTCACTCTAAATTTTTCTAGGATAGCTAATCTAATTACTTCTTTATAGCGTAAGAACTAAACTTTTATCTGGTTAAAAAAGTGTGAAGTATATTTTTAGGAATTGAAAAGAATACTTACTTCAGCCCTAGTGTTAAGAGTTCCTGACCCTAATGGTCAATTTTTAGCTATCACAAATGCTTCAGGGGATGGACTTGGAGGAGTCCTTATACAGGATGGTGCAGTAATAGCATATGAATCAAAGAAGTTGAAGCCTTATGAGGTGAACTATGCCCCTCATGACTTGGAACTTGAAATAATTATGCATTATTTGAAAGTGTGGTGACATTACTTATTGTGAAAACCATTTGAGTTCAATACAAATAATTTGGGACTCAAGTATATCTTCACCCAACCAAATTTGAATGCTCATCAAAGACACTAGCTTGAGTTCTTGTATGATTATGGTTTTAATGTCAACTATATCAAATGCAAGGAAAATAGAGTAACTAATTCCCTTAGTCATATAAGGTACATAATGGTTGTGGCTACTATTAGGATTACTTTTAGGGATCAAGTGATCAAATTCTCATTATGAGTTAAATTCTATAATTAGGTCAAAAAATCATTTTCTAAGAATGTTCAGAGTCCTAGGTATAAAGTATTCATATTAGAGAGTGATGGTCTTTTGCACTACAATGAAAGGATGTATGTGACAGATCGAGAGAATTTATGAAGAATAGTGCTAAAGGAACTGCATAATGCACCATATTTAGGACATCTAAGAGTAACTAAGCTCATTCCAGGGCTTAGACCACTATATTTTTGTAATGGAATCAAGAAAGATGTAGTAGACTATTTTTTTCATTGTCTAGAATGTTATCGAGTGAAATTTAAACATGTGCATCCAGCTAGGTTTTATATTTGCATGATATACCAAAATGGAATTGGTAGGTGATCAATATGGAATTTGTCTAAGTTTACCAATGTCATGAAACATGCATGATATAATCTTGGTAGTAGTTGACAAACTAACTGTTGAGGTCAACATACCCCATTTTTTGAAAATTGGGACCCTTGAGATGTTTTGAAGCCTAGCCCTAAAAGCATCGCCTATTCTGAACATTATTAGAATTTGAAGATCATCCACTTTTAATGAAGATTAGATTAATGAGTTATGTTTTGATTTAAATTTGTCTAACATAGCTAAATGATTGGTTTCATGTCTTTAAGTTATAGGATTCATGGTGTCCTTACTTGTGGATTCATGTTTTAAAACCCTGGCACAAACCCTCAGTTCAAATTTGAATTTGGTGGGAATTAATTGGTGGGAGCATTTTAAATTTATTTTGGACTTGAGCACAAGTTTTATGTTTAAAGCTTAGTCATGTTTTTTAACACAATTAAAACTTTAACCTAAAATATGTTTGGTCCCTTTTATTATCTTCCTTATTAGTTCCTTATTGTTTCTAATTGAGTCTAATATTTGGTTTTACAGGGTCCATATTATTTTCTAACATGGTCCCTTTATTAGCATTTTAGCCTAAAGTTTTAATCCTAAGTCCCTGACATATTTATTAATATGATCGAGACCCTAGTCTTAACACTTTAGCCTAATCCTTTACTTTACTGCAAGTTCTCACTTATTGTCTTTGCTTCTTTGCAGATCCAAAGATCTATGCTTCATTATAGGGCTTGATCCAACAAAGCGAGGAAGGCTTGGGTCCTAACTTGAAAAACATGAAACTCATAAGATCTAATGATCTGCACTTCCTTGTGGCCTTTAGATCAGATGACGTGAATAAATCTTGACAAAGTTGAGTATTTAGTCCTTCAGACCTATCACGTTTGAGCTCCCAAATCATGATCAATGGTTATCACTTCATTATGGACTAAAGATCAGATGGAGTGAAGACATCATTAAAAATTCAAAATCCTAGGATCTCCTTAGAGTTATCATGTGGCACTCCCACATTCAAAGATTAAAAATAAAGGGGCCCACAAGATAGAAAAAACTAATCATGAGCAAGTTCATGGATCAAAATCAAATGGCTATCACTTCATCATGATTCTTGAACCAATGGATCAAATTAAGTCCAAAAATCTAGGGAGACCTCATGGAGGTGCCAAGCTACACTTTTGCATTAGGACACGTAAATTCAATGAGATTAAATTTGGTGTTCGTTTGATCATCACTTGATGGCCACAAGGACATACTTAACATTCGTATAATCGTCAAGTTTAAGCCCATCAAAACTAAGAAATTCACAAGCCTAAATGTGACATTTTTGTGACCATCATTTGACATTCTTGAGGATGTATTTGATGTCCAATGTCAAATTTAAGATAATGAATTATTTTGTTTAGGACTAACATAGACTTTAAAATGTTGCTAAAAAGTTCATAAATTACCTTGCAAACTAATAGGATCTATTGAAAAATATTTAAATGATTGAAATCTTTGAACTGTAAACATTGAAATGGTCTTATGGTCAAAATATATATAAAATGAACATAGTCTAAGTTTATATCTTAAGGTTCCCATTTCATTTTGTTCGAATATCGTGAACCTTAGGCTAGAAACTTATACTAAGTCTTATTTAAAAAGATCTTTGTGAAAAAATTTAGACCAAATGCTATTAACTGAAGGTTTTAACGTGTTTATTAAATAAAATAAGACTCTACTCAATTATCATATCATTTTGATCCTCTTGAGCATGTTTTATGAGCTTAACATAAATATGTTATCCTAAAGTATGCATTGTGTTTATTGAAGACAACATAAACTTTGATCTAAAATATTTAGCCATGGTCCCCTTTGTATAAATACAAGAGACTTAGGTATAAACACTTTATCCTAAAGTTCATTTTTGTGTATAATAAACACAAAATGAACCTTAGCCTATGGTATTTAAAACCTAAGTCAACTACCTATTTCTTTGATTCAAAACTTAGCGTAAAATACTTTAACCTAAGTCTATTTATGTTTATTAATATGAAATAGACTTAGGTAAAAACATTTTAGCTTAAGTTATTTTATGTCTATGTGCTAAATTAAGGCTTGTGCATCTTTACATATCCTATGGCTCATGCTTCATCATGGGAAAATGATCCAATGGTGCAAAAGCATCGCTAAACTTTCCATGGAGATCTAAGAGCCCACAAGTTTGACATGTGGCAAACACACATTCTATGCATGATTCACAAAGTTTCCAAAGTTTGGGAGGCCCACAAAGGTGCCAAGTGGCACAATCATATGACTTAGTATGAGGGGAACCAATAAATAGGAAAGATCCTGGATCATAATCGACCACTCACATTAATCCAGGATTTTGATTTAATGGTGCAAAACAAAAGGGCATTTTTAAATGCCAACAGCTTCAAAAGGAATTTATAAAAAATGTTTTGAAAGGTTCTAGATTGATTCCACATAAGCACCATATAAGTAAAAAACATTAAAATAAGAGATCTTGTGTGCCTCAGAATGCAAAATTATGAAGGCAAAGGTCCAAATCAAATCCAAAGCACGTATGAGCCAAACTCTAAATGACCTACCACCATTAAATATTCAAATCCCTAAAATTACATAAAAAGACCCTAAGTAAACTTGGATTGATTATCATTGAATTCAAAGGAAGCTTAATTATGTTTTTTAAGTGTGAAAGAGCTAACCATAGACCATTTGAAATCTAATTGTGAATAATTTTCAAGAATAGAAGCCATGGTAGCTCAAAAACAACAATTAAGAGATGAGACAAAGTTGTACCTATCTACGGATAACAAAGGAAAGGTTTCAAGGATATAGATCTAGATATCATAGCCCTGAATAATGGAAAAAAAATTGGTATGAGTTCTTGTGGACCATAGAGGAGCTAAAACCCATCACCAAAAAGGAGCAGAGGATTGTTGTAGTTAGAAAAAAGTACTATGACTTGGTTGCAGTTCAAATCGTTGGCCTTCACCATGAAACTACCAAACTAGAGGTACTTCACTCTATTGACATCCTTGATTCAATTTTTATTGATTGTATAATTGATGGTGATTGGATTATCCATGAGGGAAGCCCTAGGACAGTAGCCTACATAGCCCCACTAGCCTTTGAAAAATACTACAAGATTCTAAAACCCCATGTAGACCTACCCACAATTAAAGGATGGACTACTGAGCATGACATAAACACCATCCTTAGAGCATAGTTGCTCCAAGGGAACCATGTATTCTGAGACTTTGATTGAAAGATCCCCATTATCTAGTTTAGGGAAGGGATTAGGGTAATAATGACCCTATTAAATAGATTATTTAGATCCCCTATCACCACATATGTCAGCAATACTTGGGTGTATTATGTTCATTTAATGGTAGAGAAAGAGCTTGTCCCTCTAATTGGGGATATGATTAGTGTCTTCCTAGGAAAATAATTCACTGCAATCAAAAGGAAGATAAACAAGTAGTTTTACATGATGTCTTATTTATTTGATGCCCTACTAGGTTCCACCAAGATCCTCAACATCAAGAACTAGTCTCTTGAAGGTAGAAACACTATCTCCCACCACTACTCAAAACTTCACATCTCCAAATATAGGTACCACATGTAATTCATATGTGACTATGTCTATCCTGCATTGGTGGAAGACATCATAGGGATTCCCATGTCCAAGATTCCCCTTTTGATCAAAAAGTATGTGCATCTTATGGGTGATATCTAGTTTTATCCAAATTACATGGTTATTAGAATTAAGGGAATTCTAACCCAACCCTATAGATTGCCTATCTACATTTCTCCTAAGCTGGTAGAATAGGAGATTGCATCTCAACTCCTTCATGATTTTGATGGAGTATGTAAAGAGAAAAGGAAGGGCCTTCTCCATCCCTTTCTTTTAACCATAGGAATAAAATTTTTACAAGATTAGAAGTAGATGGACACCATGTCTAGGCATAGGGACTCTTTTTCATTTCAATTGGATGATCTTAGACAATGGGATCCTAAGAATGTAGTGGTCCCACATTTGAAGAACAATCAACTACCCAAGCCATTCTATGAGCATGAACTAGGCCTTCATGACACCTTGTACATAAAATCTAGTAACTTTGAGGAAGTATTGGTCAGGTTTAAGGAAACCAAACTCAATCTTGTGTATAGAATGACCAGTGATAACAAACTAGCAGGGAATATATGGTAGATGCATCCCATTTAGTACCATTTATTTCTTAGCCCTTCTAGGACACTTCATTATCAACATAAAATGGATCTCCCACATCCCCAAGCACAAATTATATAGGGAAATAGTAAGGAAAATTTAGAGGAGAGACTTGGTGAGTGGCTTTCATCCTCAGTTCCCCCTTAGAGACTATAATCCCCAATTAAGCACTTGGAGTTGATTACCCTTAAACCTATTGAAAAAATAGAGGGTGCCCTCAAAGACCTTGTTGAAGTTAATGAATTTGAGTAAGAAGAAGCACTAGTTGAAGAAACACATGCTCAAGTAAATCAAGTTGAGGGAGAGAAAGGGAAGGAAGTGGCCCTTGACATTGTCTCAGTGGCACAATAAGAAAAGAGAAAGGTGGAGTTGGCATTGGTCCCTATTGGATCAAGGAAGAGGCCAAAGTTGACTCTCACTCATCCCATAAATGAGATTAACTTTTTTAGTGAAGAGTTCCCCATTCACATACCAATGATCCCTGAATGGTTTGTCTATGGGAAGATGAAAAAGATTCCATCCCACTCTCACTCTTGGGTCTTGACTCAATCCATAAATGTTGATGTTCATGAAGAAATCAAGACATGGATAAGGTATTTAATGAAAGAAAAAGAAGAAAGAAGAATGGTAAATACTATAGGGCTAGAAAGCAAGAAAGTAGATGCTTTGAAATCATCTAGTAGCACTAGAATTAAGGTCCCAGGGCCTCCAAAATACATAGATCCAATTACTATAGTGCAATTCAATCTAGAAAAAGAAGGATTAGAAAGGGTCACAAAAAATAAATCCATGGTAGGAATTGAGGATTTCACTTTCTAGAAGGCTAAATACTTTACAAGGTTAACCCCAATTAGAGGGAAACAACATGGTGAGGTTCCTATCCATGATGAGGATGTTGAGAGCCTACTTGAGGCTCATTTAGCTCGAGCTAAAGCTAGGATTAGAGGAATGAAACAGAGAATTAAAATTTTGAAAAAGGAAAAAGAGAACTTAGAAACATAGGCCATTTTATCAGTCCCTGATGCAATAATAAATATCTTTGGAGCATCATTCTTTGATATGTTTGATTCTTTGAAATCAATCAGGCTAAGGCAAGATGCATTAAGCCAAAAAGGTAAAGTGGCCAAAGGATTAATAACAGAGTGGCAAGAGGTGGAAACTAGGATAAGGGATCTCATTAACATTTTGATTAGGAAAAGGATTACTAAATTAAAATCTATTAGCTTGGATCACCTAAATGCCATAACGGGAGTAGTAGTGGACAAGATCAATAGTCTAATTGCATGGATAAAGAATTTGGGCAAACTCTTGGTTGATGATAAAGAATTGATCACTAGGATTGAACATATCCTAGGTACTATGTTGGTTAATCATACCAAGATTATAGCCTTGGAGATTATTTATGATGCATAGTATAAACATAAAGTCACTTTACTAATGAATTAAGTAAAAGGCAAGATCTATGGCAAGTTAGGTAGTGATAATGGCAGGATATTAGGCATGATCTTCGTGATAGAGGAAAAGATTATAGAAACTAGGAGCATAAAAGAAGTTATGGCCAGAGATGATAGGGACCTTGATGACCTAACTAATCAAGAAGAGGTCTACCTCCTAAATCTAGATGTGGATCTAGATATTATCAAATAACAACATCAGAGGGCCATATAACTTCTACAAGAGCAATAGGGGAGTCCCTCAGTAATAGGCCCACAAAGCTAATTGATATTCTTTCTTTGTAAAAGCATTGTAATATTTTAAATAGGAAATATTATTTTGTAAGGCATATTCTATATTTTTAGCATATTGCCTCTAGGTTAGCCCAATTTTGAGAAACAAATGTATTCTAGAGCTCTCTAAAGAAGGAAAGTTGTGCTTATCTTTTGTACAATTGTATCTTGTAACTAACCAGTATACTGTCTTATCTTTATATAAAAGGCATGTATTACCATCTTGTAAAGGGAGAGAGATTTTGAAAAAAAATTGTATACTTTGAGAAATTAATACAATCAAGGAATTTTGCAAATACTGTACATATTTCATGTGTCAATTGTTAATATAGTTTTTCTCTCAATTGCTAGTTTTATGTCTTAAATTTGAATAGTTTTTTTTTGAATTATGCGTTATATCTTTAATCATAGGGTTTTTAATTTTGGATATGCTAGATTAGTTGAAAGATCTTGGATTTGCTTCACTTTATTTTGATCTTTATTCAGATGTGAAAATTACTATTTGATTATAGTATTAAATCTTTAAAGTAAATTTTGTTCTTACTTGTGATTCTTTACATCATCCTTTGAAGTTTACCTGGTGTATAGTGAAATATGAGCTTAGGCTATTTTTCACTATAGATTGGTTTGAATGCAGACTCAGTTGTGATTGAGACTTTGTCATAATGTTTGAGGCTAAAACAACCAATCACTTGTTTTCTTTCTACCCTACTCTTCTCATTTGCTTTTTTAAAACCAAATCACTTTAGTTTGAGCTTCATTATAAATATCCATTTATATTAGTATGTATCTTAAGTTTTAATCATAATTTACCAAGCTTTATCATAGATACTTATAATTTATAGAGAATTAGACCATGATGGCTCCCAACCATTAATTAATATAAATTTGTGGGAATAGTTAATCATTACTTTGTCATTATTTTACCATAGGTAATTTTAAGTTGTCACAATCTGCTACTCATGCTCTAGATTCTTATAATTCAAAAATTATAAGTGTTATTGAACACTAAGAGCATCTATGGTACACATAAAGGTATCAATAAGTCCCACTAGCACTAGAAGGAGGGTAATATCTATAAATTAGTTGGATCTTTATTTATCTTAGTCTATTTTGATCTAAAATTGATGTTATCTTTGTGCTTTTGAGTAATCCTTTGCTTAGAAGTGTAAATATCATTGATATTTATGGTATTTGACCTATCCTTGTGCTTCCTTTAGACAAAGATCAAAGTTCTTTGAGATTTGATGCTTGGTTTTTGTAAATTTAGCTTAAGCTTTTAAAATCCATGGTATTTGAGGTTAGGACAACTTGTTTTGATCAAAGGTTGGCTTATCTTTCATAAATATGAGTTTATTTAAGCTTAGAATTATAAAGATAGATCATATTTGCATAATTAGACACATCTTTGAGCTATCATAGGCAAAAATCAACGTCCTTTATTGTTCTTTACGTAATCTTTGAAAAATGAGCTTAATGTGTAAGTTTAATCCTAGTTATTTATAAATATCATCCTAATACATCATATTTCAAATAGGATCTTCAATATTCAAGTTTGAATTACCAAGGATCTGAACTAGATCACACTCAAAGACAAAATAACCTTTATTTGAACTTAAGGTTCATAGAAGAGCCAAGCATGATAAAGGTAAATGTAGGAGATCAAAATATTTACCAACTTCACCTCTTCAAGGTACCTTTGCCTTCAACCTTCATCAGTTATGGCTTGGTTGGGAGCTTCTTCAATCAATGTCCCAAGTGTGGTACATGATCTCCTGTGTAACCTTGAAAATTATTTACGTACATTTAGTCCAGCTAGTATAATTACTATTGAAGAGCATATCAAGTCTTTTAAATTTAATTTAAGGTTGATAAATGTTGTGCATGAAGATGTAGCTTATAGGTTATTCCCTTTTACCTTTAAAGATGTTGCTTATGAATGGTTTTCGAACTTGCTTGATAATTATATCACTAGCTAGGATGGTTTTACTAATGTTTTCATAGATCAGATTAGTAAAAAATTTATTCCATGTGTCATTTACCATAAATTCATGACCATTAGGAGGGATGAAAGTGAGACCATAAGGTCCTTTAATGCTAGATTTCAAAAAATGTATAGCAGGACCATAGAACCTTATAAGCCTGATGATGTGTTAGCTCTAAAAATCTACAAGAATGTGGTGGATCCCATGACCTCTGTATTTTTAAAGAGATATATTCTAGTTATAAATTCATTAGGTAGGGTTTATTTTTGAATCAATTATCATCAATGATCAAATTCAGCTCCAAGGAAAAATAGCCTATTATATTCTAAACATTAACCCACATATGTCCATTCTAAACATATTCCCCAAAAATAACCAGAATATCCCATCCCCAAACCAAATTCCAAATCTAAATCAATTGCCCTTAAGTCATATTGCTCCCAATCAAAACTTAGGATTGTTGAATTATCCTACTAATGGCTTCAATTCAAATGATTAATGAAACTTAATACCATCTACTAACAATAACTAGGTGCACAATTCTGAAACCCCCAAGAATGAGAATGAGTCTATCTTGAAAATGGTCCAAAAATTAAGCACTAATTTCCTTCAGTTGTAAAAATAAGTAGGCAATACTGGAGAAAACTATGGTAATAAATTCTTATTTTAAATTTTTAATAGGCCAAATAGTAGGTTTTAGAATGATAGTTTTCATAATAACAAGGCTAATGAACCATGTTTTAGTAATAAGACTATGGATATTAATCTTACTAATATAGCACTATCTGATTATTATAGAGTGCATTGTATAGCCAAACATGGGGATATTTATTGTACAGAAATTTTCAAGGCATTTGAGGCTTTTCAAGAAGAATTAGACACATTTGAAGTGGTCCTTGACAAGGATAGTGGTGCAGGTACCTTAGGATTCAAATCATCTTATCAATCCTTTATGGTGGAGACCTTTGATTTCCCCTTTCAAGAGGAGAATGAACCAGATGAGATCCCTAAGGAGATCCAAGCCTTCCAACAATTCTTGAAGAAGACATATCCCTTGAGGAATAGAGAGCATAGGTAGCCCTTGACTACCTTAATGCCTCCAAAAAAATTTGGAACTCCTCCAAAAAATTCTTCAAGTAATAATCCAGAGCCACCTAAAGGGAGTACCTCTAAGCCAAACATTGATATTCATATTTCTTATAATAAAACTAGATATAACATTGTTGAGGATATAAAGAAGATAAAGGCTAACATCACTTTGCATGAACTAACATAGATTACAAATCAAAGGGACCTTTTGTTTGGATCATTGTTAAAGAAATCCAATAAGCCACCTAAGGTTGACCATGGTAATGTGACTATAGAAACACTGAAGGTAGAGTCTCCTCCTTTCCAACTCACTATCAAGATGTTTGGTAAGAACTTACATAACTATTTATTATATTCTAGAGCATCTACCAATATCATGCCATTAGATATTTGCAAACAACTTGGCTTGACTCCTATTAAGTCTGATAGAGTTGTAACTCAGTTAGATAAATCTAGAGTCAAGGTAATTGGATAAATTTTAAGTGTTCATATGCAATTGATTTTTGAGCCTAGAGTACAATAATTTATTAATATACAAGATGTTGACATTACTGATGTGTATAAAATCTTGTTAAGTAGGTAATGGACCAAGGCTTTAGATGGCTACATGTCCAAAAATTGCTCACATTTGTGTTTGCCTTGGAAGGGAGTGCCAAATCAAATTAGGGTTGAGAAAGAGCCAAGGATGAATCACATGATCACTAAGTACAATGATATGAATGAGAGGGTTAAACTTATCAACTCAAACTTAGGGGTTTTCACCCTAGAGGCTACAAAAGTATGTGATCATAAAATTACTCATGTTTTTCTTAGATTATGGAAGTTGCATTTTGATGGTGCTAGGTGTAAGGTAGGGTCTAGAGTTGGTGTTGTCCTAACTGATCCTAGTGGTAAGGAATATCATACATCTTATAGGCTCCAATTCCCTTGTACTAACAATCTTATTGAATATTAGGCCTTTATCCTAGGTTTACAATTTGATATAAATAATAAAGTCAAAGAACTACTAGTCTATGGGGATTTAGAACTAGTGGTCAACCAAGTAAGGAGAAAATATCAATACAAGATCTCTTACCATAAAAGGTATAAGTTCAAGGTTTGGGATCTAAGTGAGTATTTTAATGCTTTTAACATTACCTCTATCCCTAGAGAAGAGAACCAAACTACTGATGAGTTGGGATCTACTGCAGCCAATCTCATGCCCAAACAAGACTCCCCCAACATTAGCATTGAACTGATTCCTTGTCCTTCAGTCCCTAATAATATGAACCATTTTTAGGTCTTTAATGATGATCAACAGATATTAGATTTCATAACTAATTATGGAGCATTTGAGGCTTAGATCATCAATGATATTGATGAAAATACACTTAGGTAGGACAAATTTGATGGTAAGGTCATTTAATTGAATGACAATAAGATCCCTAAATACATGATTGCTTTAGAGATGCTATTTGACCAAGATAAACTAGCTAAAGTTCCCAAGATTCCCAAAGTAAGTGGGAAGGACTACAATGCAATGGATATTGGTCCCAAAGATCAACTCCAGTTGGTGAATGTGGGAAAATATTAAACCAATATTGAGAATAAGAAGGCCAAAGATTTATTAACTAGGTACAAAGATGTCATAGTATGGTCCTATGATGACCTACAGATCTTTGATCCAAGGGTCATCACACATAATATACCCCTAAAATAAAGTTGTAAGCCCTTCAACAAAAATCAAAGACCTTTGAACCCTATCATATAACCAATGATCTTTAAAGAGGTCAAGAGATTACTAGATGCTAGGATAGTCTTCCCCATCATGCATTCTACCTGGGTGGCTAATTTGGTGTCAGTGGGAAGAAGAATGGTGGGATTAGGCTCTTTATTAGCTTTAGGAATTTAAACAAAGCATCTAAAAAGGATAACTATCCTCTTCCTTCCCTTAACCAAGAGATTCAAGTTGTTTTAGTTTCAGCTATGATGTCTTTCTTTAATGTCTTTTCACGTTACAACCAGGTGTTGGTTGATAGGGAAGATAGGATGAAAACAATGTTCACAACTAAGTGGGGGACCTTTGCTTAAAAAAGAATGTCTTTTGGATTAATCAATGTAGGAGCTGATTTTCAAAGGGCTATGGACCATGTCTTGCAAGGCCTAATTGGTAAGTGTATTATCATATATATGGATGATCTAACATTTTTTTCTATAAATAGGAAAGATTACGTTATGCACTTACAACAAGTTTTTGAAAGATGTAGAAGGTATGGAATCTCCTTAAACCACAAGAAAACAATATTTAATGTTACTAAAGGTAAATTATTGGGTCATGTTATAACTAAGCATGGGGTCTCTATAGATCCTAAAAGAGTGGAAGCTATATCTAGAATAAAGCCTCCAAATAGTAGAAAAGAGTTGAAGTCATTTTTTGGTAAGATAAACTTTGTAAGAAAGTTAATTTATGGATTTGTAGAGATTTTCAAGCCACTGAATGACATCTAAAGAAAGATGCCAAGGTCACATAGAATGAAGAATCTAGGAAGGTATTCAATGCCATCAAGAAAACCATTAGCCAAACTCTAGTCCTAATAAGTCCTGACTTTTCAAGGAACTTATATCTCTACTCTAATTAATCTTAAGATCATAAATTCATCTTGACTACCATGGATTATTGTACAAGGTGGGTTGATTTTATAGCCACCAAATAATGTAGGATGGAGAAATTGATAAATTTCTTGGAAGAGAACATTTATACTAGATTTAGATCTCTAGTCTCTCTGGTGTGTGATAATGGATTTGCATTTATATCCATTGAGATGATAAAATGGGCTTATGAAAATGGAATTTGTCTTAATTTTACACCCAACCATTATCCCTAAGGAAATGGAATGTATGATTCTACCAAAAAGAACCTAATGAATGAAATCAAAAAGTTTACTAAAGACAAGCCTAGGACTTAAAACAACTACTCAAATATGCATTTTGGGTAGATAGTATTATAATAAATCAACCCTTGAAGGAATCACCATTTCTATTGGTGTATGGCTAAGAATAAATCTTTCCTATCACCCTCAAGTTGCCCACATACAAATTCATGTAGAAATACATGGAGCAAAGTCAGGAGCTTGCAAAGTCAAGATTGCTAGACATCATTTAGATGGAGGATGTAAGAGAGAAAGTTTTTACTAACTTCAGCATAAATTAGACCCAAAAAAATAGATGGTTTGATAAAATTTCAAATATCAAGGTGTTCAGACAAGGGGACCTATTTCTCCTTTGGGATAAAGCATCTGAGCCCAAGGGAAAGCATGGGAAGTTCACACCTTTTTGGATTGGCCCTATCAAATTAAAAATAAACTAGGAGACAACACCTTTAAGCTCAAAGACTTGCAAGGAGTAAAGTTCACACTACCCACCATGGTCAATACCTCAAGCACTACTTCTTTTCTACTCCTAAAGTCTTTATGGAGTAAACTATAAGAGGGTTATATTCAATGTAGGTAGGCTAGTTAGTCTCTTTTAGTTATTTCCTTTATGTCCCTCATTTGTATATGAGCATGTATATATTTATTTTCTTTCCTTTTCTTTCTTACTTTCCTACTTTCTGTTATGTCTTTACTTTGTTGCCTTGTTCCTTGATTCCAATAAGTCCTTTTAGACAACCTTGAGCTCAAAGTTTTAGTTTGCTTGAAACCCCAAAGTTTAGGAATGTGGGTGTGAACCTAATATATGTGTTAACCATGGATCTGAAATGTGAGCCTAATGTTGTGATTTAGAGAAACTAGTAAAGACTGATGAATAGATTAAATATTTTATGAAAACTTGAATATTATCTTCACCTAAATTTAGTTTTAAGAATATTTGCACTTGTAGGATGAAAGATTAAATTTTTGAAGCATAGTAACTCTTGCACTTAACAAAAAACCTTGCCTAGGACAATGGTTGCATCCATAAGTGATTCTATGAAGATAAAAAAACTTGACCAAATACTTAAACCTAGCTACCCTGGATCCCAACCTTGATGAAAGCAAAAAAATTCTAAAAACACAAAAAATAAGAATGCAATGCAAAATTAAAATCTCTTTCAAGAATAGGTGCTTTTCGTAACCTTCATCGAGGCTATCAACATCTGGTTGACATAATATCAAGGCTTTGATTGGAGCCAAAGGTATCTATGTTGAGGCTATGAATGCTTGGCTAGTAATAGAGCAATGCCCAAGCCTTCCTTGAACTATAAGCATGGTTCTTAATGAATATCTAAGCATACTCTAAGTTAGTGTTAATGATTAAAGAAAAAAAAACTTGGAAGTTTTTTCTTGAATCTCATGGCAAATAGTAAGTGGAATCAAAGTACACACATAATATGGCTATGTTTTAAAGTTTTATCCCATTTTTGTAAGTGAAAGGTTGGTTTCAACCATAAACTAATTTAGATAATGGCATAAATCAAATAAAGTGGATGGCTTAGTTGATTGTCTAAACTAGAGTCTCTAAGTTCTAACATACTTCTTTGTTCCCCAAGAAGTTGACATTTGTTGAGGTCAAATACCCCATTTTTTTGAAAATTGAGACCCTTGAGATGTTTTGAAGCCTAGCCCTAAAAGCATGGCATGTTCTGAACATTATTAGAATATAAAGATAATCCACTTTTGATAAAGATTAGTTTAATGAATTATTTTTTTATTTAAACTTGCATAATAGTACTAAATGATTTCTCTTCATGTCTTTAAGTTACAAGTTTCATGGCATCCTTTCTCATGGATTCATGTTATAAAACCCTAGTATAAACCCTCAGTTCAAATTTGAATTTGGTGAGAGCACTTCAAATTTATTTTGGACTTGAGCACAAGTTTCATATTTAAATCTTAGTCATTTTTTTTAACACAACTAAACATTTAGCCTAAAATATGTTTAGTCCCTTTTATTATCTTCCCCATTGGTTCCTGATTGTTTCTAACTGAGTCTGATATTTAGTTTTGTAGGGTCCCTTTTATTTTCTAACATGGTCCCTTTATTAGCCTTTTAGCCTAAAGTTTTAATCATAAAGCCTCGACATATTTATTAATACAAATGAGACCTTAGCCTTAACACTTTAACTTAAACCTTTACTTTACCATGGGTTCTAATTTAATGTCCTTGTTTCTTCATAGATCTAATGATTCATGATTCATCATAGGGCTTGATCTAATAGAGTGAGGAAGGCCTAAGTCCTAATTTAAATAACATGTGACTCACAAGATCCAATGATTCATGCTTCCTCATAGCCTTTTGATTAGATGATGTGAATAAATCCTAACAAATTTGAGCACTTAGTCCTTCATACCTATCGTGTTCTAGATCTTGAATCATGATCAACAGTTCTCACTTCATCACAAACCAAAGATTAGGTAGAGAAAAAACATCATTGAAAATTAAAAAGCTTAATATCCCTATAGATTTTCCATGTGGCACTCTTGTGTTTGAATATTAAAATCAAAGGGGTTTATAGGACAAAAGAGATCAATCATGAGCAAGCTCCTAGATCATGATCAAACAACTCTCGCTTTGTCCTGATTCTTGATCCAATGGAGTGAATTAAGTCCAAAAATCTAGATAAACCTCATAGAGGTGCCAAGTATCACTCTTACATTAGGACACATGAGTTTGGTGATCTTAAATTTAACATTCGCATAACCATCATTTGATGCCCATGAGGACATATTTGATGTTTGCATGACTGTCAACTTTAAGCCCATCAAAACTAATAACTTCATGGGCCTAAATTTGATGTTCATGTGACCATAATTTGACATCCATGAGGACATATTTGATGTCCATGAGACCATCAAATTTAAGCTAATGAATTATTTTGTTTAGGAATAACATAGACTCCAAAATGTTGTTAAAAAGCTCATAAATTACCTTGCAGAGTAATGGGAGCCCTCAAAGGATGTTTAAATGATTGAAATATTTGAATTACAAACATTGAAATGGTCTTACAGTCTAAATATATACAAAACAAACTTAGTCTAAGTCTATATCTTAATGTCCCCATTGCATATTGCTCGAATGCCACGAACCTTAGGCTAGAGACTTATACTAAGTCTTATTTAAAAGGATCTTTATCACATAAAATTTAGACCAAATTATTTTAACTGAAGGTTTTAGTGTGTTTATTAAATATAATAATATTCTACTTGATCATTATATCATTTTGACCCTTTTGAGCATGTTATCTGAGCTTAACATGAAAATTTAGCCCAAAGTATGCATTATGTTTATTAAACACAGCATAAACTTTGATCTAAAATATTTAGCCATGGTCCACTTTGTATAAATTAAAGAGACTTAGGTGTAAACACTTTAGCCAAAATTTCATTTCATATTTAATAAACACAAAATGATTCTTGGCCTAAGTTATTTAAAACCTAAGTCTTCTGTCTAGTTCTTTAATTTAAAACTTAGCATAAAATAATTTAAGTCTATTTGTGTTTATTAATATGAAATAAACTTAGCTAAAAACATTTTAGCTTAGGTTATTTTATGTCTATTTTATAACCAAAGGCTCATTCATCTTTTCAGATCCTATGGCTCCCACTTCATCATAGGAAAATGATCCAATGACACAAAGGTGCCAATGACTTTTCAATAGAGCTCCAAGAGCCTTCAAGTTCAACACATGACAAACACATGTTCAATGCACAACTAAAAAAAGTGCCAGAGATCAAGAGGCCCATAGAAGTGCCAAGTGGCACAATCATAGGTATTAGTATGAGGGGAACCAATAAATAGGGAAGAGCCTAGATCACAATCAATCATTCACATTAATTCAGGATTTTGATCCAATAGTGCACAATAAAAAGGCATTTTTAAATGCCAATGGCTAGTGCTTCAAAAATAATTTATGAAAAATACCATAAAAGGCTCTAGATTGATGCCACATAAGAACCATGCAAGTAGAAAATGATAAAAAAAGAGATCTTGTGTGCCTCAGAATGTAAAAGTATAAAGGCAAAGGTGCAAATCAAATCCAAATCATGTATGAGCCAGACTCTAAATTAGATACCACCATTAAAGCTTTGAAGCCCTAAGCTTGCATAAAAGGACCCTAAGTAAACTTGGATTGATTACCCGTGACTTCAAAGGAAGCTTAATTGTGTTTTTTAAGCATAAAAGAACTAACCAGAGACCATTTGCAATCCAATTGTGAATAATTTATGAGCATAGAAGCCATGACAACTCAAAGAAAACAATTAAGAGATGAGATAGAGCTATACCTATCTATGAATAATGAAGGAAAGGTTTTCAAAGATATGAAGTTGGATGTCATAGCCTTGAATAATGGAAACAAGAATTGGTTTGAGCTCTTCTAGACCATAGAGGAGCTAAAACCCATCACTAAGAAGGAGTAGAGGATTGTCATGGTTAGTAGAAAGTAATATGACCTGGTTGCAGTTCAAATGGTCGACCTCCACCATACAACTTCCAAACTAGAGGTACTTCACTACGTTCATGTCCTTGCTCCAATTTTCATTAATTGTAGAATTGATGGTGATTGGATTATCCATAAGGGAAGCTCTAGGAAAGTAGCCTACATTACCCCGCTAGCCTTTGAAAAATAATAAAAGCTCAAAAACCCCCATGTGCACTATCTCATAATCAAAGGATGGACCATTGAGCATGACCTAGACACCATCCTCAGACCATGGTTACTCAAAGGGAACCATGTATTATGAGACTTTGAGGGAAAGATCCACATTATCTAGTTTATGGAGGGGATTAGGGTAATAATGACCCTATTAAATAGAGTATTTGGAGCCCCTATCACCACATATGTCAACAAGACCTAGGTGTCTTATGTTCACTTTATGCTAGGGAAAGATCTTGTCCCTCCAATTGGGGATATGATTAATGTCTTCCTAAGAAAATAATTCACTGCAATCAAAAGGAAGATAAGCAAGTAGTTTTACATGATGTCTTATTTACTAGATGCCTTGCTGGCTTTCACCAAGATCCCTAGCATCAAGAAATGGTCTATTGACGGTAGAACCATTATCTCTCACCACTACTAAAAAATATACATCTTTAAATATAAGCACCACATGTAATTCATATTTTAATGTGTCTATCCTATGTTGGTGGAGGCCATCACAAAGATTCCCATGTCGATTCCCCCTTTGATCAAGAACTATGTGGAGTTGATGGGTGATATTTAGTTTTATCCAAATTGCATGGTTATTAGAATTGAGGGAATTCTAACTCAACCCTATAGATGACATGTCTATCTGCGTTCCTCCTAAGCTAGTAGAATAAGAGATTGAATCCCAACTCCTTCATGATGTTGATGGAGTATGTAAAGAGAAAAGGAAGGGTTTTATCCATCCCTTTCCTTTGACCATAGGAAGAATAATTTTACAAGATTGAAAGCAGGTGGACACCATATCCAAGCATAGGGACTCTTATTTCATTTGAATTGGATGATCCCAAACAGTGGGATCCTAAGAATGTAGTGGGCCCATATTTGAAGAACAAGCAACTACCCAAACTAGTCTATGATCATGAACTAGGCCCTCATAACACCTTATACATAAAGTCTAACAACTTTGAGGAACTATTAGCTAGGTTTATGGGAACCAACCTCAAACTTGTACACAGACTGACTAGTGATAACAAACAAGTAGGGGACATATGGAAGATGTATCCCCTTCAGTACTATATGTTACCTAGACCTTCCAAGCCACCTTAGGACCAACCTCAAATGGAGCTCCCACATCCCTAAGCACAAATTATATAGGGAACTAGTAAGGAGAAGTTAGAGGAGAGAAATGGTGAGGAGCCTTCATCCTCAACTCCCCCTCAGAGACCACCATCCCCAGTTGAGAACTTGGATATGACTACCCTTGAGCCTAAATAAATAGTATAAGGTGCCTTCAAAGACCTTGTTGAAGCTTATGGTTTCAAGGAAGAAGAAGCACAAGTTTAATAAGCACATGCTGAAGTAGAGCAAGCTGAGGAGAGAAAGGCAAGGAAGTGGCCCTTGAAATTATCCCAGTGGCACAATAAGAAAAGAGAAATGTAGAGTTGGCATTGGTCCTTGTTGGATCAAGGAAGAGGCCAAAGTTGACTCTCACTCATCCCACAAGTGAGATTAACTTGTTCATTGAAGAGTTCTTCATTCATGGACCAATCATCCCTAATTGGTTTATCTATGGGAACTTGCATAAGATCCCTTTCCACTCCCATTATTGGGCCATGACCCAATCCATCAATATTGATGTTCATGAAGAAATCAAGCCATGGATAAGGTCTTTAATGAAAGAACAAGAAGAAAGAAGAATAATAACTACTACAGGGCCAAAAAAATGAGAAAGTAGATGCTTTAGAAGCATCCAACAACACTAGAGTTGAGGTCTCAGAGCCTCCAAAATAAACATAGCCAATTACTATAGTGTAATTCAATATAGAAACAATTAGATTGAAAAGGGTCACAACAAGGAAAGCCATGGTAGGAACTAAGGATTTCACTTTCCAAAAGGTTGAACCCTTTACAATCTTAACCCCAATTGGATGGAAATAACTTAGTGAGGTTCCTATCCGTGAGAAGGATGTTGAGAGCCTACTTGAGGCTCATTCATATCAAGCCAAAGTTGGGATTAGAGGAGTGAAATAGAGTATTCAAAATTTGGAAAGGAAAAATAAAACTTAGAAACACAGGCCATTTTATCAGTGCTTGTTACAATAAAAAACATGTTTGAAGCATCATTATTTGATATGATTGATTATTTGAAATCAATAAGGCTGAGGTAGGATGCATTAGACCACAAGGTGAAGCGGCAAAATGATTAATAACAGAGTGGCAAGAGGTAGAGACTAGGATAACAGATCTCATTATCATTTTGATTAGGAAAAGTATTCATAAATTCAAATCTATTATCTTGGCTCACCTGAATGCCATATTTAGAATAGTAGTGGACAAGATCCAGAGTCTAATTGTATGGACAAAGAATTTGGATAGGCTCTTAGATGATGATAAAGAATTGATCACTAGGATTGAATAGTTACAATGCACTATGTTAACTAGTCCTACCAAGACTACAGCCCTGGGGATTATTGATGATGTAGAGTACAAACATATAGTCACTTTAGTGATGAATAAAGTAAAGGGTAAGAGCCAAGGAAAGTCAAGTAGTGATAATGGTAGGATTTTAGGCATGATCTTCATGATAGAGGAAAATATTGTAGAAGCTAGGAGCATAAAAGAAGTTGTGGCCAGAGATGATAGGGACCTTGATGACCTAGTTGATCAAGAAGAGGTCTACCTCCTAAATCTAGTTGTGGATCTAGATCTTATTAGAGAACAACATCAGAGGGCCATGAAACTTATACAAGAGCAACCTGGGAGTCTTTCGGCAATGGGCCCATCAAGATGATTGATATTCCTTTATAAAAACATTGTAATATTTGAAATGGGGAATATTCTTTTGTAAGGCATATGCTAGTTTGTTAGCATATTGTGTCTGGGTTATACCAATTTTGAGAAACAAATGTATTCTAGAGATTTCTAAAGAATGTTAGTTGTCCTTATCTTTTGTACATTTGTATATTTTAACTAATCGGTGTACTTCCTTATCTTTCTATAAAAGGCATGTATTACCATCTTATAAAGGGAGAGAGATTTTGAGAAAATTTTGTATACTTGGATCAATTAATACAATCTAAGAATTCTACAAATATTATCCATATTTGATGTGTCAATTATTAATATGGCTTTTATTTTAATTGCTAATTTTATGTTCTAAATTTGAATAGTTTATTTGAATTCATGGTTGTATCTTTAATCATAGGGTTTCTAATTCATGAATATGCTAGATTAGTTGAAGTATCTTGGATTTGCTTCACTTCATTTTGCTTTATATTTAGATGTACAAATTGATATTTGATTATAGTAATAAATCTTTAAAGTAAACTTGGTTCTATTATTCTTGAAAGTTTGCATGGTGTATAGTGAAACATAAGCTTAGGCTATATTGCATTATATATTGGTTTAAATGCATAATCAATTGTGATTGAGACTTATTCATAATGTTTGAGGCTAAAATAAACAATCACTTGTTTTATTTCTACCCTACTCTTCTCATTTGTTTCTTTTGAACCATATGACTTTAGTTTGAGATTCATTATAAATATCCATTTAGATTAGTCTGTATCTTAAGTTTTGATCATAATTCAGCAAGCAATAGCATAGATACTTAAAATTTATAGAGAATTGGACCATGATGGCTCCCAACCATCAATTAATATAAACTTGTGAGAATAGTTAAACATTACTTTGCCACTATTTCACCATAGGTAACATTAAGTTGCCACAATATACTACTCATACTCTAAATTCCTATAATTTTAAAATGAGAAGTGTTATTGAATATTAGGTACATATATGATACACATAGATGCATCAACACTAACCAAGGTGGTTCATTTTGTACTAAGCAATTTGATAGATGATGCACCTAATCTTGCAAAGATATTTGTAAAGGAAGTATATCGATTGCATGGATTTCCTGAGAGGATCATTTTGGATCATGATCTAAGGATGACTTCTAGATTTTGGGTGACTTTGAATTCGGATTTGGGTATACAGCTAAATTTCAGCATTACACATCACTCAAAAACTAATGGTTAGATTAAGTGAGTTAATATGATTTTAAAGGATCTTCTTTGTATGTATTGAATGGATAAAAAAGTGAGAATATTATCTTCCATTGATTGAGCTTACATAAAATAAATCATATTACTCAGCTTTGAAGATGGCACCATTTGAAGTTCTATATGGAATAAGGTGTAGGACACCAATAAGTTGGGACAGGTTGGAGGATAGGGTAGTCTTTGGACTTAAGATGATTTTAGAAATGAAAAAATAATTTAGATTGATTAGGCAAATATTGGACAAGGTGAATGATAGGAAGAAGAGTTATGTTGATCTGAAGAGGATAAACAAGCAATTTTTAGTAGGTGATAAAGTGTTCTTACAAGTTAAGCCAATGAAAAGCTCGATTAAATTTGAGAAGTCAATGAAACTATCATCAAGATATGTGGGACCCTTCAAAGTTTTAGAAGCAGTCAATCTTATAGTGTATAGGCTTGCATTACCACCAGCCTTAGTTCTATTACATAATGTCTTCCATGTTTCGTATCTTAAAAAGTATATAACTAATCCTTCGTATGTGTTAGATTAGAATGCTTTGTAGATTGTGGATTTCAGAGTGGTCATGGTAGGATCAATTAGAGTAATTGACACTTGTAAACTTTATTTACATAATAGAGAGATGTCATAGTGCAAGGTCATATGGGACTAATATTATGAAGATAGTGTTATTTGGGAGGACTATGATGAGTTCTATAGGCAATTTCCATATTTATTTATTTTATTTGATACTTTATACTATGTTATTTTTATGTTAAAAAAAAAATTAATTGAAAACTTATGTTTGAATGAGTTTCATTTGATATGATGACTAGCTTTAAGGGGGAAGGTTATTACATCTTGATTCCTTGCTAAGAAAACTTACTTGATTATCTATGGATATTAATAGTTAACAATTTGATTAGGTTATTTTTAGCTAAATTATGAGTTATATGATGTTATGAGATAGTTGAATATCACTTAGTTACAAGATTTCATTGCTATGAGTTAGCTATAGTGTATAATTATATATTATGATCATGATGAGTTTTTAATTTTGTTATATTTTATGATGCATATATGTTATAGTGTTATGGACAAACTAACTTCTTATCATGAGTTAGATGCATGAGAGTTTCATCTCTTAAATCCTAACGAAAGGAGACCATCATCGGAGAGGGTGATGCAGTTGAAGATATTATAAAATGATAGAGAAATTGGCTAGAACCCTACACACACCACATTAGATAGTATATTTTATATGCATAATAAAATGGTTAGCATAGTGTGTTTTGATGTTGTTTGTATTTAGATAATTGTTTACACATCGTTTGATCTTTTATTTTAATGGTTATATGGAACTCATATTGTGTGATTGTATTTATGACCATTAATATTTTTTGGAGATGTAATTTGTGTAATTAAAGTAAATTTCAATTTATTGATTAATAATTAAATCATTAAGTCATTATAATTTTTTATATGTATTAAAATGACTATATGTCATTAAGTCATATTATTATTAATTAGCAAATATACTCTAATAAATGAATAAATAGGAAAAAGTGAAAAAAATAAATAAAATAATTGTATTGATTTTTATAATTAGGGAAAAAGGCATTAATTAAAAAATACATACATATATATAAACATACATACATACATATAATATATATATTTAAAATCTATATATATATATATATATATATATATATATATATATATAATCAAGTTAAAAAAATAGAATAAAAAAAAAAGAAAAAAATGTCAAGCTTTTTGAGAAAAATGAAAGCCTTTCAAACAAAAGAGAAAATCATACCAAAAGGGGAACGAAAGAAGATGGGGCATGGAGAAGAAAAAAAGAGGAGAATAAGAAGAAGGGAGAAGGTGAATAGGATAGAAAAGAAAGAGGGCAGCGCTAAGGTGGAGTACAAATTAAGGCAAGCCAAGTATTTTCTTCAGATCATGTTATTTTAGCTTGGACATTTTGTTAGGTTGGTGAACTATTTAAAATATTGTGAAAAATTAAGATTTCATGTGGAATTTTCCCCATCTATACTTGGTCATATTAGATAACTTTGTCCTATGATTGAACCTTGAACATTCCAAGATTAGTGTAAGACACTAGATACTATGTAATTTGGATTCAATCTCCACTTCAGCTTCATATATGAACATAAAAAGGGTAAAAGCCATCAACAACCATTGTATTATCTAATTTTTAGCCTCCCTAATTTTCTTAGATGACCCATGAGATGCGCTTCACTTCCAATCATAACTATAAAAAATAAAAAATAGAAGATGAACAGACTTTACACCTAAATGAGGCACTTACATACATATGTTATGTTTTTCATTTATTTTACTGATGAAAATAATCATTATACATATGTGTTGTTGTTCTCAGTATATATCTAATTATGAGCATGTAGTGGCATTAGTATATATGGTGATAAAAAAAATTATAGCGAACCGTATAGTGAACTATATTTATAATTATAAAAAAATAATAAAATAGAAACAATCATTAGTTTATATAGTGATTTATATTTATAAACAAAATTATGAAGTGCCTATAAATAATTATGCTAACTATTCTACTGGCAATGATGTCTTCCATACATTCAAATTTTGTTACACACCTAGTCAATATTAGAGATTTAGGAGTCCTACTTAACAATCCAAATGCAATTGTTGACTTCTCACTGTTGTGGGTAGAGGAATTATTCTCTTTCCTCTTCCATGTCATTCAACACATATCTTGAATCTGAAAAATATAAAATACTCCAGATTTGCATATATATTTGGTGCTTTGTGGAATATGTTGTGGCTCATTCTGTAGATCATAATAATAATTCCCTGTACATATTTGTTATTCCAACTCACTATATTTGGTAATTATATGAAATATGTGATGATATATATATATATATATATATATATATATATATATATATATATATATATATATATATATATATATATATATTTAATGAACTACAAATATGTGTGTGTGTGTGTATATGTGGCACATCTAAAACTTGTTGTATGTAAATATTGGGTGCCTTTATTATCTTAAACAATGATATATATAAGTAGGACCTTTATATACAATTAATGGTTTATATCTAATCGGTATATTTAGGAGTGCCCTTGACTTCCATAATAAGAGGTCGATTGACTCAACTTTCTAAACATCCCCAAACAGGTCGATAATGTCCTTATAACATTTAAAATATAATTAAACTTTATATAATATATAGTTCTCTACTATATATTATAGAGTTTTGTCACTTCATATATTTCCTAGGAATTTATAAAACTTTTCCTATTGTATGCACCCATGCCTATCTGTACCAAGGTGTATAACACTATAACATCCATCTGGTAAAATATATTAGTCTACTCGGATTTTCTTTATAAAGACATGTTAGTTACTTGATGATTAGAACATAAGTCTATTAAATTTAAAGTTCATTGTGCATGCACTAAACCTTCATTTATCAAAATGCAAATATAAATTTATAACTACCTTTTACACTCTGACTAAACATTCAATATTAAAAATTTAGAATTTGCCTATGTGCTAAAAATTGAAGGTAGTGATTCCCACTTAAATAATTATTATTACCATGTGTTGAGAAATATTATACCTATTATGGATAATAATAAATTAGATGATTTTAAAGGAAAGGAAAACCATAACTATATGAATGTAACCTATGAAAATTTATTAAATAAAAGAGTGTATTTCATTAGATTTATGATTCCTTTGTTATGATTGGTTAAAATTAAGTAGAATGTACATGAAAATGATGGATCATGATTACTTGTTATAGAAATTAATATTTTTATATCTACTTATGAAAATTATTAAAATTCATCTATTGTGTAATATACCTGAATGGTATGAATTATACTTTCTATGATTATGGTTTATATGATAAATAATAGAGTGGAGATTCATTCATACATTTTATGGACCAAATGTATGTATTAGGATTACTCATAAGTTTATTATGTTTTATAACTATTATTAGGAATTAATTTGTATGAATTTGGTCATTATATTTATGTTAACCAAGTCTTGCATTATTGGTTCTAAGTAAGTAGTGAGACAAACTTCACTAGCTTACTAGTATCACAATGCTAGCTGAAGGTAATCTGATCAAGTGGTGTGTTTAAAATTGACTGATCCTAGAGATCATTAACGATTGAAAACTTTGGCCAAATTAATATTAGTGAGACGGTATCATTTCATGTGTATTATTTACATGTTTATGTGATATCTTGTTAGAATGAGTTTCTTTATGATACATTGCATGTTTAGTTTTAGAAATCATACAACACATGAGTATTAGCTTATCTCTCTAGATTCTTACACCATCATTATCTATTCATCTACATAGGGAGTGTTGTTCATTGATGGAGAATTATGTAGGGGATCAATGGTCTGTTGTTGGTATGGAAAAGAGTTCGGATGATGCTCTCCCTCCCCATAACAATACTTATTGGGAGATGACACTTGAGATTGCCATAGATACTAGAGTCTAGGGAACATATGCTCCATAGATCCATGTATTTTATATATGTGAATTGTATTGTATTTATTATTGAAACATTATCTTGATGAGTTGTAATTACTTACTTGTTAAACTTTGATAGCAGTGGATGTATGATTGTACCAACCATGGATGGAATTTTGTAGTTACTTTCTATATTTAGTTATGATGTGTTTCACATGATAATAGTGATCAATGAAGCATAAATTTCACATGCTTAATTTAAATTTATCATACTTAGACTATTTTATATGGATCACTAATTAGGTTCTCTATGTTGTTTAAATTTATTAAAAAAAAACATATATTTCTAGGTAGATCCCAGTGGGGATGTTACAACAAAATATTATTTGATCAATTAAGAAATGATGATGAACATGTTTCAAATTGAATCAAATACTTTGATGGTTTGAAACATTATATAAGATAAAAATTATGGTTAAATCAAATAAAGATATACGATATTGCAAACACTAGGTAATTTCTTATAAACATTTGAAAAAAATGGGAGGTGAACCAAAATTAATTGAGGATAGATTTATACTTTTTCATAAAATAATTATTCCCTTTCCTCCCAATAATACTTTGTAAATTCTACACATTTGAAGGTGTTTACATCATAGTAATTATATGATTTAATTTTATATATTAAACATATGAAATTTGTCATACTAATCTATGGAGTAAACTAGTTTGGCATACTAATTTATGGATTAAAATATTTTGGAATACTAATCCATGGGATAAAATAGTTTTGCATACTATTCCATGCAGTATAATAGTTTGAAATACACATTCCAACTCTATAGATAAATAATGATCTGACTAAAGACTCTAACACAATTCTTTGGTTTATCAATCCTCTCATAGGATTTAAACCCATCAATCATAATTTTAATCATATTTATTAGGTCATAAAGCTAATTCCAAAAAAAGGGTCTACATGTACTATGCACGAAGCATATCGCCAACCTAAGGCATAACCCAAAAATATAATTTGGAGACCCAAAACCATATTTTCACACAAGAAGTATGGTTCCCAAATGTGTTTTATTGTCCAGTGCATTTAGCATCAACAAGGTCTCATATAATCTTAGAGTCTATCACCCAATACTTTATCATCCCTAGATGGCATCCATATCAATATTCTAGCTTAATAAGAAATTGTCAACATGAAACATGATATAACAATTGATCATGCCCCAAATTACTTATTTGATTTTATCACCTAATGATGATATCTAAATTGAATTATCCTTTGAAACTTATCAATCATCTATGGGTAAAATTTTTATTATCATTGCCTATGATCACAAGTTTAGGAATTTGACAAACAAGTTTTCACAACAAATCCAATCCAAGCGTAGCACATGGGTCATAATGTACTCCATAAGTGTCCCATACCATTTATGAGAGACCTCATCACAAAATATCATACAAGAATTGATATCAAATTAGATAGATACAATATTTTAAAAAAAATTAAGTGTCAACTATGATCTTAGTTTTCACATCTCAAATCACAATATGATTAATAATTCACATCCTTTATGTTTACACAAGATTTTTGAATTGTGAGAAAATATTATTTTTAGATCAATGTTATCGAGATTAAAATACCTATATTCAACCCTTATTATATTCAAATGCAAACTAAGGTCATGTGAATGGCATTTGAAGGGGTTACTAATTACTACATAATAGTAATCTATTTTATGTACGATAGTGGATAGTTTGACATTTACTAGCTTATTTCTTGTATCTTCCATTCCACACAAAATAAATCCAAGTCAAGTAAAGTTTCCCAATTTCAACCAATTTAATTGTTTCTTCAATATTTTAAATAACCATAAGGAAAAGGTAGTGATAGACTTTACAAGTATTGGTGTGTTAAACAAAGTTTTCATAGCATTTCTAGTGAGGCATAAACTAGTTGGGTGTTTGAAAACAAATAGTATCCACAATCTAATCAATATGTTTATAATCACAAGTCAATAATATGACTTATAAATATATGATTATGAAATCAATACTTTCAATCTGGCAATCAAGTTACCAAATATTCTCAAGTTAACATCTGTATACAAGGGATGATTCGCAAGATAAAGGTGTTTAAACAAGACATTCTTGTCTAGGAGCTTCCATAGTCCTGGGTTCAAGATAAACATATTAAATTTATGACACAAGACTCTAGGTAATGATGTAACGTATTATGAAAATATCTCATCTAAAACTATCTAATCAATATTATTGAAGCATTTATAGTTACATGATTTAACACCTATGCATAATATGATTTTCCTAATGAGAACTTGATCATAAGTAAATCTACGTGTTACATATACCCATTTGGATCTCTTTTCAAGAATAGATAAAAGAAATGCTTACACATATTATGATGAAAATAAATAATAATATTACTAATCCATATAAGAAAACATTAAAATAATTAAATCAAAACCTCATTCATTCCCAATAATCATTTAAAACTCAAAGGACATAATTCCTTATTATATAGTCACATTATTTTTAATAGTTAGTGTAGAGAGATGAAAAGAAGAATGGAGATAGCTGAGCTGACCTTAATAGAAATTAAACACTGCCTACATAGTTCCATGGACTCATGTTCCAACATTAACTTCAGGCTAATGTAGTTCACCTAAGTTTGGGAGAGAATGGAAGGAAGGATGATGAAAAATGACCAAGAATTGATTAGACTTACAATGTATGCAAAGATATGCACATCTAAGCATATAAAAAGAAGCCTAAAATGTGTGCTACCTAAAAGCCTAATTCCATACCATGAGCCTAGGTTTTATAGAGTGTCTTTGAGAATTGTTCATCAGAGCTGATGTTGACGTTAAGACCTTGAGACTTGAGCATAAAGTGCTTGCTATAGAAAAATAAATTAGGCATCATAATTATGAATAACTTAGAATGACATAAGATTCTAATTACACTAATCTATTTCAAATGTGAATATCTATAACTAAGGATAATGGTAAAATAATGACCAAAACTAGAGTTATAATGATTTACATTTAAACAAAAAAAAAAACAAAGGAAAAGATAAACATAAATGAACCTAACTTGAAATCAAGATATGATCTATCAAGACTTAAGTAGGAACATAAAATGTTTAAAAAAAAAATTAAAGAATGTCTTAATGACATGAGACCAAGATATGAATAATTAAGATCCATGTGGACCATCAAGGCATTCTTAAACAAAAAAGCAAAAGCAAAATCAACTAGAAAAAAACAAGACAAAGAAACACAAGACTAAGAATGAGACAAGAAGGAATTAAAATAAAAAAGGAGAAGAAATAAAAGGAGAGGTACGAAAACACAAAAAAAACACCAAGAAAACACAACAAAACACCAAGAAACCTAAATAAATACACAAACAAAAAACCAAGTTAGTTCAGTTTAAAGACAAATGTTCATGCATGTGCGGTAGAGGTGTTAGTTTCTACCACATCATAACAAAGAATAACGACATAACAATTTTTCCATATTTAAAGAGGAACAATGATATCATAAATGGAGGAAGAGAAGAAAAGGAAGGGGTTGGCCAAGCTGACTCCAGGTGTATAATATAAGTGGACGTTGCCTACATAGTTCCATGGAAACATGTTCCAACACGAACTTCAGGCCAAATGTAGATTTTTGAGGAAATGGGATAGAAGAAAAAAGTGATGATCAGACCAGCATGATTAATGTTATAGAAGAATATGGAAGACATGACAAACAAATGAGAATGGTCTGGTAAACAAGACGCTGATGAGATGAGAAAGAATGATCTTGTAAAATGATAAGTGCATGGGATAAGATGAAATAAACTAGTGTTTTTGTGCTTATAAAATGGAAAGAGAGTTCAAACTAAATAGTTTCTCACAAAAGGTTGAGAGCATTCAAACTTATCATTTGCTCATAAAATAGTGAGAGTGTTAAAACTTATCAGTTGCCCACAAAATAGTGAGAGATTTCAAACTTAACAGTTGCTCACTAAATGGTAAGAGTATTCAAACTTAATAGTTGCTCACAAAATGATGAGATCGTTCAAACTTAACAATTGATCAAAAAAAGATGAGAGTGTTCAAACTTATTAATTACTCGTAAAATGACAAGAGCATTCAAACTTATCAATTTCTCATAAAATGGCAAGAGCATTCAAATTTATTAGTTGCTTGCAAAATGGTGAGAGTGTGGGATGGTAGAACGGGAATATACAAATGTATAGAAGCATGAGATAATGTTTTTATTCTTTTGTGGATCAAGTTCTAATGTTTTTGGTATTTTCAAAGTATTTCCAATGTTTTTAGTGTTTTTGGGATAAAATATGCATAAGGTGGGACCATCTAGTCGAGGAGATGCATGTCCTAAGAGTAGAGATTCCAATAAGATAGCTAAGCTAGCTACAACAGCCCATGCTCACAAATCGATGAGAGCGAGGGTCTTGATTTCTCACAAATTGGTGAGAGTATATGGAAAGGGGGACTAAGCTGACCTCAACATGAATTGAGTATGACCCATATAGTCCTAAAATGACCTCAAGTTATAGTAATTCCATCCACACAAAAGGTAGGGAAAAACCAACTAAGTGTCAACAAGTTCTCAAATTTGGCAAATGGCAAGTCAAATGAAAACAATAATGGTAAGGTGATATGGCAATGCATGATAAACAAGTGTTGCCCCTAATTTTCCCATAGGTAGTTATAACTAAGATACAATGGAATAGGTCAATGATACTAATTTTCCCATAGACGGTTATAATTAGTAGCAAGACTAGTGAGACACTGATTTGCCCATAGGTGGTTATAAGCAGGTTCACATAAATTGTTAAGTTGTGGAGCTAAAAGCTTCACCAGGGTGCTAATCAAGGAGTTACTGAGTGCAACCAGTAATCGGCATCGGCAGTATTGCCGACATCGGTCAGACAGGGACAAGGGATCGGTCGACGTCAGTCAGGAGTAGACTGACAGCAATCGACGTCGATCACCTGTGTGTGTGCATGCAATTGCATGTCTTTCCAAAATGCGTTTCCAGAATTAGACTCATCTAATTTAAGAGGTTTGAGAGTGTTTGCATGTTGAAGACTAATTTAAGTCTTGAGTCTATGTTTCTAAGTATTGTAATTAGAGGTCTAATTATTATATGCATGGGATCCTATTTAAAGACCCATGAGGCATGTATTGTAATTAAGGCAAGTAAAGCATTGAAGCAAGAAAGCAAGGTCAAAGGAGATCTGCAAGGTGTAAGGTTAAGGAGATCAGCTAAAGCATTCAAGGAGGGGATAACAACTCAGGTTGTTGAGTTGGTTGTGGTTGAGCAAGAGAGAGAGGGAAGAAGTCCTTGAGGTGTGGCAAGCCTTAGAGGTGGAAGAAAAAATGGCATCTTCTTTATTGTATTTTCTTCTGAAGATTATTTAATACAAGATTGTGTATTGTCTCTCATATTCTTTGTTGTTTCAAGTTCCTAGTTACTTAATCATTCTGGTATAATTCTGTGTTTAATTACTTATAAGAAAGGTAATCAATTGTGCTTCCTTGGAGGGGTTCCTAACAGTTGGTATCAGAGCTAAGGTTGCAGGGAACAGGTTATTATTTGATTACAGGTCATTCTTAGGGGTTTTTGATTGAGTGGGAGTACAGCAATGGCAGAAGAAAGTAAGCTACGAATGGAGAAGTTTAACGGCAAGAATTATCAACATTAGAGGATGCAGATAAAAGGTTATCTGTATCAAAAAGATTTGTACTTACCATTGGGTGGGGTTGCATGCAAGCCCACAAATATGAAGGATGAAGAATGGAATGTTCTTGATCAGAAGGCTCTGGAATCCATAAGGTTGAGCCTTGCATCGTCTGTGATTTCTAACTTATCACAGTGTAAGACAACGGAAGAGTTGATAAAATCTTTGGCAAATTTATATGAAAAGCCCTCTGCTTCAAATAAGGTATTTCTTATGAAGTAGCTATTTACTTTGCAAATGCAGAAAGGTGGATCGGTATATACTCATCTTAGTGATTTCCATGGTTTGGTAAACCAGTTAGCTTCAGTCAATATTGTTTTTGATGATGAAGTAAAGGCTCTCTTAATTTTATGCTCTTTACCTAAAAGTTGGGATAGTTTGGTAATGGCAGTAAGTAATTCTGCATCTGCTTCTAAAATCTAAAAATTTGATGATGTTGTGAGTGTAATCTTGATTGAAGAAATACGCAAGAAAATCACAGGTGAATCATCAGGGAATGCTCTAAGTGCAGAAAGTAGGGGAAGGAAAAGAGAGAAGGTCGAGCAAGGGAAATCAAAGTCAAAGATCGAAAGGAGATCCGAATCCAGAGGTATCACCTGTTGGTTTTGTGGAAAGAGAGGACACACAAATAAAGATTGTTGGTTGAAGGATAAAAAAATCAACATAAAGGTAATGAAGAAGCAAAATATGCAAGTATTGTGGCACAGGATGCTCTCATACTTTCTTTGGATAGTCAGTTAGAATCATGGGTTTTAGATTCTGGTTCTTCTTTTCATGCAACCCCAAATAGAGATTTGTTCCATGAGTATGTCTAGGGAGACTTTGGAGAGCTTTATTTAGGGGATGGTACACCTTGTCAAATGGTTGGCAAAGGGAAAGTGTAGCTGCAATTGTAGACAAGCAACACATGGGTGTTGAAGGAGGTTATGCATGTCCCAGTCCTGAAGCAGAGTTTGGTTTCTTTAGGAAAGTTGGGTGATGAGGGATGCATAGTAACCCTCACAGCAGATTTTTGGAAGGTTACCAAGGGTGCACTTGTTTTAGCAAGAGGTAAGAAAGTAGGTACTCTTTATCTATCTACTTGTATTACTGATTCTACTTCTGGTTTATCTACTTCAGCTGTAGATTCGAAGATGTGGCTTAATAGGCTTGGTCACATGAATAAGAAGGGAATGGACATTCTTAAGTCAAAGGGTACGAGTTCAGATTCAGAGGGCATTGATCAAGTTCATTGCAGGAAAAGGAAATTTGATGCTTTTGACAAGAACAGGGAAGCCTTGGTGTTTATGGAGGATATGATGGACAGAGATCAGTCACAGGGGCTGAATAATTCTGAGCAGGGTAGTATGGACAGGGTTTTGATTCAAGATGAGCTCACGGATAAAGAAATCATCACTTACAAGAAAACATAGGTACCGACGTCGGTCACATGGAATCGACATCGGTCAAGCACGTACCGACATCGGTCATGTGCAGACCAACAAGGTCAGTAGTGTCAGGCAAGATAAGACTGACGTCAGTCAGGTATGAACTGACATAAGCAGAAGGGACACCGGTGTCGGCCAGGGAAATGACGTCGGTAGTTAGGGTCAGTGCAGGGAATCAACATCGATCGGGTGTAGACTGAGAGATGGCTGAGATCGGTCACTGGAACAGATGTTGGGTGGACAGCAAGCTATCAAGAAGTCTCAAATGCCCATATGGAGGACTGAAAGGGTAAGTGGACCTCATATTCATTGTTCACCTTCTTTATATTACTTGTTGCTTACTGATGGTCGAGAACCAAGAAGATGTGAAGAGGTAATGTAGGTAGAATCTAGAAATAGTGGGAGCTTGGCATGGATGAGGAGTGTGAGTCCTTAGAGAAGAACCAAACAGGAGTTTGTTGGTGGAGTTGTCAGCTGGAAGAAAGCACTGATAGAGGGATGGATTCCCAAGTTAGAGAAGAGAGTGGATGGACACGTGAGACAGAAGGCCAGGGTATATGGTTTTGAGTAGGCTACAGGACAATGGAGGTTTGACCATTGTATTTCTCTTTACTAGGTTGGATAATATTAGCTACATTATCCTGTTACTGTATTGTGTTGCTTGTTGCAGGGTTACATATACAGGGAGTTTCTGAGCTAAAGGTAAAGTTAGTTCAGAGGTATGTCATGAAGAATTTGGGAGCATCAAAATTCTTTGGCATGAGAGACATGGAAGATCACAGGTTGATTTTGTCTCTAGTGAGAGTTGTTAGAAAGTTTAGATGTGGCAGGGGACTTGGATGACAGGTATAGCATCACAAGATGTGTGGTGGTTGGTCTTCAAAATTGAGCTTAAAGATGGAGGTGCCTAAGATGGTTAGTGGAGGTTGTTGTACAGGTGTAGTTGTTTATCTCCAAGTGGGAGATTGTTAAGTTATGGAGCTAAAAGCTTCACCAGGGTGCTAATCAGGGAGTTACTGAGTGTAACCAGTAACTGACATCGGCAATATTGCCGACATCAGTTAGGCAGGGACCAAGGATCGACTGACATTGGTCAGGAGTAGACTGACAGCAACCGACATCGATCACCTGTGCGTGTGCATGCAGTTGCATGTGTTTCCAAAACGTGTTTCCAGAATTAGACTCATCTAATTTAAGAGGTCCGAGAGTGTTTGCATGTTGAAGACTAATTTAAGTCTTGAGTCTGTGTTTTTAATTATTGTAATTAGAGGTCTAATTATTGTATGCGTGGGATCCTATTTAAAGACCCATGAGGCATGTATTGTAATTAAGGCAAGTAAAGCATTGAAGCAAGAAAGCAAGGTCAAAGGAGATTTGCAAGGTGTAAGGTCAAGGAGAGCAGCTGAAGCATTTAAGGAGGGGATAATAACTCAGGTTGTTGAGTTGGTTGTGGTTGAGCAAGAGAGAGAGGGAAGAAGTCCTTGAGGTGTGGCAAGCCTTAGAGGTGGAAGAAGAAGTGGCATCTTCTTTATTGTATTTTCTTCTGAAGATTATTTAATATAAGATTGTGTATTGTCTATGATATTCTTTGTTGTTTCAAATTTTTAGTTACTTAATCATTCTGGTATAATTCCGTGTTTAATTGCTTATAAAAAAGGTAATCAATTGTGCTTCCTTATAGGGGTTCCTAACAGTTGGTATCAGAGCTAAGGTTGCAAGGAGCAGGTTATTGTTTGATTACAAGTCATTCTCAGGGGTTTTTGATTGAGTGGGAGTACAGAAATGGCAGAAGAAAGTAAGCTACAAATAGAGAAATTTAATGGCAAGAATTATCAACATTGGAGGATGCAGATAGAAGATTATTTGTATCAAAAAGATTTGTACTTACCATTGGGTGGGGTTGCATGCAGAAGGATGAAGAATGGAATGTTCTTGATTGAAAGGCTCTGGGATCCATAAGGTTGAGCCTTGCATCGTCTGTGATTTCCAACTTATCACAGTGTAAGACAACGGAAGAGTTGATAAAATCTTTGGCAAATTTATATGAAAAGCCCTCTGCTTCAAATAAGGTATTTCTTATGAAGCAGCTATTTACTTTGCAAATGCAGGAAGGTGGATTGGTATATACTCATCTTAGTGATTTCCATGGTTTGGTAAACCAATTAGCTTCAGTCAATATTGTTTTTGATGATGAAGTAAAGGATCTCTTAATTTTATGCTCTTTACCTAAAAGTTGGGATAGTTTGGTAATGGCAGTAAGTAATTCTGCATCTGCTTCTAAAATCTTAAAAGTTGATGATGTTGTGAGTGTAATCTTGAATGAAGAAATACACAGGAAAAGCACAGGTGAATCATCAGGGAATGCTCTAAGTACAAAAAGTAGGGGAAGGCAAAGAGAGAAGGTTAAGCAAGGGAAATCAAAGTCAAAGATGGGAAGGAGATCTGAATTCAGAGGTATCACCTGCTGGTTTTGTGGAAAGAGAGGACACACAAAGAAATATTTTTGGTTGAAGGATAAATAAAATCAACATGAAGGTAATGAAGAAGCAAAAGATGTAGGTCTTGTGGCACAGGATGCTCTCATACTTTCTTTGGATAGTCAGTTAGAATCATGGGTTTTAGATTCTGGGTCTTCTTTTCATGCAACCTCAAATAGAGATTTGTTCCATGAGTATGTCCAGGGAGACTTTGGAGAGCTTTATTTAGGGGATGTTACACCTTGTCAAATGGTTGGCAAAGGGAAAGTGCAACTGGAATTGCAGACAGGCAACACATGGGTGTTGAAGGAGGTTATGCATGTCCCAGTTTTGAAGCAGAGTTTGGTTTCTTTAGGAATGTTGGGTGATGAGGGATGCATAGTAACCCTCATAGCAGATTCTTGGAAGGTTACCAAGGGTGCACTTGTTTTAGCAAGAGGTAAGAAAGTAGGTACTCTTTATCTATCTACTTGTATTACTGATTATACTTCTGGTTTATCTACTTCAGCTGTAGATTTGAAGATGTGGCTTAATAGGCTTGGTCACATGAATAAAAAGGGAATGGACGTTCTTAAGTCAAAGGGTATGAGTTCAGATTCAGAGGGCATTGATTGAGTTCATTATAGGAAAAGGAAATTTGATGCTTTTGACAAGAACAGGGAAGCCTTGGTGTTTATGGAGGAGATGATGGACAGAGATCAGTCACAGGGGCTGAATAATTTTGAGCAGGGCAGTATGGATAGGGTTTTGATTCAAGATGAGCTCACGGATAAAGAAATCATCACTTACAAGAAAACATAGGTACCGACGTCGGTCACATAGAATCGACATCGGCCAGGCAGGTACCGACATCGATCATGTGTAGACCAACAGGGTCGGTAGTGTTGGGCAAGATAAGACCGACGTCAGTCAAGTAGGAACTGACGTCGGCAAAAGGGACACCGATGTCGGCCAGGTAAATGACGTTGGTAGTTAGGGTCAGTGCAGGGAATCAACATCGGTCGGGTGCAGACTGAGAGATGGCTGAGATCGATCACTGGAACAGATGTTGGGTGGACAGTAAGCTGTCAAGAAGTCTCAAACGCCCATATGGAGGACTGAAAGGGTAAGTGGACCTCATATTTGTTGTTCACCTTCTTTATATTACTTGTTGCTTATTGATGGTTGAGAAACAAGAAGATGTGAAGAGGCAATGTAGGTAGAATCTAGAAATAGTGGGAGCTTGGCATGGATGAGGAGTGTGAGTCCTTGGAGAAGAACCAAATAGGAGTTTGTTGGTGGAGTTGTCAGTTGGAAGAAAGCACTGATAGAGGGATGGATTTCCAAGCTAGAGAAGAGAGTGGATGGACACGTGAGATAGAAGGCTAGGGTATATGGTCTTGAGTAGGCTGCAGGACAATGGAGTTTGACCATTGTATTTCTCTTTACCATGTTGGATAATATTAGCTACATTATCATGTTACTATATTGTGTTGCTTGTTGCAGGGTTACATATATAGGGAGTTTTTGAGCTAAAGGTAAAGTTAGTTCAGAGGTATGTCATGAAAAATTTGGGAGCATCGAAATTCTTTGGCATGAGAGACATGGAAGATCACAGGTTGATTTTGTCTCCAGTGGGAGTTGTCAGAAAGTTTAGATGTGGTAGGGGACTTGGATGACAAGTATAGCATCACAGGATGTGTGGTGGTTGGTCTTCAAAATTGAACTTGAAGATGGAGGTGCCTGAGATGGTTAGTGGAGGTTGTTGTACAGTTGTAACTATTTATCTCCAAGTGGGAGATTGTTAAGTTGTGGAGCTAAAAGCTTCACCAGGGTGCTAATCAGGGAGTTACTGAGTTCAACCAGTAACCGGCATCGGTAGTATTGCTGACGTCGGTCAGGTAGGGACCAAGGATCGGTTGACATCGGTCAGGAGTAGACTGATAGCAACTGACGTCGGTCACCTGTGTGTGTGCATGTAGTTGCATGTGTTTCCAGAATGTGTTTCCAGAATTAGACTCATATAATTTAAGAGGTATGAGAGTGTTTGCATGTTGAAGACTAATTTAAGTCTTGAGTCTGTGTTTCTAATTATTTTAATTAGAGGTCTAATTATTGTATGCATGGGATCCTATTTAAAGACCCATGAGGCATGTATTGTAATTAAGGCAAGTAAAGCATTGAAGCAAGAAAGCAAGGTCAAAGGAGATCTGCAAGGTGTAAGGTCAAGGAGATCAGCTGAAGCATTCAAGGAGGGGATAATAACTCAGGTTGTTGAGTTGGTTGTGGTTGAGTAAGAGAGAGAGGGAAGAAGTCCTTGAGGTGTGGCAAGCCTTAGAGGTGGAAGAAGAAGTGGCATCTTCTTTATTGTATTTTCTTCTAAAGATTATTTAATACAAGATTGTGTATTGTCTCTCATATTCTTTGTTGTTTCAAGTTTCTAGTTACTTAATCATTCTGGTATAATTCCGTGTTTAATTGCTTATAAGAAAGGTAATCAATTGTGCTTCCTTGGAGGGGTTCCTAACATAAATAAACTTGAGAGGATGAAAGATATCTTTCCAAATCAAATGTCACACTACTTTCATAAACTATCATTGTAAATATGAATTGAATTTATTATTGAAACTTGATAAGAATCCTCCCATGAAAAGTGTAAGAAGAACAAAAGTAGCTAAGATAAAAATAGGATTAGGTAGGATGACTAAAAATAGGCTTTGGTCTAGATAGGAATGGAATGATAGGATGGCATCGTATTACTAAGGATAATGATGGTTTTTGATAGATTGTATAAAATGGTAAGAGGATTTCCCCCAAGTGATGGGGTGAATAGTTGGGTACTCTGACAATGGCAAATAGATATGTAACAATGGTAGTAGCATGATACATGTTTTTAGCCTAGGTAAGGTTTTTAATTTTGTTCTTCTTATTGATGGGGAGATGAATGTCCTAATCAACAAATGATACAAATAGAATACTCGATCATGTTAATTGCTAGATCACACCTCATCTGAATAACTGATCTGTCAAGAATGGCCTACAAATTTGGTTGCTGAGAATGCTTTTGTGATCTTCATTGGTCATTGATTCTATCTCCTTTAATCATCGAGACAAGGTATCCCTCTAGCTTCCACAAAGGAAAGTGTGGCTTTGGATGGTTAACAAGGACAAATAATAAATGATAGGTTTGATTTTGAAATGGAATGGTAGATGATAATGGAATGTGGAATGGTGGGGAAATAAATGAAGATCAGGACTTTCAGTCACATGTAATGTTGTTGATGCTAGATTCAACATATTTTTTGTTGTGGCAGGGCTGAAAACCTCTGAAGATGCTCTTGATAGGACAATCAGATTGTTTTGTTGCTTGATTTTGAGAGTAGCTACCATCTGATTATGTTATAGATTGGAAGATATTTTGATTTGATCTTTGATATTATCTTCAATAAACAATGAATAAATTTTGTGCTTAGTTATTGGTGCCTTGATGAGGTTTTCACTAATGAATTTGTTCTGATCATCCCATAGCACCTTCGAGAAGGTTTCACTAAGGAATGTTGACTTTTAACTTTGATTGTCTTTTAGTGCTTCTAAAAAAGTTTCACTAGGAGAGTGTTCTTTCGCTAGATGAATTTGGTCTTGGCCTCCTTGCTCTTCTTCAACTGCTATGTCACCATGGATGCAGTTCAAAAAAGTGTGATTGTATCGATCCTGATCGACACTTATGGGAGGTGGGATGTCAATATGATGGCTATGTTAGGTGGTAATAATGGGATGGTGAAAGGATGCAAAATCCTCATAGAAGATACTAGGATAACTTGTGTCAAATCTAAAGTACTCATCCTCAAAAAATGTAGAAGGATCACAAATGTATTCAAATTAATCTACAAGGCAATTATAACCAATGTTGTAACAACCAATACTATAATCTATTTCTGACTCTGATTCCAAAACAAGGGACTCTGAATCCAATGTCAGAACTAATGTTGAGTCTATTTCTGATGCTAAATCCAATGTTGGTTCAAAAGTAAAACATGACTCTAATATTGATTCTTCATCTAATATGGTTGTTTTGATAATGTTTTGTTGAATGCTAAATTTTTGACAAGTAATGCCCTGTGATGGCATAATGGGCTCAATAAAAACTAATTCATTTTGGAAGGGTTCAACATAGACTAACTCATTTAAGTGAAGCCCCTCAAAAAGAGGGAACCACTCAAGAGATGTCTCGACAAGATCATGTCTATCAAAGTGAGACTCCTCAACGAATGGGAAAATATCAAGAGATAACTCTATTGATACTGGCTTGTCAAAGAGATGAGGCTCTTTAAAAATAGGTAACTTATCATAGTTTATCTTGTCATAAATGGGTGTATCGACAATTACATTTTGGTTTTGGTTCATAATTGGTTGTAAAAGATAAATTTTGAACACATTTTGATCCTCATAAAATGGTTTTTAAAGAGGTGATGGTTCTTTTTTAGGCTCAAAGATCAGCACAAATTTTCTAAAGTGGGGAACATTTAGTTTAGTGGGAACAATGATTTGTGGTTCAATAATGGACTCTCCAAAGATTAGACTATTGAAGAAGGGATAAAAAATAATTGGTTCATCAAATTGAGGTTCTTCAACAAAAGGTTCATCAAAAACTAGTGATGGACTAAGAATGGTAACAACTGGATGCTTCTTAATCTAGTTGCTCATGCAAATCAAAGGAGGAGGTCCTATAATGGTAATGACTAGATGATTCTTAGTTTGGTTACTCACGCAAACTAAAGGAGGAGGTCAAAAAATGGTGATATTGGTACGTTGTGGAGTTTGATTACTTACATAAACACAAGCATCCAAGTCTTTTTGATAAACCTAACCATTCTGATCATGAGTTGGATCATAAGTTAGATCTTGATTGTGTTCCCATGACTGATTTTTGTGAGGTGAATAGAAATTTGTCTCACAAACCATATTGTCACTGTAGGGGTCTTGAATAAAGTCATAAAAGTCATTTTGTGTGGCCATTCTATCATAAGTTGGGTTATTTATGACTGCACCATAAGTGTCGCTAGAAAGCTCTGAAAACAAAAAGACTTAAAGTTATGCAAACCCTTAAAAATGATCCAAACGATAAATGGTTCAAACTTGGTTCAACTTGGATGAAGGGGTGAAACTACATCTCAAAATTAGTTTGTGTCGATATTTGGTAAAAAACCTAACATCAAATGTCTAACATCAAAGTTTTTCAAAGAAAGGTTGTGTTTTCCAAAATAAAGTCACAAAAAATGATGAGGATAGGCACTCAAACAAACAAACAATCAATAGTGTTCAAATTGGGTAATCATTTAACCAAATATATGCAACCCAAAATAAAAATATATATGTACCAACCCCATGAATTTAGGCCTAAAAATAAATTAATCAATGTTTGGATCCAAACTTAACGAGGCTAATTGAAAATGCAATGTTGAAGACTAGGATTGGACCAAACAAGCTAGACAAGATCAGACAACATGATGGCACAAGACAAAGGTATAAATGGTATATACAAAATGGTTTGAAACAAATGGTTTTGATACAATGGTAAACAAGTCTTGAAACAAATTGAGCAGCCTAACGGCATAAGCATACTCAAATAATGTGGTCAATGGTTATGTTTCAAAAACTCAAAGGCAAAAAAGATTTGGCATGATTTGGACAGCATAATGCTACCCTTGTTAACTCAAATACATGATTTTGACATGGATTATGAATAAACAAATAATTTTTAACCTCAAATCATACCAAGCAAATAATGACCAAAATGTACTATGTATAATCGTCCAAATCCTAGCAAGGGTATGGCATGTGGGGTTGACTACACTTATCAAGTTTTGAACATTCTAAGAGAATCAATTACATAATGACTTTCATGCCAAATAATACAAAATAAAAGCACATACTTTAGTTCTATATCACTTGGATTGTTACAAAAATGTCTAGTCCTTTTTGCAACCACTACATCCTGTTATTCGCTCAGTGTAGTGCAATATCCAAAGTGCCACTACGTCCCATGTGCAACACCAAAGGAGTCAAATGACGTCAATGTCAAGAGGTGAAATCTCAGGTCAAAGATTCCCTAAATAAATTGTGTGATGTGATGAAGTCCCCCTCACAAGCTAAGTTTGCATGAAAATAAAGAAAGCATGAAAATAGAAAGAATTTAGGGTCATTTTAAAGATCACCCAAACTTTAGCGAGTTTTTGGGGGTTCTTTAGGAAACATTCTTTCTAAGACTTGGACTAGGCTATTTTTAATAGGAATGGTGCTTTTGATTTCAAGGGTTCCCTATAGGGGACAAATATAAGAGCATACATGCAACATTCCTCTTTTTGCCAAACAAGATTAATCTAATCAACTATTGCAAACAAGAATTAACAAGTATGTTCAATTTTAAACCCGAACGAAATTTTTAGTAGTGTTCATTTGACCCATTGGTCTTATTTGTAAAATTTGAAAAAAATTCACCAAAAACATCTAAAAATTCCTTGTTAAACATCGAAACAAAATTCTTAATCAGATTTTAAGCATACAAAAGTGATTTAAACATGTTTTGAGCAAATATCTCACTTGGTCCTGCAACAAAATTGTTAGCATGTCCTTTAGCTTTGAAGCCCTTTTGAATTTGAAATAAGAAACTTTGGAAAATTAGGTCTTAGGTCTATGTTTTTGGAAAAAACATAGTGACCGACATCAGTCAATACCATCAATGTCAGTTATGGCCAACTGAGATTTGATCAATGTCGATTAAGCTAAGTAATTGATATTGATATTTCTATTGATGTCAGTTACTGTGTAAAAATTATGGCAACCAAAAATGGCAAAATAAAGTTAGAAAACCAATTCGCAAGAGTTTTAAAATCTCAAATAAGTTTTTTAAGGTTGTAAAAGGATCTCCTTTAGGTGTAGGATGTGTCTTATCCCATTGGGCATGCCAAGATGTAGAGAGGATTACAAAGCAAGTTAGTCAAGCATTAGTCCATAAACCATGAAACATGCATAAACAACTAACTAACCAAGCCTATCTATTCCTATGGGAATTAAAAAGGATAACAAGAAATAAATGAAAGAAAGCAACACCATATTACCTTCCCAAATGGATTCACCATACCCATGTGGCTCAAAAGCATGTTCTCCCTTGATCAAGCATCCTTTTCTTTGTCAACAATGGTGGTAAGGTCCTCCAATGCCTCAAGAACACTCCATAAAACCTAGGCTCTTGATGTGGAAACCACTAAACTAGCCTATCAATGAAGCTTTGAGAAAATAATTTAGCATTATAACTGAGCATAATAACCTTGCACCAAAATAGTTTAGAATGATGTCCATGGCCTTTCTATTTATAGATTTTTGAGATTGGTCAAGATCAACCTGAACCATCCATCATGAGATGAAGATTTGTGATTAAGGATAATCCTAATATTTAGAATTAAATCCATAATTATCCCCAAGATGACCTTGGAAGAAGGGGCATTGAAGAGGCATGGGAGGCATTAACTAGGCATGGGTGACCCATAATCCTGATATTTTATGCACTTATGGCTTGTTGGATGTCACCCCATAGATGATGTCACTAGGTGATGTAGATAATAAGAATCAATTTTCAAAAAGAAATATTCAACAACTCTCATGGAAAATCCACTTAAGCCCTTGATTTGGATTAATTAGCCTTAAATAAGGTTAATCAACATTTGTGCAATTATTTGAAAATTGGCCCTCAACTAATCAAAATGGTCAGGAAGTCATATTATTGAGTCATAATTTGACTTGGGAAGAATTAAAAGGTGACACTAGATGTTTTGGAATTGTATTCCCATTTAGGATGTTGCCAACAGTAAATAACAAAGGTGCATGATGTATCAATGAATTAGAATAAAAGAGTGATCCAGAGCACTAAATGTTGAAATGGTTATTTTGACTCGAAATGATCTGATCAAAGTTAGCTGGCCCATAAAATGTATTTCCCTATTTAGGGATACTTTAACCTAAAATGGCACTTGTTGATAATAAGTTTGAACCATTAAGGTGTTTTATGGATTTTGACCTAAAATGTGCCTTTGAGTGCAATTCGACTAAGATTGATAATTTCAACACAAATAGTGTTAGGAATTAGATGTCTACATTTTGCCCCTATTTGAGAAGGCATAGTGAGACATTCAGGCAAAGCAATGTCTTTTCAAAGAAAAGAGTTGTCAAGAAGAAATTAAAATAGACCCATGATGCCCCCTCAAGAGGACATACTAGGATGAAAGAGAAGGATGGACTCTCGAAAAGAGAGAGAAAGTGAGAGATTAACCCATAGAATAGATGACATCCAAACAAGCTAATGCTTGCACACGTGATTACCATCAAGGATAAAAATATAATTAGAGGTATAATAGGCCCCAGAGATGAGGGGAATGGGAAAGATACTATCCATAAATGTAAGGGACACAGTGTAAACATATCCAATTTAAGAGTACAAGCTATGTGCTTATGACATTGATCAATCCTGAAACAAGTTGCATATTAAAATAATTGCCATCATGGGCTTTAATGTGGAGAGCTTAAAATTAGAGGAAAATGGAGAACATTCTGCTTCAAGAAGGGAAGCACCACTAGAATGGGGTCTCTAAAGAGAATATAATAAGAATTACTCTAGTAGAGTAGACTTGATTGTGATAAAATAGTTGTGCCCCAGTAGGGCAAATTTTGATCATTGATAAAGAATAAATAATGATTTTCCCATGTATAGGTAATTTGATTCTAACATTGTTCAGTTGGTGGGCCCCAACATGGGTAATTGGCAAGCAAAATAGCTTAAGGATATAACCCAAAAGATAGGTTAAAGTGAGTGGGTGCAAACATATATTCAATGTGGTAATGGCTTAGAAAGCCATATAAAACCAAGCATATGAGAATGCAAAAAGTGATGAGAGAGATGAAAAGAAGAATGGAGATAGCCAAGCTGACCTCAATAGAAATTGAGTGCTACCTACATAATTCCATGGACTCATGTTCTAACATGAACTTTAGGGTAATGTAGGATGCAAAACGATCTCCTTTAGGTGTAGGATGCATCTTGTCCCACCAGGCATGCCAAGATGTAGAGAGGATTAAAAATCAAGTTAGTCAAGCATTAGTCCATAAACCATGAAACATGCATAAAGAACTAACTAACCAAGCATATCTATTCCTATGGGAATTACAAAGGATAGAAAGAAACAAATGAAAGAAAGCAACACATATTACTTTCCCAAATGGATTCACCATACCCATGTGGCTCAAAAACATGTTCTCCCTTGATCAAGCATCCTTGTCTTTGTCAACAATGGTGGTAAGCTCCTCCAATGCCTTAAGAACACTCCATAAAACCTAGGCTCTTGATGTGGAAACCACTAAACTAGCCTATCAATGAAGCTTTGTGAAAATAATTTAGCATTATAACTTTTCAATGTACAATCTTTGGATATATTTGAGCATAATAACCTTGCACCAAAATAGTTTAGAAATGATGTCCATGGCCTCTCTATTTATAGATTTTTGAGATTGGTCAAGATCAACTTGAACCATCCATCTTGAGATGAAGATGTGTGGTTAAGGATAATCCTTATATTTGGAATTAAATCCATAATTATCCTCGAGATGACCTTGGAAGAAGGGGCATTGAAGAGGCATGAGAGATGTTAACTAAGCATGGGTGACCCATAATCCTAATATTTTATACACTTATGGCTTGATGGATGTCACCCCATAGATGATGTCACTAGGTAATGCAGATAATAAGAATCAATTTTCAAAAATAAATATTCAACAACTCTCATGGAAAATCCACTTAAGCCCTTGATTTGGATTAATTAGCCTTAAATAAGGTTAATCAACATTTGTGCAATTATTTGAAAATTGGCCCTCAACTAATCAAAATGGTCAGGAAGTCATATTCTTGGGTCATAATTTGACTTGGGAAGAATTAAAAGGTGACGCTAGATGTTTTGGAACCGTATTCCCATTTAGGATGTTGCCAACAGTAAATAACAAAGGTACATGATGTGTATCAATGAATTAGAATAAAAGAGTGATCCAGAGCACTAAATGGTGAAATGGTCATTTTGACTCGAAATGATCTAATCAAAGTTAGTTGGCCCATAAAATGCATTGCCCTATTTAGAGATACTTTGACCTAAAATGGCACTTGTTGACGACAAGTTTAAACCATTTAGGGTGTTTTATGGATTTTGACCTAAAATGTGCATTTGAGTGCAATTCAAGTAAGATTGATAATTTCAACACAAATGGTGTTAGGAATTGGATGTCTACAATTAGAACTAATCACAAGGACTTTTAACCCATTCCACATAAAATATCTTATTCATAATCTTATTATATATGGATATAAATCCATAATACCAAAGTATAGATGAACATGTTAACATGATCAAGTTTATTAAATGCCTATGTATCCAAGGCAAATATGAGATGACCCAATTCGCTAGGTTCAAATTTCAAACTTTTAATGAAAATTTATCACCTAGACATATTGTTTAGCAATTAAGTGCACCTATATTCTTGGATCAAGATGAGAATATAAATGTTGAAGATATAAGTATTCAAATTTAATCAAGGGAGCCTATTCTATTATTAATACTTCCAAAAGCATTCAAATCTCATATATTAATTTTAATAACAATCCATTTGTAATATTAACTACTCAACTGAGCTTTAATTCTAAAAATAACTTTTTCCTATAATATATGCTTTAAAATTATATTTTCCCATCTTAATATATATATATAACTCATGTCTCATTCAAAATACAAAAACCTCATGTGCATAATGGAGATTGGGAAGTTTATAAAAATCTTGGTTGTGTTATATAAAATTGTGAATTCAAAGAAAGCACCCCTTTTAAACTAGTCACCCATAGGATTTCATAGAAATGTAAAGCCTCTCACAAAACATGACTTCTTAAGTAAGTACGCTCCTTAATTATAAACAATCGATCATCCCATAAATCAACCCAATAGAGGGATTACCACATTAAAATACTCATATGCAATAAACACTCAAACTAAAAGGAGATATTAATGACTATCATATTTTGTTGGAAAACATTATAAAGAAAGGATGAAAATCATTATACATTTCCAAAAGGTACTGTACTTGAAAAAAATCATTATACATTTCCAAAAGGTACTCTACTTGAAAATAAAATTGATGCAAGTGCATCCAAGATGAATGGAAATCTTACATCAAAAAAAAAAATTGGCTTGTGTTTTTTTTTTTTTTGTGTGTGGCCTTGTTTTCTTAAGCTTATTAACCATTGAGAATGATGTTATTAAAGTATTCCTTTACTACCAAAAAATTTTAGAGATCCTTTGTCTAATTTTATTATGTATGAACTATTTAGTTTACAACACTTGGTAGGATGGATCTTTACTTGACACTTAAAACCTATACACCAAATTTCATATCATTTGGAGTTATAATGTAAATGTACTATTTAATCTTATCAGTCTACATCTATGACAATTTATAGGATGGTTCTTCGCCATTATAAATAATTGGATGAAATAAATTGGTGATATAATATCATAAAACACATAACATTTATGCACTTACTTTTAGAACAATTGGAGTTACAGTGGAAATGTATTATCTAATTATGTCAGTCTATATCATTTATTGAGTCTGTGACACTTAGCAAGATCATTATTTACTATTGTAGAGGATTGGATGGACAAATTTGGTGATATGATATAAAATTTAGATCAAAATATGTGTTTATAATTTTAGATAAATTGGATAAATAATGCTAAAGTTATGATAGCTTTTTCATCTATCATTTGACCTATTTTTGTCACTTGAGCATGAAAGACTCAGTAGTTGAGTTGTTCACTGAAGTAACACTTGGATAGCTGATACTTTTGGAGATGGTTGGTGATTTATTATTCATACTATGTGTTGAGTATCTCCATTTTAAATGGTATTTTGCTAATGTTTTATAGTTATGTGTGACTTTCTTTGTTTAGTGACATTTGGAAGGAGTCGTTACATACAGTTTGGAGTCGATCCCAAAAGTTGAATGCTACCTAACTCTTGTATGTTTTGTGGAAGATTAGGGAAGTTTAATATACAACCCATGAAGCTAAGGATATCAACAAAATATTATATTTTGGTACCAAATAATTCATTTAAAGAATTAGGTTGTTGTAAAGGGTAGCAGGGAGAGTAAAGTAGAATAGTAGTTCTATTTTTCATGTTTTGTCTTGGAAAATAAGCCTATATGGTAGTTTGATGTATTTTATATGATCCAACCATTGAAATTATTTAATCAATGAGAATAAAAATGTTTTACTTATTATTATTTTTTACATGTTTGGTCTAAATTTATGTCTTGGCCTGAGTGAATATCTAAGCATCATAGATGTAGACGTGTCATTAGGTGGACGCCCTATCTATGCTTACACCATTTGGTATTATATTTAGTTTTTCATAATGTATTTTGTGTATGTGTGAAGAATTTATTTGATTCTAGTGAAAAGCTATGAAAAATAAGTTTGTGTTGGGAGAAGTGATGGCACATAGAGCTAACATAGTTTGAAGAGGGGGAAAAGCAAGAGGAACTCAAGTTGTAGCCTTAGAAAAAATGATGAGACAAATGCAAGCAAGATTGGTTACAATGTAAAAATAAAAAATAAGGGGAGATCATGATGTGTACATGAGTGACGATGAATAATAAATATCTTAGGAGTTTGGTGTGGAGGACATGCAAAATGAAGTTGAGACTATATTTCATAGAGTTATGGCAAGGCTTGGTAGTAAACCAAAGTTAGAGGCACCTTGATATAACGTGAGTTTCAATCTAGAGGATCTTGTGGATTGGATAACAAATATGGATAATTATTTTGACTATGAGTATATGAAGGAACACAAGAAGGTGAAGTTTTCTTGCACGAAACTGAAGAGTCATGCCTATTTATGGTGGGATCATGATTAGGCTGAGAGATAAAATAAAGGTATGAAGGAGATAAAATATTAGGATAGGATGGTGAAAATTTTTAAGGACAAATTTCGACCTTCTAAATATAAAATAAGTTTATTAAAAAAATTGTAGAATTTGAGACAAAAGGAGATCAACATCAAAGAGTATAATAAGGGGTTTTAAAGACTCATTGTATTATCTAGATATACAAAGGATGATCAAGAGAAGGTAACAATATATGTTAATGGGTATAATTCTTTAATTCACTATAAAATTAAATATTTGAACATGAGAACTATAGAGTAAGTCTATCAAAATGTGTTGAAGGTGGAAGAGAAGTTGTTAATAAAACATCAAGAAAACTCTAGAGGTAAAGGAAGGTCTTCAAGAGGATGAGGACAAAGCAATAGTGTATGAGCATAATAAAACCATGATGCATATGCAATAAAATCACAAAATAATAATTAAATCATGATAGGGTATTACTCTTCTAGAGGGATAGGATCCTTTGGAAGAGGTAGGGGTGGAGGATTTCACGATAAGTGGTTTGATTGCAATAAGTGATGCAAGAGCTTCACCTAGGAAGACATTTGTAATTTTTATGTAGTAACATGTAAATACTAGGTAATTTTTTATTTTTTTTGGGTGTGTTATAGGTCTTAGTAGATATAAATGCCAATAAGGATTAAATTTCATGTTTTTTATAGCTTCTATAGATCATTTGATAGCATTTTGAACTTTCCCACCAAAACGGATTCTTTTGAAAATTAAAATTTTCCTAAGGGTTTCAATGACTTCTCAAGTTATATTGGATATATTTTCATTTATAAAAGGGCCTCAAATATCTATGGATGTTATTGAAATGGTATTCATCCCTGTAACAGTGTTTGTTATGCCTTAAGTTTGGTTAAGACACAACCAAAGTTTGAGATCAAGAAATGATATGTGTTTGTAGGGAATACTTAGTTATTTGTAAGGTTTATAGGAGAATAAAAAATGTGGATACCAATAATGGAGATCCATTCGAGGTGGAATGTGGAAACAAAGGAATAAACTCCATAAATAAAAGCAATAAGGTGTTAATATACAAGAAAATAGAATAGAATGATGTATTATCAAAGTTATTTATGATATTCAGTAGCTTCTTGGTATTCAAAAAATTTAATGTGTTTTTTATACATAAATATAGTGTATATTTTTCATTATTATTCATGTTCCAAGTAGCAATATACAACATAAACAAGATTTGAGGCTCTGTTTTGACACAGTCTGAGCAAGGAAATTGAAGTTATATTTTTTAGGTCTATTAAAATGTTTACATGGTGAAGGTATAGTATAAATTCTCTAATTTATGAAAATGATATATTTTAATTCTTAGAATAGACTCGGAGTTTCATATTTAACCCAAACCTCCATACAATTTGATGTAGTCCTTGAACAAGACAATAAACTCTACTGATTACATGATATAAGTTCGACACAGATTGTTCAAATCTATAAATCCATTCACGAAGCTTATTTAAGATATAATATACCTAATCCAAAATTTAAAAGTGTTTTAAACCATTTAAAATTTAATTATTCCATTATTAAGGCTCTTGGGTACTTACAAGCCTGTCAAAACCTAAACTAGGGTTTTGTATTTAAAAATTGAATATATTTTGTTTCTACCAATAAAATTTATAAAAACTTTGAAATATTAATTAATTTTATATGATCTAAAATAATTAAGAGGTTTTGGGGTAGTACTTTTTTTTACAATACGAAATATAAGAGTCACATAGTGAATTGGCCTAAAAAGAGCATAATTTGCAGGAAAGACCTAATTTTGGGAAATTTCCATAGGAGTCTAGACCTAAAATTTTGTGTGAATATATTTTTATTTTATTTATAACCCATGTTACAAGCTTTGTATAAAATAAGGGATGCTAAGAAACTAGACCTAAAAGAAGAATATTGTATTTGATAGTGCAAAATCTCTCCCTCTACATCAATAAGTATGTCATACATAAAGATTGGGAGTAAAAATAATACCCTAAAAATAATGGGGGGAGGAATAAATAAATAACCATGTTTCTCATGCTGCTGAAGAGAGTGTTTTATTCCCAGCATGCATGGAAGATCTAAAACAAAGAGAGGCTTTATTGATGACTAGACTATTGCTAAAACTAGCCAAGGAGGTGAATGAATTGACACAAATAAAAATTTTATTCCAAATTATTTTCAAATATAGAGTTAAGTGTTGTAAATTTGTGATTGATAGTAGTGTTATGGATCATTTGGTTTCTCAAGAGATGGTAGAAAACCTTAGCTGAAGCATTCAGTACATCCTACACCTTAAAAGGTTGTGGGGTTGCTTAAAAGCCATCAAGTGTTGGACAATGAACAATGTATGGTGATTTTTTAAATTGGTTCATATAAGGATGATGACTTGTGTGATATAATTCCCATGGATGTGTGTAATATTTTTTTAGGAAGGCCATGGTAGTTTGATAGGAGAGCCATGCATGATAGAAGAGCAAACACCTACACTAGAATGAATGTTGGAAAGAGATTCACATTGATTCCATTGAGGCGTAGAGGATATGAGGTGGAAAATATTTTTAGAGTGATGTTGGTTTCTAGTAAATAATTATTGAAAGTGGCCTAGGATGGGGAGACAATATTTTCTCTAGTTTTAAAACCTATGCAAATTGTGACAGTAACTAAGGTAAGTGATCTTCCTATATAAATTTAAAATATGTAGTACAACTATGTTGATATTATGTCAAATGAATTTTTTGAGGGACTAATGCCTATGAGAAACATTAGACATCACATGGATCTAGTGGTTGGAGCAAGTTTTCCAAATAAGGTAGCCTCTAGATTGACTCTAATGGATAATGAAGAGATAAAGAGACAATTGTAAGTGTTGATGGAAAGTGGATTAATCCAAGATTTTAAGCCCATGTGCAATCCTAGATGTGTTAACACCTAAGAAAGGTGGAGAGTGGATAATGTTTATGGATTCAAGTTCAATCAATAAGATCACCACTAAGTACATATTTACATTTCCATGAATGGATCATTTAATGGAATGTTTAAGTGGATTTAGGTACTTCACCAAGATATATTTGACGATTGCTTATCACCAAATCCACATACGAGAAGGTGATCAGTGGAAAATCACATTAAAGACAAATGATAGATTATATGAGAGGTTGGTCATGTTGTTTTCTTTTTTAAATGCCCCAATTACATTCATGATCAAATCATGATTGTTGTGCTAAAGCCTTTCATGTGTAAGTTTGTGATAATTTATTTAGATGACATTTTGATTTTTAGTCCTTCTAAAGAGAAGCATTTGAATAATTTGAAGTTGGTTTTAGATGAGCTGAAAGAAGAGAAATTACTAGTGAACTTGAAGAAGTTCAATGTCATGAAAGAGGAGCTGATATATTTTGGATTTGTGTTCTCAAATTATGGGTTAAAAATGGACCCTAAGAAGGTTATGGAAATTATGGAGTGGCCTTCACCAAATATTATTTTTGAGGCAAGAAGTTTCCATGGGTTGGCAAGTTTATATAAGAAGTTCATCAAAAACTTCAGCAGCATATGTGCACCCATTATAGAGACTATGAGTGGAGACAAGAAAAAGTTTCAAAGGACTATTGTAACAGAGGATAGATTTCATTAGTTGAAGATAAAAGTGATAGAACATCTAGTGTTATCCTTACCAGATATTGGAAAAGTGTTTCAAGTTTATTATGATGTAAAAATGATAGCCGTAACAGTGGTGTTAAGCCAAGAATGTAAGCCCATTGGTTATTTTAGTGAGAAGTTGAATGACACCAATAATAATTATTTGTTATATGACCAAGATCTCTATGCAATGGTATAAGCTCTCAAGAAGTGGTGGCACCACTTATTTCCAAAGGAATTCATTTTGTACATGGGGATTCATGTATTGTAATTCATAAAACCCCAAGGTAAGCTCAATTAAAGGCACATAAATGGGTGGAATTTCTTCAAATCTATTACTTTTTTACATACCTATAAGTGGGTATTCCAATAGAGTTATGAATGCCTTGAATAGGTGAGTTGTTATTGTGAATGAGCTCAAAGTGAAGGTCATTGGGTTTGACTCAATAAAATAACTGTATGAAAAAGACATGGATTTATGAGATGCATGGACAACGTGTATAGGAATCCAAAAAATATAAACATAAATCTATGTTTGGAGTATATGATTCAAAATGGATTGTTTTTTAAGGGTAGAAAGTTGTGTAGACCTCAAGGTTCCATGATAGAGAAGTTTTTTAAATAAAAACATAGTGGAGGTCTAGCTGGTCATTTTGTGTATGATAAGACTTTGGTACAGCTAAGTGATAAGTTTATTTGGCCTGAGATGAGTATGAATGTGAATATATTTGTGTATAAGTGTAGGGTTTACCAGTATGTTAAGGCAAAAATCCAGAATGTTGGTTTATATCAACCATTGCCTATTCTTGATAAACCATGGGATGCATTGAGTATGGAATTTATTATTGGATTTCCAAGAACATAATGAGGTAATGATTCCATATATTTTTTTGTTTGATTTTTTCTAATATGGTTCAATTTTTATCAAGTAACAAAACTAGTGGTGCCACACATATTTAACATTATTATTTCAAGAAGTTGTAAGATTTCATGGGTTGACAAGGAGTATTGTATTGGATAGAGATAAAAAAAAATAGGCACTTTTGGAGGATGCTATAGAAGAATTTGGGCACAATTTTAGACTTCAATTCAACCTATCACCCTTAAAAAGATGGGAAAATGTAGGTTGTAAATTAAAGTCTTTGTAATTTGTTGAGATGTTTAGTTGGTCACAATCCCAAATAGTGGGATTTGATGTTAGGACAAGCTGAGTTTACTTACAATGGTTTGATCAAAAAAAGTATAGGTTTGAGTCCTTTTCAAATAGTGTATGGGAATATCCCTAGAGGTGTATATGAGTTGAGGAGTATTGTTGAGATGGGTAGGATAAGTGTAAAAGGTGAAGACTATACTCAATCTAGGAACGATGTGCATAAGGAAGTCAAGAGAAGACTTGAAGCGAGTGATAGAAAATTTTAAAAAAAAAAACATGTTGATATGTGAAGGAGAGAATTGAATTTTGAGGTCAGGAACTTGGTTTTGGCACACTTACATAAGGAAAGGTTTACTAAAGGTGAATATAACACACTTAAGTGTACAATAATTGGGCCTTGTAATATTTTGAGGAAGTTCTCAGCTAATGATTATGAATTGGAATTGTTGGATAGAGTAGAAATATCACCTATCTTTATTTTAATAGCTTTGCACCCATATGTTGAGTGACAAATGAGTGATATTATGGATTTTTTAGTCATGGATTGGAGAGAGCATTTCTCCCTAGAAACTAACTATAAAATGGAAGCCATTATGGATATTCATATTTAAAAGAAGATAATGGGTACTGAGTACTATAAGTAATTATTCAAGTGGAAGGATGAAGTAGCCAAAAATGTAACTTGGATGAATGCATCCAAATTTAAAAAACATAGTAAGACTATAGAGGATCTCACAACAATCTCATCAGCAGGAGTTCATGGAAATTTTCATTACCTTGGGTGTCTAATGCAGAAGCATCTAAGGTGAAGCAAAATTTTGCATTAGTCAAAAATATGTTATATTAGGTTTTTGTTTATTTTGTGTTTGTGGCATTTTTTACATGATTATAAGCCTTTGAAAATGATGTTGTTAAAGTATCCTTTGTTATAAAAAAAGTGCAGAGATCTTTTATTTAGTTCTATCAATTTGCATGGGTTGTTTAATCTGAAACACTTGGAAGGATATTTCTTTACTAATGTAGGGAATTGGATGGCCAAATTTTGTGAGGTAATAATACCTAAAATTTGAAACCTATGCACTAAATTTTAGATCATCTGGAGTTATAACAAAAATGTATTATCTGATTCTATCAACCTACATCTGTGACACTTGGTAGGATGTTTCTTCACCATTTTATATAATTGTATGGCTAAATTTGGTCGATATAATATAACCTTTAATGCAAAACCTATGCACCAAATTTTATATTATTTGGAGCTACACTGGAAACATAATTGTTTGATTCTATCAGTCTACATCATTTGTTTAGTATGTGACACTTGGAAGGATGGTTCTTTATCGTTGTAGAGAATTGGATGCTAAATTTGATGAGATGATATAAAATGTAGATTTAAATTTGTGATTCAAATTTTAGTTCAATTGTATAAGTAGTGTTAAATTTATTATAGTTTTTGCATCTATTATTTGGCATATTTTTGTCACTAGAACGTTAGGGACTCAAAAATTGATTTCCTCACTATATTAACACTTGAATAGTTGATATTTATGGATATTATTGTATATTTATTTTTCATCCTACACATTAAGTCTCTCCATGTGACATGGTACTATGGTAATGTATGGCAGTTATGTGTGACTATTTTTATTATATGACATGTTGAAGGAGCCATTATAGACAATTTGGCATTGATCTCAAAAAGTGAAGGTCACCTAACTCTTGTAATTTTTTTGGAAGATCAAGGAAGTTGAAGACACACCTCATGAATCTAGGGATGTCAGCAAAATATATTTTTTTTGGTCAGAGAAGTTATTTTAAATAAGTAAGGATGATGTTGTAGAGGGCAGTAGGGAGAGTAGAGTAGATTCAAAATAGTTCTATTTTTCATGTTTTATCTTATAAAATAAGCTTATATGGTAGTGTGACATAGTTTATATGACCCAACCATTGAAATTATTGAATGAATTATAATCCAAAGGTTTTAAGTATTGTTGTTGTTTACATGTTTGGCCTAAATTTATGTCTTGGTCATAAATAATATATAAGCATCACAAAAGTATATGTTTTCCTTAGGTGGATACCCTATCTATGTTTGCACCAAAAACTTGCATTAATAGATGCAAGAAAATAGCTACATACTTGGTTGACAACAATGGGAGTTTTTCCCAATCTCCAGCTTTATAAGAAAACTCAGGATTGATTTTGTTGGAAAAATGAAACATTTTAACTTTTGAAATAAAATTCCCACATGATAGGAAAATTAGTAACCACAATACTAAGTATAAGGCTAATAGAATAAAATGTACCAAGTATTTTTGCCCATGGCTAAAATGGATATGATGAGCATGATTTTTTCCCTGCCAACATAAATATTTGGGTGGTGTACCAAATGGATATGAAGGGTGCCTTATTGAATGGTTATGTTGATGTGTAGATTTATATATGAGAAACAAAGTTACCAAGTTTAGTGCAATTTTGACTATGTTTTTAGGCCAAATTATCATCCAAAAAATCCAAACCATTCCCCTTTGTGACCAACAAAAATTACCAATTATGATAACTATGTTGAGTAGCTAAAAGAATCTAAACAGAGGGGAAACCACTAAGGTGCAAATTGAATGATTTATATGGACTTAAATGGGAAGTGAGATATTTAGTTCTCTTGAATTTATAACTATTCACATAAAATATTTTTAAAATAGTCTATTAAGAAGAAAATAAATATATCTAGGTATGAATTCTAGACATTCTAACAATTATATTTTTTTTCTGATAAGTCAATTTATGTAATAAAAATACAAGAGACTTGGAATAATTATACAAATAGGAAATTAAAAAAAAGGCACTTTGAATAATTATATTACTTATGTAAGTGATGTATTTTAGATGTTTGGAGTGATAAATTCTGAACCAAATGCAACTTCTATTGAAGATGTATTAAAATATCAAGATATAACAATTCAAAGTAAGTAGAAGGGATTGGGGGAAATAAATCATATTTATAATGCTTCAATTATAATCATGTACTACCAATTCCATGTCTCATCTTTTATGCCACTGATAGGACATTCATCATCAGTAACTCCATGTTTACACCAATGTCAAGCTTTTATTTATGCTTTATTATTATTCATATCTTCAAATTTTCATTAACTCAAGTTTTCCAAATAAGGCAGCCTCTAGATTGATTCCAATGGGGAATGAAGAGATAAAGAGACAAGTGCAAGAGTTTATGGAAAGGGTATTAATCTGAGAGATTTTAAGCACCCAAAAAAGGTGGAGATGAAGAAAGTCTATGGATTCATGTTCAATCAATAAGATCACCATTAACTAAATATTTCCATTGCCAAGAAAGGATCATTTAATGGACTATTTAAGTGGATCTAGGTACTTCATCAAGATAGATTTGAATGGTGGTTATCACCAAATCTGCATAAGATAAGGTGATGAGTGAAAGAATGCATTCGAGACAAATGACATATTATATGAGTGATTGGTCATGCCATTTGGTTTTTCAAATGATCTAATTGCATTCATGATCAACTCATTACTGAGGTGTTGAATCCTTTCATGGTTAAGTTTGTGATAGTTTATTTAGATGACATTATTATTTTTAGTCCTTCTAGATAGGAAAATTTGAAGCATTTAAAGTTGGTTTTAGATAAGTTGAAAGAAGAGAAATTGCTAGTGAAATTGAAGAAGCACAACATCATGAAAGAGGAGCTGATATATTTAGATTTATGGTCTCAAAGGACGGGTTGAAAATGGACCCTAATAAGGTGATGGAAATTATCGAATGGCCTTCACCAAAGAGTATTTTTGAGGCAACAAGTTTCCATGAGTTAGAAATTTTCTACAATAAGTTCATCAAAAACTTCATAAGCATATGCGCACCCATTATAGACACTATGAAGGGAAACAAGAAAAAGTTTCAATGAAATGTTACAACATAGGATAGCTTTAAGTTGTTGAAGAGAAAAGTGACACAATAGTCAGTTGGAGTATATGATTCAAGATGGATTATTGTTCAAGGGGAGGATATTGGTGTATACCTCAAAGTTACATGAGAGATAAGCTATTGAAATAAAAACATATATAAGGTCTAGTTGGTCATTTTGAATATGATAAGACTTTGGCGAAACTAAGTGATAAGTATTATTGATCTCAGATAATTATGGATGTGAAGAAGTTTGTTTAGGAGTGTATAGTTTGCCAATATGTTAAGGGAAAAAGTCACAATGTTAGTTTATAACAGCCATTACCTATTCTTGATAAACCATGGGATGCATTGAGTATGGGCTTTATTCTTCAATTTCAAAGAAAATAATGAGGTAATGATTCCATATTTGTTGTTGTTTATATTTTCTAAGATATCTCAATTTTTAGCATGTAAGAAGACTAGTTATGCCACACATATTTCAAATTTATTCTTTCAAGAAGTTGTAAGATTGTATGGGTTGACAAGTAGTATTATATCAAATAGAGATACAATGTTTGTTAGGCATTTTTGGAGGATGATATGGAAGAATTTGGGCACAAGATTAGACTTCAATTCAGCCTATTACCCTTTAAAAAATGGGAATATTGAGGTTGTGAATTGAAATCTTGGTAATTTTTTGAGATGTTTAGTTGGTTACAAGCCCAGATAGTGGGATTTGATGTTGGCACAAGCTGAGTTTGCTTACAATGTTTCGGTCAACCAAAGTATAAGTTTGAGTCCTTCTCAAATAGTGTGTGGGAATATCCCTAGAGGTGTATGTGAGTTGAGGAGTATTATTGAGATGGGTAGAATAAGTGTATAAGGTGAAGACTATAGTCAAGATATGAATAATGTGCATAAGGAATTCAAGACAAGACTTGAAAAGAGTGCTATAAAATATAATAAATATGTTGATATGCAAAGGAGAAAATTTAATTTTGAGGTTGGGGACTTGGTTTTGGCACATTTATGCAAGGAGAGGTTTTTGAAATGTGAATATAACACACTTAAGTGTGAGATAATTAGGCCTTGTAAGATTTTAAATATGTTCTTAGCTAATGGTTATGAATTGTAATTGTTGGATGGTGTAGGCATATCAATTATCTTAAATTTAGCATATTTTTACCCATTTTTTAAGGACAAATAAGTGCCAACGTGGATTTTTCAATCATGGATTAGAGAGAGCAGTTGCCATTAGTAGCTAAATAGGAAATAGAAGCCATTATGGACATTTAGATGGGAAACAAGATATGGGACAATGAGTACTACAAGTAGTTGGTCAAGTGGAAGGATGAAGAAACCAAAAATGTGACCTAGATGATTGCATCCAAAGTTACAAAATATAGTAATACTATAGAGGATCTCATAACAAGTTCATCAATAAGAGCTCATGGAAATTTTCATTACCCTAAGTGTTTGATGCAGGAGCATCCAAGGTGAAGGGAAATTTTGCATCAACCAAAAAATATGTTAGATTAGGTTTTTTTTTTTTTTTGTGTTCATGACCTTGTTTTCATGCTTATAAACCCATGATAATGATGTTTTTAAAGTATCCTTTGTTACATGAAAAGTGCAAAGATATTTTATCTACTTTTTTTATTTTGTGTGGATTGTTTAGTCTACAACACTTGAAAGGATGTTTACTTACCATTGTATATATTTATATGTCCAATTTTTTTGATGTAATAAAACCTAAAATTTAAAACTTATACACCAAATTTTATATCATTTAGAGTTACAATGAAAACATGTTATCTAATTCTATAAGCCTACATCTGTGACACATGGTAGGATGGTTCTACATTATTTTATATAATGAGATGGATAGATCTTCCCATACCATATAAATTATAATGTAAAACCTAAGCACCAAATTTTAGATCATTTGGAGTTACATTGGAAATGTACTATATGATTCTATGTCTACATCATTTATTTAGTTTGTGACACTTGGTAGGATGGTTGTTTATTGTTATAGATAATTGGATGGTAAAATTGGTGAGATGATATAAAATTTAGAGTGAAATTTGTGCTTCAAATTTTAGATCAATTGGATAAATAAAAATTAAATTTATTATATTTTTTGCATTTATCATTTGGCCTATTTTCATCACTTGAGTGTCAGGGACTCGGTAGTTGATTTCCTCATCGTAGTAATACTTGGATAGCTTATATTTTTATAGATGATTGGATATTTATTTTTCATCCTATACATCAAGTCTCTCCATGTGAAATGGTATTGTGATAATTTTTACTATTACGTGTGACTATATTTACTCTATGACACATGGAAGGAGTCGTTACAGATAGTTTGGCATTGATACTAAAAATTGGAGGTCTCCTAACTCTTGTACATTTTTTGGAGGATCATGGAAGTTAAATTCACACCCCATGAATCTAAGGATGTCAGCAAAAAAAAAAATTGGTCAAAGAAGTTAGTTTAAATAAGTAAGCACATTATTGTAGATGGCAGTGGGGAGAGTAGAGTATAGAAAAATATAAGTAGTTACATTTTTCATGTTTTATCTTAGAAAATAATCTTGTATGGTAGTGTGACATACATTATATGACCCAACCATTGAAATTGTTGAATGAATGAGAATCCAAAGGTTTAAGTATTATTTTTAACTACATGTTTAGCCTAAATTTATGTCTTGGTTTGAGTGAATATCTAAGCATCACAGAAGTAGATGTTGTCCTTAGGCGGATACCCTATCTGTGTTTACACCAAAAATTTGCATCAATAGACATAATAAAACAACTACATACTTGGTCAACAACAATGGGAGTTTGACCCAATCTCCTGCTTTCTAGGAAATTTTGAGATTAATTTTGTTGGAAAAATGAAACACTTTAACTTTAACCCATCTCAAGGTTTTATTTATGCTTTATTTTTATTCATATCTTCATAATTCCATTGATGTTAAATCTAGGGGACAACTTGTTTATCATGTTAATAAAAATGTTTAAAACAATGTTACCATACCATAATAATAAATATACCACCAGGTATTATAGTCTCTAGTATGCTTCATGGCTACAAATAAACATTAAAAGGTGATCCTTGACAACTTTGATTTGATGACCAAGTTAAATAGTCACACGATATGAAAATCATTGATGGTGTTTGATTATTATGGCCCATTTTGTTACAAACCTGGGGATCTATGATGCAAGGATTTTATAGTAATAAAATGTGATGAAGCATGTCAATGAGACTAGTTGACCAAAAACATATACCTAAACATTCATTTAGAATTCAAACATGAACACATGACATTATATCATATGTTTATCCATTGTAAAAATAGGTACACACATTACCCTATCCCACTCAATACAAATGTTAGTAATTACTAGAGTCAACATATTCTAACAAATTATCTAATTAAGAAGTGAAACACAAACCTAAACATACAATCTATCACTCAAACCCAGATGGGCATTGCCCATTCCAAAAAGGTGAAAGAAGATGTCTATGTTTAACATTCATCTATAATGATCATAAACCAATCCATAGGATTCTTTGTTTACTACCCATTATTTATATCTAGATCCTCCTCTTCGATGATGTTCCTCCTTACACCAAGGGTTTTACATGTGTCACATAAAGTGAACAAACGGTAATTGTTCAGGGCATGATAGTAAAATCATGATACTACTAATTATTCCAATTAATTGTATAACCTCTATAAACATAAAAACTGTAACAAAAATGAACTGAATCATATAAAGTAAACCAATCCTTGATTGCATAGAAACTAAATGTTATTAATTATACTTTACAACACTAATCACTAACAATTACCTTAAAATAGGATGTTACAGTAATAAATTATGATTCACAACCCATATTTTTGTCCATACAATTCCTATAAATACACAATAAATACTTCCATCATTTCAGCTCTTATGTACTTCATATTTATAATAAACACAAAACCCAAAATGCATATCCAAACATTGAAAAGTGACTGGAACATATCCCATAAAACCTTGCAATGACCTAAAGTGGCACAATCATGTTGTATTATTACTAAAGCCTAAGGAAACACAAGACATCAATATTAACATACATAATAATTTTCTATTTTTACTAAACACCTAAGTAGACATAGGGGACTAGAATCACCTGAGCCATTTCCAAATAATGACTACTATTCAGTGGTTAGAATTGGTGGATGAGATTCCAAAAAAAATCAAATTTGCTAAAGAACACCTTTTTTAAAAAATATTCACCTAAATTTCTTATAAACTGTACATAAAATTGTTAAATTTGCCAAAATATAAATGTATTAATAGTAAATTATATGGTTTTCCTTAGAAATTGCCAACAATTAAATGCATGTAAATAATCCTCATTTCTTATAGTTTTCCACTAATTTTCCCTAAGGAGACACAAGAGACAAGTAGTCATCACCAATCATGACTATTATCCATCAGTTGGCACTAAATAACTCACTACCATCTACTATTAACCAAATAATATGGAAACATGACCTACACATATGGTGTTGTGTATGTACTAGAAAGGAGAGGGACCATCCAAAATTGGTGAAGTTTTTATTTGTCTTAACCTACACTATTTACTAATAATATACAACATAACGATGAAGCCATGTGGGAGTAATCATTAAAATTAAGAATATAATGATGGCTAGACAGAGAATCAAACCTTTAATTGGAAGGTTTTGGAAATGATTTAAAGAAAACACATTGAAATGTGCCCTTAAAACTTTTGTCTTTTTTTTTACTCTATTACTATGTGTAGATCCACTAATTAGAATTATTCAAGAATATATGAAATCCAAGGTGTTAAAAGATATGTAAAACCCTCCTTCGAAACTGAGAAAATATTACCGAGCTAAATGTTAATCTACAAAATGGATCTATTATCCAAACTTTCCCTTGTGCTCTTCCTTACAATTGTCTTGCACTTTACATATATTCTCTTAAAATTGTCTCACATATCTTCTCATCATACCCAACTTTAGACAAATGAGGAGGAAACTTTGGGGAAAATGAGGCATAGGTTTGAATATACTTGTAAATATGTGTATGTGGCAGGTATCCCTCCTTGTGTATAGCCTTGGGCTCCACTCCCTTAGTACTTATTATTTGCAATAGCATTTAAAAACTCCTTAACCCTTAAATATACCTTGTTATATTGGTTCCAATTTTAGGGGATTAAAAAACTTCAATTGCGTACGTATGTGCTATTCTAACATTTCTTTAGTGAATCCCCATAAATCATGTTTACTCATGTCCCTAAAATGTTCCTTATTGCCTTGATATTTATACCATTATTGCATTGTCATGATCCTCATCATACATCCATTTTATTTATGTTTCATTGTAAAACCATGATCCATATTATGTTTGGGCAAATCCTAACTACATTGCATACAATCATTATTATTATATCTTAAGAGTTAATACTCCATTATTATGATTTAGCATTTTTCATATAAATCTTTGTTATTATTTGATATATATATATATATGAAAAAAAATCATTTACTTTATATTGTCATATTTTTATTTTCTAAATATATTATGATTCATAATCATAATGAATTTAATATTATAATTATCATATTCATATTATATAAAATAAATAATATCAAATATTATATTACACATTATTATATTTAATTTATTTGTTTTGAAATGTGAACTTCACAAATTTATTAAAAATTTAAAAAGAAGGTATGCATCCTTTCAATATATTTAAAGTTGTATTTGTAAAACAAGTGCATTAAAGAATTCATCGTGATAAATTTGAAGGCACTTGTCTTATAAGGCGTATGACTCATATTGTATTCATACACGGGGGCTTCTGTCTATAAATTGATTAAGTCCACTTCATCTTTGTCTTTTTCAATAGAAATAAAATTTTATTTATAGTATTTTAGCATTTATTATTATTTGGTATTTATAGGGAGAGCAAAATGATTTTGCAGGTTCTAACTGCGTAGTGTCAGATTTCCATGACAATAATGTAAATTTAAAATATAAATAAATATTTAATGATGTAAATTTTTAATTGTAATTTGTGAATTTTTATTTAATATAATTGTCAGTTTTTTTTTTAAATCATATAAATTATTTATAAATCATGTTTGGGGCATGATTTCGGCTTCATCCCTTTTTACATGTCAAGGTTTATTAATAACAAAAATTGATTTCTGATAATTTTTTTGTAAATCATGCAACTTCATCAATTAAACCAATAGTGATTACTTATAATTTTAAATTGATATAAAAATTTAAAATTTGAATTAAATTTCAATTTCTTACAATTACACATTTATGACTTAAAATTGTATCCCTGCTAACAAACCATTTCCCCGCTGAGATTATGATAAATTTTCAAAGAAGCTTTATAAAAATATCATCTGTTACAATCTTGCCTGGAATCATAAAACAAGTGGATAAAAAAATGGTCCAAATACTACGGTGGAAAAAGCTGAGAGTTATTTGGATGGTGCTGCTTTAAGCATAACTGTTAAATTCTATATCGACGATGGCAACGAATTTGCTTAAATGCGATGGAAGCAGACCCCACATCTGATAATTGAATTTGCATGGGATTCCGTTATTAAAAGCTCGAATAAATGCTTCGTACAAAATTTGAAATCAGAGCAACAACCCTCATACCATAAGGACAACGGATAGAGTGACATCAGCATGACGAGTGACGACCAGTCACCATTTATTATCAGAGACGGACCCGCAGATATCAGAGGTCTTTATTAATTTCAAGCCATCTTCTACATGTGTACTCCACACTTCAATCTCTTCCCATATTGATTGAAATCAATCTGCAATATTCTATTTTTTAAGTGCAAGCTGTGTCATTTACATCAAATCTGGTTATTAGTGAAAAATTAAAGGAACTCTTTACAAATCAAACAGGATATAATGGGTCAAGGTGTTAAATCTGGCAGGCGTTTAAACGTTTTTTTTGTTTTTGTCTGTAAATTGCAATTACATTATAGTTTGAACTGTATCAGATGACCCAAAAAAAAATATACAACCTGTCATATTGACGTTCACAATTTAAAAACGAGCATTTTAAAATTATTAATGGTTATGACTCTATGACTTATGAGAGACTTCAGGGGTTAGCTGTTCAACCGTTTTAAAATATTAAATATAAAAATATTAATATATTTCTACCTCGCCTGGAATACTGTGATACTACTATACTAGCCATTTTTGAATGTCATATCACCAGTCAAATAGGTACCAATACTATCTACGTGGGGCTGCATTTTTTGCATAGATTTCTTGGTTAAAACACACTATCTCTGCCAAGTTGATCACCATTGCAATCATGTTTCTTGCATTTTTGTAATTTGTGCGTTTCTCGATTGTCAAATGCTTTGTGTTTTTAAACTCTGTTTGTGTCGTCTGTAAAATCCCATCACATTTTATTAATTTTTCCAAGTAAAAAGGGATGAACGCTGATACAGAATGGTATACGATCTTCCAACAATCGAAGATTTTTGTTGCTTTATGGGATTTGGTATGTAGTTTATTTTTATTGCTTTTATAGTCTAGCATGATCTATTAAGCATCCATTCATTACACATCCATAGTTTGGGTTTTTTTTTAAATTGGGGTCCAATTTTCATATTAATATTGGGGTTTTTGTTTTTTTATGTAGAGCCACCCACACCGGACGAATATTTGGTGTTTAAAGAGGAGTGAGTGGCAATGACAGCAATTATGTAGGTGAAAATAACATAAGTCTTTTATTAGCCATGAACTTTTTCAGGGTTAAAATGATTTCATCTTACTCTACTTTTATTTTTAAAACTCACATTTACACAACGAATTAAATTATATTTTTACGGTAGTGCTTGTTTTAGTCTCATGAACTTTTTCAAGGTTAAAATAATTTCATCCTACTATACTCTTATTTTTAAAACCCTCATTTACACAGTAAATTAAATAAACGGAGTGCTTATTTAGGTCTCATGAACTTTTTCAGGGTTAAAATGATTTCAGCCTACTTTCCTTTTATTTTTAAAACCCTCATTTACAAAACAAATTAAATTCTATCTTTATAATAATACTTGTTTTAGTCTAAGGATGGCTTCGAGCGAGGGCTCTGGAGGTCTACGTGGGGCGGAATCTTCCATGGCCAGACGGTCTATGCCCGGCGGAAGTTTGTAGGAGGAAGGGAAGGAGGCATTCTATATAGTTGAATGCGCGAAAATCAGTAAAGTGAATGGTTGCTTTCCACGCAACCAGGATAGACCTGTGCTAGTTATCCCGTCAGAATCTGTCAAAGAAGATGTTGAATATTTGGCATCACATGCTTTAATCTACAAGTTTCTTGGAATTCGCATATCCCAGTCAGCTCTGGAAGCCTGGATTCGCCGGTCATGGCAGATTGAAGGAGATTTTGACATCATGTTGGCTGGTAACAGCGATTTCATGGTAAATTTTACTTGCATTTCTGACAGGAATAGAATTTTTGAGGGAGGTCCATACTTTTACGACCGTATTGGCCTTTTATAAAACCCTAGCATGTGGGGTTTAACTCTGCTGAGGATATTCCTTCACGAGTCCCAGTATGGATTCGCCTACCGAAGGGAGGGGGACACGGCCATCTCGAAACACCTAGACAAGTTCCTTGTCTCTTGTTTTTGGCGCTCTAGTTCCATCTCTCTCTCCTCTGATATTCTTGACTGGCGGGGGTCCGACCATTGGCCTATCATGCTCTCTGCGAGACTTATTGCTGCTCCCAAGAAGCCCCCGTTCAAATTTTAGTTGATGTGGCTTCGTGACGCCTCCCTCCATGACTTAATGATAGGCTGGTGGAGGCAAGGGGGACTGAATTATGGCACGGCTATGTTTGTTTTTGCTAAGAAGCTCCAGTATGTGAAAAAGAAATTGAAGTATTGGAACAACCATTGTTTTGGCAATCTCTACACTAGGAAGAGGAGGGCACAAGATCAGCTGGACGCCATTACCAGACAAATTTGTGACCATGGACTGTCAGAAGCTCTACGCTCGACTGAGATTCGAGCTTCTACGGACTTGGCAGAGTGGGAGCTTCGTGAAGAGATTTTTTGGAAACAGAAGGCTCGTGTTGACTGGCTTCAGGAGGGGGACAAGAACACGGCCTTTTTCCATAAATCTGTTTAGGATCGACGTAACAGGAGCTTCATCTCATCCTTGATTACTTCAGATGGTATGTGCCTGACTTCCTCTCAAGATATTTCCAGGGAAGCTGTTCAATTTTATTCTGCTCTCTTCTCAAATGATAATCCCCCTGACGAGCTTGCCGAAGGTACTGTTTTATCTTGTATTCCCCCTGTCGTGTCATTGGAGATGAATGACTCTCTTATGTGGCCTATTAGTAAGTCTGAATTGGAAGGGGTGGTCTTTGGCATGAGGAAAGGTAAGGCTCCGGGACCTAACGGATTCCCCGTGGAATTCTTTCAAGAATTTTGGGACGTCATTAATCAAGATCTCTTGGGAGTAATTCAGGAGTCCTACTCTAACAGAGAAATGCTTTGGGCTCTGAATGCTACTTTTCTGGTGCTCATTCTGAAGCATGAATAGGCTAATCAGTTGGAATGTTTTAGGCCCATTGCTCTCTGCAACATAGTCTACAAAATTATCACTAAACTCATTGTGGAGAAGCTTAAAATCTGCCTACCCATGGTTATCTCCAAGGAGCAAGGGGGATTCGTTGCTGGCAAGCAAATTCTAGATGGGGTGGTTATAGCGTCAGAAGCTATTCACTTCATGAGTACTTCCCAGGAACGTGCTATGTTTATTAAGCTTGATATGGCTAAGGCGTATGACAGAGTCAGTTGGGGATTCCTACATAAAGTTCTTCTGGCTTTCGGCTTCAAGCAAGACTGGATCCGTTGGGTGCTCAGCTGTGTCACGACTCATTCCTTCTCGGTCTTTATTAATGGTGCTCTCTCAAAGCTTTTTGGCACCTCCAGAGGACTTCATCAGGGAGACCCACTCTCTCCATATTTGTTTATTATTCTGGCTGAAGGACTTGGGTGACTTATTAAGCTTTGGGTTTCTCAGCATGTGCTTCAGGGTTGGAGATGGGGAAACGGATTACCCACTTTATCCCACCTCCAGTTCGTGGATGACACTTCTCTTGTGGGGAGAGCTCAGATTCGAGAAGCTGAAGCTTTTTGGCTCACCTTGGACACCTATTTGGCAGCGTCTGGGCAAAAGATTAATGACCACAAGTCCTCTATTGTGTTCTTCAATACCCTTGAGCCTATCAGCGGAGGATTATGGCTATCCTGAGGTTTCAGTTGCAGTCTCTCCCCCTCACCTACTTAGGAGTTCCTATTGTGGTAGGAAGGCAGCTGAGGCTCTTCTGGTAGAAGGTGCTGGACAAACTTAGACAGAAAGTTAACCATTGGACTCATAAGTGGCTCTCCACTGCTGGCAGGGTGACACTCTTGCAATCGGTGGTTCAAGCCCTTCCCATTTATCGTAGCATGGTGTAGGCGGCCCCGAGGTACTTCCTGAAGGAATTCGATGCTCTGTCTCACCAATTTTTGTGGAGCGGCAATCTGCTAAACACCAAATGGAGTATGCTTAAATGGGACACAGTGTGTCGGCCGAAAAGGGAAGGCGGCCTTGGGCTGCACTCTGCAATTCTGTGCAGTCAAGCTCTCGCTGCCAAACTTTATTGGCGGTGGTGTTCTAGCCCAACTCAGCTTTGGGCCCGTATCTTGGCTTTCAAATACTACCCCGGGGAGGAGCCGGAGGATTTTTCAAGACTCCCCCTTGAGGGAAGAGGATCGATGGTGTGGAACACCCTCAAGCGGGGAGCTCAGCGGGTGAAGAGCAGCCTCTTTTGGATCTGCAACATGGGAACGGACGTGCTTTTTTGGAGCGACTCCTGGGATGGGTTTCCCCCTCTCTTATCCTCTCATCCACATTTGTAGCTGCTCTGTGATTCTTTGCTTTATGTAGGGTGGAACACGGTGGATCATTATAAGGAGGCTGTCAGGTTGGGCACAGTGGTGGGGTATCGATGGAAGAAATCTTCGGACTAGCCATCGGGAGGCTCTATAGAGGATCGGCTAGAGTTATCTATGATATTGGCCTCTAGAGAGTCCAGCTCCCTGCAGGGGCATGATGTTTTGGCTTGGGGTGGTGATCCCTCAGGAAAGTATTTTGTTTCCTCCGGATACCTTGCTTTGACAAAACAACTTTTAGGTGAAGTGGCAGTTCCTTGGGGGAACAAGGTCTGGAATAGCTATTCTTGGCCCAAGTGTAATTTCTTTCTTTGGGTGCTAGTTTACAATAGGTGTCTTCCCTGAGACAACCTCTGCAAACGGGGTTTCCAGGGGCCCTCCATGTGTGTTCTTTGCCGTAGCAGTGTGGAAACTATCTCCCATCTTTTCTTTCAATGCCCTTTTGCCAAACAGATTTGGCACTTTTGGTGGGATGTGTGGGATTGCCGATGCTGGCACGTATCTTCTTTGTTTGAATTTTGGGACCGATTGGGCCATCCTCCCTCTCAGGGTGCTTGGCGCACTGGCCCGTCTTTTGTCTTGTGGAATACTTGGTGGAGAGGAACAGGAAGATTTTCCAAGGTGTGAGTATGGAGATCAGCGTCTTGTGGGGGAGAATCATGAATGCTCTTCTTGAAACCCTTCACGCTAAGTGCGATGTGGTGAATTACTTGAGTCTTGTCGATGCTAAGATCTTTGCGTGCTTCACCTCTGCGTTCCCCAGGGATATCCCTTTCGCCCCTCAGACTCCAGCGCGCGCCTGTGGACAACTTAAGCACCCTGTCGTACGGACGGGTCGGTGGTCTCCCCTGAGGCTGGTATGCTCAAAATCAATACCGATGGATCATCTCGCGGCAATCCTGGTCCAGCTGGGATCGGTGAGGTGGGTCGTGACAGTGCTGGTAAGGTGCAATTCTTCTTTTCTATTCACAAGGGTTGGTATACAAATAATTTCATGGAGGCTCTTGCGATTTTGGTTGCTGTTCAACAATGTTGTTCTCTCGGTTGGAATAGAATTATTTGTGAATCTGACTCCCAGGTTGTTATCAATATGTTGAATAAACGGGATCTTGAAACGATTGATTGGCATTTGGCTGGGGTGGTGCAACAGGTCATCCAGCTTTGTATCTCTTTAGAGTCGGTTTCCTTTATGTATATTCCCTGTGAGTGGAATGGGGTGGCGGACTACTTGGCCAAATGGGCCTCTGAGCATGGGCCGCCTTGGAACATCTCGGATCATAGGACGCTGCCTCTGGATTGTTCCCAGAAGCTTGATCAGTTGCTTGACCAGGATAAACTTATGTAACTCTTTTCTTTCTTCGGTTTTAATAAGATTTTTTACCCCTTTTTAGTTTTTTTTTTTAAAAAAATACTTGTTTTAGTCTCACGAAAAATTAATTGTGTAAAGATTTTTTTTTAAAAAATTAATACAATTTTTTTAATTATATTAAAATTTATATCTGTACATATATTTAAAATAAAATAAATAATTTATATTAATAATATTATTATTATATCATTTTATTATATAAAAATATATATTTTTATATTTATATGAAAATAATGAAAATCATAAATAGTTTTGTATAAGGTAATATTAATATAAAACCGTCACCAAAAAAATTCTTTGAAAAATAAAGTGACCGTAAATTTAACCCATGAATGGATCCATTTTAACATAATATTTTTTTGTTTTTTCTTAACTTATCGTTTTCGCCCACTTTTCAAGCCACTTAAGAAAGAGACAGTGACAGTGACAGCGACAGCGACAGTGAAAGTGACATTTCTGACGACTGAGCAAGAGAGACACAGGATTACCTGCCTCCCACTAGAAACGACAGGGTTCCACATCCACACCTCCAAGACAAACGTGTGGCCTGCCTGATTCTTTAGTCAACTCTTTGCCCACAAATAAAGGTGGCTACACATGTTGCTTTATAATTAAAAAAATGATAGTCACCACTCTCAAACTCTGATCACATTGCTCGTAGTGGAAGTGGATCAGTAGTTGGTTTAGTGGGGTTTAATAATTGTAAGTGTTTCTCTCATTACAATTAAATTATGTATAAGTGTTTAATTTTTTAATTTTTTAATTTTTTTTTTGGGGTAATGTATTTTATATATTTAAATAAATGTTTTATTATTGTTTGGATATTTAATATAAAAATTAAGAATTTATGTTAAAAAATTTAATATATATTATAAATAATTAAATTTTAATGTAAAAAGAAAAGGTATATTATATTGAAAATTGATTTTGAAAAAGTTTATGATTGTATTGAGTGGTTATTCATCTTGATCATGCTTAAAGTTTTGGATTTAGGGGTTAACTTCATTCAAATCGTTCATATGTTTTTCAAATGTTTCGACCGTCCTCTTCATTAATGGAGTCACTTCTAAACAATTTGGTTTGTTTCGATCTATTCGCTAAGGATGCCCTTTGACACTCACCCTGTATGTGCTTGTAGATGAGGGTTTTGGATACCTTCTTAGCAATGCCCAAGCTAGGGGCCTTGTTAAGGGAACATATCTCCCTCTAGATTAAAAAAAACCCTCAAGAAGATATGCCACTATTGAATGGCCACTTTGCAGATCATTCTTTCCTTACTCTTATTGAAGATGAGGACAATGTGGACAACTCCTTGCAGTGTCTTAACACCTTCTGCCTTGCCTCTGGCTCAAGCATCCAATGACAAAAAACTCATTGCTACAGGCAATCATACCTCCCCCCGTCAATGTGGACTACCAAATTTGGATGGGCCTGGATCCAACATGATGAAATCTTCAAGTTTCTTGGCATCCCTTTCGCTTTTGATGCCTCTTCGCCCCTGTTGTGGCAATATGTTGCTGACAGAGTAGCTAAAATGATGGAATATTAGGTGACTAAGCCCTTATTCTTAGCAAGTAAATTCCAAATTTGCTTGAAAGTGCTTGCAAGCACCCATGTTTACTACTCTTCTTGTTGGGTGCCTTTAAAGAATTTTTACCAGAAACTTGAAAAACTTCTGAGGGGTTTTCTTTGGGCTAATTCTTCTCATGGCCATGGATTCCACAGGGTTACCTAGGATTACTATTGCCTCATGCAGGATGTCAGAGGTATGGGGCTCATTGACGTGGCTCATTAATAAATTGCCTTATGTGCCAAATGGATTGTGCAGACCATTGACGACAAGGAAGCTTGGAAGGTGTTGTTTTGACACTGCATCTCTTCGGGCTTGCCTAAAGGCAAGAAAGCCTCAAAAGGGCTCAGCTTCTCCAATCTGCTCATCATCAAATCCCTTATTTAAATATTAGGGTCCTTTGTGTCAAAAAGTATCTAGAAAGCATGGGAAAGGATCAAATCATGGCTTCTCTAGAATGGCTCAGGTTTTCAAGATGGGTTTTCTATTACCTCATACTTGCTATGGTGCTCGTCTATTATCAATTTTAATGAAGTCCCTCTGGCCGAGGTTCTTTGGATCAATACTCTTCAGTTGTTTCGTAGAGGCATTCATATTATCCAAGATATTTTTGTAACCAGTCTCACTCTTAGCTATCCTGGGAAGAGGTGAAAACCAAATTATGGTTAGCCAATGTTGATCGAGAATTCTACCAAGAAATCCTTAACATTATTTCACCTTGAATGCTTCACAAAAATAATTTCACTTGGCTCATCCTTCGTTGAAGGATTGGAAGTGGTATGTTGAAACTCTATTTCATAGTTACACACCTTGGCTTGGCTATGGGTGGCTTACTTCCCACATGCCTATGGTGGGCAAGCTTAACTCCTATTGGGGTCTACATTCCTCCATTAGTACCTAGTGCTTCTATTTTCACACTGTTTGGGAGGCTTGCTTGGAGCCTAAACTAGCTCATTTTGCTTGGTGTATCTTATATCAAGGCCTACCCATAGGCAGAAGGCTTGTGCACTTAGGAATTTTCCTTCCCACATGCCCTTTATGTGGTCATCTAGAAACATTCTCTCATCTTATTTGGTATTGCTTCAAAGCTCAAAGGGTCTAGACATGGATTCACAACCTATTCAATCCCTTCCAGCTCAACATGTTTTACTAAAAACATATCCTTCTTGGAGATAAACCTACCTTGCCTTTTAAATAAACCCAAATATGGCATACTTTCAGAGTGGATAATCTATTTTAGTTATGGAAAGAAAGAAATAATGTAGTATTTAACAATGCTTCTTCAAATTGTAATTTTTTTGATTTAAGCAAGTCCTCTATTATTTCTAATGTTTTTTTGCAGATAAAAGTGTAAGCAAATAAAGTTGTCATTGACCTTGGCTATCTCTAGGACCTTCTCACTCATTGGGGAGATGCTCCTTGTGTTATGGAATGAGTTCCTCCATCTTCATCTATGGAACACAGACTTGAAGACAAAATTACCATTCCACCTCGAAGTGGACACCAATTTAGTTGATCTCAGTGCCACTCTCATATTAGCACCTTGTATCAGTGCATGACCCCTCTTGGGTAGCAATGAGGGTGGCAACCCCCACCTCCTTCCTCTGCTAGGCAAGATGGTTGGGATGCTCCTCCTCCTCCTCTACATCTAGATGATTAGGGACACCACTTGGAGGTCAGTTAGATATGTTAAACAAGTTCTCCAGGCTCTCTCTAGCCATCTCTCCTACTCATACATAAGAATATGATAAGGACACTGCTCAAGCTTCTAGTTGGGAGCCAATTCCAGATGGCAATGACTTGCCAAGCTTAGGTTGGGGTCTTAATGAAATGGATCCTCTGCCTTCCAACATTGCTTTGGAAGCTTAATGTTCTCACTTATGATGTTTTAATGACTTGTTCCTAGATGGAGCCTAATGTGTTTTTAGCTTTTGTTGTTTCCTATTCCTAGGCTTGGCCTAGTTTGATGTTGAGGCGTGTTTCCATACCACCTATTTTTTATGAATTATTTATATAATATATATTTTATTAATATATAGATATATTTCATCAACAAAAAGTATATCTTATTCAAAATTAGATATATTTTGTAAAATATTATATCCTTTTTATATATATTCAAGATGTTAATAATTTGAAAACATTAATTTTATTAATTAAACATGACAAACACAAAGTTAAAATTGTATACCCTGATTGTGTATTATAAAAGATAACATCTTCAATATCCCATGCATTTTTATTTTTATTACATTCTACCATATTTAAAATTTAAATATTTGGCTCCACAATCTGTAGCATTAATAACCAATATCCTTCATTAATTGTGTATACTTGTAAAATTGAAGATTTAGAGCATTTGTAAGTCTCTCCATTCCATACACATTTAAAATTCAAAATTTAATTTTGGTTTATGAGATATAATATATCTATAATAGAAAAATCTTAGACCAACCAATGCTTCATTTATAGGGTTATTATTAGAATTTTCTTAATTTAGAAGCATAGAGTCTCAAATTCAAATTCATTGAAGTAGACTTTAGTTTTTTATAACCCGTGTTTTAGGTAAATAGATGGAAGTTCTTCATTGACATAGTAGGAAATGTTTTTTTCTACCAAACCAAATCATTTTATGAATTTGTGTTGTATCATTTATATGTTGCTCTAAATTAATGTTGTGTTATTCATTCACATTTTGAACATTACAAATGTTTTCCATTCACATTGTTGTATTTTTTATATTTGCAACGTATTTCTATTTCCATACCTCCAATATTCCATGGCTTCTGCAATACCCACCAAACGTTCCCACACATAATGTTGTTTGGATGGTAAGGGATCTAAACTTGGGATGGAAAATTGAACATTTACTAATATAGACACAAATACTTATTTGGATGGAAAGGTATTTGAACTTGGGATGGAAGACATATGACAGTATTGGTATACACAAAAATATTTTTCTTATGATTGTATTGCTTATTTAATTATGCATATGATTAATTAATACCTATTCTAACACATTTTAGAATTCAATGGGAAGGAAAATATTGGTATACATAGAAATGTTTTCAATGACAATTGTGCTTATTTAATTATGCATTTGATTAATTCATATATATTCTAACAGATTTTAGAATTCAATGGGCATGTTGGAAGACACTTATGTGATTAATATGCAATGACCATTTTTGAAGACATCTTCCAGGATTTATTTCTATTAATTCCAAACTTAATGTCACCATGTGCGTTGTCAACAACCTCTTCAACATGCCTTCATCAATTCACTCTCCCATAAATGTCAAGTAACCCAAATGTTTGTTATTGTTATTGTAATTAGTTTTTTGTGCCCTTACATCTAAATCAACTTCATTGATATGTTCATGGTGGTCCTCAAAGTCTTCATTTATATACCAATAAACATTATAGTTTTTGTAATAAATTGTATCATTTTCTGAATTCAATAGCCATGTTGGAAGACATTTTTCATTGATATGTAACAAAGGGCCATGTTCAAAGAGGCTTGGCCAATAAATTCTTCATAAAAACTTAAATTATTTTTCCAACAATTTTTCATAACATACAAGATCTCTAGATAGTAAACCCTAACTTTCTCCTCAAAAACTAAACCCTAGATCAATCAAGCCCCAAAAATCCATTTACATCAATGTAATTAAACCACATAGCTTTATAAAAATCTTAAACTTTAGAGAAAGTGACAACTTCTTCAAAATTATTTAACTAAAAAATAAAATTGAACAAAAAAAATCTAATTTTTAATGATCCACACAAAGTGCATGTTACAAATATGGCAATGACTTACTTTTAGATGATGCAACATTATATTTTTAACCAATGTCACCACAACATGCATCATTATAAAAACCCATACATTTTTTAGATTTCCAATAGGCCAACAAGCCAATAGTTTGTAAGCAATTCACAGCTTCCAAAAGTTGAAACTAAAAAATCATGCAAATTTATCAAAATGTATTGCTAGGTCAAGTGTGATAAAGATACCTACCATGTGAAGATCATTCATAACTTGTCAAAGTTAAAACTAAAAAATCATGTAAATTCATCAAAATGTATTGTTTCCAAGTGTGATAAAGAGACCTTCCATATGAAGATCATTATAGAGATTTATTTCCAGAAGGATTTTCCTATAGCAATCAATATTTAAGTTCAGATGTCACTGTAACCATTATATGTCAACAAATAAACCACCAAATTCCAAATAATCCAAATAAAGAGCTACATAAACCCAATCATAATCATCTTCAAATATATGATTTCTTACAAAACTTATTGTTTCTAGAACTTAATTAGCATTGCAACACTGAAAATACAACCACCACAAAAGTTACACATAATCAATCCTCCTACTCAATAACCTTAGTACCCAACCCACTAAGCCCCTTTGGGGACACCTCTACAATATTACTACTCCTTGGCATCCTCTTTAAGATTGTGTTGCCTTGATATTCAAACCCAAACCCTCCTAGGCACACTCGTAATGCCCTTGCTCCATGTGATTTTGTTCAACTTCACACTGACTCTCACATCAATTGTCTCTATGGCCTTTTGGGCAAACTAATTGTATCTATGGACTTCTGGAAAACTTATTGATATCTTTTAGGGCCATTTTATTAAAATTAATACAAAAAAACCCCTAATAAAGATGATGAAGAGAAACCCTAAAACTAAAAATAAAAATAATGGTTCATTTATAGTTTTGATAATTTTTTTCAAAATGGCTATTTGATATTTGTGTATATTTTATTATTCTTAACTCAATCTATGCAAAATTAGTTTTCTTTCGATGAAAAAAATACAACACAAAAACCAAGCATCCCAACCAGAAAAGTGATTATTGAAATTGATAGTGTACTCCCTAATTATGACCTCTTCTATATGGCTCTTGACCTTTTGAGCCATTGTGATTTTCAATTCTTACCCCCTCCTTCAATATCCAAATGCTAATATGTAGAGCTTGAGAAATCTAAAACCCTAGACAAAATTAAATTAGGCTATTAAAACCTTTTTGTTGCCTCCACAAGGCTATTTCTTCAAAGTTGGCGTAGTTGCTTATAATAAAGAGAAAACTATATTGCGCACACATTATAGCTAAACAACAAAAAGGAAGACAGTGGAAAGATTTTTTGTGTTGTTCCATTATTTACACCAATGTTGGAAGATGTTACATACATACTCTTTTAATGAACAAATAAGCCACGTGTAACTTCATCCGCTAGCACACACTGAACCAAGATGCATCTGCACTTACCAGCTATCACAAGATAAAAATTGTTTTAAACCATTTAATGCATATTAGTTAACATCAAAATCACTTTAAACTATTATTAACACTAATTACTGTTTAGATTAAAAAAGGCTTCGGCTTCACTTCACCATAAAATGCCTCTGGCATAAATTATTAAAATCATTGAATAGTTGATCTTATGGATAGAATGAATGATAGGGGAAGAGGCCCAGTAGTTGGGATTCCTAACTTTGGAGTTCTACATTTTTTATTTTACGCCACTTCCAAATGTTAAAAAATGGATTTAGATAGTTTAAGTTTTTTTAGTTTAAATAAGTTGTTTGAGCTAATTTTGCACGTGTTTTTGAAGCTGTACAACGATTTTTATGATGACATGTCATTTTTTTGGTTATTTTATAAGTGTGATTAATAGTTGTGAAGGGGGGTCCAATTGTTGGAGATCTTATGTGACAACTTCTAATTAGATGTTATAGGTACAAATTATTGGACAATGTAATACTTCGACAATAATTATTGGTCATTTCATCTACAACTAGTATCATAACTATTGGATCCCATCCAACTATTGATCCCCTTGCCCTATAATATATCTTAAAAAGTAGAAAGTCATAGGTCATCATAAAACTTAATGGATTATATATTGCTATAACTTGAGTTATGTTTTATAAAAATAGTTTTAATATTCTTATATACAAATAAAAATTTAAGGATGATACAAAAGATTAGGTGATCAATGAAGAAATGGCAATGGACATGTTTTAATTTGATTCAAATATTTTGATGGTTTGAAATATTTTTTAATCATTTTATAAATGTGACTAAAAGTTGTGGAGAGGGATTCAATTGTAAAAGATCTTATGTAACAGCATCTAAATGAATATTATAAATATAAATCTTTGGATAATGTAATACTTCTATGATAACTATTGATCCTTTCATCCATAATTATTATTATAATTATTGAACCATGTCACACTATTAATCCCCTTCCCTTATAATATATATTAAAAATTATAAATCATCATAAAATTCAATATATTATGAGTTATGTTTTATAAAAATAGTTCTAAAATTATTAAATTCAAATTAAAGTTTGAAGATGATACAAAAGATTAGATAATCAATAAAGAAATGATGAAAAACATGTTTCAAATTGATTTAAATAGTTTGATGATTTGAAACATTGTATAAGTTAAAAGTACACAAATAAAATAATGAGATAAAAATATTGCAGATACTAGGTAGTTTCTTATAAACATTCGGAAAGAAATGGCAGGTGAACGAAAATTAATTGGGGGATAGATTTACACTTTTTCATAAAATAATTCTTCTCTTTCTTCCTAATAATACTCTCTAAATTCTACTGTCTAAATTCTAGATATTTGAAGGTGTATACATCATAGTAAAGATATAAATTTTGACGCGAGAATTTCCAAGTCAACGCCTGTAATAAGCAACGCAAACACAGTATTCCATTTCCCTGTACGCCACTAGAGGAACTGCTATGTGTCCAAATCTGCATTTTCACGACAGTTGGCTTGATTCATACGAAAACAGTATAAGATAAGATTTAAAATATAGAAAATAATGTAATTGAGCCAGATTTAAGATAAGAGTTTGCCGCCTAGATATCACTAAATTGGACTTCCATGACTAAATTAGATATAAATTCTTTTATTGGATGAGCATTAAAGTTTTTTTTTTAGAGCATTAAGGTTCTTTAGTTAGTTGTTATTGGCGGGTCATAGTCCTTGTCCATATAGATATCGTTGTGATATTATTTTATATAAACAAATATTTAAAGTGTATATTGTAAAGTAAAATAATAGTTCATATGTATGTACAGATGTTTAGAATATATTTTTATGATGTTTTTAATTATCATATAATATAATTAGGAAATAAAAAAATGAGTACTATTATATTTTAAATTGTATAAGATAAAATAACAAAACATGTATTTATATTTATGAAAATTTTATAATTAAAAAAATAATTTAAAAATTATACATTATGTTAAAATAAAATTTATAAAAATAATTTATTTGAATTATGATTCAGGAATTTAAAATTTAATAAAATATTAAATGAAATATTTTATTTTAAAAGAAAAAATTAATTTTGATCTTACAAATAAAAATTTTGTTCTTTTCTCATACAAATTATTATTTTTTATCATAACTCCTCCTTACAGAGTACCCCAACATGTGCCACCATAAACCTATAATTATAAAAGCAAATATGATCAAGTTTCTTTAATAATCTATTTTGGATACGATATGGATGGTTTGACTTTTAATAGCTTGTTTATTGTATCTTTTGTTCCATACAAAAGAAATCCAAGTCAAGTGGAGTTTTCCAATTTCAACCAATTTAAAAACTTCTTCCAGATTTTAAATAACCATAAGGCAAAGGTATTCATAAACTTTATAAGTATTGTTATGTTAACACAAAGTTTGTATAACATCTATATAAATGCATAAATTAGTTAGGCGTTTAAAAAACCATGATCCACAATCCAATCAATATGTTTATCATCGCGAGTCGATAGTGTGACTTACAAATCTATGACAATGCTAGCAATACTCTCCAGATGGCAGTAGAGTTAACAAATATTCTCAAGTTAACAACTTTATACAAGAAATGATTCACAAGATAAGGGTGTTTAAATAAGACAATATGATCTAGGAAATTCTATAGTCTTGGATTCAAAACAAATATATTAAATTTATAATATAAAGCTTTAAGTAATGAGGCAAATGTATTACGAAAAATATCTTATCTAGAACTATCTAATCAAGATTATTGAAGCATTTATAATGACATGATTTAACACTTATGAACATTAAGTTTTTCCTATTAAAAACTTAATGATAAATAAATCTACATATTATGTCTCTCATTTGGATCTCTTTTCACGAATAAATAAAATAATTACTTACATATCTTACCATAAAAATAATTAAGATATTATTACATCCATATAAAAAAACATTAAAAAAAACTAAAACAAAACCTTATTCATTCCTACTAATCATTTAAAACTCATAGAACATTATTCGTTAAAGTTTTCCTCGTTTAATTAGTTCCATAATACCAAAATATAAACGAACATCATGTTAACATGATCAAGTTTCTTAAATGCATATGTATCCAAGACAGAAATGGGACTACATAGTTCACTAGGTTCAAATTTCAAACTTTTAATGTAAAAGTTGTCACCTAGACATATGGTTTAGCAATAAGTGCCTCTAGATTCTTAGATCAAGAAAAGCAGTGCCTCTAGATTCTTAGATCAAGAAGAGAAGTGCATCTAGATTCTTAGACCAAGAAGAGAATCTAAACGTTGAAGATATAGGTACTCGGATTTATTCAAGGGAGCCTATTTTATTATGAACACTTTTAAAGACATTCAAATCTTGAACAGTAAATTTAATAACAATCTATTTGTAATATTAACTATTTAAGAACATTATTCATTCCCAATAATCTATAATCTATAAATCCATAATACCAAAATACAAACGAACATGATGTTAACATGATCAAGTTTCTTAAATGCTTATGTATCCAAGACAAATATGGGACTACATAGTTCACTAGGTTCAAATTTCAGACTTTTAATGTAAAAGTTGTCACCTAGACATATTGTTTAGCAATAAGTGCCTCTAGATTCTTAGATCAAGAAGAGAAGTGCCTCTAGATTCTTAGATCAAAAAAAAAAGTACACCTAGATTCTTAGACCAAGAAGAGAATCTAAACATTGAAGATATAGGTACTCAGATTTATTCAAGAGAGCCTATTTTATTATGAACACTTTTAAAGACATTCAAATCTTGAACAATAAATTTAATAACAATCTATTTGTAATATTAACTATTTAACTTGGCTTTAATTCTCAAAATAGTTTTCTTATTATATGCTTACAATTTGTATTGTTCCATCATATATATTTTAAATAGATAAATCACTCGTGTCCAATTTAAAATCCAAAAACCTCATGTTGCATAATGGAGATTGGGAAGTTCGAAAGTGCCCCTTTTAAACTAGTCACCCACAGGTTTTCATAGAAATGTAAAGCCTCTCACAAAACATGACTTTTTAAAGAAGTGTGCTCCTTAATTATCAACAATCGATCGTCACATAAATCAACCCAGCAGAGGGATTACCGCATTAAAATACTCATATGCAATAACCACTCAAGCTACAAGGAGAAATTAATGACACTCAAGACTCTGTTGGAAACCATTCTAAAGAAAGGAGGAAAGCCATTATACATTACTAAAAGGTATATTCTATTTGACAAGAAAATTGATGTAAGATTATTTGAGGTGAAAGGAAATCTTCCATCAACCCACACAAAAATTGAAATCAGAGCAGCACCCTTCGTACTAAAGATAACGGATAGAATGACATCAACATGACGAGTGACGACCAGTCACCATATGTTATCAGAGCCGGTCTTTATTAATTTCAAGCCATCTCCCACACTTGTACTCCACACTTCAATCTTTGAAATCAATCCACAATGTTCTATTTTTAAGTGCAAGCTGTAATTTACATTTCATCTGGTTATAAGTGAAAAATTAAAAGATGAGATCGGACAGGAAAGGAACTCTTTACTAGTCAAACACGGTATAATGTGTCCATTTTAGCATCATATGTTTTCTACCAATTTGTCCTTGTCACCCAGTTTACGCGCTACATAAGAGAGAGACAGTGACAGCGCTAATTCTAACGACTGAGCAAGAGAGACACAGGATTACCTGCCTCCCACCAGCAACGACAGGTTTCCACATCCGCACCTCCGATTCTTTAGTCAACTAGTTGCACCAAACAAAGCTGGGTACACATGTTGTTTTATAATTATAAAAATGATAGTCACCACTCACAAACTCTGATCTGATTACTATAGGGGAAGTGGTTCAGTAGTTGGTTGGGTGGGGTCTAATAGTCCTGGCGATTCTTTAAATTATGTATAAGTGTTTTATTATTTTTGGGTGAAAGTAGTTTATACATTTAAAAAAGATTAAATAAACGTTTTCACATTAAAATGTTTGTTTTGAAGGAAAAGAATTTGAATTTGGAATGGAAAATTGAACATTAACACAAAAATAATTGTCTGGATAAAAAGGTATTTAAATTTAGGATGGAAGACATATGATAGTATTGATATATATAGAAATAGTTTTCTTACCATTGTATTGCTTATTTAATTATATATATGTTTAATTAAACATATTCTAACATATTTCAGAATTTAATGCGCATGAAAATATTAATATTTATAGAAATGTTTTTTTAATAATTGTTATACTTATTTAATTATGCATTTGATTGATTCATATATATTATAACATATTTCAAAATTCAATGAGCATGTTGAAAGATGTTTATGCAATTAATATGCAACAACAATTTTCAAAGACCCTTCCAAGCTTTGTTTCCATTAATTTTGAATTTAATGCCACCATGTACATCGTCAACAACCTCTTCAACGTACCTTCATCAAGCCACTCTCCCCTAAATGTCAAGGAACCCAAATGCTTGTTATTGTTATTTTAATTATTTTTGCATGACTTTATATTTGAGTCACTTTTACTAATATGTTCTTGGTGGCCTTCAAAAAACTTTTTGGCATACTTGTAAATGTTATTATTTTGTATCTAACTATATCATTTTTTGAATTCAATGGCCATGTTAGAAGAAACTTGTGTCATTAATATGCAACGTGCTTTGTTCAAGTCATTCTCCCCTCACAATCTTGTGACAAATAATTAGGACCCAAATGTGCAATGATTTTTATAAATTTAACTAATAATAATATACAAACAAATGATTTTTTTTATATTGGCTTAAAATTTTGTGCACTTAGGCATCCCGTCAAGTTAACATGGGCCACTAATAAAAAATGAAGGACCATGTTGGAAGATGCTTGTCTGTATGATTGAACAGTCTCAAGTATGTGGGTAGAACCCCAAAAAAATTTCATTCAGATACCAGTAAATGTTATTATCTTTCTATCAAATTTTAGATTTTATTTCACATATCAATAAATATTGAGTCAGATGTATCAAACCAAATCCTTTTGTGAAATTATGTTGTTATGCTATTGATATGTTGTTGTGAATTCATATCATTATGTTATTCAGTCATATTTTCAATATTAAAAATATATTTTTCCATAATTATTGTTGATATGATTTCCATTCCATTCGAGGTAACCTATATATAATTGGTTGATTATTGTAGTTCCACATGCAGAAAGTTAAGAATAAGACACAATTTGTTAGATGATAATGATGTGTAATAATGAAGAATAGAGGATTCAAATTCCCTATTGATGTTGATGAATGAGTTAATGAACAACATCCCACTACTAACCACCAAGAGATGGAAGTGATTGAAGAGCAACCCACTGCTAAGGAGATAGAGAAGGAAGTTGTTCAAGACCAACCCCCTACCAACCATCGTAGAGAGTGGACAAATAATAATAAGGAAAGTGAAATGCTATAAATTGACGATAATTATCACTCAACAAACACTGCAAAAATAAAGTGGGCCATCAAACCTAACACTTTTTCCAATTGGGTGAAAGGATTAAAAACTACTAACAAGAGGGAACAACTCACTATTTTATTAGATGTAAAATAATTTGATATCATGAAGTGGTGAAAGGACTTGGCTGACATGGGCCATGGGTTGGACATATCACATTTGAAGGTACATGTTCCAAGCATATGTGAAATTAGGCCCAACCCTTTTAATAATGGGCTCCCTATAAGCCATGGTGGTAGGCTTTAGAGAGAAGCATCTTGATTTATCTTTGAGAACAATAGAAAGATTGGACATAGGTAGGGTTATGATGCTAAGGTTGTCCATAGTTGTAGTTTTTTATGATAACTTGATAACTATGTATACCCAAAGCCAATATGGACCACATAAAATATGTAATTGTGATAAGACATAGGTGGAAGCTGGAAGAAATTATGTCATGTGAATCATCACCAAAAAGGGGCGAGGAGTGTGTAAAAAATAATGTTGAAGAGTAGAGAATGGATCACAATTTTAACATGCATCAATGTAGTTGGGTAGAGTATCTTGGGGTTCTACCTCTTTAAAGTGAAAATGAAAGTGTATAATTTAATTTCAGGTTGTGATCCAGATGCATGTATGGATTCCCAAGCCCATGCATGGATGATGAAATAATTATTTATGAATTGGTTTTATCATTTCTCCATATTTGATCCAAGAGGGGTATTGCTTGCAAATAAAAATATTCTCATTTTTTATGGGAACAACAACCATGTTTCACTATCAACAATTGAATAGGTTATAGATTTTGGGATTGACATGCTTACATTGTCCTCACATACTAGCCATAACTTGAAACTATTATATGTAAGTGTGTTTGGCCCATTTAATACCTACTTCAAGAACGAGAGGTTGTCATGGATGAATACAAATCATGGTTTTGATATAAATATACAAGAATTAGCCACATTGGGTAGCATAGCATTGAATATGGAAAAATTTGATAACACTATAAATCTTGGTTTAGAATGACAAGTATTTGGCCCCTAGCCCCTGAGGTAGTAGCCAATGACATGAATCCAAGTGTAACATTCCATGTTGAAGAGGATGAAATGAGTGCAGTTGAAAATATAATGAGGTTTTTTGGGTTGAATGTGGGAGATATTCAAGATACTTTGTAGATGAAGCAAATGCAATGAAAAACTGTTGTTGAAGGTGAACATGTAGCAAATGCAAAAAATGTTGTAGATGTATTCAATGAAAGCAAACAAGATTAAAATCATAATTAAAAAGTAGAAATAGTTGAAAATGCATTGAACAAAATGGATATAATATTCAATTTTAACCAAGATAGTTTAAGTCTACCTAGCTAATTAAGCCCAATAGAATGGCAGGTGGAGAGAGCAACAAATCTTATAATTAATTGTGAATTAATGAAAGTAGATGTGTCTATGGCAATGCCATCACTATCACCTTCTATCCCACCTAAGATAGTTCGCTACTACATAGTAGGTAGAAAATGGGTCCTAGATGATGCAATGATCAATTTAGATGTTGATGAGGAAATATCAAAAAATGCAATCAAAGATCCTGATTGTGGCAAACCAGAATTGATTAAACAAAAAAAAAATCAATATCAACATTTTTGAAATTGTCATTTGAAATGGTTGAAAAGAAATAATAAAATAATGAACTCAAGTTGAGCAAACAATGTTAAATACTCACATCATATAACTATAGGTAAATGTTTATATAACATGTGTCCCACAAGAAGGAGATTGAATAATTGAAGGCAAAGAAGAAAGAGCAAGTTGATGGGAGGAAATACCTTAGGAAGGCTAAGAGGGAAAGAAGGGAACAACAAAATATTAAAAATGAAATAAAAAAGGCAAAAGAAGGAGCAAGAGAAGATATAACAAAGGCAAGAAAATGAGAAAAAGAAAGAACATAGGAGAAGGGAGAGAAAATTTGACAAGGCCATAAAATATTAGAGAGGTGAAGCTGCTTAAGTATCGAATTCAATCCTCTGCCTAAACAACATCACATATTGAAATACATGATAAGTATTATGTCCCCAATTGCTTCATGTGGGATCCCTCCTCCTAAATCTTTTAACATGGCAACAAATCTCACTAAGGATACAACCCTTGAAGGACCAACTATAATTCCACTTTATCTGAATACAGCCCATAAAGGGCATAGCTCTTTTTTTCCACCTTGATTGGTGTAACTTTTAGGGTAAGTGCATGGAGTTAGGGGGATAAAAAGTGGACACATTTTGCATTCAAGCTGATTTCAACATTTCCACGTGCATGGTTTTAAAAAATGTGTACGTGGTCTTGGTACATAAGCTCATAAATTACCAAGTTATGATCGTCATATGTGGATTTTGTATTTAAACAACATACATAGTTTTAGTCTTTAGAACCACATACGTGGTTTTTTTATTATAAAAGTGTGTATGTGGAATGGTTTACTATTACATTGGCATGCATAATATATAAATATAATAAAATTTTTAAGTATAAGTTTACATTTAGATATGGACATATTGTTTCTTATATTTTAAGTTATATTTTATTTATATACTTTTAGGATGTTTGATAATGGTTTCGTACCTCTAGGTGCTATAATGCAAATTATAGGTTTTGGAGGATCCTATCATATTTTAGACTTAGTTAGATTCCAGTGTTTCAAGGTTTCCAGATTTCAAGGAGACATCATAGGAGGTATAAGGTTGTATGAAGGGATGTAGTTATGATATAAAAGTCTGAGAACATCTCTCACAAAGTGCCACAAGTCGATCCCACCTCATTCCTTGTGCACCCCTTAAGGCATACACTTGGGGAGAAATGCATCAGCGAGACCCTAATGCATTTAGGAACCATATAACGCACAAAATAATACACAACATGATTGACAGTTCTAGGATACATTTATAACAACAATCCCATAGAGAAAACACACAACTCACTTCTTTCATTCTATGGATTGTGGATATTTTTGCCAATTTTTGATAAATTTAAGCATTTTTTTTACTTTGTCAATTATTCGTGGTTTATCAACCACCCCTATCGATTAATATCTAGTTAAAAAAATCCTTTCCATTATGATTGGACCCTAAACCCTATACCTTAAACCCTACACCCTAAACCTCAAACCCTAAATTATATACCTTAAACCAATTGATTTTACCAAAATTAACATATTTTAAAGTAAGAATTAGGTTCACAAGGCTTAATTTGGCCCAAATCACATCACTAATTACCCAAATTGACTAATTGGATAAATATGTCATGATATTAGGGATAATTGAGCCCAAAATCACATTTTGTAGTCATAAATAGGTTCAACGAGCTCAAATTGGCCCTAATTACCTTCATGACTTAACCTTATATCCTATACCTTGAGAATTAAACCCTTAACCCTAAATTTTAAACCCTAAATCAATCGATTTAGCCCTAATTAACAACCTCTAGATTAATAATTATTTTCATAGGGCTCAATTTAGCATAAATCACACCACTTATTACCCTAATTGACTAATTGGCTCTACCTATGATGAAATTAGGGCTAATTGTGCCCAAAATCACATTATATAGTCAAAAGTAGGTTTAACAAGCTAAAATTATCCCCAATTGCCTTTGCGATTAGGCCCTATACCCTGAACCATAAACCATATACCTTAAACCCAAATCCCTAAATTATAAACTCTTAAAACACTAAACCAATCATTTTATCCCTAATTAACATCATTTAACTAAGAAATAAGTTTAGAATGCTCAATTTGGCCCAAATTACATCACTAATTTCCCCAATTGACTAATTATCTCAATCTATGATGACATCAGGGCTAATTGAGTCTAAAATCACATTTTGTAGTCATAAATAGGTTTAATAAGCTCAAATTGTCCCCAATTACATTTTCAATTGGTCCTAAACCCTAAACCTTAAATAGTATGCCCTAAACCTTAAACCAATCGATCTATCCTAAATTAACATCCTTTAGAGTAAGAGCCAAGTTTACAAGGCTCAATTTAACCCAAATCACATCATTAATTGCCCCAAATGATTAATTGACTCGATCTATGATGATATTGGTGCTAATTGAGCCCAAAATCACATTTTGTAATCATAAATAAGTTCAACGAGCTTAGATTAACCCCAATTGGCTTTGTGATTGGATCTTATACCCTAAATCTAAAACTTATACCCTATACCCTTAGCATTAAATCCTAAACCCTAAATCATAAACCATAAAGCCTAAATCAATTGATTTAACCCCAATTAACATCCTTTAGAGTAATAATTATTTTCATATGGCTTAATTTACCCTAGATCGCATCACTTATTACCCTAATTGACTAATTGGCTCAACCTATGATGACATTGGGGGTAGTTGTGCCCAAAATCACATTATATAGATTAAGTGCACAAAGATGGGGGACAAAAAATGGTCTACCTGTGGACATGATTTTTTTTAAATTTTAGAAATTTAAACTTCTGTAGATAATTTAAGATATCTACTCTCCAAATTTGAAGATGGTGAAAAAGTATAAAATGTAGCATTTAGAGTCTAGTTTCCAAAACATTAATTTTTTTTAAAAATGGTTAAGAATAACTGGATCAAACATCTAAAATTTGAATAAGAACTCTTACTTTTTTAGAACACATAGTAGATAGACAGATATGATACGCACAATTTTTTTAGCATCATTTAATATTATTTGAAACCCTTTAGGGAAAATTTATATAAAATCTTCTAAAATGTCACGTATAATTTTTTGTATTTTTTCAATGAATACTTTTTTTATGAATTTTGCAAGAAATATATCCAAAAACTGACATAAAAATGGATAGTCATACGTGAGTCATGCCTAACTACCTCAGAAAAATGACAATCATTTTTTTTAATGTGTGCATATTTATTCTTACTACATCACCATATAATTTTTTTTTCACTTGGATCAACTAAAGATAAATTACATGAACATGTATAGGCATGCATGTTTGCAGCATGTAGTGACCTAAAAAGGGCATAGTTAGAAATGAATATAGTTTGAAACCTTAAATTAGTTCAAAAATTATAAGAATCATATTTTTTGAAAGAAGAAAGCGTGTTCCATGACAGTATCAAGTTTTTGAATTTTCACATTGAAATTCTTAGTGTATTAGGAAATCAAAGTTAAAATTTGTTATTTATTTTCATACCTTTCAAAACTCAACTATGCATTGATCGTCCAAACCTTTGTCTCGAGAATCCAAGCCATTCTCAAGCCAAAAGGCATGGGAATTGAATTCAAATTCAAATACCATGATCGCATTAATAATGTGATCGCATTAATAATGTGATCGCATTAATAATGCAGTCACATTAATAACATGATCATGGTATTTAATAATGTGATCATGTTAATAATGTGATGGAATTATATATTTTTAACATCCTAAAAATTGAATAGGATCCATTAGGCTTAGTAGTCTTAAGATCAAATATTGGTTTCAAATTAAGATTATTGTTTGGGACCAATGTTCTTGTCAAAAATTGATAGCATTGAATGATAATTGGAGATGTATTGACCTATGAATTAATTTATTATTACTTTGATCCCAATATGGTGTGAAATTGGGCCAATAGATCTCAAATTGACATTAGATGGACATATATCCTTGGATGGAGCTTGGTTGGCCCCAATTACGTATCAAACTAAACTAAATACTTGGTTTTCTATAATATGGTATGAAATTAGAGACCCAATTGAAATCATATGGACATAATTACTTTCTTAGGGCTCATTTAACCTCGATTGTGTATTAGATTGAAGTAGATATTCAATTAATTTAATATGGTGTGCTATCAAAGCCCTAATTGGCATTATATTGAAGGAATTCCTTGCATGAAGATAAATTAATCTTAATTATAGATTATACTAAAGAAAATACTCAATTGGTTAAATATGATTTGAAATTAGGGTAAAATATTCACAATGGAAAAATTATATGGACACAATTCATTGCATGGAGTGAAAATGCCTCAATTGATATTCTAGGTGGAAGCAGTTAATTACGTAGGCCTTAGTTATCTCCAACTATGTATAGTATTGAAAAGAATATCAATTTATTTAAAATGGTGTAATTAGAGCCCCAAATGACATCAGATGGATGTAATTCCTTGCTTGGGGATTGAGTGGCCCCAACTGCATATCATATTGAACTTAAATACTCATTGGTTCAATATGGTGTGTAGTCGGGACTAATAGAACCCAATGGAAACATTATATAGAAAAAATTACTTTCATGGGGATTAGCTGGCCCCAATTATGTATAAGATAAAACCAAATACATGATTAGCTGGATATAGTTTACAATCGGGGCCAACAAAGTTGTAATTGACATTAGATGTATTTAGTTACTTGCATAAGCCTTGGTTGGCCGTAATTGCATATTCAACTAAACTAAATACTTGGTTGAATCAATATGTTATGTATTTGGTACCAATAAATCCCCTTATTGACAATAGAAGGATGAAATTTCATACATAATGCTTGTTTGGACTAAATTCATAGATCCTGTTGAACCAAATAATTTTTTTTAGTTGAATTTGGTGCATAACCAGAGTCTTGATTGCTATTAAAGATGGATGTAATTCCTTATAGAGGGTTCAATTGATCATGATTTCATATCAATTTCATGATAACACTCAGTTATTTGAATAAGGTGTGTAATTAGGGCCCTAATTAAAATTATGTTGACACAAATCCTTGGGCAAGCCTCGATTGGACCTAGTTATGTATCATCAAGAACTAAATACTCAATTTGTTTAATATCATATGTAATTAGGGCCAAGTAAGCCCCAATTTCTATTATATATGAATGTAATTCCTTACACATGGATCCTTTGGACCAAATTGCATATGAAATTGAAAAAATATTTATTTTTTTAATATGGCAAGCACTTGGATCCCCAATTGATATCATTGGATGAAATTCCTTACATTGAGACTTAGTAGGCACTTGGGATCAATTTATCCCCAATTAATATCCTTTATATATAGTAATAAATAGGTTCACAAGGATGAACTTGGTTAAAATTATATTAGTCATTATCATAATTGACTTCATATGCTCAATCTTTGATGATGTCGGGGGATAATTAATCCTAAATTCACATTCTTTACTCACATATCTATAATCAAGGAGATCAAATTTACCCCAATCACCATAATGATTTTACCTTATAGACCCTATAACTTATACCCTAAGCCTTAATCCCTGAAGTTCCTGTTGTCTCCAAATCTTACATCCTAGACGAGAGTGTTCAAGTCTCTTCCAAATTTGGGAAACGTTGGAACATTTCTAGGCATGTGGGTATGCTTATATAGGAAACGAACCTCTAGATTTAAAGGGCTAGCTCCTTGAATGTATCACTGCAAAACAACCTCTGTCTAATCTAATTTGATTTAAAGGAAAAGAGTTAGAAATTGCACAAAAGGAAACCTACTCTAAGATTGGTGATGCATCGAGATTATCTTGCACATGAATATCATATTCTAATATGCAATACAAAAAAATGCACACACCATATTCAATATCTAAGGGGTTCTAACACAAGTATATTAGTATATAGGCAAGATGTATAAAATGACACAAGGTATATTAGTATATAGGCAAGATGTATAAAATGACACAAGGCAAATTTCACATTCCAAGAATATTTATACACTTACACCAATTCAACACACTTGAACACACTCTATATGCCCTGTTAGACTAAGAAATTTTGCTCAGGCATGAAGGATGCCCTGTTACACAATCAGCTTGCTCTCTCAAATATCCTTCCAAAATGGTTACACCAATAGATTCAATATATTTCACACTGAGTAATGACATCAATGTTGTTATTTCAAAATATTCCACTTGTTGTAGATTTGTCTTGATGTTAATAGCTTCTCACCAGCTTGTTGAGGTGTGAAATGGTATGGGGAAGAGTCCTTTTAATTCTATTGGCCTTAGAGATGCATCACTTGGAGTCTACATGTATGCTTTCATGGCATTTTTTAAAATGTTGGCCCCATCTTGACCTTAGTCGAATGTTCAAATCTTGTAAAGCCCTTTAACTGATTGTTCCTTTTATTGGCCTTCAAATAATGACTCAGATCTTGATCTGATCAATGGTGAGATTAACTCTCTAATTTGCTTTGGTGGATGAAGAACATGAGCCCTTAAATCTTTGAGAATTTTAGTGAATACCATCCATCTACTTGGGACCCACTATTTAAATGCCAATGGCTAGCTCATCATTTTGAAGTTGACATTCATATAACCATCATTCTACTGGGATCATTCCTTCAGGGCATTTTCTTGGATAATTTTCCTATGGACCCTTTTCCTATCACCCTTCGAAAAACCTGAACATGCCCTTTGGCAATCTTGAAATGTCCCTTCAAAAATCTTGAACTGGACACTTTCTCAAGAAAAGACCCTTCAGACTTTTTAGAAGTGTCCCTTCAAAATTTTTGAAAGTGTTGCTTCACTTGAGAAATGAACCTTTGGGATTTTTTAAAGTGTCCCTTCACAAGAGAAATGATCCTTCAAACTTTTTGAAAGTGTCCCTTTAGACTTTTTGAAAATGTCCCTTCGAACTTTTTGCAAACGACACTTTTATGAGAAAAAAACCCTTCAAACTTTTTGCAAAGGACACTTCCATGAGAAAAAGACCCTTCAGAATTTTTGTAAGTGATACTTTGAAAAGATTGGAATGGACCAATTCTTTTAGACTTTTTGTTTCAGATAAAAAGTCTGAAACAATTCTTTTGAGACTTGAACAAAAAACTCGAAGCAAAACCTTGGCGAAAGAAATAACACTTGAGCAAAAAGATCAAAATAACACTTAAAAAAATACCAAACAAAGGATTCTAAAAAAAAAAACACCTGACACTTTGCTATGGGGATAAACAAATTAATAATTTTGTACTTAACCAAAATAAAAGATGCAAAACTTGGGTGTGAAAATTGGCTAACATTCTTGACGATTCTTAGGGGTGGCATGCCTATTATGCCTAAGACCAGTTGCCTAAATCCTTCCATTGGGAATGGATTCATGCATAGAGACACCCTAAAAAAATGACTTGAGCAGACCTTTGATTCAAAAACACAAATTCGTTGATTCACATGCATAAAGGCAGAGACACACACCAAACAAAAGGAAGGAAACACACACACCTAAACTACTATTTACAAAATAGACTTGCAAGGATTAATAGTAGAACTTCAGATGTATCCAATTCACAAGGATAGGTAATTCTTCTCCATTCATCCTGGTCAGCTAAAAGGAGTTGATTTGCTTGCACTTGCTAATGATGTAAAGGCTACTCCACAAAGTGTCAAACTTTGTATGTCTACCCAGTTTTTCTCTATCCTCGTCCTATATCAGGACTAAGTCACCTTCCTTGAACAATCTTGCACTTGCTCTTTTGTCAAAGGACTTCTTCATGAGTACTTGGTGGTGTTCCATGGCCTTGTGTAGATTGTCTTTTTCTTCTTGCAATTGTATTAGTTCTGTCAATCTAAATTTTATTGGAGTATTTTTAAGTAGTTGTAGCTAATGTGCAAGTTCTAGAGTAGGGATTTCTTGAGATATGGACAACCTAGCCTCTCTGCCATAAATAAGCACAAAGTGAGAATTACCAATTGATCTCTTAGGAGTAATCTTATTATCCCATAAGGCTGTCATCAACTTGTTGTGCCATGCTCTTTGATTGTTCTCCAATGTCCTCTTGAAGATCTTGATGAGATTCTTGTCAGTAGATTTAGCCAATCCATTACCTTGAGGGTAATAGTTGGATGAGGTACTCAAGTAAACTCCATTCCTATTTTCCGAATCAACTGTTTTAGAACTTATGAAAGTAAGTGCATTATTAGAAATGATAACATGGGGAACTCTAAACTTTGTTATAATGTTCTCATAGAACTCCAAGATAGAATTTTCACTTGCCTCCTTTATTGCAATAGCCTCTACCCACCTTGTGAAGTAGTTAATAGCAGTCAATATCCATTTGTGTCTAGCAGTTGATGGAGGATTGATCACACCAATGAAATCAAGACCCCATTGCCCGAAAGGCTGGTCTACTTGGATAGGATTCAATGGAAGGGTTACAAATTTATGTTTGCCTACAAAGAAGGCACATTGAGGACACATCTTAACCCAATGGTAATAGTCCTTAAAAAGACTAGGCCAATAGCAACCAGCCCTCATTATATTTGTAGTTGTCATCTTAGGATAGAAATGACCTCCATCTACACTGTGAAACTTTTCTAGCAGCATACCAAACTGGTCATTGTTAACACACCTCAATAGCACACCATTCACATCTTTCCTAAAGATAACACCATATACAAGATAGTAAGAAATTGTATATAATCTAAAATACCTCCTTTGATACTTGTTCAAGCCATTGGGACACCCACCATTTTGAATAAAATTAATGATGTCTTGTGTCCAACTTTGAACTTGTATGTGATCAACTGGTTAAGGATGAACTTACTTGATCAACACTTCCTCTTTTGGTTCTTGAAAATTTGAACCCAAATGCTTGCATAACCCTTTTCCTCTTACCAAGTTTGTCACTTTAATATCCACATCATACTCCATTACTTTGGTAATCCACCCAACTTGCTTTTCATTAAGGTCTTTGCTTAGGAGAAACTCCTTGGTGCTAGGATGAGAAACCATGACATGTATCTTGTTGTTTGAAACCATGTGTCTAAATTTTTTCAATCCTTTTATCATTTTTAAATCTGACTTCTCAACAAATGTATACTTGACCTCATAATCTTCCAATCCTTGGCTGAAGAATGCAATTGGTTGCTCTACCTCTTCATCATTCTTTTGTATAAGCATAGCTGAGATTGTATCAAGGTTAGAAAAGGTATAGAGTATGAAATCTTTGGAAAATTTTGGGTTCAAGAGAGTAGGATATTTTTTTAATACTTGCTTGATTGCCTCAAAACTACTCTTACTTTCCTTTGTCCAAGCAAAAGCTTGGTTCTTCTTCAGCATGGTTGTGATAGGCTTTACAACAATTACAAACCCTGGAATAAACCTTCTTAAAAAATTTACTTTCCCCAAGAATCTTTGAAGTCCTTTCTTGTGTTGAGGCAAAGATAAGCCAAGAATAGCCTCAATCCTCTTGGGGTCAATAGACAAGCTTTCTTTTGAAATAATATGACCCAATAACTTACCTTCATGGAAAAAAAAATGCAATTTTTTGGATTAAGGGATATTCCATACTCTCTACATTTCTAAAACACCTAGCTTAGATGTTCGATATGATCAGTAGCATCCTTCAAAAAAATATTTATATCATCAAGGTACACAAGTAGAAACTTATTAATCAAATGCTTAAAATCCATGTCCATTGCCCTTTGAAATGTAGTTCCAACATTAGATAAACCAAAAAGCATCTTTTTATAGGCAAAGGTTCCCCATTTTGCAGTGAAGGTTGTCTTGAATTGATCCTCTTCATTTAATAGTATTTGATTGTAACTTAAATAACCATCAAGAAGTGAGAAGTATTGAGAACCTGAAACAACTTACAGAATTTGTTCTATGGAAGGTAGTGGATAATGATCCTTGAAAGACACTTTATTAAGGTCTCAAAATTCCACACAAAGTCTAATATTTCCATTATTATTTCAGATATGTCCAAGATTAGCCACCCAAGTTGAGTATTTGATAGGAAAGATAATCCTAGAATCAATCAAATTGGTTAGGTCTTTCTTCATGAGTTTCTCTATCTTGGGATTGATAGGCCTTTATTTTTCCCAGACTAGTTTAGCTCCAAGTTCTAACTCAATGGTGTGATGAGATAGACTTGGATCAAACCCTTTCAAATCTTTATGTTCCCAAGTAAAGATGTCATGGAACTCTTTGCATAATTCAATAAAGGCCTACCTCTCAGATAGAGAACATATCTTACCAATTTTTAGAAGTTTATCCTTGTAAATCATGACTCTCTCATAGTTTTCTTCTTTTTTTGACATGCTCACTCTTTCTTTGTTATTTTGATCATTTTCATTGAAAACACTCTCCAAAGTAATCAACCCCTTAGGTATCTTATTTTTCTTTAGCTAAATAACTTGTTCTTCATATTGATCATGCAATCTCTTTTGGTTCATCGAGGAGAATCCTGCCTCATTTTATAACAAATGTGAAATGTGTTCATCACTTTCAAACACCATCCATGACACTTAACTATCTGAAATAGAGGGCCTCACAATGACCTTGATATGGAAGTGATCTTTCTCCCTTCCTACATCAACAACTACATCAAATTGTGCTCCTATGGTAGCAAATCTATCATCATGTTTATTTGAAGCCCTTGGTATGGATTGTATGTTGAAGGCATCAAAATCTTCAAGTAGGTCCCATACCTTATGCTTGTAGGATTTAAACAAAGGATTCTTGGCTTTAACTTGATTTCTCACTTGGTGGATGACCAACTTACTATCCCCATAAACCTTCAAATTCTTGATCCCTCTCTTCTTTGCCCATTGAAGGCCGTGAACTAGGCCTTCATATTCTACCACATTATAGGTGTAGTTAAAATGGAATCTATATGAGGATTATTATTTATTCTTTGATGGAGAAACTAACATAACACTAGCCCCTGCACCTACTTTACTTCTTGATCCATAAAAAAAACATTTCCCAAATCCCTTCAAGTTCATGATCTTCACTAGTGAGTGAAGGGATTGAAACATCCTTTTCACACACACAATAAAATTCTAAATAAATATTTTCTATTAATGTATATGGATAAATTCCATGTGTTTTAGTGCTATACTTTTCAAGGAAAACATCAGAAATATCTTCAAGGGGAGAGGATGCTTCACCATCCATGACACCTTCTTCTTCTTTACTAATTAAACAATTCTAATTTGAACTTGTCTCCATATATGGCTCAATATGAAACCTTGCTAAGGTTTATGTCTTTATAGTCACCTTGGTTCTATATCTTGTTTTAAAAGCTATAAAATACCAATTAGCAAAAAAAATGAGCTGGAAGGTCTACCACCACAACGTCTTGTATAATGGGGAAACATGGGCAATCATGTAGAAAGACTTTCAAACCTCTGACCAATCCCACTATCTTGGTTGGAGTCCCATCAAGATTTAACACACCTTTATTATATTTTTCATACTTCAATCTCAATTTATCAGCCACCACCTTAGGCATGACAGTGGTACTAGCTCCACTATCTACAATACAATTGTGAACCAACTTGTCTCCCAAAATGAGTTTGAGGTAGAAGGGTGGAAGATTTTCATATTTGGTGGAGGGATCTAAGAGATGACTTGGAGTATTGGTAATGGCTACACTATTATGTTTTGAAGTTTGGGGGGCTACATGAATGCTCATGAGTTGTTCTTGTAAGAGCTCTTTTTGACCATGCATATGCAAGACTTTGTAAAGAGATATGTTTGTCCTAGTACTCTTCAAAGAATCAACAATGTTTATAGGGGAAGTATTCACATTTTCATGCATTCTTGAAGGTAGTGAGGGAGTCTAAACTTGATGCATTGTAGGCTTGACAACCCTAATTGCATTCTAACTTTGTTAAGGAGCATGACTGGTAGTAGGTATTGCACTAGGATTCACACTTTGTGGCCTTGGAGAGGCATCACTTCGAGTCACATGTACTCCAAAAACATCTCTTAGAGCTCTCTTCTTGTCTCTTTTATTGGTTTAAATTGATGTGCTTTGATTCAACACAATCATCCTTTGCTTGAAAGTTCATCATACCTACACTCTGGCTGCTACCTTCTCCATGAATATCCCTTTGCATGAGATTCACTTCTTCTAATGTCATGTAAGGAGTAGATTCTTCTTGTGCCACCAAAACTTGTCCATCTTCTCCACCATCATACATAAACTGACCTTGAGGTTGTCCCCATTGGTCCAAATGATCTTCCCCTTGGACTAGGTTAGCATGCACTAGAACAACAACCTTCGTGGAAGGAGTGGAATTAGGATTAGGCATTGGGATACCTATTGAAACCTTTTTAACCTTGTCCTCTTCTTTTTTAGTTGTATTGGAATGGAGCTCTATAGCCTTGTTGAGGATAGTATTGAGGGTTAGGTGGAGCACTTTCCTGGAACTAAGCTTGTTTGAGCTGAGCGCATAATGACCAGTATTCCTCATCTTTGTCCATAGCATTATCCACCTTCTTGGGAAAGGTTCTCATCTTGACATTAGCATTAGTAATTTATGATACGCATGAAGCTTCAACTGAACTATGAGATAACAAAGGCATATAAACTCTTGTAGGTAGCCTTCCAACCTATATTAAGCTATTCTTAGCTTCAATAGCTATCTCATATGCATCTGGCAGAGTGAATCCTCCCATTGACTGTAAAATCACTACCACATCAATACCAATACCCTTGAGATAAGTGGGGAACACAAATCTTGGAGGAGGTCTCATGATAGGTGGTAACCTATGCCATGTCCTTTGAAATCTTTCAATAAAATCTCCCATAGATTCATTAGGACCTCTCTTTATAACAATAATCTAGTGGATTAGCAAAGTTTGGTCACTCTTATTCTCAAATATAGTCACCAACAATTCCCCAAAGCCATCCCAACTTGTAATGCAACCACCTTCCAAAGTCCTATATCAATCAAGTGCCTTACCTCTTAGAGACATGGCAAAAAATCTAATGGTTATGTTAGCTTGGGTGACATTATGGAAGATAAAAAAATTTGAAATGCCCCTAATATGCTTAGATGGGGTAATATAACACTCTCCATTAAAATTGGGGAGATTCTTGGTAGCATTAGGAGGAATAGGATCGTATGCAAGAGGGTCAATTGGATTTTGGGTTTTGAAGGCTGAGAAAGGTTGTTGCCTATACATTCAACTTCTTTCCTCTTAATCTCCTATCTCTTCAACTCCTTATTCAAAACCTCCTTGTCTAGGATCTCTAAGCATTAATAATGGTTCAGGGTGTTGTTCTTCAAGAAGGATTTCAGCTAGAGGGGTTTGATAAAAAATACGAGATGACCTAATAAGGACCATGAAATTGATTAAGTTCACAGGGCTCAGTTTGGCCTAAGTCACATGATTTATTCACTCAATCTACATGATGAAATCCATGGTATAATGAAAACCCAAAAACACAATTTATAGTCACAAATGGTTCCAAGTGATTCAAATTATCCTAAATTATCTTTGTGAATGACCCTATGTACCCTAAATCATGTATATGCATTAAAACCTAGAAGTCATAAACCATAAACTCTAAACACTATATCCTAAATTGTAAACCATTTACTTTCTAGGTATTTACCAACTTCAATTTAGTCCCAGTTAATATCCTTTGTATTAAGAATCTAGTTTGAACACATGGTATATCTAGTGATTAGACATTAATATACATGTCCTTAAACCTAAACCCAATGTCCAAATCCTTAATGATCCCTAAAACATAAATTTTAAGCCCTATGCCATAATGCCCACTACATGCCACAAACATACATGCCTTACGATATAATTGATTTTATTAAGAGATGTCATAAAATGTACTTTTTAAACCTATGGCTAAAGCCTTTAGAGTACCAATCTAACTGTGCATATGTTCATTAAATTGGGGTTATTTTTAGCCCCTTAAACCTAATTAACCAAAGAGGATGAGATTTAGTTGATTATTTTAATCAAGGAGGTATTTGAGGCCAATTTGAACCCCTTCAATAGCAAGATATGATTTGGGGCAAAATCAAAATATCGATCTTCTATCATGAATTGATCCAATTAGTTAATTTGTGTAATTCCCAATGTGATCTGGGCAAAATTGAGACCCTAAACCATATTTATGGCTCAATCTATTATATAACATGTATGCAACATGTACATGACATAATTGACCCTAATTTTATCAGAAATTCAAACATGAAGGTAATCAAGTCATAAATATGTGTCACAAACAACTCAAATGTTCTTCAATTACCTTAGTGATTGGACCTTATACTCGATATCTTAAACCCTAAATTACCCTATACCATTTAAATTTAACCCCAAACCCTGTACCATTTACATTAAACCCTAAACCCTTTAAATTAAAGACCCTAAACCAATTTATTTAGCCCCAATTAACATCCTATATATATATATATATATGTATATATATATGTATATATATATATGTATATATATGTATATATATATGTATATATATATATATATATATTAATAATTAGGTTCACAGGGATGAACTTGGTTAAATTGCATCACTCATTACCACAATTGCTTTGTAGGCTCAATTTTTGGTGTTGTGGGGGATAATTGATCCCAAATTCACATTTTGTAATCACATATATAGGTTCAAGGCTCCCAAGTTTGCCCCAATTACTTACATGATTGTATAAATATACCCTAAAACCTATAACCTAAGCCATAATCCTTAAATTTCTTAATCCCTAAACTCTAAACCACAAATATAAACTCTTTAAACCTTGAACCAATCATTATAGCCCAAATTAACATCATTTCTAGACTAAGAATTAAGTTCATAGGGCTCAGTTTGGCCTAAATCACATGACTGATTTCCCCATTTGATTAATTCACTCAATCTACACAATCCAAGGTATAATGACAACCCAAAAACGCATTTTATTATTAACAACTTATTATTATTTTTTGGGGCTTCGATGTGCTCAGAGCTTTTTTCTCCAAGTATTAGGAGAAGAAAAAAATACTTAAGTAATACCATGGAATTTAATATACTTTGGGAAACAAATTGGTCGACCACTTAACAAATTGAAATCATGAGTGATATGGCATTTAATGCACTTTGAGAAATGTGCCTAAAAACATTTTCATGGCACATATGTCATAAAAGCATGATACCTGCTATTTTATTAAATGCACATGTCATTTCAATTAATGGGGAACCATTTCCCTTCCATCATAATATCAAGTCAAACCCATGGGCTTTAACATAGGGAGAGACGTGATTATCCATAAATCCAAGCCATTATAGGGAAAATGTCCTAGTATTTGTGCACCTTCACTTTGGACATTAATTGTAATCCCTAATCCCTAAAACATAAATTGTAATCCTTAATCCCATGCACTAATGCCTTAATCCCTAATCCATAATCCCTTATCTATATTAAGTATAACATGATCATGACATATAATAAAGTAATCGTGTTACTCTTAACATAGGAAACACTTGATCCTCATTGCCAATTGCTAACCCCAAAGCTTATATCGATAATAACGTGATCATGTTATGTAATAACATGATCACGTTATTGTCGATATGAACTTCTCAATGGGTTGGATGGGTTGGGACCTTATATAAAACATAATGTGATCATGTTATGTAATAACACGATCACGTTATTATTATTTTAGTGTTAAGCTCACATATCAGTGACTATTTTTATCCCAAATCAAGACTTCTATCCCTACAAACATTTTTTGCATACTTCTGTGAGATTTATGTACCATGTACTTGACCCCACCTTTGAAAAAAATTCAATTGTCCCTTCTGATGGGTTCTAGATCATGTTCAAAGAGGAAGAGGAAGTTGTTGATGAACAAAACACTAGAGGAATTAAAATATTTCAAAGAGAAACACAAGCTACTAATGCAAAAAGTTTGTGGTAAACAAGGTACAAACCCTAATCCTAATGAACCAAATGCCATAGATAATCATCCAATTGATGATAATGAATTAAGCAATGATGAAAATGACTATAATCAATTGAATAATGTTGAAATTGACCATAATGAAATTGAAAATAATGAATTAGTTAATGTTGGAAGTTCACATTCAAAGTTCCATGTTTTTTATTTTGTTGATGATGAATCTATGCATGATGCTTCACCATTCCCCTGCCCCCCCCGCCCCCCCCCCCCCACCCACCCCCAAATGAATGAAGAAAATTTGATGGAAACAAATAATGATGAAATTAAGCATCAATAAATTTTCCTTCAGGGGACTCCATTCAGAGTAAAGTTAAACTCAGATTTGTCATTTCTTTTCCTTAGCAATTATCTGTTGATTGTGGAGGATAAATATTTGGTGAAGGTGGTGGTAGAGGGGTTGATAAGGCCACATTTTTGGTTGGGTTTGGATGAAGCCATTGCAAGTTTTCTAGATAAAATTCAAATCGATTTACTACTCTCAGGTAGGGAGATGGATGGTCTTATCCCTCTTAGTCTTCTAGGATTTGGAGGTGCATTTGGTTGAAGCCTTGGTGTTCATTGATCAAGTGCAGGGGGTCATTTGGTCTCTGATCTATTATGGGAAGTAGATTCTTATGGTGGATGTTGGGGCTTTAAGGGATCCCCTCCCCTCGCTTGGGGCTTTGTTGGCATTGTGTTCTTCTTATTGGGTGCAGGCTATGGAAAGATTTTTGGTTAGGTCATTCGGGGGTGGCAAGGAAATGTTATCTCCTGCTAGGTTGTTGGAAGCCTTGTTAGATGGGGTGTCTCAACCTAGAAGAGAGGCAGTGGTGGTGACTGGGGCTAGCGTAAACTCAACTTCAAGGGATGTGGTTGGGGCAACTTTAGCTATGGATTTGAGGGTGTTGGGTGTGGCTTCGTAAGAGGAGGTGGTTGTGGAAGATACAAGAGGGTGTCAGGCTGTCCCATTGCAAGATGGGGTGAATTGTGAGCCCCCTTTCAAGGTGTTTTAGTGTTGTGTCTTTTCTCCTTACTTATTGGTGGGTTTTTGAGTTTGAATGGTGTTATCGAATATGTTTTTATAGATATTTTTGGTTTGATATTGTTGGGAGTGTGTATCTTTGATGTAATCTTGGTCCCTTTTTCTTGGGCTTAAGTCAATTGTGGTTGTTTTGTGCCTCTCGTTCACTTGTAAATTTATATCCAAAACTTACGAGATTTTTTTGTTTGATCTATACTATAGATAAAAGTCTCATTTAACCCTCGATTATTTATCAAAATAAATAAATGACTAAATTAAAAAAATTTATATATATATATATATATATATATATATATATATAATATACTATGATAAAATATTATTTATAATATCATAATATATTATAAATTATATTAAATTATATAAGTTAAATATAATCAATTTAAATTATTTTAGAATTTATTATATTATATTAAATATTAAACATTTATTTTAAATATTAATATTTTATATTATATAATAATAATTTATTGGTATATTTAAATGGTGACAACAAGAACATTTAGAAACATAAATTAAAATACGACCAAAGCCACGGCCTCAAAGATAAAGATGCATAGAATTCCTTAAATAAAGATATAATTATAGAAAATAAAATATGTCCCTCCAAGATAGGACTCTAAAACAAGAGAGAAGCTAAGAATTGAACTTTGGACATGTATACGAATAGAAATATTCATTACAAATATTAAAGCAAATTTAAACTTTCGCCTCTCGTTTATAGAAAAATATTCATTACAATACTTCGAACTTTTTATTACCATTTAAAATATGTTTAATGAAATTCGATTCATAATACACCCATATATATATATATATAAAGATTCTTTAAAAAGAAAGTCCATTGGATTTATAGCTAATTTCTATATTATTTGTAATTCATTTGTATATATACGTTTTCAATTTGAAATAAAAAGTTATTTTTTTCTTATAATAAAAGCGAAAAAAAGTTAGTTATGATAGTGATTAATTTTTTAATTTAAAAATTATATTTTAAATTTATTTTTAAATCTTTATTATATAATGAAAAACTAAATAAATTATAGACATAATTTTTATTATTTATTAAACATTGTATTTTAATACCAAAGATCATTGAAGTTTTTGTTTAGTACATACTTTTTAACACATTCAATATTAATTATTATCATATATAAATATTGTAATATATAAAATCTATGCAACTTTCATGTTATAACATAATAAGATATTTCTAACCTATTAAAAAATTAAAAGATCAAATATATAAAAGCATTATATGCAAAGTTTTTGGTAGTGTTAAAAGATAATAAAAATGTTTTAAATATTATGTAAATTTTTTTAATTTTAATTTTAAAGATTATTATGGAAATAATATTTATATTTGATGAAATTAATTAAAATATATTTATTATAAGATTGTGTATTTAAAATCTTCAAGATTAATTTAAAAGTCTTGTGTATTTATAAACAAATTATCTGCCGAGTTTTTATGAAAAGTTATAGATAGAAACCTTACAATGAAGAGTTATAAATAGAAACTTTACATAATCATATGGAAGGAGTCACAATTGTGTACCTTATCCAATTTTAAAAATCATAATTATTAAAATATATAAGTATTCTAGTAATTAATGATAATGACTCATCCATTTTTATATGTTGAATATAATTTTATAATAAATTTATGTTTTTTTTAAAATTTCAATTCATTATATATATATTCAAAAATGCAAATACAATGATACAACTATTAAATTTATTACAAATTATAATATACAATCTATCAAAATAATTGATTATATTTTATAATCAACAAATACAAATCAAATTCAAATTTAATAAAAGATGTGTTAACATTGATAAATTTGCTCCTCATAAATGTCAAAATAAAAGCCTCATTGAACTTCTTGTTAAAATTTGAGTATGAATTAAATTTCAAAACAATGCATGCATATCACCAACTCTTTTGCATAATATATTATATTCATAAACAACTTATTACACCTTGGTAACTAATTTATGCAATGGAATTTTCATTGAATTCATGCCGAGTTAATCCTTTATTATATGGAAAAAAAAAAAAAAAAAATTGAGCTTTGATTTTTCAAGCGAAACTTGTTTCATTCACTATTAAGCAATGTTATGTATTCAATGTGGTTAAATAACTCTGTTTTATCATTCTCAATATTATTTTAATACATTTCTTCCATTTGTATGTAGTTTATTTATATAATCAAGCAATTAAAATTAAATAAATGGTTGATCTATGATAAACATAATTAAGGTTATTTAATTAATTAGTTTTTTTTGAGCCCGAAGACACAATAGACTAGTAGTCATTACTGATTGATAACTATTATTCATTAGATAGCACCAAATAACTTGTTAACATTTAATATTAACCAAACAATACCCAAATGTGATATAAACATATTTTATTGTGTATGTACTAAAAAGAAGAGAGGGGAGGTGGAGGAGAAGAACCACCTAAAATAAATGAAGGTATTTTTTTTTGTCCTAGCAAATACTTTTTATTAATAATACACAATATAGGGTTGAATCCATGTGGGAGTAATAATTAAAAGTAAGAATATAATGATGACTAGACAAAGAATCAAACCTCAAATTAAATTGACTTGAAGAAAACACGTTGAAGTTCACCCTTAACTTTTGCCATGTTTTGACTCTAGTACTCTATGTAGATCCAGTGATCAAAATTCTTCATGGATTTGTGAAACCCTAGTGTTAAGGGGACTTGTGAAACCCTCCTTTGAAACTCACAAAAGCATGTCGAGCCAAATGTTAATCTACCAAATAGAGGTCTTGTCCACACTTTCCTTTGCACTATTATAAATGATCATCTTGTACTTTCCCTGTATTATTTTGTAAGTGTCCCACATATCTTCTCATCATACCCTACTCTGGATAAATGGTGAAGAAATTTTGAAAACAAATGAGACATGGGTTTAAATATGCTTACAAATTTGTGTATGTGGTAATCACCCCTACTTGTTCATAGTTTTGGGGCTTCCTTGGTACCTATCACTTCCAATAGTATTTAAAAATCTCCTAATGCCTCAATATACTTTGTTATATAGGGCCTAATATGATAGAATTAAAAAACCCCAATATGCACGCATGTGGTATTCTACATTTCCTTTAGTGAATCCTCCATAGATAATGTTTACTTGTATGTCTAACATGGTCCTTATGACCAAGTGATGTTTATGCCATTATTTTGTTGTCATGATCCTCATCATGCATCCATTGTATAGATGCTTTGTTTTACAACTATGATCCATATTTTGCTTGAAGCAAATCCTAATTACATTGCACACAATCATTATTATATATTTAGAGTTAATAGTGCACTACTACAATTTAACATTTTCCATTTTTATTTTTTACCATTTGACATATGTTTTGTGTTAAAATGCTTTACGTTGCACATGTTGAATTGCTATATCTCCAAATATGTTGCCATTCACAATAAAGACGAAATTAATATATATCCCAATGTGATTATTATGTTTCATGTTATAATGATGCTATATTACTTATATATTGACCTTATAAGGAAAAACTATTCATTGTGTCTATCATTCAAGGATATATCTTTCAATGATATACAACTAAATTATATGAGATGTTATATTACAAATGATTATATTTAATCTCTTTCTTTTGAGATGTGAGTTTCACAAGTTTATCTCAAATTTAAAATGGGGGAATCAATCCAGAAATTTCAACTGAAGTCTACTTATCAATTTAAATTTTGTTGACAACTTTGTTATTTAAAGAATTGTCTAATACAATTTATTTTACTAAAAATTTCTAGGTTTTTAGTATTTACTTTCTTTTAATTTTTTTGTATTTTAACTTATCAACTCCCAAACCTAAAGGTCATATATCCTACTCATTAAATTTAGAGGTGCATTTGTTATGAAGTGTATATTTTGCTCATACATTAAGTTTGTGTCCCATAAGTTGGTTAAGTCCACTCCATCTTTGTATATTTTTCAATAAAATGAATATTTTATTTTTAATATTTCAATATTTATTATTATTATTTAATATTTATGAATATGTAGAAAGAATAATGGTTTTGCAGGTTTTAAGTGAGGGTCAAATTTGTAGAAAAATAATGAAAATTTAAAATATAAATAAATATTTAATAATTTATTTATTTTTAATTTATACAATTTTTTTCAGAAAATAAAACCTAAAAAATTATCATTTAATCACTACATTGTTTATTGAAAATATTTTATTTACTTGTCATTTGAATTGAATGTCTTTCCAACTTTTTAAAACTTATTAATAAATTAATTTTTTTTTTTAATTCAAAAAAAATAAGTCTTATAATAATATAAGAACTACAAAATTAAAAAATCAAATAAAAAATATAAAAATTAAAAAATTAAATAACAAATATAAAATACAATAAAGAAAGAAAATCAGATAAAAGATATAAAAATTAAATAACAAATATAAAATATAATAAAGACCCAATACACTTTTAAACATGACATGCATTTCATTGTTTTCAATTTTTTTAATTTACTTTTCAGCTTTCACCTACTAACAAACCATTTCCTATTTCCCCATTAAGGTAGTAATATATTTTCAAACAAACTATAAAAATATATCTGTAACAATCTTGCCTGGAAATCATAAAAGAAGTGGATAAAATTGGTCTAAATATTCCGGTGAAAAAAGCTCACAGTTATTGAATGGTGCTGCTTTAAGCATATCTGTCAACTTCTTTTAAGAGGATGGCAACGAATTTACATAAATGCGATGGAAGCAGACCCCACATCTAATATTTGAATTAGAATTTGAATCGGGTATTAAAAGCTCAAGTAAATAATTGAGACAAAATTTAAAATCAGAGCATCACCCCCCAATACTACAAGACAACGGATAGAGTGACATTTGCGTGACGACTGACGACCAGTCACCATTTGTTATCAGAGACAGACCCGCTAATATCAGTGTCTTTGTTAATTTCAAGTCATCTTGCCCATTCGTACTTCACTTAGAGGTTCCGTGAACAATTCTAATGAAAGAAAAGAAAAAAGAAAAAAAAAAAAATCTCTTTGATATCTTTTCAAACCAATATGTCATAATTATTTAAAGCGCAAGCTGTGATTTACAATGCATTTAGTTTCATGAATAATTTTAATGAAAAGAAAAATTCAATCTCTTTCAATATCTCTTTTAAATCAATTCGTAATCATTATTATTTTTTAAATATATTTTATGATTTACATTTTATTTGATTATAAATTTCATCAACAATTTTAATGGAAAAAAACTTCAATCTCTCTTATAATCAATCTATTATAATTAATGTAAATTACATTGTACAGCTCATTTAACTAGAAGTTTCTCTTCTAATATCCTTTAAAATCAAACCTTCATAATTATTTTTTATTCAAAGTGCAAGTTATAATTTACATCTGATTTGGCTATATGTGAAAAATTAAAAGACGAAATCAGATCGGGAAGCCAACCACGATATAATAAGTTCAATTAGCATGATGGTTTTCTCCACAATTTGTCATTGTCGCCCGGTTTTCGTGCTGCTTAAGGCATAGTGACAGCGCCATTTCTGACGACTGACAACTACGAGCAACAGAGGCCTCCAACCAGCAACGACAGGTGTTCACATCCGCACCTCCAACACAATCGTGTGGCCTGCCTCGTTCTTTACAGTCAACTGCTTCGACCAAACAAAATCTGGGTACCCATTTTGCTTTATTTTTTAAAATGATAAGTCACTGAGACGGGAAGGCACCACAAGTTGAGCATTTTGAACGTGGCATCTGAATGGCGTCATATGAATTTTAGATTTCTTTTTATAGTTGATTCAATATATTTTATAAATGAAAAATTAAATTTTAAACTGATTTAAAATAATAAATTTTTAATATATATATATATAGATATAAGTAGTATATAATAAATATTTAATTATTGTAAATTTGATATATTATAAAATAGATTGTTTTTATTTTTAAAATAAAATATTATTATTATTTTTTTAACATATGCATAAAAATTAATATTGTAAATGTGAGTTGAAATTAATAAATTATAGAATTTAAAAAAATTGTCACGTGCTAAATTTGATTGGCATCTTCAATTTTGTCTTTTGACCAAAAATATAAGTTGGAAGGAAAAGCTTTTTTTTAAATCTAAGCTTCAAACCAACTCTGAGACATGAGTGGTCCAATCCTCAAGACTATAAAATATTTACCCATCATTTTAATATTTTATTAAAAAACAACTTTTCTCATGATAATTGTCTTGATATTGGTAAGCAGTTCTTTTTTGACTATTTTTTATAGGGGGAACTTTTGAAGACCCGTGGGGAGCAATGCCACTTGAAGAGTCAACTAACAATGGTAAGGGAGACTCGAACATGGGACCTACTGACTATTCTCATGATAATTGTCAAATCATTATTATATATTAATAAATTTTAAAATAATATTTTAATTTTTGCTTGACATAATTTTTATACAAATTAATAATTTCTAATGATCATTATATATATTTTAACTATAAACCAAATAAAAAACTATATTCATATAATAAAATGATAAAATAATAATAAATAAATAAATTGTTCTAATAAATGAAGACCCATCAATTCTTAATTTATTTAATTAAAAAAAAAAATCAAAACAAAAACAATTATTAAATTTGAAATGACAAAAACATTCAAATAATGTAACCAATTATTGATAGCACATATTTAATTTTAAAAAATGAATCGAAAATGAAAAAATGTATATTTCTAAACTCTTTAATACTGATATGAGAAAACATGATTATTCAAATGTATCATAAACAATATTGACAATAAAAATTTTAAAGGAAATTTGAAACATCGCCTCTTAAAAAAAAGCTGGTTAAAATACTTGGCCTCTATTTAAAATATGGACCATGAAATATATACATCAAAATGTTCATTCAAGTTGGAACTTGTTTCTTTTTATAGCCATTTAAAATATACACTCAAAAAAGTTAAGATCCATTTTTTAAAAAGTCCATTCGATACGTAACTTCTTTTTATATTATTTTTAACTCATTAAAATCAATTAAATTATATATTAAATTTTCATCATGTATTTTATATTTGTATTATAAAATTATAAATTATATACTAAATTTTCATATTTATTTTATATTTATATTATAAAATTATAAACCAATTTTTAAAATAAATTAAATTACATTTTAAATTTTCATCATTTATTAAATATAGTACTTTAATACTAAAAATTATTAATTTTTTAAATTAATGTAATAAAAAAAATACATAAATGTTAATTATTATTATATAAATATTATAATATATAAATTTTACTTAATTAACATAAGATATTTGTAACATGCTCAATAAGAATTGAAAAAAAAAAATTATATAACGAGGTTATTTGTCTTGTTTGTAGATGCCAACAAATTTATAGCAAAATTAGCTATCTAACCATGCAATAAATTGTAGTTATAGATTGATATAGAAATTTAGAATTTATATATATTTTAATTGAAAATTATTAATATATTATATTATCTATTAATAAATAATCATATTTATATATTTATATAAAAAAGTAGTTATGTTCCATTTTTTATATGGATAACACATATATCTCAAAATGTTATAATAATAAAATAAAAATACAAACAAATTAAATAAATAATAAAATTATATTAAAATTATAAAATATAAAATTTTAATATTTAAAAAAAAAAAATCAAGATGAGTTTGTTCCTTTAAAAAATATGTAGTATTTATGTTGGAGAACCAAATTAAAAATTTATATATTATTTTAATTGGTACTTAAATCATTTAAAGAAAAATTTAGAAAATTTTTATTAAAAAACATAAATAAACATCATATCTCAAACTTTGTATATTATTTCAGTTCATACTTGAATCAAATTTTATTAAAACTGTCATGTCTTAAAACTAAAAGTAAATATTAAAAACCAAATTAAAATTTTATATGTTATTTTAATTCATACTTAAATCATACAATAAAATAAATAATACATTAAAGTTTCTATTAAAATAAATAGTTAAACCTCAATGTTTTAATAAATAATTTTGTAAAAGTGGAAGGTCTTCTTTCGAATATTTTGGTTGCACATCAGTTGTTCTTGAGAGCATAACTTTACATGTGAGTTAATGTGAATTTGTTTTCATGTTTGCGGTCATAATTTTTTCCCATATGATTTTATATTTTTGAGAGACAGTCAAGCTCATATATATTGACTGATAATTGATTTTATAACAATGGGTTTGGAGAGCATTTTTATGTCTACTTTCACTCTCTTCTTTCATAACACGATAAATTAAATTATCGATAAATTAACTTATATAGTATAAACTGCTTTACCTGGGTCAAATTATAGCAACAAAAAGACACGTTGCCATAATTTGGAGGAAATATAGATGAAGAGGAGGACTGGATGTGAAGATTCGATTGTAGTTAGTTTACTTCAGAATGTCACAGAGTTTACCTGCTGGGAGCTGCAATTTGTCAACGAGCACCGTATATAGCCAAAATTTAAGTGTCGTATGTAGCCAAAAGACGAGTTTGTCCAACCAAAGACTTTAATATAATTCTATATGTTAAGCTACTTATGACAGTGTTCATAAATATTGCAGTGGATATGTAACATTTTATATGTTATAATCATAAAAATTATGTTACATCACAATATTTAGATCCGTATATGCTTAGTTGAGGATATTCTCTGATTTATAAAGTTATCACATATGCATACCAATATTTATCCCCGTGTTAATATGTGATACCGTGAATTATCTTTCATACTTAACATCCATAGCTAGAATCAGGGACATAAATAAGTATGCATATAGTAGCCACAACAGTAATAGGGCAAAGGTGAATACTTCACTAGTTGGGATTCCCATCAAATAAATAAAAATCGATAGCATGGGAGTTATGAATGTATTTTGTAATATATGTTATACGAGTGCATTAATGAATAGAGTATGCCTATGCTTATAGTGTTATTCATAGTGTAAATTATTTTAAAGTTTTATGTATAATAGAATCTTACTTATGCATGTATATAGAATCTTATCTCGGCTTGAGTGATTCACAAAACTCTGTACCTAATGAAACTATCATGTGGCATATAAATCAATTATCATATTGTCTATTCATATTCGAACTAGATACAAAAGACTATGTTGACTTGGAAACTTGTGTACAAAGTTATGTACATTTTGATTGTGAAAATTTGTCTAGTTAAAGATAAGAACTATGAAGTAGTATTACATTGAAGAATCCATTATTTTATAAATATCATCAACATATTTTGTGAACAGGGAAGTATAATGATTGAGTTCTTAATATATGAGTTATCTAACTCTTTGAAAATAACATAACTGAACTATTGAAATATATTTGCATACTGTAATGAAAACTTCTGTGCAGTGATTTTGTGAGTATATTATATGCAAGTGTTTCGACATATATATCATATAATAGTGCATCATGATGTGTGTCTATAGATTATATTTTTACTAATTTCTAGTGTGCAATATAACTAAAGATATACTCAGGTGGTATAAATCATATTTGCTTGATTATTATCTATGAGTGTGGGTCGTTTGATTCTTGAAAACATAAGTTTGGTTATGTATAATTATGTAGTTGTGAACTTTGATAGTATGAGATGTCATAGAGTGCTACAGTATAAATATATGTTATACTTAAATGGTATATACTGTAATTATTATGTCTAGACTCACAATTAAGTTGACTATTTAATTGTATGCATGTTTATTATTACTATGAATAGCATATTTTATGACTATTATAGTAATTTATATATGCATGTATACAACTTTTGAGAGTGTAATGTATGCTAGGATAAAATATTATGAGTTTTATAAAAACTGTGACTTGCTTTATTACACCTAGTAGTTTGAATAGAAGCTTATGTTTTTATGTATTTAAGACTATTTTCTATGACTGATTGTGAAAAAACTAGCAGTTTTATTTTAGAATATTAGACTATAGTAATATGAGTTATCATAAGGTGTAGTATATTTGAAAACTAATTTTGGTAGTAAAAATTTGTAGTTAAATATGTATTTACTTGGATGATATAAACTGTAGTCATTATTTCTAGTATGAAATAGAAATAATGCAAGATTCATCCATATGTTTGACAGAATAAATGTATGCTTCATTACTCCTATATTTAACATGTTAATGTGATATGATTACCAATAAGATGTAAATTATATGAATCTTATAGTTAAAATTATGTTTGATCAATCTACATTATTGATATTGAGTAAGGAGTGAGATGGACGTCACTGTCTTACTAGCATCACAATGTCAGATGAAAGCAATCTGATCAAGTAGTGTGTATAAATTTTGACTAATCTATAGATCATTGTTATTTATTATTCTTGAAAATTTTGATCAAAGTATGTTTAGTGAGACATTGTCATTTCATGAGTGTGATTTACATATTTATGTGATATCTTGCAATAGAATAAGTTTTTTATGATACATTACATGTTTAGTTTTAGAAATCATATAGTACACGAGTACTTGTTTATCTCTCTGGATTCCTGCACCATCACTATTTAATCATTTATGAAGGGAGAGCCATTTTTTGATGAAATTAGTGTGGAGATCATTGGTCTATGATTGACATAAATAAGTGTTCAGATGATGTTTTTTCTCTCATAATAGTACTACTTATCGAGACAACACTTGAAATTGTCACATATACTTAAGTTTGAGAACTATGCTCTGAAAGAGTCATGTATCTTATATATACATTATTTTGAATTGTACTTATTATTGAATATTATCATGAAAAGTTATAATTACTTATTATTTTATTTTGACAGTGGTGGCCATAGACTTGTATCAGTCATGGTTGAGTTAATGTAATTACTTTCTATATTTTCATTTTGATGTGCTCTCATGATATTAGAGATCAGTGATATGTGATGTAATATATTTGTTTGCTTGTATCATGCTTTGAGTATTGTATATGGTCTTTATAGATTCTCGTGGTGTAATTTATTTTTAGTATATATGTTTAATTAAAAAAATCATGTACTTTTAGTTGACCCCAACGGGGTTGTTACATGTGGTATAAGAGTTGTGGCTTGAACTCTAGGATCTAATGAGTCTATTAGCACTTTTGTGTCCTTTTGTTCATCAGTGTGAACCTAGTAGTGCCTTAGTAAAAAACCATGTTACACCATGATTAGAGTTTTAAGACTTGGTAATTCCTCCCGTATGGTTTGGTGACTATTGTAAGTAGGAGACATTCATGAAATGTATTTCAGGGAATGTATACCCTTAGGAACACTCATACCCTTTATATTTGTTATAGGGTTAGTTTATCGAGTGACTCGATGGCGATAGTTGTTTATGAATTTTTGATAGGTGAGCACATAGCATAGTTCATGAGTTTTAAATAAGAGATTTTTATCATAGTTTGATCACTTAGATCGAACACCTCAAGTATGATTACATCCTTCTTGATAATCAAGTTGCCTTCATCATTTGTGTTTTGTATTGTGAATGTTTTATAAGCATGGGATGCTTCTCACTTAAATATATGTGCTTTATTTTTATGTCTTATATTCATTAATCTTATGAATGAAAAATCTTATAAGACCATTTTTAACTAGTGCCACCTAGGACGGTGGAAATTTTCTTGTAGAAGAGTAGGGATGTTTTTGTTGAGAATTCTTTTATGTTAGGAGTTTATTGATAGATTGACACCTTTATGTTATGTGGATTAGGATGAAGTGTCATCTCTCATAGTGGGCTTCGAGGTGAGTTGTTACTCCCTCACTTTTATTTAACATCATTTTAAGCCCATGAGAGGATTCTTATTTTCATGATGTTCAAACTTGTTTCTAAAATTTTGTTTTGACCTTATTCCTTTCAGTTTATGGGATAGTGTCATTTACTTCTTGTTGATAATAGTTGTAGGATTGGATGGATTGATACATCTTTTTTGGTTAGTATTTTTCTTTCAGTTGTGGAAGTAGGTTATGATACTAATCTTACAAGTTTAGTAAGTAGGTAGTGATTATGGAAAATTGAGTTATGATATTTTCTTTATACCATGTGAGGGTATTTAAGAGTTTTTTTGTTGAGATGTTAGTTCTCTATTTTTTACTTGTGACTTTTTAAAGTCACTACTTTATTTAATCTTAAAAACTTAGACAATGTGGAGTGGCAAACCTTAAATTATATATTAATTATAGATTAAGATTTATAAGTTGATTATAATTTTTTTGAAACTATATACCCTTGAATAGATTGACATTATTCTCTTTTGAAACATGTTATTTTAAAAAAATATTTATATACCTTTGCTAGGATTGAGTAAGGTATAGGATGTGCGGGGCATCTTGGTAGTCTAAAAGTGTTGAGATAAAATTTTAACTTGTTGTGTTCTAGCTAAGAAAATAAGGAAACATTATCTTGCTTGTTTTTTTTATAAGGTTTTAAGGGTGGTGTGATCTTTGACCTTTATATGTTATAATAATTTTAACATTATTTCCTTTTTATTATGAATATAACACTATAGATTAAGTTTTGAAGTATAATACTAGTTATATTTAGCTAGTGGCAATTTAATACAATTATGAAATGATTGTATAATTTTTTTTATGTATGTTGGTACATCTGAAATAATTTAACATATAGTATTGATTTCTATGATCTGTTAGTATAGAATTATGATTTATTGAATTTTGTGCACATTTTAGAAATCATTAAGTCATGAAAATTTAAAATAAGAAATTTGGAATGTGAGTACTAAGCAATAGGAGTGGATCCTACTTAGTCTCACATTGACTCGATAGTTACTGAGTTTAGATCTGATAGATAGACTTATCAAATCTAAGATTTGACAAATGAACTTATCAAATTCAATCATGTGACCATGTGCATATATACAATAGAATGATTATTCTTTAAATTTGTATACATTAGAAATGTAATTATTTTAGTTTTTATTTATTGTCATACTTGTCAGTAGCTTCGTAGAGTAGTGGAAGTCTTAACATGTTATACTTATCAGGAACTACGTGGAGTAGCAATAGTAATAATTTATATGCATCATTATTATCAGTTTCCCTGAATACTTTTCTCCAGAATGAGAAAAATACTCTATGGGTTAGAGAGGTTGTAAGGTTCTGTGGAACTCTCCCTGGTCATTTATTTTATCTTTTTATGATGACATCATGTGCTTTTAAAAAGTTAGTTTAATTTTTACTAAGATATATAGGACCCTTCAAGGTAATAGAAGTGGTTAGTCCTATAGTATATAGGCTTGTTTTGTCAGTTCTAGACCTCAGAGTGGTCATGATAGAACCATTCAGAGTAAGTGACACATAAAAACTTTATTTGCATATGATGGAGATGTCATAGAGTAGGGTCTTATAAGATCAATATTCTGAAAAAAAGTGCTACTTAGAAGAATTATGATGAGATTTATAAATAAATTTTACATTTATTTGACTTATTTGATACTTTATACTAAGTTATTTTCTAGTTGAATAATGTTTTTAATTCAAAATTTATGTTTGAATAAAAGTTATATAGGATGATGACTAGCTCTAGGGGAGAAGGATGTTACATCCCAATTTCTCACTAAACAAACTATTTAATTATTCATGGATATTTTATAGTTGACACATTTAATTTAGTTATATTCTGACTAAGCTATGAGATAAATGTTGTTATAGGACAGTAAAATATTGCTTAGGATATATATTTGCATTGATGTGAGTTAGTTGTAGTGTATATGTTAATATTATGAATGTGTTAATGTGTTATTTTAGTTATATTTTATGTTGTATGTTTATCATGGTGATATGATCTAGCTACCTTCTTATTATGAAGTTAGTGTAGGAGAAATAATTCTTCAAATCATGCTAGAGGGAGAGCATCATCAGAGAGGGTAACGTAGATAGAGATGTCAGAAGATAATAAAAAAATTGGCTAGAACTATGTACACACCATAGTAGCTAGCATATGTTAGATTGCATAATAAATATTTAGCATAATGTGTTTGATGCCATTTGCATTAGCTAGTTTAACATGGTTTACTAGCATAGTTAATGATCTTATAGAATTATCTGGTGTGACTAGTGTGATAGTCCAAATTTATGCTTAAGTGATTTTATCTTGTGTGATAGTAATATTTTATTTGGAAAGGAAATTTATGTGGTTAGACTAAATTTCAATTTATTGACTAAAGAGTTAGTCATTAAATTGTTATGATAATAAAAGTGCTAATAAATATTGATTTTTATGAATTGATAAATAATAAAATTAAAAATAAAGAAAAACAATAATAAAATTATGGAAAAACAAAAATTAAGAAATCAATAAAATAAAATAAAAATCAAAATCATGCTAAAGAGAGAATGTGGTGTTTTTGAAGGGAATGCAGCATGTAAAAAGGAATTAAAACAAAAGTGAAAGTATTTTTTTTATAAGAAGAAATATTTAAAAGGAAAAGTGTCTTATCTTTTATAAAAAGACAGCAGATCAATATAAAAGAGAGAGGTAATATAGAGATAATGAGAGCATAACAATAAGGGAAAAAATACAGAAGAGGAGAGTTCATGGAATCAAATGAAGGGAAGCACCATTTTCAAGGTCGGTAATGCACTTCAATTCAATGAATTTATGTATATCTCTGAATTTACAATGTCTAAATTTATAATTACATGTATTTTTGTTGTGTGTGTGTGTGTAAGAATCTGTATTATTCTATACCCGCACAATTCTACTAGTCCATTTTCCATACATAATAGAGCTTCTCCTCGTATCAAAATTTAGTACTAGTTTAGTTAAGGATGATGGATCCATAATCATGAATGGAATTGTTATTGTTCTAAGTAAACATGATGTGGCTCAGCGAATTGTGATGCCTCAAGAGGTATCAAATCTTCCACACAAAGTTGACCACCGATATTATTTGTGATTGTTTGCTTTTAGTTTCTACTTTTACAATGTGTTTCTAGTCGAGTCGGTATTATATTAGGCTATGAATTTTATCATAATGAAGGATTTGAGCTTCTTGGCACATAACCCATCTCTAACCAATCCAACATTTTGTATTCTACCTCTTCATCTCGTGTTTGCACCATTGAAGCAGAGTGAAGTTCTCTCCATCTTGATTGTAAACTTGAAAATGGATTAGATACTTCTTTCTATTTTATTTTATTTTATTTTCTAAGCTACAAATTAATGCAAGTGTGGAATTTACTGATTTGTAGAGATAATTTCTATAATGTGTCTTTTATGTTAACTTGAAGTATTCGCCAAGCAGAAGTCAACCATCAAGTGACAAGCCTTTTTTTTTTCTGCATCAATATTATGCCCAATAGATCCTTTTACCATCTGGTATGGATTCTAAATCTACTCTATCTCAACGTAATTTACATCAAATTCCTTAATATAAAGGTATTATCTCAACCTTGATGCACTAATCAGATTGGGGTGTTAAAATTCCATCTATATCTGCTTGTTTTGATCCCTTGTCAAAGAATTCAATTATTTTGTAAGAAACTTTCCATTAAATATTCACTAAGGTATGACCAGGTAGTATATAAAATTTACTTTGATAATGAAACTATGCTTAAACGTATGCTCTAATGATTTGAGTATTGCAGTGAAACTAGACAAGCATGATTCCAACAATAATCTCAAATTTGATTTGTCTACATAAGTGAGGATTTGAGATTATTGATTTACATCTCAAATTCAATTTGAGTATTGCAGTGAAATGTAAATCGGATGCCATACGAAGTTAAAAAAATAATCTCTACATGTACAAAAATTTGAATTAGTTTTTATCAACGTAGTTGGGGTATAACTATGTTGTAATTATTATTTTCCTCAAAAAATAATATAATTTATTCTTTACCTCAAATAGGCTATACACTTCTTATCTAGAATTCAAACAATGTAATATAGAATACGCTGACTTATTTAGTGAGTTATATTATTTTGGATGTGGTGGTTGGATCAATTTCCTAGTCTGTTGATCATGTGTGTTGCATGTAGTGTGCTTCACCATTGTTTCCTTTTATATATATATATATATATATATATATATATATATATATATATCATTACATGTTTTTGATATCTTGTATAATTATGCAGAAATCCTAAAGTTACCCAAGTGAGATACAAATGAAAATATTTATTACATTTTTGTGGCCATTTCAGTTACCCAATGTTCTATATTTGAGAATTCATAGCAGTAATCAGATGCCTTTGTGACTATATGATGTAGAAAGATACATGACTTAATTTATCACCCTTAATCACGTCTAATAAATCAAATGTATATGAATATATGAACGTATATAGTATCTAATTAGAGTTACGTATACGTGTAAATGGAGAATATTCTATATGTTAATCTACATATGACAGTATTTTTCATAAATATTGTAGTGGATATGTAATATTTTATATGTTATAATAGTAAAATGTATGTTACATCACAATACTTAGATCCGTATATGCTTAGTTGTGGATATTCTCTAATTTATAAAGTTATCACATATGCATACTAATATATATCCTTGTGTTAATATGTGATACCATGAATTATCTTTCATACTTAACATTAGTTTCTAAAATCAGGTACATATAGATAAATATGCATGCAGTAGTCATAATAGTAACAAGGCAAAGGTGAATACTTCACTAGTTGGGATTCCCATCAAATAAAAAAATGATAGTATTGGAGTTATGAATTATTTTGTAATATATGTTATGTAAGTGTATAAATGAGTAGAGTATGCCTATGCTTATAGTGTTATTAATAGTGTAAACTATTTTAAAGTTTTCTATATAATAGAATCTTACTTATCCATGTCTATTGCATAGTTTTGACTAGTATGTTATTTTAGCTTAAGTGATTTATAAATCTGTGTACCTAATGAAACTATCATGTGGCATATAGAGCAATAATTATATTTTGGTCTACTCATACTCAAACTAGATACAAAATACTATGTTGACTTGGAAACTTGTGTATGAAGTTATGTACTTTTTTATTATAAAAATTTGTTTAGTTAGGGATAAGAACTATGAATTAGTATTACATTGATGAATCCCTTATTTTATAAAGATCATCAATATATTTTATGAATAAGAAAGTATAACAACTGAGTTCTTGATATATGAGTTATTTGACTCTTTGAGAATAACATGATTGAACTATTGAAATATATTTGCATACTATAATAAAAACTTGTGTGCAGTACGTTTGTGAGTATATTATGTGAAAGTATTTTGACATATATAGCATATAGTACATCATGATGTGTGCCTATAGATTATATTTTTAATGATTGCTAGTGTACAATATAACCTAGGATATACTTGAGTGGTATAAACTGTACTTGCTTCATTATTATTTATGAGTATGGGTCTTTTGATTCGTGAGAGCGTAAGTTTGATTATGTGTAACTATGTAGTTATGAACTATGATATTATTGGATGTCATAGAGTGTTATAGTATAAATGTATGTTATATCCAGTTGGTATATACTGTAATTGTTATTTGTAGACTCACAACTAAGTTGACTGTTTAATTATATGCATGTTGGTTATTACTACGAATAACATGTTTTGTGACTCTTATAGTAATTTATATATGTGTGCATACAACCTTTGAGAGTGTAACATATGGTAGGATAGAATATTATGTGTTTCGTGAGAACTGTGACTTGTTTTATTATACCTAGTCACTTGAATAGAATTTTATGTTTCCATATATTTAAGACTATTTTATATGATTAATTGTGAAAAAATTAGCAGTTATGTCTTAGAATAATATACTATGGTAGTATGGTTTATCATAGGGTGTAGTATATTTGTAAACTAATTGTGATAGTAAAAATTTGTAATTAAATGTGTATTTACCTAGATGGTATAAATTGTAGTCATTATTTTTAGTATGGGATAAAAGTAATATAATATTCATTCCTATGTTTCACATAATAAATATATGCTTGATTACTCCTATGTTTAACATGTTAATGTGATAGGATTGCCATTAGGATGTAAATTGTATGAATCTTGTAGTTAAAATTATGTTTGACCAATCTGTATTGTTGATATTAAGTAAGAAGAGATAAATTTTACTGGCTTATTAGCATCACAATACTAAATGAAGGTAGTCTGATCAAGTGGGGTGTATGAATTTTTACTGATCTATAGATCAATATTATTTATTATTCTTAAAAAGCTTGATCAAAATATGTTTAATGAGACATCATCATTTCATGAGTATGATTTACATGTTTGTGTGATATCTTACAATAGAATGGGTTTTTTATGATACACTACATGTTTAGATTTAGAAATTATATAATACATGGGTACTTGCTTATTTCTTTGGTTTCTCGTGCATTCACTATCTACTCATCTATGAAGGAAGGGCCATTTCATGATGGGATTAGTGTGGTGGATTATTGTTCTATGGTTGACATGAAAAAGTGCTTTGATGATGCTTTCCTTCCCTACAACAGTACTACTTATCAAGATGACACTTGAGATTGCCACATATACTGGAATTCGAGAACTATGCTATGAGGAAGCCATGTATCTTATATATACATTGTATTGAATTGTACTTATTATTTAATATTATTATGAAGAGTTGTAATTACTTACTATTGTACTTTGGCAGTAGTGGTTGTAGACTTGTATGAGTTATGGTTGAGTTACTGTAATTACTTTTCATATTTACATTTTAATGTGCTCTCATGATATTAGAGATCAGTGATATATGATGTAATATGCTTGTTTGCTTATGTCACACTTTGAGTATTTCATATGGTCTTTGTATATTCTCATAGTGTAATCTATTTTTGGTATATGTGTTTAATTAAAAAAATCACATACTTCTAGTTGACCCCAATGGGGTTTTTTGCAGTGAAAGTAATTTTTTATTTGTCTTAGCAAATACTTTTTACTAATAATACACAATATAGAGTTGAATCCATGTGGGAGTAACCATTAAAAGTAAGAACATGATGATGACTAGACAAAGAATCAAACCTCAAATTGAAATGACTTGAAGAAAACACAATGGAGTACACCCTCAAAACACTTTCCATGTTTTGACCCTGGTAATCTATGCAAATCCACTAATCATAATTTTTCATGGATTTGTGAAACCCTAGTGTTAAGGGGATTTGTGATACCCTCCTTTCAAACTCACAAAATCATATTGATCCAAATGTTAATCTACCAAATAGAGATCTTGTCCACACTTTCCTTGGCACTATTATAGATGATCATCTTATACTTTTCCTATATTATATTGTAAGTGTCTCGCACATCTTCTCATCATACCCTACTCTAGATGAATGGTGAGGAAAATTTAAAAACAAATGAGACATGGGTTTAAATATAATTACAAATTTATGTATGTGGCACTCACCCTTGTTCACAACTTATGGGGGGCCTTCATACCTATCACTTTCAATAGTATTTAAAAATCTCCTAATGTTTCAATATATCTCGTTACACTAGCCTCAATTTGATGGAATTGAAAAACCCTAATATGCACGCATGTGATATTCTACATCTCCCTTAATGAATCCTCCATAAATAATGTTTACTCAGATGCCTAACATGTTCCTTATTACCAAGTGATGTTTATGCCATCATTTTGTTGTTGTGATTATCATCATGCATCCATTTTATTTATGCTTCATTCTAAAACTATGATCCACATTATGCTTGAGAAAAATCATAATTACAGTACATACAATCATTATTATATATTTAGAGATAACAATGCACTACTACAATTTAACATTTTTCATTTTTATTTGTTACCATTTGACATATGTCTTGGGTTAAAATTATTTACTTTACACATGTTAAATTGCTATATCTTCAAATGTGTTGTGATTCACATTAAGGATGAAATTAATATTATATCTTGTTATGATTATTATGTTTCATGTTATAATAATAATATTTTACGTATATATTGACTTTATATAGAAAAACTATCCATTGTGTCTATCTTTCAAAGATATATCTTTCAATGATACACAATTGAATTATATGAGATGTTATATTACAAATAATTATATTTAATCTTTTTCTTTTGAGATGTGAGTTTCACAAATTTATTTCAAATTTAAAATATTGGTAGCTATCTCTTTTAGGAAATTGTCAAATACAATTTATTTTACTAAAAATTTCTATGTTTTTAATATTTACCTTCTTATAAATACTAAAACTTTTTATATTTCGACCTATCAATTCCCAACTTTGAAGGGCATATAGCCTACTCATTTTATTCCTCATTAAATTTAGAGTTGTGTTTCTAAAACTTGTACATCAATGTATTGATCATGATGGATTAGGAGGCACATTTGTTATGTATATATTTTATTCATGCATTAGTTTTCTGTCCCATAAGTTTGTTAAGTCCATTCTATCTTTATATTTTTATAAATAAAATGAAGATTTTATTTTTAATATTTCAGTATTTATTATTATTTAATATTTATGAATGTGTAAAAATAATAATGATTTTCAAAGTTCTGGGTGCATAAGAGTTGAATTTGTATGAAAATAATAGAAATTTAAAATATAAATAAATATTTAATAATGTAATTTTCTTTTAATTTGTACGTTTATTTAATATTTTTTTGAGAAAAAAAACTCAAAATAATTAGAATTTAATTACTACATTTTTATTTAAAATATATTGAAAATATTTTGTTTACTTGTAATTTGAATTGAATGTCTTCCCAACTTTTTGAAACATATTAATAATTTAATTTTTTTAATTAAAAAAATTAATTATTATAATAACAATAAAAACTGCAAAATATAAAAATCAAATAAAAAATATAAAAATAAGATTAAATAAAAATATATAAAATACAATACAAAAACCAATACACCTTTAAACATGACATTCATTTGATTATTTTCAATCTTTCTAAATTACTTTTCAGCTTACACCTGCTAACAAACGATTTCCTATTTCCCCATTAAGCTAGTAATAAATTTTCAAACAAACTATAAAAATATCATCTGTAACAATCTTGCCTGGAAATCATAAAAGAAGTAGATAAAATTGGTCTAAATATTCCGGTGAAAAAAGCTCACAGTTATTGAATGGTGCTGCTTTAAGCATATCTGTCAACTTCTATTAAGAGGATGGCAACGAATTTACATAAATGCGGTGGAAGCAGACCCCACATCTAATATTTGAATTAGAATATGAATCGGGTATCAAAATCTCAAATAAATAATTGACACAAAATTTAAAATCAAAGCATCACCCCTCAACGCTCATACTACAAGACAACGGAAAGAGTGACATTTGCATGACGACTGACGACCAGTCACCATTTGTTATCAGAGACAGACCCGCAAATATCAGTGTCTTTGTTAATTTCAGGTCATCTTGCCCATTCGTACTTAGAGGTTTCGTTGAACAATTCCAATGGAAATAAATATCTTCTGATAACCTTTCAAATCAATACGTCATAATTATTTAAAGCGTAGGCTGCGATTTACAACGCATTTACTTCGAAGTTTCTCGAATAATTTTAATGGAAAGTTCAATCTCTTCCAATCTTTCTTGAAATTAATCTGTTATTATTATTATTATTTTTCTAAATATAAATTATGATTTACATTTCATTTGATTGGAAATTTCATCAGCGATTTCAATAAAAAAAACTTCAATCTCTTTCAATATCTCTTAAAATCAACCTATTATAATCGATGTAAACTATTACATCTCATTTAACTAGAAGTTTCTCTTCTAATATCCTTTAAAATCAAACCTTCATAATTATTTTTTATTCAAAGTGCAAGTTATAATTTACATCTGATTTGGCTATATGTGAAAAATTAAAAGACGAAATCAGATAGGGAAGCCAACCACGATATAATAAGTTCAATTAGCATGATGGTTTTCTCCACAATTTGTCATTGTCGCCCGGTTTTCGTGCTGCTTAAGGCATAGTGACAGCGCCATTTCTGACGACTGACAACTACGAGCAACAGAGGCCTCCAACCAGCAACGACAGGTGTTCACATCCGCACCTCCAACACAATCGTGTGGCCTGCCTCGTTCTTTACAGTCAACTGCTTCGACCAAACAAAATCTGGGTACCCATTTTGCTTTATTTTTTAAAATGATAAGTCACTGCGACGGGAAGGCACCACAAGTTGAGCATTTTGAACGTGGCATCTGAATGGCGTCATATGAATTTTAGATTTCTTTTTATAGTTGATTCAATATATATTTAATTATATATATATATATATATATATATATTTTATAAATGAAAAATTAAATTTTAAACTGATTTAAAATAATAAATTTTTAATATATTACATATATTTATATATATAAATATAAATATTTAATTATTGTAAATTTGATATATTATAAAATAGATTGTTTTTATTTTTAAAATAAAATATTATTATTATTTTTTTAACATATGCATAAAAATTAATATTGTAAATGTGAATTGAAATTAATAAATTATAGAATTTAAAAAAATTGTCTAAATTTGATTTGCATCTTCAATTTTGTCCTTTGACCAAAAATATGAGTTGGAAGGAAAAGCTTTTTTTAAAATCTAAACTTCAAACCAAATTTGAGACATGAGGGGTCCAATCCTCAAGACTATAAAATATTTATCCATCATTTTAATATTTTATAAAACTCATCATAATTGTCTTGATATTGGTAAGCCGTTCTTTTTTGACTATTTTTTATAGGGGGAACTTTTGAAGACCCTTGGGGAGCAATGTCACTTGAAGAGTCAACTAGCAATGGTAAGGGAGACTAGAACATAGGACCTACTGGGTATTCTCATGATAATTGTCAAATCATTATTATATATTAATAAATTTTAAAATAATATTTTAATTTTTGCTTGACATAATTTTTTATACAAATTAATAATTTCTAATGATCATTATATATTGTTTAACTATAAAACAAATAAAAAACTATATTTATATAATAAAATGATAAAATAATAACAAATAAAAAAATTGTTCTAATAAATGAGGACCAATCAATTCTTAATTTATTTAATTAAAAAAAAAGCAAAACAAAAACAATTATTAAATTTGAAGTGACAAAAACATTCAAATAATGTAATCAATTATCGATAGCAATATTTAATTTTAAAAAATGAATCGAAAATGAAAAGATGTATATTTTGGTTTATTTTAAAAAAGATTGGGAGTCACTGAGACGGGAAGGCACCACAAGTTGAGTATTTTGAACGTGGCATCTAAATCCTATCATATGAATTTGAGATTTATTTTATAATTATTTAAATATATATTTTTAATTTTATTTTATAAATTAGAAAAAAATATATTTTGAATTGATTTAAAATAATAAATTTTTATTTTATATAGAATATTTTAATATTTATATATAAATATATATGTTGAACAATAAATATTTAAATAAAATATTGAAATTTAAAAATAATAATAATTGATAAAAAAAAATTCTTAATATAAAAAATAAGACATTTTTTGATATTTTTAATATTAAAAATAAAACTGATCTTCAATATTATAAATATCATTAACATTTTTTATTATTATAAAACTTTTATTATTATTATTACAAGATTATTTCATCTTAAATAAAATGCGTATGAGTAAATATAGTATATTATAAATATTATAAGACCTTCAGCGAAATAATTATAATAGTAAGTGTTTTAATTAGTTTTTTATATTTATTTTTATAGAATTTTATATAATTATTTTGTATATTACTTTTTATATTAATATTTTTAGTGTGTTAATTTCTGAATAATTTAATAAAAATATTAATTTTTAAATATTTTATTTTATATATATATATGGAAAAATAAATTGAATTCAAAGAGTTAAAGTAAAAAAAATATACTTCACAAGATTCCAATTTAATTTGTGTATTAAAAAGTATTAATTTTATTTTATTAATTTTGATTGTAAAAAGATAAAATATTAAATTTTATTAGGAAGGAAAAGCTTTTTTTAAATACAAAGATCAAACCAACTGTAAGACATGAGGCCCCAATTCTCCAAGATCATAAAATATTTACCCATCATTTTAATGTTTTATAGAAGAACAACTTTCCTCATAATAATTGTCAAATCATTATTATATATTAATAAATTTTAAAATAATATTTTAATTTTTCCCTGGCATAATTTTTTATACAAATTAATAATTTCTAATAATCATTTTTTTTTTAAAAATAATAAACCAAATTAAAAACTATATTCATACAATAAAATGATTAAAATAAATAAATAAATAAATAAAATTGTTCTAATAAATGAAGACCTATCAATTCTTAATTTATTTAATTAAAAAAAATCAAAACAAAAACAATTATTAAATTTGAAATGACAAACACATTCAAAATAATCTAATCAATTATTGATGGCACGTATTTAATATTAAAAAATGAATCGAAAATGAAAAGATGTATATTTCTAAGCTCTTTAATACTGAGATGATAAAACATTATTATTCAAATGTATCATAAACAATGTTGACCATAAAAATTTTAAAGTAAATTTGAAACATCGCCTCTTAAAAAACTTGGCCTCTATTTAAAATATGGACCATGAAAAATATACACCGAAATGTTTATTCGATTTGGAACGCACTTCTTTTTATAGCCATTTAAAATATACACCAAAAAAAGGTTGAAAATCCATTTTAAAAATAGTCCATTCAATATGTAACTTCCTTTTATATTATTTGTAACTCATTTTTATATACGTATCCACTTTGAACAGGCAATCAAAAGTTATCGTTTTCTTACAATAAAATAAAATAAAATGAAAGGAAAGGAAAAGTGAAAATAGTTATTATTGTGATTAATTTTTTATTTGAAAAATTTTGTTAAAATTAATATTTTAATTTCTATTATACAATGAAATTAAAAGAAAATATATATTATTATTTTTTCTTTAAAACATCAAAATCTTTATTTTATATTTATATTATAAAATTATAAATCAATTTTTAAAATTAATTATACTATATATTAAATTTTCATCATATATTTTATATTTGTATTATAAAATTATATAAACTGTACAATAAATTTTCATTATCTATTTTATATTATAAAATTATAAACCAATTTTTTAGATAAATTAAATTACATTCTAAATTTTCATCATTTATTAAATATTGTAATTTAATATTAAAAATCATTAATTTTTATTTTGGTTAATATAATTAAAAACACTAATTAATAATAATAATAATATTATTATTATTAATAAGTCTACTTAATTAATATAAAATATTTGTAACATGTTTAATAAGAATTGAAAAGATTAATTATATAACAGTGTCATTTATCTTGTTTGTAAATGCTAACAAATTTATAGCAAAATTAGTATATAATTAATTATCTAACAACCATACAATAAATTGTAGTTATAGATTAATATAGGAATTTAGAAATTATATATCTTTTAATTGAATTTTCATTGATTTATAATATTTATATAAAAAAGAAACAATTATGTTTCATTCTCTATAATAATTAAACATTTAATTTAAAATATTATAATAATAAAATAAAAATAAAAATTATAAAATTATAAAATATAAATTTCACAAGTTTATTCTTACAAAAAATATTTAATATCTATATTGAATTAAATTAAAACTTTGTATGTTATTTCAGTTCATATTTAATTATTTAGAGAGATTTTATTAGAAGACATAAGTAAACTTCATCTTTCAATATTTTAAAATACCAAAAATCAAATTAAAATTTTATAGTTATTTTAATTTATGTTTAAATCATACATTAAAAAAAATTATTAGAATACATAAACAAACCTCATATTTCAATACTCTAAAATGAAAAAAGCCAAATTAAAACTTTATATATTACTTTAGTTTATAATTAAAAAATATAAGCAAATCTCATAACTCTGAAATGAGGAGAGAGTCAAATTAAAACTTTATATATTATTTTAATTTATATTTAAATCATATAAATTAGAAAAATATTATATGAAGATCTATGTTTCAATAGAGTAAAATGTAAAAAATCAATTAAAATTTTGTATGTTATTTCAATTCAAATTAAAATTAAATTTTATTAAAATACATTTTAATATCAAGAGTCAATATTAAAAACTAAATTAAAACTTTATATGTTATTTTAATTCATACTTAAATAATTAGAGTCAATATTAAGAGCCAAATTAAAATTTTATATATTATTTCAATTCATACTTAAATGATATATTAAAATAATTGTATGTTAATTCAATTCATATATTAAAATAAATAATACATTAAAAAGATTATATTTAAAAATATATATAAGTAAATCGCAATATTTCAATATATATTCTAAGATAAGAGATAAAAAGAGTAAATAATACATTAGAAAGATTTTATTAAAAGACATAAATAAAACCCTCAATGTTTCAATATACATTTTAAGATATAATAATAGTAAATAATACAAATAAAAAAAATTATTAGGAGACATAAGTAAAACTCTTAATGTTTCAATATATACTCTTAAGATAAATAATACAAATAAAAAATTTAAATAATATATAAGAAAGATTTTATTAACACACATAGGTAAACTCTCAATGCTTCAATATATACAGAACAAAAAAGTAAATAATTTAAATAATACATTAGAAAGATTTTATGAGAAGACGTAAATAAACCCCCAATGTTTCAATGTATACTGAAGATACAGAGAAAAAAAGTAAATAATACATTAGAAAGATTTTATTAGAAAACACAGATAAACCCCAATGTCTCAATATATACTCTGCCATACAGACTACAGTCATGATTTTCTTTAGAAGGTCTAACGTTTCCAATATCTTTGTTTCTTGGATATCGTCTACCAAAATATTCTATTGTGAAAAAAAGTCGATGGTATTCTATTGTGAAAAGTTGAAACTGAAGTTCCTCAGAATCGTTAATAACCTTATTTTCAAATAAGCAAGGGCCCCCTTCAAACACAATGCAAGGAATAAAAACCTGTTGTCTGTGGAGAATTCGCATTTTATTAACTTGTAGATTTTAATTTAATCGATTATGTAATAAGCTAGAGCGCCTTTAAAAAGGGTTTAATTTTTCCATGCTTCCGTAGCCAAAGCCAAATAGAAAGAACCCTTATAGTTTTATTAATAAACATAGTAGAATACTTTTACCAACATTACAATAAACACTATGAGCGGCTCTGCGCTCTTCTTCGCAATACCCTTACACTACTGGAATATACTTCAATCTATGCTCATCACAGTACATTTTGTTACCGTGAAAAGCTCCAAATATGGAAATACTGCCTTTCTTACAAATATAAGGTAGAAAATCCTATAGAGGCCGACGTTTTAAAGGAAGCTCATGAAAAGACAAGAGGCACTTTCATTTCTCCAAGACGAGTTCGAGATGAGAGCTGATCGCAGATAACTGCACTCTTAACCCAACTCAAACCTGCAATTCAAAGGAAATGTGTCAAATGAAATGACGTATAATTACCGAGACAAATGTGAAATGCGAACCAATAAAACAACCACGTAGTAAGGCAAGATAACAACGTACCTTATTTAGCGGAGACATGCCTCCAGCGGCCAGTGAACAGCTAATATGGCGGCGGCGGAGGAGACTTGTAGGAGTACTTGGGTGGCGGTGATTTGTATCCGTATGGAGGTTTTGGCTTTGGAACGTAGGGAGCCTTGGGTGGCGGATGGACAGGTGAAATTTCGTGATGGGGTGTTGGTGGTGGCGGCTTATGGACATGTGGTGGTGGGTACACCGGCGGCGGCTTGGGGACAACCGGACGCGGGTAAACTGGGGGAGGCTTGGGCGTGGGATAAACCGGCGAGGGAGGTGGGTATACTGGCGGAGGCTTTGATATGGGAGGGGGGATGACGGGAGGTACGTGAATTGGCGGAGGCTTGGGTTTGGGAATGTACGGTGATTTTGGCGGTGGATAAACGGGCGAAACCTTGGGGTATGGAGGTGGTGGTGATGGGTAGGCGTATGGAGGCTTGTGGATAGGTGGCGGGAGATCTGGGGGAGGCTTATGAATGGGTGGCGGGAGGACGGGCGGAGGCTTGTGGACGGGTGGCGGGAGGACGGGTGGCGGCTTGTGGACGGGGGGAGGCCTGTAGACGCGTGGCGGGAGGACGGGTGGCGGCTTGTGGACGGGGGGAGGCCTGTGGAAGCGTGGCGGGAGGACTGGGGGAGGCTTGTGGACGGGTGGCGGGAGAACGGGCGGAGATTTCGGTGGCGGATAAACTGGAGAAATTTCGTGAACGGGTGGAGGCGGCGATTTGTATTTGTAAGGAGGCGGCTTTGTTACGGGAGGAAGGATCACCGGCGGTTTGTGGTGTGGTGGAGGTTTGGGCTTAGGAACGAAAGGTGGCGGGTAAGGTGACTTCGGTGGCGGGAGAACTGGGGATACCTCATGCGGCGGGGGTGGTGATTTGTACACTGGCGGAGGCTTTACTACGGGCGGAGGAATGACGGGGGGAGGCTTGTGAACGGGTGGAGGAATGACAGGAGGAGGCTTGTGAACTGGTGGTAGAATGACAGGAGGAGGCTTGTGAACTGGTGGTAGAATGACAGGAGGAGGCTTGTGAACTGGTGATGGAATGACAGGAGGCGGCTTGTGAACTGGCGGAGGCTTGTGAACCGGTGGATGAATTACTGGAGGCTTGGGCGGCGGATATGTTGGTGAAATGCCATGAGAAGGCGGAGGTGGCGATTTATACACATATGGAGGAGGCTTGGGCTTGGACGGGGCTTTGGGTGGCGGGTATACAGGCGAAATCACATGAGGTGGCGGCGGTTTGTACACGGGTGGAGGAATTAGCGGAGGCGTATAGACTGGAGAAGGCGGAGGAGGAGATACATACTGATAAGGCGGCTTGGGTTGGCCATAAGTTGCAGACGACTGAGTCCCGAAGCACGAAATGCTCAACACAAAGAAGAAGAAAAACTTGCAGAAAGTCCCTCCTGCGGGGAGGTAGAACTCCATTGTAGTATTCACTCAACAGCAACAGAAAAAAGGTGATCTCACTGCATCAATGCAGCTGCAGACCTGCACACTTAGTTGCACTGCAATGCGCTTTATATAAAGTCTGGATTAGAGGCTTTGATTGCGGGTCTTATCTTGGATTCCCGCCGACGAGCTTACCTACTATTACTGTGAAGGACGCGGTGCAGGGAGACTGAGCATGCCCGTACCCATCCCTATCGAACACATCATGTGGGTCTTCCTTCCGCTTTGCCACAAAACATGCAATTTGAGCGCTCAGGAAACACATCATATTTAAGTATGGCAAGCAGCTGGATCCCAAATCCCAAATTGTTGCCGTAATCCACAGATGGGCTTTGGATTATATGTATACGGCGTACAAGTGTCAGTGACACTTATCACTCTAGTGGCAGGCGGAATCGGCACGATTACCCAGATGGAGAACAGCCGTAGCAATAGCTGTCTAGCAATGCAAAAGCTACTACGCTACATGTGAACCTTTTGATTCAACGATTGATTTACGGGTGTACAATCAATCAATGTACAATGTACCTCGTGATTGTAGCCCAACACCACTACGAAATGATGGGTTACCACCCGCTCTTTTTTTTCAATATCTCTACAGTGAATGTTGTCCCGTAAAGATTTTGGGCCAAGGCGTAGTCCTATTGCTTTTAGGCCGGAATAAGGAAAAATTTAGTTGGCCCGTCAATTCGATTCTACCCAGTCTACTTACGGAAATCGCTACTGTAATATGGGGCGGCAACAGCGGACACAAATGAGATGAATCCAAATCTCGCCCACTTTGTGGCTAACTAGGAATTCATAGAAAGTGTTTTGATCGATGGAATTTTGTATAGATTTAACATGTACCCGTATGAGCCAATGGTTGATGCGTCTCTATTCGATAAAAGAGTTTGCAGATTTGTAATTTTGTGGCGAAATGCACTCGTTCTACGGAACCAAATATTTTTTACATTTGTAATTTTGTATAAAGATATCAGAGGATGCATCCATCCGTATATGGTGATGGCTCGAAGACAAAAAGTGCAAAGACGTTGAGAGACAGAGATCAATCAATTCTTAGGCATTGCAAATGTGATGTTATTATACTAGGTGGGCAGGGCCCCGTGTCTCGAAAAGGGCACCCGCTAATTCTGGGATGGCATCAAAGCTTCACGGAAATCAAAACGATTGACCACATGTATTGTGGATACGGAATACGAAAAGAACTAACCTGCCAAAGAGGAAACCCCGTGGAAAGTGGCATTTATACTCGTATCTGTTTTAAGCCCCTTAAAGAGACCCAAGACCAATTCAAGAGTAGGAGGAATTGTGGGTTTCACTTGCACAAATAATTTTGGTTAAGTGGTTTCTATCTTCGCATGTTTTAGGTTTTTGGCGTTGCAGTTTTTGCAAGGTTTCATAGTGGTCTTTTTAACATTTATGTGATTGTGTATAGTTTTGATATAGATGAGGAGGAATTGGGTTTCCATCTTTGCATGTTTTAGGTTTTTTATGTTTGTAGTTTTTACAAGGTTTTAATTGCGGCTTTTTAAATATTTATAGGGGTTTTTTAAATTCTACTCAGGGCATGTTTGGTGCTAAAATTTACATTGGAGTTGGTGTTGGCACGAACGGTTTTCGAGTTGGGTGTTCAGAGGTTGGAGAGACTACAAAGCATAGTGGCATCATCATTTGCAGCATTCACATCTCTTCTTACTAAGTTATCCTTGTGGGCACCGTTCAATATGTTGATTTTGAGGTTGTATTCTTTGAAGAGCACTTCGTCTACACTCCATGCATGGTCCTTTCCATAGTTGTGGTGATTATTGCAAGAACAAGCTTCTTTCTCTCCATGGTCTTGATCCCACTTTAGAATTGGTCCCCACGGGCTCTTTGGTTCATTTCTCTTCTTTTGTAATTGTTGTTGCTTTTGGCTCTTTAGCCCCTTCCCAAGTAGAGCATGTTTCCCCCTCGCTTCATCTTGGCACTGTTCTTCCTCCTATGCTTTCTATAACCCCTCAACCTACCCTCTTTGTCGGTGATGTGCCTGTCCTCTTTTCAGAGGAGCCCCATGTGTTGAATATTTTGGACACTTCTTATATGGACATGGAAAATGACATAAGTAGAATGTCCTTGTTTTGTAAATATGTGGGGTCCTTTATGCCTCCATTTGGGTTACTTCTATTTGGGGCACTCTTGTTGAACCTTCCTTCCCCCTACCTGGTAATGGCTTCTTCCCTGTGATTTTCTAGAGCATTGTAGATAAGGTTTTTGTTTGGTCCTTAGGACCTTGGTTCTTAAGAAATTTCAGGGTCTTCTTCTTTCTTTGGACTCCTTTATTTGATCTAGCGAAGGCTAAAATCATGGTAACTTGTTTATGGCTTAGGGTGTACAACCTTCCTCTTGTCTTGCCAAAGTCATATCATATCAAATTGTTGGCTAACATGGTGGGCTCTTCTGTTAAACTTGATGAGATCTTTTTGGGGAGTAGGCTTGTGAGAGTGTGTGTTCTGTTAGATCTCTCTAAGCATCTACCTCATTTAGAGAATTTGATGTCCTTATGTGGATCATGGATTCAATTCCTTAACTACAAATGCTTTCGATGCAACCATCTCGGGCACCATGCAATAGTTTGCTCTTCGTGGGTTCCCTCATTTGTAAAATATTTGCCACACTTGAGACAAAGAAAAAGTGATGGCCCCCTTGATGCATATTTTGTCTGGCACAACCACATATTTTTTTTAGCTCAACACTCAACTCCCCCCAGCTTCTTGCTTGTTTATTGTTCCTTCCTCTCAATAAGTAACTCATGCAACTAAAGCGACATATTCTAGTCTTGGGGCAGCGATTTTCTTTAGACTCCTCCTGTCTCTTTTGGCTTAGCTCCATTGAAATGCCTCATATCTAAACCTAATTTGGGGTCCTTGACAAAGTTTAAAAGGTGACTTATGGAGGTTAAACATCTAAAGATGGATTTGGGTGGCACATTCGAGGTTGGTTTGTTGGGGTCATTGGAAGCTCCTCTCTCCTAAAAATGAAAAAGATTAGTTTTTATGTGTGGATAACTTCATCCGTTCTCATTTGGTCTTTTTGATTATTACAGCTTTGATGGATTGGCATTATTTAGCATGGTTAGGCTTCCTCTACTACTACTTTTTTTTTATTGTTTATTGCACTTCCATTCTTTTAGTTCTTATTCATATTTCCATGACTGGTGGAATTTGTTTGTGTGGTGTTCCCTAGTTGTAGATGGTTGTTTATGGTATCCTGAGCATTGGGCCCCCTTATTCTGTCAGACAAATAATAATTTTGGTCAACAAACTAATCTAAATATTTTTTTAATATCAATGTTGAAGTTTTTAATAATTATAATCAATTTTGGCATTATTTGGACCAGAGAAAATCCTTAAAAACAAATAATTAACCATCTTATTAGGTGGAGTATTAATATATCAACATTAGAATATTTTTGTAATATTGTATTTTTTTAATTTTTTTAAACAAAAATTGTAAAAGTGAAATGGGTACATGTTTTAATATTAGAAATGACTTTAGAAGTAGGAAATTAAATATAAATTTGACACAATAAAATAATTAAATATTAAATTAAATTCTAAAAATGATGTGTAATAATTTTAATATTAGAAATGACCCTTGAAAGCAAGCAATTAGAATGGATAATACAATGCAAAAAATAAATATTAACTCATCAAAAGCATTTATTATGTATAGTACATGTGACTTCTTTCTATGCATTTATAAATGTCCACACCCAAATAATTCAATATTTCGCTATTGTGAATTCTAATGCATCACACTTACTACATATTTTATAAATTTTTGCCACTGTATATTAATGGTAAGTAGAATTCACTATGAATTGACCCTATTTGCTCACTATGTTCATAGTGTTCAATTTAATTGGCCTCACTATAGTGTCTTCTTAATATGTACTTAGCCAAATTGTGTTACATTTGAGACAAATAAATAGGTCCACCTAATTGGCTACCACAATGGTCTCTCGCATACTCTAATTATAATAAAGTGTTTTATAATGACCAACTTGTTTTACTTTCATAAAGTTGCAATCAAAATCTACCATGTGGTGACCATCCAATAGCCACAAGATGACAAAGTTCATACAATTGATCTATATTTTAAGTGGCCTCCATGGACTGTGTGGACCCATTATAACTTTCAATTCACTTAATATTCTAATGCGCCAATGAATATTTCACTTGCACAGAATACATAAACTTATTTTCCACATCTAAATATTTTTTTATATTTATTATATTCACAATGGTCACAATATATGCCACCACAAGTGTCATGTAACTGTACGTACTTAAATTTTTCATGGTGCCACTTTTAATAAAAATATGATTATGCTGTAAAGACCTCCAAATCAAAATATTATGCTCAGACCCATTTTCCACTTTACCCTTTTGTTACTTTCCAAACCTTCCCTTAGTGTCAAACTTACAAAAGATGGACATAAACCTTTCAAAGCTATAAGTCTCGTGGGGCATGACAAAACCACCGTTACAGTTTGTGCAACTATCCTAGTGGTTTTGTTAACCACCACTTGCATATAATGACAATTTTGCCATTACTTTTGAGATTATCTATGTAACTTTTCAAAATTTGTGTTTTAATACATTTTGCATTTTCACTTTGCAATTTTTTATTATGTTTCACCTAGTTGCTTTCTATTAGCTCAATTAGCCTCCAAAGTAGTCTTATATAACTCCAAGTCATTCTTTGTGAACTCCCAATTAGTTCTAATAAAATAACAATTGTTCCAATCACCCTAGTTCTACAAATAAGCTTATGTGTGATGAAATTTGGATTAGAAAATAATTAAGAATTATGAGCCAACACTATATTATTTTTATAAACAGTGACAAACATGTTATATTTTCCTCTTAGATTGAAGTGTTGTTGCATTTTTACAAATAGATTTTATTAGAGATCAAAGAGCCACAGTCTATATTTTGTTGATCTTTTGAATCTAACCATAACACTGGTGCACTTTTCCTTCAATCAATATCTTCCAGTTTTATCCTTCCAAATCCCTCTTGTTGGAGAAAATCACTAAGTTAATATTGAGAAAATCTATGGAGGTAGCATCCCAAGGATATATAGACTTACAATTTCAACAAACATACTTCCAATCTGCCATTTGTATTTGACATGTTGGGAGGATTTTATTTGTTTTGTTGTTTTCTTGAACTTTTGTTAGATTAACTTTATGTTCATTAAAAATTTGTTTGTAAGTCAAAGGCTTTCCATAATCAAATTATTTCTATCTTGTGCCCATTGTGTGTCTATATTCCTCTTATTTGTTATAATTTATGTACATCCATAATTTCCATTTGAGATAATTGTTTATTTACTTCTCGAGTAAAATAAATCTCCTTGATAGATCTTTATTTCTTCTTCTACTCATGAGTCTCTTAGAAAAAATAGCCATTATTGATTTATGTGTTGAAGAAGTTATCTATAGAAAATATTGCATGTTATTTTACACTTTCTTAAAGGAGATTTTTGTTTCTTCTTTGTTATATATAAAGTATTCCTTTGCTTTCCTTCTTTGTCTATTCACACAAAGATCTGCTTCTATTTTTTGGTTTTGCATCGTAGATCTAAAATCTAAAAATTCAAAAAAAAGGAAAAAAAAACACACTTCATTTTGATCAATTTCAATTTCATCCCCACATTATTTACTCAAAAAAAGAGGAAAAATAAATTATCCAAGTTATTCATTTTCAATTCTTTATTTCTCGCATGCATTTGTAAATCTAGAAAACATAAAATGTCAAAGCATTTTAACTAGTTTCATTCTCAATATTGCATACATTTAAGATATGAAAATGAAAAAGTGAAAAATCTTTGAGATAGTTTCATTTCATTTTGTTTTTCTTAGTATGGGTAAAATGTATGCTTTTAATTGGATATAATAACTAGTTTATAGGGCATAAATAGAGACCAAGTCCCCACAAATGACATAAACTCAAAAGATACAAAAAACCAACATTAGACAACTAGGGCAACAAGACATCACCTACAAGAGAGACACACCCCTATAAAAAGAAGGTAAACAATGTTACAATCTATGATCCTTTAGCCAAAAAGTATAAAAAAGACAACACCTGAGTAATAGACCAAGAGATGAAACCACCCAAGAAAAAAAACCATCAACTACGAGCTAAATTTAGTCTTCACTCAAGTCTGTAAAGGAGGTTCTTCATCATCCATTGAGAACCATCTCTCCTCAATTTCTCTACCTCCAGTAACCTTTCTGCCTCAAACCTTCATCCCTTCTTTTAGATGTAGGCCCACATTAGCTTTGGGTCTCTTAGCAATAGATAAACTAGGGGACATTGAAGTCACAATAGAAAAAGAAGGAATTGGGGTCACCACCAGGGTAAAGACTTACTTCAAAGGGGACACAATCCAAGAAGGTGTAGAAGGAACCTTAGATGGGGAAGGTAGAGAGGAGGAATTCAAACATAGAAATAACTTCCCATGATTGTGCCACCTAAACTCCTAGATATGGGAGCCTTATTTCTTCCTCTAAAGCATCTAAGAGAATGAATAAGTCATCACAGGGACCACAAAAGAACACTCTTCTATTCAATGCCCGAAGGGATTGCAATAAAAGTAATGGAATGGAATCCCTTCATAGTTGATAAACTATGTGCACTTACCTCGAGAAGGTAACACAATAACTAAGTGGAAGAGATGTTTGGAAAGTGTTTAACTCTAAAAATATGTCTAAGCGATATTATTATTAACCCTAGCTATGATTAAAGGGGTATATAGAAATGAAATGACACACGGATGATAATCAGATCTATAGCAGGCCAATTAGATGCTAAACTCATATATAGGCATATATTGAATTCATAAAACTGAGATAATCTAAATATGGAAATTACAACTATGTTAGATATGAAAATGACAAATAAGTAATATACTTAGTTTTTTTATGCTAATATAGTTCTAGATTTAGAATAGGCAAAAATTAGGCTAGAAGGAGATTCTAGAAAAGTTGTTAGATTCTAGATTTGACACTTCTAACATTCTCAACACTAACATCAGTTTGGGATAATTGTGTTAATGCTACAATCTAAGTTAGATGCAAGTGTCATGTACAAAATACCTACTAGAAAAGGATGCAACGACCTATATGTCTTTAGGTTTTTATTCACCTTCACTTTGGTGCATTCAAATCTGGGTCATGGACTGTCACTCCTCATGAATTTATAAAAGCCTAGTTCTTCATCTTCATTATTACCTTAGGGGAAAATGGGTTAGTGGGTACATGGTGTCGATCTAAACCAAAAGTCCCCATTATTAGTGGGTTATTCCTACATAGCCAATACTTCAAAAGAGGGCCTTATACTCATGTAGTTCTCCCCTACACTTTTGTTTGTGTGTGATTCATACAATATGTGCAAAGCAAGTACAACAGTGACTTAACTTATAACTTGGAAAATCAAGATCTTAAGATGCTCCTTTAGTACTTTAGACCTGTAGATGTGTTTAACCTATGACTGGTATGGAAATAAGGAATCTTTGTTCAATTGAATGATTGATAGAGTGCTTTTAATAAGTTGCCTTGGTCTTTTTGGTAGGAAAGGAATGAATGAGTGTTGATCTTGTATTTATATCAATCCCTTTGGAGTAATAACTCACATTAAATCACTTAGGTTGAACATTAAGATACTTTTCATTTATAAATTAGATGACTTTAGGGCACTAGATACTTACGTTAGGTCAAGGCACTAACATTGATGCTAGTGTTTATCATAAACATTAGTGTCTAGGGAGTAGAAAAGTAGGTACATGTTCATAACTTATAGAAATGGAAGATAAGTACATTTTAAGTATTATGGGAAAGATAGAAGGCATGGGTCATCAACATAATATTGGTTAGAGTAAGAAATATAGGCCAAGGGGAGCAAGAAAGAGTAGTTGTAAGACTTATGGAAGTAAAAAAGGTCTAAAACTAAGAGGAACAACTGAGATCTAAGTTTTCTAAGTGTACAATACTGAGGTGCTATATAATATATAAATATCATCTACATTTCCCCCCCTTAATCTACTAATGAAATTGATGTTTAAAGGATAAGAATGCATACTTGGGTGTGTATGCACACCTTGTCTTTGTGTGTGCCTAACTTGAGTTCTTTTTTGGTGATTAAACTACAATCAAGAACAAGTTACAATGTATAATTAGTTCATATAATCTAGGATTAAAAGTACTTGAAGTAGATTTAAATTGAAAGAGTAAGGTTTAGGAGTACACTTGTGTGTCGATGTAACCACCTTGTCTATTGGCATGTTGTTTTAAAAAAGATGTATCATTGTAAGGCTTTAAAACTGAGACTAAGACAAATATGGATAAATCTTGAAAGCACATATATCCAAGGGGAGAGAGAGAGAGAGAGAGAGAGAGAGAGAGAGAGAGAGAGAGAGAGAGAGAGAGAGAGAGAGAGAGAGAGAGAGAGAGAGAGAGGGGCACATGCCCCCAACTTTGGAGTAAAAGTGAGTTGCCAAATGGCAGTTGAGATTAGCTCAACCATGCAATCCAATGATACTTAAAACCTGGTGAGGCTAGCTAGTACAGTCAAGTCCAACCTAAAAACTTATCAATATTGAGTGATTTAATCATTTCAACCATACCAAAAAGTGAACCAACTACTGTAGTAGATTGGCTCAATAAATTTTGTAAAAGTCCACCCAGTATCAGTATGAAAAAGTTTGAGATATGGTAACAATCCATAAAAGAGTTTTGGAATCAGAAATTGATTTGTATTTTGCAATATTAGGCACATGTTTTATAATATATGCGCCTTAGATATGTCTCATGTTGAAATTATGTATAAAAATAGTACCAATGTATATATAATTGTGAATCTAAATCATATAACTATGTGCTTTGGCCAATTTGGTAAACTGTGTAAGTGTGGAGATCATGATCCCAAAGCATGCCCCCACTATATATGAAGAAATATGAAAACTAATATAAGTACCAATGTGGAGAACATGTTTCCAAAGCATGCCCCCAATATCATATGGAGATGTTAAATATTGAATAAGTGTGGAGATCATGTTTCCAAAGCATGCCCCCACTAAATTTGATAAATGTGAATGTGTGGAAGCCATACCCATATGGCATGCCCCCACTAAATCTAAAACTATTAATGTGTGGAAGTCCTACCCATATGACATGCTCCCACTAAATCTACAAATTTTTCCAAGCGTGGAGAACATGCCTCTATGACATGCCCCCACTAATATGCCTCCCCTTTGAGGTGAGGGAAAGATAGGAACTAGTAGTTACCTCACCTAAAAATAATAAGACAACTATATAATTTATGAATGTAACCATGTAGCATATAGAAGGAACATGTCTAGGTAAATACAACATTGAAGCACATAGAACCAATGTGATCACATGTAGGCCTAAGATGCATTATAAGGATCATGGAAACATCTAGATAGTAATAGTACAAGTTCAACAAGCAAATGAGCATACACACAAGAACACTCAAAATTAAGTCAAAAGGCAATGGTCCAAGGAGACTACAAATAAGGCGTATGATCAAATACCACACAATCGAAGGGACATAACTTAGTCAACTATCTACAAAAGTGAAGATGACATATTTGAATGTTCATACCAAAAATAATGACATATTAAAATGTAAATGAAAGCATACATAGGGAAAAGGGCCACAAGCAAATGAGCATATCCAAATGTTCGAATAAGGAATACAATAGCAAGACAAGACGCTCAAAGAAGTCCATAAAGTGAAGTATAAACAACCAGCATATTCATGTCACAATAGCCCATGGATTAATATGTTAGGGAAAAAAATTCAAGTGTATAGCATATCAAGTACCTTGTTTAAGATATAATCATGGATAAAGGCATGTGTAAGTACATATGTAAGCTCAAACATAATAATGTAGAGTGATCATCGAATCATATAACCTATGTGTACTAATATCAAAGAAGTGAATGCCCCCAATGTCTAGATGACATGAGTAGAAAGAAGGCCCAACATTAAAAATAGGAATAGATCATGTATTTGTGTATGCCTATATCACACTCAAGTAGAAGTGTGATACACATGTGTATGTAGGAGTAACTAAATATGCCATCCATCGACATGAAACTAACACATAGGTGCCAAGAAGCCAATAGAACATGTAGGTGCCAAAAATGTTTTTGGAGTTTTGAATGTTTTTTATTGTTTTGATATTTTTGGAATTTTCAAAGAGACTACCTTATGATCTCATCTAATGGATGATCATAAGTATCTCCCTGCTTGATTCCTGACAAACTTAAGTTAGATAGGTTGAAAAGATATATAGCATGTTCCTCTTCACATTTTGTATGTGTATTAGAAGAACTAGTGTTATCACTTGGGATATGTATTAATTTGACTTCATGAGGAAAGGAAATACCTTCTTTATTTAGATTAATTTTTTCTTCCATTTGGTACAACCAAAGAGTTCCTAGTGTAAGCGCATATGGAGATGTGGTAGGCATAACCCAAGTTCCCATGTTTGAATTAATTTAGGACCACAATCAATTAGTATTATTATGTTGCCCAATAAGTCTTTATAACCTCTTTATTTTTTAAGTTTGTTAGATCAAATCCAATTTATTGTAAGTGTTTTGCATTACAAGTAATTTTTACTTGTGTAGGATCAATATGGTTATGCCAAAAATAAGCACCACCCATGTATGAGGTAATTTTTAAATCTTGTTGGTGTGGATGATTTTTGTGTTGCTCAATTTGAGATTCTTGCATAAGATGCGGACCTTGGATCGGCCCCATGTTAAGTAACATTTACAAACTAATCATATAAAGATTAGGGATACCACATTTTTGTTCATAATTTTCCTTAGGTAAGTTATCTCCTTCCTTTGTGTGAGGGATAAAATTTTTGTATTTGGAGAGAGATATGTTAGGTTATTTTGAATGAGTAATTATTAAGGAAGCATATCTATGCATATGATTATATAAATGGGTAAATCACTCATATTTTTTATGCAGTGATCTTTATTTTAATGGGATTTGAATTGAATAGTATAATATTGAAGGGATTCATCATCACATTGCTTGAAATTGTACAAATGTTCTAATGTAAGTTTTGACACCTTGTGGATATTGAAAGCCATGAAGAATGCATCTTTAAATTGTAAAATAGTGGATAATGAACCCTTTGGTAAACTATAGAACCAATTTTGAGCCTCATCCAAAATGTTCATATGGAATAATTTTAGCAATAGTTTGTCATCTTATGCCAATTGACCAAAATAATTTACATAACTAATCATGTGGTCGAATGGGTCCTTGTGTCTCAAAAAGAGAGGTAAATATGGTAATTCAAAATCTTGTGAATAAGGATATTAAAGTATACATTCTTTCCAAGGGTTTATTATTGAATAAAACTATATGCACATTATTATTATGGAAAGCCATTTGCATTTGAAGTAAAGAAGCCTACTTTTGAAGCTCCCCAATAGTGGTCATCATAGACATAAGATATTCCATGGGAAGAGAGGTGTGTGCCATAAGTGTTATCATTAGTTGCAACCCACCACCTTTTTTTAATCTAGGTATATGAGTATCATCATCCTCATGTATAACAAGTGCAAGTTCATGATCACTAAATTTAAGACATTTTGGTAGTGGTATGGGATATTTGAACATTGGTATATTTCGTATATCATGTGAATAGCTTATACATTATGAATAATTGCTTTATTTTCCTTTGTTAAGGGTATAACAATTTTATCTTGGGAAAACCTTGGTAAGGACAAATTTTTTGATATTAAATTTGGTTTAAATGAAGGTAAGAAAAAAACATCACCCTTGAATAGAGGGATATTATTTGGGAATGTAGGAATTTCAAGGTTTTAATCAATTTTATTGAAGATTTTTCCCCCTTATTAGTTGTTTGTAAATCAACCATAATTTCTTTATGTAGTTATCAAAACAAAATTATGATCAAATGAAGGAACTTCTTAGTCATATGTACCAACTTTTTTAGTAAAATGTACATGTTTAGTTGACTTGAATGGTTGGTAACTCAAGGATGTTTTTGAAAACCCCAACCCTTGCCTATTTGTATTTTTATTTTTAAGATATATATGGAGGGTTATACCTTGTTCATGTTTTCCCAATCCTTGGCCTTGGTATCCATACTTTTGCAAGTATTGAATGTCAAATTCATATAATAGCGGTGTAGGAAGTATGGCTAAAAGTTTTTTTATCTTACTTACGATGGATCAACACATTTCTTGAAATTATTAGAGCATGGACCCAATTACAGGGATAACAATTACTACCATTCAAATTTTTTATATTACATGCTTTATCACTTGGAACAATGCGAGAGTAATCAATTTTAATTCCTTCCTTGAGGGAGAATTAGATAGTTTCATAATCACAGCCATCAAAGCAATCAATATCATGCATGATAAGAGATATGAATAAAGACTAAAAACAAAACAAGTAATGAGCATCCTATAGGGTATGCTTAGGTATAATGGCATTCAAAGACCATGTTCACCAAATGTTTAACCCTAAAATGATCTTTAGGTGATCTTATTATTAACCCTAGATTCAATTAAAGGGATATATAGAAATGAAATGGCAAAAGGGTGATAACCAAATTTATAGCAGCCCAATTAGATGCTAAACTCATATATAGACATATGATGAATTCATAAAACTAGGATAGTCTAAATATGAAAAGTACAACTATGTTAGATGTGGAAATGACAAATAAGTGATGTAATTAGCTTTTTCTAATGCTAATGCAGTTCTAGATGTGGAACAAGCAGAAAATATGTTGAAAGGGGATTCTGAATAGTCATCAAATTCTATATTTGACACATTTAACATTTTAGACACTAACGTCAGCCTGAGACAGTTACATCGATGTTACTATTTGAGTTCGACACAAGTGTCATGTATAGAATACATGTTGGAAAAAGATACAACCACCATGATGTTTCTAGGTTTTGCTTTTCCTTAGTTCTGGTGTATTCAGATCTAGGTCATCGACTATTGTTCCTCATGAATTTTTAAAACCCTAGTTATTCATCTTCATTATGACCTTGGGGGAAAATGGGTTAGTGGGCACACAATGTCAAGCTGACCCCAAAGACCCTACTATTAGTGGGTACTACCTACATAGCTAGTAATCCAAAAGAGGGCCTAAAACTTATGTAGTTATCCCATACATGTTGGCTTGTGTGTGAATCATATAATATGTGCAAAACAAGTATAATAGTGACCTACCTTATAACTTGGCAAATTGGGCTCTTGGGTTTCTCTTTTAGTACTTCAGACCTATAGATGTGTTGTACATGTGATTGGTATGGAAATAGGGAAGCGTTGTTCAATTGAATCCTTAATAGAGTGATTTTGATAAGTTGCCTTGGTGTCTTTGGTCTTTTTGCTAGGTGAGTAATGAATGAAGGTTGATATTATATTTATATCAATCTATTTGAAGTAATATCTCAAATTAAATAACTTAGGTAGACCACTAGGATATGTTTCATTTGAAAATTAGATGACTTCAAGGAACTAGACACTTGCATTGGGTTAGGACACTAACATCACCATTAGTGTTTATCCTAGACATTAGTGTCTAGAGAGCAGGAAAGTAGGTATAGGTTAAAAACTTTCATAGATGGAAGATAATACATTTTAAGCATTTTGAACAAGATATAAGGTTTGGGTCATCAACATAAGACTAGTCAGATTAAGAGATATAGGCTAAGGTGCATAAGATAGAGTATATACGATACTTGTAGAAGCAGGAAATGTCTAAAACAAAGAACAACCAAGGTCTGAGTTTTCCAAGTGCATACGACTGAGGTGATATATAATCCATAAATATCATCTACAAAAAGTTTGATGATAATGCAAACTCTCTTATGTTATGCATTATGTTGTCCCCAAAAAATGTCACTCATTTATCGGGACAACATATGAACTATTTTGGCCCTACACAGACCAAATTGTCTCATCCCTTTTTGAAATTTGTTTTGAGCTTTCAAATTCCTCCTTTTTCAATCTTTTCAAAAATCTACGGACTCTGTAGATATGTTTCTATGGAGTCAACATGCTTGAAATTGATAGATTCAAAGGGTCTAATGGCTTCAACAGGTAAATTCCTTCAAAAGAGCAAGTTTTTGGCACTTATGCATTTCCAAGGTTGTTTCAATCAAACGGTTCAAAGGTGCACACAAAAGAAAAGGATGGGAAAAAGCTGCCAAGTGTCATCTACCGAGACACATTATGTTTTGCATCTCAAAGTAGCGGAACATGCCACGTGTCCCTTGTAGAGTTATGCAAAAAGTGACAAGTGGCAGCTGCAGAAGGTTTCAATGTCTTTTTCTCAAATCAGTAAAACATGCCATGTGTCATCTACAAAGATCGATGGAGGCTGCCAAGTGTCAACGGTCATTGTATCTTCCATTGGTTCCATTATCCAGTAAAGACTGTGGCGGGCCCCAGGCAAGTTGCTAAAAGGATAAGCAGAGTGTTCCAAGTGTCATCCTCCATGTGATTGCCAAAATTGAGCGAAAGTTGCCACATGTCCCTGGTAAGAAGTGACAGATGCTGCCAAGTGTCCTCACCTATTCTAGAAAAAGATGCCACATGTCACTTGTTTGAAGTAGTTGAATATGACACGTGTCAAAGACGGAGCACTCTCAATATAGAGACACAGAGCCAAGGAAAGATTTCCTTCAGACAAATTGTCCAAAGGAATTCCTTCAGACTTTTTGTTTGAAGGAAATAATGGAACAACAGCTCGCCGAAGGATGAAAGTTTGAAGGTCACCCAGGAGATCCTGAAGGGTAGGTACCCTCGCAGAAGATAGTCGAAACACATAAAATAGACCTTTTTCAAGACCCTGAAGAGCAAGTCCCCTTCGAAAAGGTCAAGCCTCAAAGTGCAGTGGAAGCTGCCAAGTGTCGTATGCTGAGACACAGTCTCAAACAAGTTTAAAAGTAGTGGAACTCACCACGTGTCCCATTCCAACTCGGTAGACTGCAACAAGTGTCTGCATCTGTGTTTCAGGTTTCTAACAAGTTTCAAAGCTTATTCCAATAAGCTTATTTTAAAGCTGTGAATGTTGCCACATGTCCTCACCTGTGTCACAGTGGAAAGCAGCCATAACAAGTGAGAAAGGCATGAAAGAATTGCTAAGGAGAATGACAGGCCTGCAAACATCAAATATAGGATGACTGACTAGCTATTAACCTTCAAAAGATGAAAGACACACAGACATCAAATTTACTGCGATAAAGTGTCTGTTGGTCTTTGCAGGCTTAGAACATGACCCCAAATGCATTTAAAGACCTTAAGGCTAGGGCCAAAAGGAAGAAGAGACAAAAAGGGAAATATCAATAGAAGTTATTTCCATTAGGTGGAATAGTCCACTAGGTAGATATTTGGGCCTGCAAGTATTGAAAGTGTAGCCTGTTTGTCCCCTTTGGAATAAAGGCAAAGTGGACAACTGCACAGATAGCAGGTAATAGAATGAGTGACTCTAACTCAGGAGAAGACATTGGAGATGAATCAACATGCCACAGTTAAGGCAGCTGCCCTACTCCAGCATGGCTCTCCCTGACAAAATGAAAAATGCATCCAAGGCATTAATGCACAGCATGGGTCACTCCATGGGACAAAGTGCCAAGCCTCCCTTGGCCTCTATATAATGTAATCTCTTATATCATTTAGGAGGAGATCTTCCCATTACCAGAAGCAAAACTCTACCCAAATTGAAAGGCGAATACTGAGACTTTGAGCTCAGATTGTTGTTCATATTATTTTATCTGAATGAGAAAGCAAGTTGTTTGTAGACTTTGTGTTGTCATATCTTGTATCATTTTAGGAGATTGTTCTTATGTCTGTCTTCTGAATGTGTTCTTGTTTATTTAATCTAACAAACAGAATTAGTGGAAGTGATAAGGAAGGTGTCCTGAAGCCAGCTACTTTTAGACTTTGTGCTATCATAGTTGTCTTCAGTGTGTGTTTATTTTCTATTTCTATGTAAAGGACCTGGGATGACTTAGTGCCCCCCCATTGTTCTTTGTATCTCACCTTGGGTAGTCAAGGTGGAGACTTTGTGCTACATCTTAGATTGTTGGTTACTCTATACTCTATTACCAGTTACTTGTCACTACCAAAAAGATCCCTTTTGTTTGCAAGAATAAGCACTTTTGAAAGAAGAGAAGTGCCTTCTATCATTTGACCAGTATTTCTACTATCCAAGAAGGGATCTGGCTCTTGGTTGAATGTTACTTCTGAAAGAAGAGAAGTACCTTCACCAATCACCCAAGATTTCTCCTTTGATCTGTGAGCATCATCTCTAAAAAAAGAGAGATGGATGGTTTATCCTACCCCTGAGTGTTATTTTTTGCATATATATATAGTATACATTGCCTTTATACCTATAGGGAACCTCCCCTTGATGAGAGGAGAGATTTGTCCCCTTTGGATGTGGTAAACCTGTAACTTTGGATGACCAATCTCCCTATGCTGTGGTTGAAGAGACCTATTTTGCTCACCAGTTAGTTGGTTGACAAAATATTCACCTAACAGTTTTTGGCGACTCTGCTGGGGAAGGACAAGTAGTTTGAAGCCTCAAGCTTCAAGTTAAAGTAAGACCAATCCTTTTCCATTTTTGTTTCACAATCTAGCAACTCCACGTTATACCAAAAACTAGAAATCTCAAAGTGTTGTTGACCCTGCTTTTGAGTTGGTGCAGCAAAGCAATTTTGAGTTGTTCCCTCCACAAGCTCACCTTCAACGAACTAGGAGTCTTCCTCCTACCCCTACCAGGTCATCAACATAAGGTAGAGATTCTTTTTCTATTGTTAGCAGAGCTTTGCCCATACATACTCCACCCAGATTTGTTATCCCACTTTTACATAATCAAACCATGGCTTAAGGCCCCTGGGGTAACTCGTTTGGCCCACTTAATTTGACTCCACCCCTACATGAACTTCCACGCAGCTCAAGAAAGAATTTCTCCAAATTTTTTGGTGATGGAAAAGTTCACCCTGATGAAGCTATTGCTGCCTTCAACATAGCCTGTGATGTAATAGGTGTGGAGTATGAAGACATAGTAGTCAGGCTATTCGTAGAGACACTACAAGGTGTTGTTACAGACTGGTCCTACCATTTACAAGCTCGGTCAGTGACTAATTGGGACACCCTCAAAGATAAATTTGAAGCTAGGTTCAAGCCTATACAAGATGTGCATGCCTTGCTAGCCCAGCTCACACAAATGAAGAAAGAGCCCCATGAACCTATGAGAGACTTCATTGCTAGGTTCGATAAGCTGAGGCACAGGATTCCCATGATCACCCAACTGACACCTCAAAATCTTAAGTGTTTCTTCATCAACACATAGCTACCTGAAGTGAGTTTCTTGCTGAGATGGGCTAGACATATAGACCTTGCTGTTGCTCAAGACTTGGCTACTAAGGTAGAAGATGACCTTATCTTGGTTGGAAAGATAAGGAGAGACCCAAACAAAGGTAAACCCTCTTCATCTTTTGAATACTCACCTATAGTCACCACTTACCCAATGGTGCAAAAACTAGCAAATAAAGTGCTAGCTCTCAGAAAGGAAATGGTGCAAGGGATGTCATATGCTCCTTCATACAGAGATGTACCAAGGAGGACATTCCATAATCAGTCATACTAAGGCCATGCTGCCAAGAACCAAGGGCAAACCAATCATCTTCCTCCCCCTTAGAGGAATAACCTTGCCATTGAAGCACCTCCAACCAACTCAATGGTTGGATATCTTGATGCTGAATCAAATTTTTCATTCCAGCCTGAGTTGAGTCCTGAAGATGATGCTAATCTCTTCACTAAGGAAGAAGAAGAATTAGCTGGCGACTCTAATATCAGTTTCTTGAATTATCAGGATGAACCCAGAAGTGAAGGAAATGTAGCTGATGGATCATATGCTATATTCACCTGGTCCAAGAATCAATCAGCTCAGCAAGTTGATAAAGAGAAGATAGAGGGACAACCTCAACTAGCAGTTTCAATTGCTAAATGTGGGACCACTCTGCCCTTCCAGCCAAAGGACATGGTGACTGATAGAAAGGTAAGTACCCCAAACATTTCTACACCTTCAATTTCAAATTCACAGACCAATTCTCCCCCTCCCAAAACTCAAAAGGATGAACTCCCATCCTTTGTACCTAGTTCATTTCCAACATTTGATATCATTGACCATATAAAGAAAAGCAAAATTCAAATGTCTGAATTTGAATTTCTGCAGTCCCATCCTGAGCAATTAGACAAACTGGTTCAATGTGTTAAAAACTAGAACATCCCTGTTGAATAAGCAATTCCCAAAGTGACACATGATCCCCTAGGAATGCATCCACCAAGAACAATCTTGTCATTACCCCTTCTACTGCTACTGGTAGGACTGAACCTTTCTATGTCTCATTGCTAATAAATGGACGTCAATTAAACAATTGCATCATTGATTCTGGAGCTTCAAATAATGTCATGCCTACTAAAGTGGCTGAATCCCTTGACCTCACACTGACCAAGACATTTGGTAGATGTTTCTCCATGGAGAAAAAACAAGTACCTTTGCTGGGACAAATTAAGGATACCCAATTTGCATTTGCAGCATTCCTAGACAAAAGAATCAAGATGACTATCTTGGTAGCCGACGTCCCAGCATCATATGGCATCCTTCTTGGGTGGAATTTTTTTATGGATGTTGGTGGTGAATTGAGCATGGACTTATCTGAGGTGAGGATTCTAGTCAAAGGTGTTATGAAGAGGCTACTCCCTGAGAAGGAAGTGAAATACATGGTTACCTGAACCTTGGCACTTGAAGCTCAAATTCTGTTTGAGTCTTCAGGCATGGGGAACTACTTTTTATCCACAGATGAAGTTCATGAGGCGTCCGATGAAGCTCCTGCAAGTGACAACCTAGAAATGTGTTTAGCTAAAACATCAAAAGAATTGGTAGAGTGCAATGCAAGTGTGGAAGAATCTCCTCCTCCGAATGAAGAAGAATCCAAAGGAAAATTAGTATCAAATGAGGTATGGATTTTTGAATTTGCTGGTAGCTACTCCACCAGTTCAGGAGCTAGGGTTGTGTTGATATCTCCTCAAGGAGATATTTTTCCTTCATCTTACAAGTTGTAGTTTAGCAACACTAATAACACAGCTGAATATGAGTCTCTATTGCTTGGATTGAGGGCTGCTTGAGACAAAGGCATCAAGCTCTTTCATGCCAAAGGAGATGCTAAACTAGTAGTTTATCAGGTGAGAAACCTGTACCAAACCAAGAATGAAAGATTGTGCCACTACCATAATCTAGTCTGGGACCAAATTGAAAGCTTTGATGCTTTCAGCATCTCTACCATTCCTAGAGAATTCAATGACCGGGCTGATGCACTGGCTGTTTCAGCCACTCTCTTGGTCCCCCACCCAGACTTCAAAGGAGACAAGTACAGTATTGAGTTGGTCTTTAGACTAAGTGTACCTGATAATTTCAATCATTGGCTAGTGTTCAACAATGACAACCAAATCATTGCCTTTTTGGAGCAAAAAGACAGCTTTGAACGACTGCATTTTGAAGGCAATGAATCTCAGAAGTGTGAACCAGCTCCTGAATCAAATATAGATACAGGTGAGGAGTTCTTGCAACTTAAAGGGAATAAGATTCTCAAAGGCCTGGTTTCCCTTGAGAATTTGTTTGATAAGCATGACAGATTCATCAAACAGCTACAAACGGATTCAAACTCCTCTCAGGAGTTTGATCAAGTAAATCTGGGAACCAAGGGAGATCCCAAGATGGTTAACATTGGTAAATGTTGTACTATTGAGGAGAGATTCAAGTTCACTACTTTGCTCAACCAGTACATAGATGTCCTAGCATACTCCTATGATGACCTAAAGTCACTCAGGCCTGATGAAATTTGACATGACATTCCTCTCAAGGCTGATTCGACACCTTATAGGCAAAAGTCTAGACAATATAATTTGAAAATATCAGGTACTATTCTGTCTGAGATACAAAAAATGCTAAATGCTAGGATCATTTTCTCAATCCATCATTCCACATGGATTGCAAACATAGTGCCTGTAAGGAAGAATGGCAGAATTTGCCTCTGTGTTGATTTTAGAAATTTGAATCAGTTATCCTTGAAGGATAACTATCCTTTGCCAATCATGGATCAAGTGCTTCAGACAGTGATGGGTTTAAAGATGTTATCAATGCTAGATGGCTTCTCATGATATAATCAGGTTGAAGTTGGTGAGGTAGACTAGCATAAGACTGCTTTCACCACACCTGGGGCACGTTTGCATATAGAAGGATGCCTTTTGGCTTGATAAATGTTGGTGCCACTTTTCAAAGAGCAATGGACCTTGCCTTCAAGGATGAGATGGGTAAGTTTATCGTAGTTTATCTTGATGACTTGACCGTCTTTTCTAAGCACCGCCCAGATCATGTGTGCCATTTGCAACAAGTGTTGAAATGCTGCTGCCAGAATGGCATTTCCTTAAACCCCAAGAAGTCAATTTTTGGAGTAACAGAGGGGAAACCTCTTAGACACATTGTGTCCAAGGGGGGCATAAAGATTGACTTAGACAGAGTCAAGTCTATCCAAGAGCTTACCTTGCCCACAAGTAAGACTGTTGTTCACTCTTTCTTTGGAAAGGTGAATTTCTTACGGAGGTTCATCCCTGAGTTTGCTAAAAAGACTAGACATATTGTGAACATGATGAAGGGAAAGGCCACCTTCAGTTGGACTGAAGAAGGCAAGTCAGCATTCGAGGATATCAAGACTGCCATTCTAGTTTGTCCAGACTATAACAAAGAGTTCACCATATACAGTTATGCTTCAGAACACACGCTTTCAGCCATTCTGGTTCAATAGAATAAAGAAGGTATGGAATCCCCCACTTCTTTCATGAGTTATCCTCTCAAAGCTCATGAGCTGAAGTACTTGAACATGGAGAAGCATGCTTATGTAGTGGTGAAGGCAGTGAAGCATTTCCACTTCTACATCTTGAATTCACACACTACTGCCTTGGTTCTTAACACCACGGTCAAATCCATACTGACTCATTAGGATTTTGGCATGAAAAGAGACAATTAGGTTGCAAAGATCCAGGAGTTTGATCTGGTCATCAAGCCAACAAAGCTGGTGCGTGGAAAGGGGCTATGCCAATTAATTGTTGATAACAAGTCAAAAAGAATAGTGCATGAAGAATCAAAGGTGGAAGACATACCAACAATCTTCTTTGTCTCCACCACGAATGAGTGGTATTCGGGTATTGCTCATTTCCTTACTTATGTCTTGCTCAACTATCTTATAAAGAAAAGAGAACCATCAAGCTGAAAACTACAAATTTTGTCCTCTGAGACAACGACCTGTACAAGAGGAGCTTTGATGGAGTGTTCCTTCGCTATGTGGACAAGGAACAACAAAGCCAACTTCTGAAGTCCTTCCATAATTCAGCCTGTGGAGGACATTTTTTTGCTCTTGTGACTGCCCATAAAATTCTATGAGCTAGTACTACTGGCCAACTCTCTTTCAATATGCATACAAGTGGGTTAGGGAATGTGAACTATGCCAGAAGTTTGTAGGAAGACCCAAGTTAGCTGCCTTACCTCTCAAGCTAGTGGTCATAGAGGAGCCGTTCCAGCAATGGAGAATTGATTCTATTGGAGCTGTAAACCCATATTCAAGTGCTAGACATGATTATGTCCTCACAGCAACATATTACTTCACCAAATGGGTGGAAGCTATTCTAACCAAATATGCTACTTCAGAAGTAGTATGCAATTTCCTCAAAGAGAACATCATCTCCAAGTTTGGGGTCCCAACCAAGATTGTCACTGACAATGCAGCTTATTTCACTTCCCAGGAGATTACTCAATTCTATTTCTACTATGGGATTACACTCTCCCACTCTTCTGATTACTTTCCACAAGGGAATGGACATGCTGAATCAAGCAATAAGAACATGGTGACTATCATCAAGAAGTTGGTGGATGACAACCAAAGGACATGGCATAAAGCATTGGTTGATGCTCTATGGGTAGATAGAATTACACCAAAGAGAGCAATTGGTATGTCTCCTTTCCAACTTATTTATGGTATCAATGTTGAGATACCAATCACCTTGGAATTGCCAGCATTGAAATTAGCTAAGGCAATTGAAGATCAAATGTATGAAAGCACCCTTGATAAGAAGATCATGTGCTTGACTGAGCTAGATGAGCAAAGAACTACAGTGTTGGACCAAATTGCTGTCCATCAGGGTCTAGTGAAGAAGCTCTTCGACTAGAAAGCAAAGAACCATGATTTTGAGATTGGAGATCAAGTCCTGCCATGGAACAAGAGAAGAGAACCAAAGGGGATGCATGGAAAGTTTGATTCCCTATGGAGGGGCCCTTTTACTATTCATTAGCTCAACACTGAAAATATTTTCTTGTTGAAGTATCAAGATGGCACTCTCTTTTCTCTGCCTCACAATGGGCAGCATCTGAAGCACTTCAACTCTTGAAGTATCAGATGAGTTCACCTATACATATGTATATTTGTTTAGTCTTTTGTTTCTATTTTGTGCTTTTCATTTTCATTTTTTGGAGCCTTTCTTTCTAGGTAGCATGATTTCATAGCCCAATGGCATACTTCAAGGCACTGGAGATTCTAATTTCTACTCCCCTCAGCTGTGTTTCAAGTTTCTGACTGAAGGAAGTTCCCCAACTAGAGCCAGTTGTTGTCCCCAAAAAATGTCACTCATTTTTCGGGACAACATATGAACTATTTTGGCCCTGCACAGACCAAATTGTCTCATCCCTTTTTGAAATTTGTTCTGAGCTTTCAAATTCCTCCTTTTTCAAGCTTTTCAAAAATCTACAGACTCTACATATATGTTTCTACAGATTCAACATGCTTAAAATTGATAGATTCAAAGGGTTTGATGGCTTCAACAGGTAAATTCCTTCGAAAGAGCAAGTTTCTAGCACTTATGCATTTCCAGGGTTGTTTCAATCAAACGGTTCAAAGGCGTATGAAAAAGAAAAGGATGGGTGAAAGCTGCCAAGTGTCATCTATCGAGACACATTATGTTTTGCATCTCAAAGCAACAGAACATGCCACATGTCCCTTGTAGAGTTTCATAGAAAGCGACAAGTGGCAGCTGCAGAAGGTTTCAATATCTTTTTCTCAAATCAACGGAACGTACCATGTGTCATTTGCAGAGATCGGTGGAGGCTACCAAGTGTCAACGGTCATTGTATCTTCCTTTGGTTTCATTATCCAGTAAAGACTATGGTGGGCCCTGAGCAAGTTGCTAAAAGGATAAGCAGAGCGCTCCAAGTGTCATCCTCTGTGTGATTGCCAAAATTGAGCAGAAGTTGCCACGTGTCCCTGGTAAGAAGCGACAGATGTTGCCAAGTGTCCTCACCTGTTTCAGTGGAAGATGCCATGTGTCACTTATTCAAAGCATTAAAATGTGCCACGTGTCAAAGATGGAGCACTCTCAATACAGAGACACAGAGCCAAAGAAAGATTTCTTCAAACAAATTGTCCGAAGGAATTCCTTCAGACTTTTTGTCTGAAGGAAATAATGAAACAACAGCCCGCTGAAGAATGAAAGTCTGAAGGTCACCCAAGAGATCTCGAAGGGTAGGTACCCTCGTGGAAGATAGTCGACACACATAAAATGGACCTTTTTCAAGACCCCAAAGGGCAAGTCCCCTTCAGAAAGGTCGAGCCTCAAAGTGCAATGGAAGCTGCCAAGTGTCGTATGCTGAGACACAGTCTCGAATAAGTTTCAAAGTATCAAAACTTTCCACTTGTCCCATTTCAACTCGGTGGACCATGACAAGTGTCTGCATCTACACTTTAGGTTTCTCAGAAGTTTCAAAGCTTATCTTGATAAGCTTATTTCAAAGTTGTGGATGCTGCCACATGTCCTCACCTGTGTCATAGTGAAAAGTGGCCATAGCAAGTGAGAAAGGCATGAAGGAATTGATAAGGAGAATGATAGGCCTGTAAATGTCAAATTTAGGATGACTGACTAGCTATTAACCTTCAAAAGATGAAAGACCTGCAAACATCAAATTTGTTACGATAAAGTGTCTATTGGTCTTTGCATGCTTAAAACGTGGACCTGAATGCATTCGATGACCTTAAGGCCAGGGCCAAAAGGAAGAAGAGACAAAAAGGGAAATATTAGTAGAAGTTATTTCTAGTAGGTGGAATAGTCCACCAGGTAGGTATTTGGGCCTACAAGCATTGAAAGCGTAGCCTGTTTATCCCCTTTGGAGTAAAGGAAAAGTGGACAGCTACACGGATAATAGGTAATAAAATGAGTGACTCTAGCTCAGGAGAAGACATTGAAGATGAATCAACATGCCACAGTTAACGCAGCTACCCTGCTCCATCATGGCTCTCCCTGACAAAACCAAAAATGCATCCAAGGCATTAATGTGCAGCATGGGTCACTCCATGGGACAAAGTGCCAAGCCTCCCTTAGCCTCTATATAATGTAATATCTCGTATCATTTAGGAGGAGATCTTCCCATTACCAGAAGCAAAACTTTGCCCAAATTTAAAGGTGAATACTGAGACTTTGAGCTTAGATTGTTGTTCATATTATTTTATCTGAATGAGAAAGCAAGTTGTTTGTAGACTTTGTGCTGTCATATCTTGTATCATTTTAGGAGATTGTTCTTATGTCTGTCTTCTAAATGTGTTCTTGTTTATTTAATCTAATAAGCAGAATTAGTGGAAGTGATAAGGAAGATGTCTTGAAGCCAACTACTTTCAGACTTTGTGCTGTCATAGTTGTCTTCAGTGTGTGTTTATTTTTTGTTTCTGTGTAAAGGACCTTGGGACAACTTTGTGCCCCCCCATTATTCTTCGTATCTCACTCTTGGGCAGTCAAGGTGGAGACTTTGTGCTACATCTTAGATTGCTGGTTACTCTGTACTTTGTTACTAGTTACTTGTCACTACCAAAAAGATTCCTATTGTTTGCAAAAACAAGCACTTATGAAAGAAGAGAAGTGCCTTCTATCATTTCACCAGGATTTCTACTATCCAGGAAGGGATCTGACTCTTAGCTAAATGTTACTTCTGAAAGAAGAGAAGTACCTTCACCAATCACCCAAGATTTCTCCTTTGACCTGTGAGCATCATCTTTGAAAAAAGAGAGATGGATGGTTTATCCTACCCCTGAGTGTTATTTTTTGCATATATATAGTATATAACGCCTTTATACCTATAGGGAACCTCCCCTTGATGAGAGGAGAGATTTGTCCCCTTTGGATGTGCTAAACTTGCAACTTTGGATGACCAATCTCCCTATGTTGTGGTTGAAGAGACCTATTTTGCTCACCAGTTAGCTGGTTGACAAAATATTCACCCAACACAATATAAATTTGAAATTGAAATAATACAAAAGACATTTGATTAATTGCATTTTTAGTTTGACATTTTATTTGGTAAAAGATAAAAAAAGATTAGTTTAATCTTTATTTTTAGAAATATCTTTTTATTTTTAGAATTATCTTTTCAGCCAATTCATCATTTACATGCATAAACATTAAAAAGATAAAAATATTAGCAAACCAGTCATTTACATTGTAATACAAACATATTTTCACTGCATCTAATATAGATCATTCAAAAACATGATTTAACAAAAATGATTCACACCAAACATCAAAAAATCCAAATTCAACAAATATCACGAACATTAAACTTCATCAATCACCCCAACACTTTTAGATGACCCTCTCAAAACAAGCATATTTGCATACAATAGAAAAATTATCATGTATTTTTACTCGCTTTCCAAGGAAGAACATTCAAAGAGACAAAGATTTTGAATTCTAATTGGTATTATTTCACTTGATGCCATTACCAAAATTGATCATTAGATAACTGGAGGCCTTAGATGAACAATCAAGATTATCAAAAGCTCACTTAGCTATACAGATTCACTTAATAGCCTACTAGATAAAAAAAGCATGTCTTTGAATTTGATTTGGCTCGTTTATCCTTGGGTCTAACCTAGTATAATTTCATTTGCTTTATGGATGACATTTTCATGACAAGAAAAACTCGTTTGAGTCAAACAAATCTCATGAGTTATTCAACCAGATTTTTGCCTATTCAAGGAGAGTAACATAGACCAAGAATTGTTCTATCTTGTTATTTTCTAATTAGACAATTATAAAAACCTCATTTTTTGAATATTCTCTACACTTAATAAGATTTTTGAATCACCCAAACAATATTGGTACAAGTAAGCTCACCATTTGAGATGGATAATTAATAATATAGTTACAAGGGCTCAACCATATCAACCAGCTCATCTTATCCAATGAGTATCAAATAATCAATTAAAGTATAAAGCTCTTCTAGTTCAATGAGCTCAAACACATCAGCACAACTAGATAGATCACTAGTTTGCATAGACTTATCATTCCATTGGCTATCTCAACCCAACCTTGGGAAGTTGAGTATGCAAGGTTAAATCGCCATTTTTTGTGCATACAAATCTAGTGAACCTGATGTGAAAGACTTATCCTTTTACATTTTTTCATTTTATTTTCTTTTATTTCATTTATCTTTTTCCTCTTTCATTTATTTTGTGGGTGTCTATATACCCCCAAAATATGTTTGTTAAGGATTTCTATAGGCCTCTAGGCCTTGATACTTTTAGAAACATTGTCTTAGTCCATGATTAACCTTATTTATTTATTTGGTCTAACTTTTAGGACAAAAATAGATAAAGGTTTGATAATGTTTCTCCCTCTTGTAATGCTTCCTCCTTCATCCCACACACCAAATATCATGTGGTGATAGAAAAGCTACTAGACTCTTATGAGGCTCATATTAGTTAACTCTCAAACAACATGACTTTAATTAGTGGGGGTGGTTTGTACCCTCATGTTTTAACCAAAACTCAAATCCACCTGAAAACTTATGAATCGTAAATGATGGCGAGTGTCACATCCCATTTTTATGATTGCATTATTTACTTATTTTGTGTTGACGTAGCGTGTCACGTAGAATTATTTGTTCAGACTAAAAAATGTTTTAAGAACTATTTATATGAATTTTTTCTTGTGTTGAACAAAATGAATGATTAGTTAAATGTCTTTTCTTACATTATGTTGTTTTGAACTAACATGGAATATACAATCTTCTGAAATTAGTGTGATATTGGATAACATGTTTATGATAATGATTTTCAAAAGTTCAAGCAAACGTGATACTAACGACAAGGGGAATATACTTATATATTTTGAAATAATGGCATGATGTTAATATCTAGTATTGAATTATTTTGTTTTTCATATTCTATAATTTTTTAATACATTATGATTTGATTTAACCATTTAATGGGTTTTGTTGAGTATGTGATTGTAGTGTAGGTTCTACATCCCTACAAGGAGGGAGGTAACATCAAGGAGAGATGGATAAATGGGATTTCAAAGGGAAAGAAAGAAGATGTGGTGAATACATATAATGAACTATGCATACCTTAGGGATGGTAGACATTCTAATTGAATGCTTACCATGCTATGTCATTAGTACTACGTGTTAGCATCATCAATCAATAAGTGCCAAGAAATCACAAGTAGATAATAGCTAACTCTGATAATTGTTTTAAGATTCTTCTTTTTCAAATCTTGTGTTTAAACCTGGAAAATGTTTAAAAATATATATGTTGCTAACCATTTCAAAAAGGTTATGCCAAGTTACTATATAAACCAATATACCATAATTTTTATGCCAATGGAAGTGGTTTTCCTACTAACGATTAGTTGATTGGCTACATCTTATTTAAATACAAATCATCAAGCGTTAGACACCAGAATCCTTATTCTTGTCTTAATATTTGAAAAGACTCAATACTTCATAAGGGATAATATTTTTTTGATATCCTTTAACAATTAAATTCTAATGAGACAATGTTTGCATGCCTATCAAGGCGTTTGTCACAAAAAATATGAGTTTGAAGGCCGTATTCAAGGATATTCCACATATTTGTAGATTAAATGAACATTGTGTGGGCACATGGAAACATAAAAAATGAATTGTTAAACAAAACCCTTGCTTGTTGCATTGATATAGATATCCATGCACTCTCTACATTGCATTTATCATCATATATGTGTTGAAAAGTTTTAAAACAACCATAAAGCCTACGTAGTTATCTTAAAAGTTGATTTGACTGATTATTAATTAAGGAGGTTAAGAGTTTTGAATCACATGGGCTATGCCATGACTAGATCAAGGAGTTTGGAGGCAAGTGAAACTTTTATAGATATTGATTACATCCACCAATAAGCATTAAACTCCACTAGTTACACTATCTAAAGGAATAGTTTGACAGATGTAGGCATTAAATGATGTTAGTTGAAGATCCCTTTAAAAATGAAGGTGCCTCTAAAAAATGTAACACATTGAGGAAATAAGGAAATCATAATAGGATGTATATCCATAAGACACATTAGAGAGTCAAGAGTGGTGTTAAATGTCAAGGAGGAGAAGGAGGATGCTTCCCAACCAATAGCACACCCTGCCAAAATAGGCACAACTAAAATAAAAGAAACGTACCAAGATAGAAAGTAGGCAATTAAAATTACTAAGTACTGGTATTCCTGATATAGATCTAATGATGTCTTTTGTGAATTGAATTTGTGTTTGTAAGGATTGTTTTTATCTTTTAATACTATGAGTAGCTTTATTTTGGCTTCAACAGGGTTTTATGGATTGCATTCTACCTTTATAAACTGCCTCTTAACTGGAAAAATTACACTCAACCTTGAATAACTACATTTAGGTTGTTTAAAACTATGTTTCACTTTAATAAACATTGTGTTTAGCTTTGAATAATTGCATAGGTTACACTTGAATCAATGAGACCACACCTTGTTACTATGTATTGCTTTTATAAACTACATTTTCATTATTCTAATTGCACCTTACTGTCAAAACTTAATCTTAAACTAAATTTTAAATTGATTAATCTTATTAAAACTTCTCTTAACCCTTTTGGCATGTGCTTTGCCTATGTAGATCTGTGTATGGATGCATCTAGTTGTTTTTTATTGTGCTTTATTGTTATGCACTATGTATTTATCTTATAGACTAGAGAAATTGCATTGTAATTATGAATAGCTATGTTTTATTATTGTGGTTTCTAGAATACATCTATTGAATAATCCCAGCCTAAAAAGAAATCAATTAATAATAAAACTAACAATATAAAACTAAATTAAATAATAAAATGAACTATTGTCAAGAAACTCAAGTATGTAGATTGAAGGATGTAATACTAATGAGGAATTACGGTGAATCTTAATCTCAATATTTTGAGAAGAAATAGGTAATCTATGCTAAAAAATAAAAGGTTACAACTATATTAATGTATAGATCCAAGGGTGGCCTTGAAATACTCTTTGTATGTTATCAAATAATTTATAATAAAGTGATTGTTGTTTAAATTCCGTAGAATAACTTATTGCTAGTGAAAGCAAATCTTGTATCTAACTTGATAATGCAAGAAATCCCCTTACTATAGACAAGTTACAAGAAAGGAAACATAAAACATATTAACATCTTGCATTCTCGATCCTTTAATCAGTTTTTACTGCTCACTATTAAGTTTCATATTTTATTCTTGTAAACAAGGAAAAAAAATTCTTGGTTAATAATTTTATACAAGAGAAACATTGCACAAATACCACCTATAATGCTACCATTGTTATTTGAAAATATTGTTCCCCAATGACACTTATTATCACTGTTAATAATATTTACATCTCCCTCATACCTCATAACATAGATTTTATACTCTATTTCAAAATAGTATCTAAATAGTTAGCGTACAACTCTCTAAGTAAGGATGGTCCACTTAACACTAATATTTTGTTAGTAATTATCTTAAACAACATTGGAAATGCTACTGCTATGAGTTAAGGTTTAATAAAAGCATTTCAACATGGATTTTTTAGTCAAGTATCAAAATATAGGATAATTACACTTTAAAATACATTATTATTGAACTGGATTGATGCACTCGACCATTTTAATTTCATAATTATATCTTTTAAAACACATGTATTTTGATTTATCAAAAATAAACACATCGATGTTTAATTTGATATTGTCTCCTTCTCAAACACTCCTCTATACTAAAATGATTGGCAATAAATATTATACTACACAATCAATGATCAGTAGGTTTTACCAAAATCCTATAGAAAGGTAACTTGAAACATGAAGTATCTTACTATTAGGTTTTGGCCATCAATCATCTCTATAAATGTGTTTTAGGATTACAAAAGTTTTTTATCTATTCCATAATTCATCATTAAGGGCTTAAAATTTTCCCTAGTGATAGGGATGTACCTAATCTATCAAGTAAATCCTAATCAAACATACACCAAAATGTTGTTTTATGATCCTTTGTCAAGGTGTGAATGAGATCCTAATTTGTGTGGGTGGTATGGAACACACATGCAAGATGTTGTCCTATAAATGCTTTATGAAGATCACAGTGTTAATTCTCAAGAGATATTCAAAGCCAAAGATTTATTAGGATAGCTAAGTCAAGGAAACCTATAGATAAAGTTTGTGAGCTTTGGGATTTGAGTATTAATCAATAAGATAAATCTTAGTTAGTCTCATTACAACTCAACATTTTATTGAGTTCAGATACAACAAGGTGGACTTGTCAAAGTTAGACTTATGACCATAAGTAATGTATACCAGATGTGTACATTAGGAATGTACTAAATCTTATCTTAATTCACTATCACAATTATATCATGTTGCGTGGATTAGTTGTGGTGTTGAATCACTTTCATAATGACATCTTTTGTGTCATCAAATTTGTATATATCATTATTGTGAAGGGTAGGGCCACTCTTAGTGGATGAGAGGTGTGTGAGAGATCTGAAAGGATTTATGGTTGGAGGTAAATCCATCTATCATATGCTTCCTCACTGCATCTATGACCATATTTTGATATTGGCTTCAATGATTTCTCTTGCTTCTTGATTTAAAAATGGTAGTTTATACACAAGCTCACTAAAAACCTAGTTTATGGATACTTTAATGACTCTCAATTTCTTGTATTTTTATGTGAAAATTATCTTAAATGATTAAAATTTGGTATTTAAAAATTGAAATAAAAAACAAGTACTGAATAATAGAGATAATCCACAAATTGAGTTGATAATAGAGTTCACCCAAAATTGGGCCACGTCTCTGAGTCCACTCAAAGGCTAAATCGATTGATTAAAATGATGAAAAATACCAATTTTTACATAAAATTATCCCAATAAGGGGCTTTTAATCTGCAAACAAGTGTTTGATGTCCTATAGGAAGTATGGATATAGCGTTGGATCTTCTAAACTATCTCTTACTTGTCTCTCCCAAATGAGGGGCTACACAAGTTCAATGTAATGTCTCTCAGAGGTTTGTGTAATGGCTCTTGGCCTGTAATTACTACTCAAGCAATATAGACATACAAACTTGATTTGTCTCCCAATAAGGGGCTTAAATTTCCCTGTAATGTCTTTAGTAGGTTTGTGCAATGGGCTTTTGGCCTTCAATGTGATACTTCTATAATATCAAACATAAAAACTTTGCTTTCTCCTCTTGTTCTCCTTTAAAAGGGATTTAAATCTTAAAATCTTTCCTATGTGTAATTAATTATGATATTGAGCCTTTTATAGTGTTTCTAAGGCCCTTGATTTATGGGTTAAAGACTTATCCATTTTGCATAGGGTTAGGGAATCAAATCCCCTTGTAATATGCCTCATATTCTTTATTTTTAGCATGAAATCCCAAAATTAAGTGATAAATACAAAGTCTTACTTTTAGTTTCTTAAATATGACATAGCTTATTATTAGGCCTTATAAATAATCCAAGTTAGGTGATGGGGCCGATCCTTGCTCCAAATCCCATGCATTAGCTCATGAGGAGTCTTTTTTGGTGCTTTGGATAATGTTTTATCCCACTTTGATGGGGATAACAATAAAAATTTATTTAAGAGATAAAATTCATCCCTTGTAACTTAGTAACAAGACTGTGTATTATGTGGAACTTGCCTTGGAACTTACAACACTTGGTGGAGCTTTGTGAATGCCATGGTGAAGGCTATGATAGCCATATGTGTCTAGTCGACTAATGATGTTAGCACTATGTTATTTTTCCCTTATTTTTTTCCACCTTCACTAGGCCATAACTTTCGCATATGATGTTGTTTAAACCCATTCAAATTATGTTAGAAAGATCTCGATGAGCTCTTTGATGTGCAGATAATTTTGGGAATATTTGAGACCATATGATTTTGTCTCTACTAGATATCTTCTAGGTCACTCCTCCCCACTAAAAATCTTTTGGACCACCCAAAGGTTGATTCATTCGTCTCTCTTCTGTCAAGAACCATCTCTTCTTATAATTCATCAAGTAATTTAGGAGCAAAATAAATAGAAATAAATATTATCACTTTGATTCATGATTGCAGGAGGCTAAATTTATTTCTCTCTCTCAGAGGCTAACTATCCAAACTAAAATCCACCAAATGAACTTTCACTTTTGGTATCTTGGTCTTCTTCTTAGTGGATTCTCTTAGCCACTTCAATGTACTACTTGTAGTCTAAGGTAAATCTCTCCCATTAAGAGATGTTTTTTGCATTCTCATTACTACTCAACATTCTCAACAAGGGAAAAAAATTACATTGCATAATAATTAAGTGGTTTTCTAATAGGTCACCACTTATATAATTTGCCCTTCTTGGGGTCTTATAATAGAATGAAATATACATGGATTGTAAACACAATTCTATTTACAAACATTGATTAATTTGGGTCTTTATAATATGTGCATACAAACAATCACACATACATTGAAAGGACATGTTTCAATGAAAGAAATTAGATTCCAACATGAATCTAATAAAAAGCAATGCTCTTATTGAGTGCTACTCACCATGGAAGTAATTCTCATGTTGATTTCATGCCACTTTGTCTTCCTCTTGTATAGACACTTTGGCTCATGTGCATACTATAAGATGACCATCAACATCTCTCTCAACTGATGTCATACCCCAAAAAATGACTTAGAGAACCTTGTTTTGGAGTTCTATCTCAATGGAGTGTCTCTTTACCCATCTTACCAAATTCTATAATAACTGGTAAGAAAAACATGCTAACATGAACATGAGAATGCAAAATAGAAAATGATAAAACCTCTTATAACTAACTGCTCATAATGTGCTTCTCAACTTAGATTAGATGCTCCATATTCACCTTCAATGAGTGATCTACTTCTATACTTTCTCATACAAATAGTTAGTTTTTTTAATTAGTATTCAATAATGGAAACCCAGAAAGTGATTTGGAGGTGCTACATAAGCATGTTAAATTCATGTATGCAAATATGTTATCCATGAAACCAAATAATTTATCACCAATCCAATCTGATGGATGTTCCTCTTTGGGTTGCTCCCTTTTGATGGTATCTTCTATGGATAGGTGGCACTTCTTCATGGGTTACCTCTTAGACTGTTAGTGCTTGATCAACTCTTTAATGTGCTACCTCTTGGTTTGTAAGGGTTTAAACAACCTCTGTGCTTGCAGGTGCTTGCACAAATTCCTTCTTACCGATATTTGGATGAAGTTTTAGATTAATTTCCCAACATTTGTCAACCTAATGGCCACTCATATTAAAATGAGTGCAATAATTCTTTCCCATTTTATTGTATAATAATCCCTTCTTTCCATTATCCACATTTTGTCTTGGAGAGTGGTCTTTATAACGATTCCCCTTCCTCTTTAAGGACATGGACTTCTTTAGGATGGATTTTTTCTTCCAACACATAGCCACATAATGGTTATTCATTTTTATAAAAGAACATGGATATGCATAACAATTCTTTTATGTTATAGGGCTATTTTTATCATAATCAAAGAAAACATTATAATACAAACTACTCATGTAATATACGACATATAAACTTTACTTTCTCCTCTTATTATCCTTTACAAGGGCTTTAAATCTTACAAGATATTTTGTGTGTTTTTAATTACAATCTTGAGCCTTTTAATGTCTTTCCAAGTCCCTTAATTTATGGGTTAAATTTTTATCCCTTTTGCATAGGGTTAGGGATTAAAATCCCCTTGGAATATGCCTCATACCCTTTTTTCTTAGCAAGAAATCCTAAAATCAAGGGATAAATACAAAGTCTTACCTTTAGTTTTCCAAATATGGTGTAGGTTATTGGGTCTTAAAAATAGACCAATTGAGGTGAGGGGATTGAGCCCCACTCCAAATCTCACTCATTAGATCACCAGGAGGATTTTTTAGCACTTTGGATAATGTTTTATCCCACTTTGGTGTGGATAATAATAAAAAATTGTTTAAGATATAAAAAATTTGCCTTAGAAATCATATCACTTGGTAAAGCTTTGTGAATGCACATGGAAGGCTATGATTTGTACACATGTTAGGATGTACATATTTATTCAACTGATGATGTCAACATTGTGTTATTTTTTTCTATGTTTGTTGCCACCTTCAATATGTCATAAGTTTGCATATGATGTATGTTTGACCCTATTCAAATTGCATTGGAAAGCTTTTGATGAGCTCTTTAATGTGCAGCTAGTTTTGGGAAGATTTGAGAGCATATGATTTGGTCACTAGTGGATATCCTCTTGGATCACTCCTCCCCATTAAAAATATTTTTGACCACCAAAATTTTGATTCATTCTTCTCTCTTCTGTAAAGAACAACCTCTGTCTGCAACTCATCAAGTAATCTAGAATAAAAATCAATATAAAGATTTTATTCAACTTGATTCATGATCATAGATTTATTTCTCTCTCTTGGAGGCTAACTTTCCAAACTAAAATCTACCAAATGACCTTGCACTCTTGGTGTCTTGGTCTTCTTCTTGGCAGATTCTCTTAGCCACTTCAATGCACTACTTGTAGGCTAAGGTGAAGCTATCCCATTAAGAGATGTTTTTTTACATTTTCCTTATTGTTCAACATTCTCAATAAGGGAAAAAATTACATTGCATAATAATTAAGTGGTGTTATAATAGGTTACCACTTGTACAATTTACCCTTCTTGGGTTCTTACAATCTAATACAACATACATGGATTGTAAACACAATTTCATTTACAAACATTAACCAATTTGGGTCTTTACAAGATGTGCATATAAATAATTTAAATACATTGAAATAACATACTTTAATGAAATAAATTATATTCCAACATGCATCCAATAAAAAATAGTGTGCTCTTACTGAGTGCTACTCACCATGGAAGCACTTCTCATGTTGATTTCATGCCACTTCATCTTCCTCTTGGATAAAAACTTAAACTCATGTGCATAATATAATATTCCCATCAACATGTCTCTCAATTATTGTCATACCCCAAAAACTAACTTGGATAACCTTGTTTTGGTGTTCTCTCTCAATGGAGTGCCTCTTTACCCATCTTTCCAAATTATATAATAAGTCATAAGCAAAACATTCTAACATGAACACGAGAATGCAAAATAGAAAATGATACAACCTCTTAAAATAGGCTACTCATAATGTGCTTCTCAACTTAGATGGTTGATCCATATTCACATTCAATGAGTGATATACCTCCACACTTGCTCATACAAATGGTTATTTTCCTTCATGTTTCTTCAATAATGAAAACCCAAAAATTGATTTAGAGGTGCTACATAAGCATGCTAAATTCAACTATGCAATTATGTTATCCATGAAACCAAATAATTTATTACCAATCCAATCTAATGGATGATCCTCTTTGGGTTGCTCCATTTTAATGGTATCTTATATGGATAGGTGGGATAATTCATGGGCCGCCTCTTGGAATATTGATGCTTGACCATCTCTTTCATGTGTTACCTCTTGGTTTGTTGGGGTTTGAAACACCTCCTTGCTTTTAGGTTCTTGCATAACTTCATTCTTACTGATATTTGGATGAATTTCCCAACATTTTTCAGCCTAATGGCCACTCATATTACAATGAGTGCAATAATTCTTGCCCATTTTATTGGACAATAAGCCCTTCTTACCATTTTCCACATTTTTTCTTAGATAATTGTCTTTACAATGAATTTCCTTCATCTTGAATGGCATGGACTTATTTAGGATGGAATTTCTCTTCCAAAACATGGCCACATAATGGTTATTCATTCCACAAAGGGAACATGGATATGCATACCAATTTTTTTGTGTTACAGGGCCATTCTTCTCACAATCGAAGAAAACATTAGAATACTTATTCTTTCCATACTTTTTAGGGTTGTAATTTGTGCAAGTATAAGGAGGGAAAAATATATTATCTCCACTTTTGGGATATTCATCTCTCTTTAGAGATGATTTTCATTATTTTTAAATGTTTTTTCCATGATTAAAAGGATATCCATTTCTTGATTCCATCTTGCACTGATTATCATGAAGTGATAGTGTGCCATCTCCTTGTACAGGCTATTTTTGTAGAGCTATTAGCTTGGGCTCTTTGTTATTAGAATTTTTTCTTGCTTAAGTTGTCTTATAATGTTATCCAACTTTTCCTTTGCCACTAACATATCCCAAACCTACATAATGAGGTCTTTCCTCAACCTATATGGGATTAGTCATTCCTTATCCATTGATGCCAGACCCCTTTCCATCAAAACCCATCTTAGTTAATAACTTGGAGCTAATATCCCAAGTCTACTTCTCAAATTCACCAAAAGAAGCATCTACATCTTGATGGAAAGAAAGATAGCATGGTTAATGACATATTGTACATACCTAAATCATGGTTTATACATATGTAGTAGACGGTGGTTTCATTTACATGGTAGACTCTTATTTATTCTCCACTCCTTCACCATTCTAGAACTTTTCCAAAATCTCTTCCTTGGCTTACAACTTAAGTTGCAACTTTTGAATGATTCCCATGAGACATTCTCCATAGAAAATCACTTGATCTTGAAGCTCTTGTATCTCATCCTCCAAGGGATGCAATATTTTTCTTAGTTTAGAGTTTTCCTCTTGAATATATTAGTTTATGCTTTCAAGATCTTGAAGCCTTTCTCTCTTCAGAGATTTTTGCATGGTGATACTTTTGTAACCAAGAAACCTGCACTTCTAAACTACAAATTTAAACAAATGGAATAATCTAACACAAAGAAGAAAGGTGTTAACAAAATCATTTAGAAAAAACACTTTATACCAAACTTGATCTAAAAATGGTATCTAATGCACAAGCTCAATAAAAACCTAATTTTTGAATACTTTAAAGACTTTCTCAATGTATCATCTTTTTACATGAAAAATGGCTTAAACGATTAAAATTTAGTATTAAAAATTTAAAATTAAAAACAAGTACTAACGTATAGAGATAGTCCAAAAACCAATTTGATAATGGATTTTATCCAAAATTGGGCTATGTCTCTAGGTCTACTCAAAGGCTAAACTGATCGATTAAAATGATGCAAAAATACCATTTCTTACATCAAATTCTCCCAATAAAGGACTCTCGATTTGTAAATAATTGTTTTATATCATATAAAAAGTCTGGATCTAGATCTAGCTCTAGATCTAGCTTTGGCTTTGGCTCCTTTGGACTATCTCTCTCTTGTCTCTCTCAAATGAGGGACTACACAAGTTCATTGTAATGTCTCTCAGAGGTCTGTGCAATAGCTCTTGTCCTATAATTTCTACTCTGATAATATAGACATAAAAAAATGCTTTGTCTCCTAATAAGGGGCTTAAAGTTTCTTGTAATGTCTCTAGATAGTCTATGCAATGGGCTCTTGGCATTCAATGTGTTACTCCTATAATATCAGACATATAAACTTTGCTTTCTCCTCTTTTTCTCCTTTACAAGGGATTTAAATCTCACAATCTTTCTTATTTGTTGATAATTATAATATTGAGCCTTTTATAGTATTTTTAAGGCCCTTAATTTATGGGTTAAAGATTTATACCTTTTGCATAGGGTTAGGGATTCAAATCCCCTTGAAATATGTCTCATATCCTTTATTTTAACAGGAAATCCCAAAATTTAAGGGATAAATACAAATTCTTGCTTTTGGTTTTTCAAATATGGCATAACTTGTTTTTGGGCCTTAAAAATAGGCCAAATTAGGTGAGGGGGTCCATCCCCACTCCAAATCCTACGTATTAGGTCATGAGGAGGATTTTTGGTTCTTTGGATAATGTTTTATCCCACTTTGGTGGCGATAATAATTAAAATATGTTTAAGAGATAAACTTCATCCCTTGTAACTTGGTCATGAGACCATGTATTATGTGGAACTTGCATTGGAACTTCTATCACTTGGTGGAGCTTTGGGAATGTCATTGAAGGCTATGATTGGTCCATGTGTTAGGCCATATAGGTCCAGTCAATTGATGATGTCAGCATTGTGTTATTTTCCCCCTGTTTGTTGCCACCTTCAACAGGACATAACTTTCGCATATGATGTCTGTTTGTACCCATTTAAATTATGTTAGAAAGATCTTTATAAGATCTTTGATGTGTGAAAATTTTTGGGATGTTTTGATACCATATTTTTTGGTCACTATTGGAGATCCTCCTGGATCACTTCTCCATGTTCATGTGAATGAAATAATTTGTTGGTTTTATTTGTATTATAGTGATGTATTTTGGAAAATATGTCTTCAAATGATGTAATATTGTTGAAGATGTAACTATGAGGATATTTAATGATGTAACTAGAACCGATCCATTTTATCATGCTATATTTTTAAAATGTGATTATGATTATATTTTTAAATTGTTATGCCAAAATGCATGCTATATGAAAGTGTACTTGAAATAAAATATATGAATTATTGTTATGAGTTATTACAATTTGTCAAATATGATGTGTTGTATTAATGCAATTACTTCTTATTGTTTGTAACTAATAATGCATGTTAGAATCCAAATTAGTTAATAAAACTTGTGAGATTTATTTTTAAACAAAAAATTCATCATTTTCAAGTGTAATCTGAAGGGGTTCTTATAGCTATATTTAATCAATATAATGAGAGGATCCAAATTATATATGAAAGACTAGATAGGTTGCAGTTTCCTCCCCCTCATGAATAAATTCAATTTAGTTTGATGGGTCCTAAGAAACCTAAGGTAACAACTCCTGAACAAAAAAGTTCAAATAAATTCATCACAATATATCATCCTCTTCCTTCAAATCCTCCTAAAAGGGAAAAATTCAAACCCATTACTACTCCTAATGTGAATTATCTCATCTCCACATTAGTGGGATGCATTTGAGATGAATAACACAATCAGTCCCCATCTTAAATAGATCTTTTAAATCAAGGAATGGCCCCAAATGTTAATATCTAAAACCGTTCCTTTTCTATTCCAACTCTATCCGATCTACATCAACCTATTCAAAATAAGAGCAATCCCTTCCTAAGTACTTCCCCACCTTATCAACATTTGAGAGATTTATTCTCTTATAATGTCTATCATGGAAACCCCATCAAAATGAATTCACCTCATGTTTACACATTGCATCCCTTGGCACCTCATAAATATTTACTAAATGGTATGCCACCCTCACATGTTAGCTATTTAAACCTATAAATCCTAAGATTTTTAATCATCTAGAACTTATCTACGTATCACTAGAAAATACATTGCACATTGAGAGGAACTTCCCTAAAGCTCCAAAATCTAGAATATATCAACAAATAAAGCCTTGAGATAATTCTGAATAAAATTTTCAAGGTCAACTCATAGGTTGTTATGTGTTGAAATCCATCAACAGGATTGCACTACATGCTAGTATTACACAAGATTGCACACACTTTGTTAGGTGGGATAACTATGTTTAGTTTGAATTCCTTCTTCAAAGTATTGGATATGTAGGTAACATTTATTCATAGGTGGTGGATAAGGTTATGTCAACCATTATATTTCACTCATTATCTTTATTTTCAATGTTACTTTTGTGCATACTTAGGGTTTGAATCAAGGATAAGGATAACATAGATATTTTCACAATATCAAAGACATCTGCATGCACATGAAGCCTTATCAGACATAGGCACAATAATTAAAAATATCACAAGTTGACACAAGCATGTAGGATAGTTCCACACCCTATCAGATAGTGTCACACTATATAAATGTCGATGAATCACAAATTTTTCCAGGCTTATGTAGTCACTTTCTTTCCATATCCAAGCACTCACATGCCCTTTTGTGATCATTATTGATGAATGTATCCTGACATGGACCTGAAATAAGCTATGTATTCAATTTCTATAGTGTTTTACATAAATAAAAAGTTATTATATTTGGTTAGTTACACTCAAATTATTTTATCATTTCATATCTTGAGTAATTTGGATATTTCATTAGTTTTATCCTATTAGGGTTACATTAATCCAAAAATAGATAAAATAGTAACCAATAGAGATGTTAATATAGCATTATATCACATCAAGGTAGGCATAACATAGAATAATATAAAAAAACATTATGGACCAACTATAATAGGTAATGTAATATATCTCGATGTTACGTGTTCAGTCATAGAAGGTGATAATTATGCTAAATCTTCCATATCAAATCCAAGTGTCTTAAGGAAAATAAGACTATAAATATTGAATTGAGATTTATCATCTATCATGATTCTTTAAATTTATTTTCCATTCATTAAAACATTAATGAGAAAAGGTTCAACATGCAAAAAATGAGTCAATGTAATATCATTGATCTAACCAAGATTGAAACATTGTTATGCGTAGGTTGATCTTTTTTAAAATATGGGTCATCATGTTGTATAGTTCATTGTAATTTGGAAGGGGTATTTTTTACTTGTGTTTTTTCAAGTATGCTAAGATCAAAGTTAATCCTTTCAATAAGATCTTGGATATTATGTTTCAAGACAAAATAATTATCCATTATATGATCGATGATTTTGTGATAATAAAAAAATGAATTTGCATCATATGTTTGTAAAAATTGATTCCTATTGCAATGTGAGACTTATAATATGATGAATATAAGCACAATGTAAAGCATGATTATTTTAGATAAGTACATGTGGTTGTAAAATTTTATCTTTAAGTGTCATTACCTAATAATAAATATGATTGAAATATTTATAAGCATGGAAAATCATTTTATCCTTGAGAGGAGGAAATAAAATTCTACTAAGGATGTATTTTTTATTATAGATCCCTTGGTTAATAAAATGATCAATGTATGATACCCTTGAATATAATAATATAATCATGAATAGGCTCAACATAAACTCAAATTAAACATGTTTTCCCTTATTATTGATAAAGTGTGATAATAAAACCTCTTCCAATTTAAGGATGACATGTAAGGAACCACTAGGTGGAGTGTCAAACCAATCCAAAGCATGAATCACTAAGCTTAACGGGAATGTGCTAAAACACATTTTATCAATAGATCCATATTTCCCAATATAAGTACAAAATTAAATAATATGTAACAAAGGATATACATACCCATCAAAAAATAAAAAAGTAGGCATTATAAAACCATGTGGGAGAGGATACTCAAGAATATTATGTATTATAGGTTGGGAATATATGGATTTAGAATAAAATCAATAATTGGATGAAATGTAATTCAGAGATAAATATTATACTTATATTTTTATCTCACCTATTTCATGCATCATAGTAACAATACTAGTTACTTTAAAATTTTCATAATTCTAGTCACATGAGAAGGGTTTTCCATAACATACATTTAAAAAAAATCAATAATATCATGACTATGTTATTCATTCATTTCAAAGTTGTATTTTCATCTTGAGAGACATATTTATCAATATAGGTATTCAAGGAAGGAGTATGCAGAGACACAATTGCATTTAAATAATCATTTTCAGCATTTTCATTCAAGGAAAAAGGAGGAAGAGAATTATTTTCAACATTTTCATTTGAAGAAATATTAGGAGTACAATCATGCTTATCATTTGGCACAATTTTAAACATTTATGTTCAAATAAAGAGTAGGAACACAAGCATTTTTTAACATTTTCATTCACATTAGGCTTTACATAAGAATCAACATTGAAAATTAAACATTGAAGTTTTGATTTGTTTATCTAGGCTGCAATGCTTAACACTAACACATATTTCCTTAGTAACTATTTTTCTTCATATTAAACATTGGCATTCTATAATCAAGAAGGGTCAAATAAAGATAACTAGAACTCAAGGCATTCATATCATTTGCATTTGCATTTAATCTGATAGGGTTGAAATTTAATTATCTTAATTTTCCATTTAGATCATCCTCATTATCATAATAAAAAGATATATCATCACTCCATTCATCATTTCTATTGTCTATATCAACATGAATAAAAAACCGTAAAATTTATAAAAACATTTTCAACATCTAAGAGTGAGCCATCACATGTACATTAAGATTTTAAAGATATACACAATAATTTAGAATTAGTGATAACAAAATGAAACTTAACCCTAGAAAAAAATAGAATTTGAAAAAACATAAATTCATAGAGGGAAAAAAATCATGAAACCCAATGGTTAATGGGTTCAAAAATGGAGGGGTTCATCAAAATGTTTTAAAATTTTGAGCCTCAAGGGTGAATAACACTAATCTACCCATGTAAAATAATGGCATAAGGTAAATTAGGCTAAATACAACAATACACAACAATTTAGATATATGTAGTGTCTAAATGGGGGTGGTAAGTACCATAAAATTATAAATGATCAATAACAATGAAAGGAAAAGGAAGGATAAAGATAAATAATTGAAACAAAAAAAACTTGAGTTCTAGAAGTGTATTTTATTGCTGGAAAATAGACTATGCAACTTGAAAACCAAAAATAAAATTATATTCCTGATGATTACTAGAATTGGCCACAACTTATTGCAATCAACTAGAATTGTTTAAACCAACTATGAATTTTTTTTATAGATTCTATAAAATTACCCCAACCCTATTGATATTAGGGGTCTGAAACTTTTTGGGATGCTTTGACAGTAGTAGAGGTCTAGTAATTTAACTCCATTTTGAATAATTATTGTGTGCAATCCTCTGAATAACTTCTCATTTAATGTAACCCTAAATCACTACAATGTCATAATAATATAGAATATATGCAAGATTAGTGGCTTGGTCTCACTTGAAGATTGTAGTTACATATCCCACACACTCAAAGTTAAGGCTCAATATAGTTATAGTGCATGTGAGTGTTCCCAACTAGAATGGGAGAATTGACTTCACCTCCTCTCCCTAGGTAATTAAATGCAATTATATGCTTCAATTCATAGCCTTATTTTGGTATAAGTATGTAGGCACAAGACTTGGGTAGATGATGAGTGTTGAGTAGAATTAATATACATAGTTCTTGACAAATGTGAAAAAAATGTGATCAATGTAATTCATGATTAAACCTTTTTTAAATGACTTAAGGTAGATGTGTATATATAGGATGATTTAAAATAAAATTTTAGATTTATTTTCATGTAGACTAACCATAGAAAATAGTGAGAATGGATAATCAAGGCACAAGGAATTAACATATGGTGAAAAGGACTCATAAAAGGTAGCTGGCTAGATTCAACCACCATTGATTATGGGTATAACATAATCATAAATCATTGATTATATTCATGACATAAAAATGTTCAAACATAGAGATCAAGTTTGACTGAGGATGATTAAATGAATCTTGATGTAGAAAATTGATAAATTTAAGGTGTTTATGAAGAAATGCAGAAGATGCAAGGCTTTGAAGGGACCAATGTGAAGGGAAGGTTTATGAAAATAAAAAATAAGTACAAAATTTGATCAAGTGTGACAAAGCATGATAACGATGAGACAAAAACATGTCTTGTACCTAAACTAGGTATTTATACTAGCCTTTAGGGATTCAGGATGGATTAGGTGACCTTAAGGGTTCACAAAGATTTTTACAAAAGAAAATAAATTAGATGATATTGTTATTTTTATAATTTATATTTTCCAAGTTGTTTTGGTTTACAAAAACTACAAAAAAAAAAGTTACAAATCTCTAAAAATCAAATTTTAAACTTGAAAGAGGTATAGTGGCCAAGCCTAGCTTCCCACAGGCCTAATATAGAACCCTCCAAAATCTTGGAGGTCAATTGAGCATTCCCTAAAGGTTTTACATTAAAATTAAATAATATTTGACCCTAATCTGATCTTATACTATGTCCTTCCCCTATTTTAAGGCCGGTTTGGTCCTTTTACCTTTTTAAACATCCCAACACATTATTTTGCATATTGGTGGACTCCAAAGGAAGTGGAAGTGCAATTTTTCTACATGTATTTTTAAAATTTTCTAATTCATAAGGTGGGCCTAGTGTGATAGGAGATCACACCCTCCAATGAGGACCCACTTCCCCTCTACGGGGACCACCTCATTCGCACATCTTCAAAATATAATAACTTTTGACCTATAAAGTATTTATTGGTGCCATTTTTTTAAGTTGATAATTTTACATAAATAATCCAAATCTATACTCATATCAAAATAATTTTATACAAAATTACATTTTTTATTTTTTCCCCTTCTGCACTTATGAAAATCTAACATTATTCAACACCATACATAATTATAAGCAGTTGCATTAGGTTTAATTTTATGTAATGCACTAATTATAAAGTTTCATACTTTTCAAGGGGACATAATTATGTTTGGGCACATATTTTTTATGCCAAACCTTGTATTGGGAATCATTTGTACAAAACATGCTTATCGTGCTTATTGGGACTTTTTTGGCACTTCATCTATTTCATGCCACACTTAACACATCTTGTGGTGCTTCTTACATAATTTTATAACATGTGTCAAGCTCAAATTTCAACACTTTTGTAATCCCTGGTCATGCCTTCACCATTTTACATGTATACCAAGGCACAATGTGATTCTCATGTTCTCTTTCTTTCAAGTTTATTACCATGCTTATGCTTGTTGACCATTTTGACCACAAGTCAAAACGGGTCAACCCCCTATAGTCAAGACTTTATATGGGAATAGAACATAGTGTCATATGGTGTGTTATGTTCTATTTGATGTCATTTAATTCCATTATAACCTATTCATGATCTATTTTAGTGTTATGTCATTTGGAGTCATCTTGGGGGTCAGATCGTTATGGCATGTCACATAGGAATGAATAGATCAATTTTATTATGCATTTTAAAAGTGTGATTAGAAAACCTTTTAGTTTAAAAAGACTACATAAACATTATGATTTTAGTTTCAAGATCATCCTCTGCAAAATTCATGTTTTGATGAGCTTGCTATCTCAATATATAAGCATTTAAAGTTGGACTAGCAGAGATAGATGTGTACGAGGATGTCAAGTTTAGGCCTCGTGAAATGACTGTTTAGATTCAAATACTCCTGAGGTTTAACATAGGGTTAACAAGTGGTAAGATCTTGGGTGTTTGAATAAGATCTAATGTCACATAGGTAGTTAATGAGTCAAAAAGGTCATTGGGGTAGATCAATGGTGTGTGTTATAGCATAAAAGTTAGATCAATGATCTGTGTTTAAAGATTGGGACCCAAGATCAATGGTGCACATTTAATCATGTAGTGGTGATCCAATAGTACAAGTGAGAGTCAAAGAGTCATAAGATATTGGTAAATTATGCAATGCTACCAAATGTCATAATCTTGGATGCTTGGGTCATAGATCAATGGTCGACATCGAAAGTCAAATTGAAGAGACTCCAGAGGAGATCGATAGAGCAATCTCAACTAGATTCTAGATGGACAAAATGAGGCTATGTGTCCAAATGATGATAGGCATATTTTAAAATGAAATGAGTAATGTGGCAAGGGAATGCCATATATGAAACTATATAGGATCAAAGGATTATGTAGCAGAGCAAATATTTTAGACTCATACGCCATCATGAAAGCTCAGTTGAGATCCAAGATGAATAGTGATCACCAAATGTGAAGAATGAAGTCCAAGAGATAAATGGATGAATGCAAATGGTAAATACTAGTGTCTATATGACATCTAATAGCTAGGAAAATGTCTATGACTATCATATCATATGTGTCAACTCTCCTAATTCAATTTCAAATGCTCGAGAGATGATCTATGATGAAGGAAATTTCACAAAGGCTAGTTGAAGAGTCTCTACACCATTTTTTGGAGAGTTTGTCATGGTTTATATAGAATGTTGTCTTAGAAGACATCCATGGTCTATTTCACACTTTATTCCCTTGTAATATAACTGGTTCTCATGCCTTGACATGTGACATTATGACCTTTGAGCTTCTTTACTACATTTTATTCTCCTTCTCTAGTTTTATAAGTAGCTGCCATTTGGCCTTTGTAAAATAATACCACACCATGTATGGTGAAGCCTTACTAGTTTTGACATTGTACTTTGCATTAAAATAATAAATGTAATCTATTTTGAGTTCATATATGATCTTGTTAAAGTATGTGAAGAGATGTATAGTGAATAGCTAAGTGATATCAATCTATCCTTACTTTCTCTCAGTCTTTCCATGTTTGATGCAAGTGATTTCAATCTAGCAGGTAATATGAAGTGTAGTTAAGTGTATGAATCTATCTTAAGTGTATAATGAGACTTAGTATCTATAACTTATCTATGGTTTTGATTGCCTAGGAAAGCCTTCATGCATCTCACTATCATATGGAAGACATATTTGTATATCACCTTTTAGAATAGGTTTATTTCATGCAACTTCTCTCCCTTTTTCCCCACAAGAAAATAGTTATCATAGGTGTAAGTAGTTCAAGATATATTCAAGTAGATAGCCCTTAAATCTAGAGGCTCACTTCCACCATAGGTACACCCACATACCTATAAGTGTTCCAATGTTGCCCAAATCTATAAGAAACTTGAACACCCTCTTCTAGGGTGTAAGATTTGGTGAAAATATTTTTGGCATGCTTGGTGAGACCTATTATCTTCAAGACAACTTATCAAGGTAAATGTTGATCTTGACAACATCAACCATAAATTGGTGTGCTACTCAGCATTTGGTAACTCCATCAAGGTATAAATATAATTCAAGACCATTTTCCTATTATAAACTTACTCTCTTAATTCATGGTTCTTACTAGGGCATCCTCTAATATAGTGCTCAACCCCATTAATGACCTATTCAGCCTGAACTTCCTCTTGAAGTTTAATATCCTCAGCCTAATCTTCCCTTTGGAGAACCAATAGATTTTTTTAGAGAGGAAAAGGTTGAAGAAATTTAAGAAATTGAGGATTTTTAAGAGTTTGAATAATATATGGCTAGACCTCATGCCTTACCTGAATTTAATACTAAAAATCCAATTCACGTTCAAGTATATGATTCCATTCCTCCTAATGCCACAAAAGGTATATCTATATTCAATGGTGAAATTTATGTTACACCTAATATACACATTAGGGATGTCTTCAAATTTTGTAGCTTCCATAAAATCACTCAAGAGAACATTTCCATTAAACTCCTTGCCATGTCCCTTATAGGGAAGGCTCTTGATTGGTATAGGACTCTAAAAGGTGGATGCATCACATCATGGGATTACTTTGGAGTGTTGTTGAACTCAAGATTTGGAAATGAAAGTGACCATGCCTCTCTCATACATCATCTCAATGTGATCCAAAGAGGCCCTAAAGAAGAAATGCATGACTTCAATGAGAGGTTTCAAAAGTCTTGGTATAGATTGCCTCCTCCCATGATGCCACTTCCTAGTTTTGTGTTCCCTACTTACTTGAGAGCTATTATAACTAAAATTACTAACATGATTCAATCCATGGGTGGTTTCACTCTTCCCAAATCATATGAACTTGTTATCAAAGATAAAAATGTTCTAATCCAAGCTAGAATGTTACCTCACAAGGTATTTATGCATCCATTATCTCATACTTCTACTAATACTTTAGATGTGGCCCAAATTCCCAATGGTAACACCAAGTCTAGAGCTTTTCCTAAGAAGGAAGATAATGCCATGGACAAAGATGCATATATTCAATGGTTGGAAGCTAAACTTGGGAGAGATGCAACAAAGTGAATATCATAATCCTTACCCCTATTAGTAATAATATGGTCAATAATTTAGAAGAGGAGCAGGTCAATGGTATCCTAACCCCAATAGGCCTGCCAACACATTCAATCCTAACTTCACCACCAATGCAAGAGAGATGGTGTCGGTTCATAGCAACTTGGTGCAAGGTAAAATTTGGTAGCAAGGCCAATTTATGGATGATAGTGAAGGTGGAGATCAAACTCTTGTTTCTAAAGGATTTACCCCTCTTTTATCAACTAAAGATGAAGTCATGATATAGACAAGTGAAGGTGGATAGCCTCAAGGAGAAATCTTCTCCAACTTCTTAGTTGAGGACACTTTTATGCTTAATCAAGGAATCTATATTATAAATAAAACTATATCTAAGAGAAAGGCTTTAGGTGGTGATAAGAATGTGCCTAAATGTTCATTCAATCCTCATACAAATCAATAAGGTACAACTGTAGGTGTAACCTCAAATAACTCTGCACATTTTCCAAATCAAAACATTGGAAGGACCATTCAAGTCACTCCAACTCCTCATTTCCAAGCACTTCCTTGCTTCTAATAATCCAATATAAATTAGGTATGGCTTCTTTAAACATTTTAAACTCATTGAATAGTACTAAAACATCCATTTACCTTTGGGATGTTCTTTATATGCCTAGTCAGAAATAGCTCCTAAAAAATAGCTATCTACTATCCCTACTCGTGTTCCTCCTTCAAATCAAATTCATGATAATGTTTCTTTCAAAAATGCTCCCAAAACTAGTTTTGAACCATCTACTAGGGTTGAGAAACCTCCACCATTTTATCTCACTCTCATAGTGGGTGACAAACTGGTCCATAATTGCATAGTTGATAATGGAGCTTCTACTTAAGTTATGCCCAAAGTGGTAACTAATAAATTGGGCCTAAAGTATGAGTCTCTTAGAAAAAGAGTTATCTAACTAGATGGTACACTAGTCAAGATGATAGGACTGATAAAAAGTTTGGAGGTTTTCTTACATGATTGTCCTAGTTTTCCTATCCTTCAAGATATAGTTGTTATTGACCTCCCAAATCACTTTGTAATCTGCCTATCAAAGGAATTTACAGCCAAGATAGATGGATATATCTCAGTTGATTGGTCCTTTTTGGCCTTTAAAACAAGATATGGAACCAAGGTGACCATAAGGACTTAGCCTCTTGTAAGGTTTCATATTGAGCCCTACATTGAGACAAGATCTAATTTGAATTGTGTTGTTCATGAAGAGAAGGATTCTATTGTAGATGATGGTACTTATTCCAAGATTGAAGGCATTTCTAATTTTTTTCATGATTAATATGGTACCAATATTTATGATCAGATATTTATGCATTTATGGAGGAAATTGATCTAGGAATATATTGTATACATGAAGAATGAATACCAACACCTCTACTTGCTAAAGAATAAGGTGAATCAAGAAGTAGAATTGGTGTCGGATCTGGTGTTATGTTTGTCTCCCCATATAAACATCAATACTATGATTCATATAGATTCAATTTCAATTATACTTGTAATGTGGCTGAGTATGAAGGTTTAATTCATGGCCTTCAATGGGTAATGAGAAAGGGAATCAAGAACTTGCAAGTATATGGAGATAGTGAATTGGTTGCTCTTCAGGTTAAGAATATGGTTTATATCAATAACCCTTTTCTTAAGTCATATAAACATAAATTATGGGATTATTTTGAATACTTCAATGCATTCAACATATAATCAGTCCCAAAGGAGCATAATAATCATGCTGATAGATTAGCTGCGATAGGAGATCAATTTGATACTCCAACTGCCATAAAATAAGAATGGAATAAATCCCACATTAAGATAATTATCATACCTTTTTTACCTAATAATGAAATGTCTTAGCAAGTGTTTGATAGTGACAAATACATTGCATGCTTCTTGCAAAATGAGGTTGGGTTTTCTTCAAGGAATCACAGGAAACTCCAAGAACAATTTGGTGATAAAATTATGTAGCTAATGACAAACAAGATACCTAAGGGTTTGGTGACCTTAGAAATTATATTCAATGAAAATGATCAAAAGAAGAAGGAAAAAGTGAGTATGTCTACAAAAGAGGATAACTATGAAAGAGTCTTGATCTTCAAATATAAACTTCTCAAACTAGGCAAGGTATGTTCTACATTGGAGAAGAAAACATTCATTAAGTCATGTAAATATTTTCATGATATATTTGCTTGGGAATATAAAGACCTCAAAGGATTTGATCCTATCCTGATACATAATACCATTGAACTGGAACCTAGATTTAAACTGGTTAGATAGAAACAAAGACTTATCAATCCTAAGGTTGAGCAACTCATGAGGTTAGAGCTTACTAAACTCCTTGAATTTGAAATAATCTTTCCTATCAAGCATTCAAAATGGGTAGCTAACCTTGTGCATATTATAAATAAGAATGAGGAGATAAGACTTTATGTGGACTTTAGATATCTTAATAGAGTGTTACTCAAAGATAACTATCCTCTACCTTCAATGGAATAGATTTTGTAAGTTGTTTCAGGATCTCAATGTTTTTCTTTCTTAGATGGATATTTAGGTTACAATTAGATTCTTATGAATGAGGATAATTAGTTTAAAACAACATTCACTACTAAATGGAGGGCTTTTTCTTATATAAATATGCCATTTGGTTTGTCAACTGTTGGTACTTCCTTTCAAAGAGCAATGGACATGGCCTTTAAAGGTTTGATCAATGAGATGTTGTTGGTTTGTCTAGATGATATAATAGTGTTTTATAAAGATCACATTGAACATATGCAACACTTGAGACAAGTGTTTGAAATATGTAGGAAGTATGGAGTATCTCTTAATCCAAAAAATTGCATCTTTGTTGTCCATGAAGGTAAGCTCTTAGGACACATTGTTTCCAAAGATGCTTTTGTTATTGATCCTAAAAGCATAGAGGCTATTTTAGGCATATCATTTCCCTTACATAAGAAAGGTATCCAAAGTTTCTTAGGTAAGATAATTTTTTCAAGGATATTCATACTTGGTTTTGAATCTTTGGTGAAACCTATCACAACCATGCTAAAAAAGAATCAGGTCTTTTCTTGGACTAAGGAAGGTAAGAACAAATTTGAAGCCATTAAGAAATTAATTGCACAAGATCCTACTCTTGTGAATCCTAATTTTTCTAAAGACTTCATTTTGTATTAATTTACTAACCTTGATACTATCTTATCCATGTTAATGCAAAGGAATGATGAGGGTGTAGAGTAACCAATTGCATTCTTTAGTCAAGGTCTGGAAGATTATGAAATCAAGTATACCTTTATTGAAAAGAAATTCCTTGCTATTGTAAGAGTAATAAAGAGGTTTAGGCATATGGTTTCAAATAATAATTTTTTTGTTATGGTCTCTCATCTTCGTACCAAGGAGTTTCTTTTGATCAGAGACCTTAGTGAGAAGAGGGCAGGGTGGATCACTAAGGTAATGGAATATGATGTTGATATCAAATTAACAAATTTTATAAGAGGTAATGGATTTTGTGAATATATAGTTTCATATATTTATTAATCAAAAGAAGAGGTTTTAATCAATCATGATTGCTCCCAACCAGCTAGTTCCTTACATATATAGAGTTGGACACAAGATGTGATTAGATTTATTCAAAGTGGTGAGTATCCTAATGATATGAGTAGATCTCAAAGGAAATATTTTAGATTTCAAGTTATTCTATTTTTCCTTGTAGATGGTGTGATTTTTAGAAGAGATACTAATGGTGTATTACTGAGGTGCATTGACAATGACCAATTTGGAATGTTTCTTGAAAATTTCCATGATGGAATAGAAGGAGGTCATTTCTCCTCAAGAACCACAGCTACCAAGATCATGAGGGAAGGATATTATTGGCATAGCCTCTTCAAGGATTATCATGCTTGGGTGAGGTGTGTACAATGTGCTTTCTTTGTGGGAAAACAAAATCTTACAGCTCTTCCTTTGAAACCTATCCAAGTGGATCAAACTTTCATGTAATGGGTTCTTGATTTCATTGGCATGATAAACCCCCCATCAAGTGTTGGTCATAAATGGATAATAAAATCAACATATTACTTTACAAAGTGGGTTGAGGTAGTAGCATTGAAGGAAGCTAGTGAAAATTCTATCCTGGAGTTCTATGAGAGCATCATAACAAGGTTTGACACTCCTTCGACTATTATTTAAGATAATGCTCTTACTTTTATGGGTGATAAGACTATTGATTGGGAAAATAGTAATGGCATATTATTGATTACTTCAGATAACTATTACCCTTATGGTAATGGTTTGGATGAATTTACTAACAAGAATCTGATCAAAATCATCAAGAAAACCTTGGAGCATAACTAGAGGGCTTGGCACACCAAATTGAAGACAACCTTATGAGCTTATAGGATAACTCCAAAGAGGTCAATAGGGAATTTTAATTTTGTGTTTGTCTATGGAAAAGAGGCTATGTTGTCTATATTTCAATATTTGCATGATTTAGAGTTGCTAGAAAACACTCCAATGGAGGTGAGATTGATAGAATTAATGGAGCTGGCAAGAGACTAGTGATAAGGCTCATCAATCTATGGAGCATCACCAAGTATTAATGAAGAGGTATTTTGATAAGAAGGAAACTCTAAGATAATATCAAGAAGGTGACATAATATTGAAGTGGGATGAAGATAGAGAAAAACTAGGGAGGCATACCAAATTTGACACCCTATGGAGTGGACCATATGTCATCATCAAGTGCAAGCAAAACAATTATTTCCAATTAGAAATGTTAAGCACAAGCTTATACTGAGAGGGGGGGTGAATCAGTATAAGATATTTTTTGACTTTTGACTATTAATCTTAAATTCAAAACCTCAAATTACTCCACAATTAATATATTCAAAGCAATCAAAGAATACAATGCAAAACCACACAATACAAATAGACACAGATTTGCGTGGAAACCCTTTCGAGAGAAAACCACGAAGAAATTATCTTAATATAAATATTTGTAGGCACCAACCTACTGGAGCACCAACCCCAAAAACAATTTTATAGGCACCAACCTACAGGAGCACCGACCCCTTTCACTGAGCACCAACTCAGCAAGAGACACCAATCTCTTCAAAACGAAGGCACCAACCTTCTCAAAAAAAATCACTCTTCTATCTCAAATTTTTTGTCAAAACAACAGATGATAGAACACTTGCTTTATCTCCTTTAGATTCGATCTAAACTTGAGTGTTTTCGCTGCTATACTCTTCCTTATACTTGCTGATTTTTTCTTTTCAATATTCTCACAAAAATTTGCCTTTAAAAATTATGCTCTTCTTTTATATATCTTCTACTTTCAAATCTACTCTTTTGCCATTCGTTATGGACTTATTTATAACCCACGAAAAGCCACAAATTAAGGTCGTGACTCTTCAAGTGAAAAGGTCCTTTCGAACGGTCACATCTCCTCCCAATAGGTCGGCCAAGGTTGACAATTCCGTCAACATTTCTGTCGACAATTCTGTTCACTTCCGTCGACATTTCCGTCAATAATTCCATTCACTTCCATCGACATTTTTGTTCAATTTTAACAACAATTCCGTTCACTTTCGTCAATAATTTTGTTCACTTCTATCGACATTTTTGTTCACTTACGGCCATCAATTCTGTTCACTTCTAGTAATCAATTCTGTTCACTTTTGGCAATAGTTCATTTGACATCAATGACAATATTCCAACAATCTCCCCCTTTGTCATTAATGGCAACCACATACTAAAACTGCTCCCCCTTGCTGCACTATCTCTTCTGTTTGAATCCCTTTTTTTTTCGCTGTAGCTCCCCTTTTTTGTGACATCCTCTTTCTGTACTTCTCCCCCTTTGACATCAATGGCAAAGGGTCTATCCAAGAGCTAGTACTTAGCTCCCCCTTAGCTGATGCTTCCCTTCAGTGGTAAGACGCAAAAGAAATTACTCCCAACTTCTATCGTAGGTACTCAAATGTTTCCTTTGGAAGTGGCTTAGTGAAGATATCTACCATCTGTTCGGATGTGGAAACATATTCCAATTTTACTTGTTGTTTTGCCACTTGTTCTCTCAAGTAATGATACTGTATAGGGATATGCTTAGTTCTAGAATGCATAACTGGATTCTTTGAAATACTTATCACACTAGTATTATCGCAAAATATAGAGATTGGATGATTATACTCTACTTTGATATCTTTCAAGGTTTGTTTCATCCATAGAACTTGTGTAGAACATAGCACTACCGCTATGTACTCTGCTTCTACTGTGGATAGAGAGACAGAATTTTGCTTCTTACTCAACCAAGATACTAGGCTATCTCCAAGAAAGAATGCTCCTCCACTTGTACTTTTTCTATCATCTACACAACCTGCCCAATCTGAATTCGTGTACGCTACCAATGTGAAGTCTTTACCTCTTGGGTACCACAACCCATAATCCAAGGTTCTCTTTAAATATCTAAATATACGTTTCACGGCTTGCACATGTGTTTCTTTTGGAGCTGCTTGAAATCGTGCAACCATACCTATTGCTTGCATGATATCTGGCCTAGATGCCGTCACATATAGTAAACTCCCAATCATTAATCTATAAAGAGTTTGATCAGTATTTGGAGATTCATCATCTTTTCTCAACTTTGTACCTGTAGCCATAGGTGTGATAAGAGGGGCACACTCCTCGATATGGAATTTATTCAACATCTCCTTCACATACTTGCTTTGGGATATGAATATTCATTTGTTAGATTGAGAGATTTGTAAACCAAGGAAAAATGACAAATCACCTAACATGGACATCTCAAATTCCTTTTGCATATCTTCGACAAATATCTTAGACATTTTTTTATTGTCTCCTCCAAAGATTATATCATCTACATACACCACAACAATTAACTGGTGATCTCCTTCAGTTTTGATGTAAAGATTACTATCAGCATATCCTCTCTTGAATCCTTGGTCTTGTAGGTATTTATCAAGCCTAGCATACCATGCTCTAGGAGCTTGTTTCAATCTGTATAAAGCCTTCTTCAACTTACACACATAATCCTTATTTTCTGATAAGAGAAATCCTTCTGGCTATTCTATGTAAACTTCATCTTCTAGATTTCCATTTAGAAATGTTGATTTAACATCCATTTGATAAACTTTGAAATTTTTGAATACTGAAAATGCAAGAAATATTCGAATTGCTTCTAATCTAGCAACAGGAGCAAAAGTCTCTTCAAAATCTACACCTTCTACTTGAGCATACCCCTTACATACCAACCTTGCTTTGTTTTGAGTGACTTGGCCATTTTCATTCAATTTGTTTCGAAAAACCCATTTAGTGCCAATTACATTTTGATCCATTGGCATGGGCACAAGTTCCCAAGTCTCATTCTTCTCAATTTGATCTAATTCTTCTTCCATTGCTTTTACCCAATGTTTATCATGACTAGCTTCAGAAAAATTCTTAGGCTCTACCTTGGATAACAAAGAAAAATTTACATGCTCAGGGATACTTACAATTCTTCTTCTGTTTTGCACCCTAGCATCAATGTTGCCAATGATCTGAATTTCAGCATGATTCTTCTAAACAAAGCGAGATGGTGCTTTGGTGTCTTGCCTTTCAGATTCACTCAATTTTTCTACATTTTCTTCCTCCCCTTCTTCTACAAGATTGGGTATTTCTAGAGGCTCTTTTGAAGGTTCTTTTGCCTTTTGATTCATGATCTCATCTATTCTAACACTAGCACTTTCTACGATAGTTTGTAGCCTTTTGTTATAACATCTATAGGCTTTGCTTTTGATGGAGTAACCAAGAAAAATTCCTTCATCAGCTCTTGAATCAAATTTGCCCAAGTTTTCTTCATTCCTATTGATAAAACATTTACTTCCAAACACTTTGAAATGTTCGACCGAAGTTGGTCTTCCTTTCCACAATTCGTAAGGAGTTTTGTCATTATTAACTCTGATTTGCCCTCTATTCAAGATATATACTGTTGTATTAACTGCTTCTCTCCAGAATCTATCTGATAGCTTAGATTCATTCAACATAGTTCTAGCCATCTCTTTAACGGTTCGATTTTTCCTTTCCACCACTCCATTTTGTTGTGGAGTCCTTGCAGCTGAGTATTGTCTCTTAATTCCATGATCTTCGCAAAACTCAATGAATTCATTTGAAATAAACTCACCTCCTCAATATGACCTTAGACATTTTATTTTCAGCTCTTTTTCATTTTCTACTAATGCCTTGAAAGCTTTAAACTTTTCAAATGCTTTTGATTTTTATTTTAGAAAGGCTACTCATGTCATTCTAGTATAATCATCAATGAGCAACATAAAGTAGCTCTCACCTTGCATGCTTTCAATTTTGGTAGGACCACAAAGATCCGTATGAATCAGCTCTAGTGGTTTGGTGGTCAAATATTCCTTCATTCTGAACCTTGTTCTGGTTTGCTTCCCGTGTTGGCATTGCTTGAATAGAGTGCTTGAAGGTTTTGTTATCTTTGGCATATCTCGCACAGCCTGTTTGTTGCTGATTTTCACAAGATTATCAAAATTTATGTGCCCTAACCTTCTATGCCATAGCCAACTTTCTTCAACTTGGCTCAGACAACATTTCTCTCCTCTCATTTCTCCAAGCATGTATAGGTTGTTTGTGGTTCTATGAGCATCTGCAATTAGTTCTCCCGTGTCTCTTTTTCTGATCTCACAACCTTCAGAAAATAACTTGAGTGTGTATCCTTGATCGCACATTTGGCTAACACTTAGAAGATTATGTTTTAACCCTTCCACATTTAACACATTTTTTGCTTTGGTTTTTCCATTATCGAGACTAAGTGTACCTTTTCTTGTTATTATGGCTGTAGTGTTGTCTCTAAACTTCATTGTGCCTTCATTGACCTTTTTTAATGAGATGAATTTGCTTTTATCTCCAGTCATGTGTCTTGAACATCCACTATTAATGAACCATTGTTGTCCTTCATCTCTAGCATGGAATGCTATTTGAACAATCATGGATTCTTCTTGCTTCTTCTTCCAGATCTTTGATGATTCTCTTTTCTTTATCACTATAGCTTTGAACTTTTGATCTTGTCTTACAGATTCAAAAACACTTCTACAATAGTGTGTTATATGTCCATAGTTGTTTCACTTGTAACAAACTATAGCTTCATCAAAGTTTGATAAGGGAGCAAACGAATTGTAGTTTCTGTTCGAAGCTCCATAGGTTCCTTTGTTTCTGCTCCTGACTTCAATATCCTTGGCTCTCTTTCCACAATCTAATTTCTTATGACCAAAATAATTCCAATAATAACAATATCCATCAAAATAATTACCAAACCTGGTTTTATTTGTATATTTTGGAGTAAATGGTCTTCTAAAGTTTTGTTCTCCTTTGTTTTCTTTGTTGATAGAGTTGGTTTTTGTATTCTTGGCTTCTTCCTTCTTGGTCTCCTTTTTCATTGGTTCCTTAAGAGTTTCAATGTAGCTCTTAGCTTTCTCTTTTTCTTTCTCATACCCAATGCCTGACTTGTTAGATGGTGATCTTTGACTCTCTAGAATCTTATTCAAAACTTGAGTGCTTTTCTCAGATTTCAATTCAGTTGTTATTTTAGAATTCACCTTTTCTATATCCCTTTTTAAAACATCTATTTCAAATTCATACCTTTCACAGTCTTCTCCTTTCTTCTTTAGCTGATCCGTTAGATCTTCTTCAATTTTCTTTGCTTCTTCGATTTGGACTTTTAGATCAGCAATTACCTTGTTTGATTCCTCAAATACTTGTGATATCTTTGTTTTGAAGTCTCGATTCTCTTCTTCATATTTTTGGAGTTGTAACTTTAGTTTCTAATTCTTCTTCTTAAATGTTTTTATTTCTTCCAACGCACAAATAAGTTCTTCTTCAAGGTTCACTTCACCTTCTTCTTCCATGTCTTCGTCTTCCTCCAAATTGTCTTTGCTGGTGGTGGCATTTTCTTCTGTAGCCATGAACAGAATATCTTCATTATCACTCTCAACATCACTTTCTTTGTTTTCTTCGGATGAGCTGATATACCTCTTTGAGTATAGGCTTTTCTTTTGTTTCTCAAATCTTTTCTCGGCTTGAATCCCTTTTTGTACTTTGATTTGTTTCTCTCATCATCGCTATTTCCTTTATTTGGACATTTGGTTGCAAAATGACCAATTTTACCGCAATTAAAGCATTTAAATGGTAAATTTCCTTTACATTTGCTCGATCCTTTCTTTAACTTCCGAATGAATAGAGCTTCATTTTCATTTTCTTTACTACTTGAATTTTCACTTGATTCTGGTTCTTTGATCTTCTCTTTCTTCGAGACCTTGAATGATGCTTCTTTCTTCGACTGTCTCTCAGATTCAGTTCTCATTTCATACGCCATAAGAATTCCATGGAGCTCATCCATTTTCATCGTGTCTAAATCCTTCATTTCTTCAATGTTGGAGACCTTCACATCAAATCTCAATGGTAGGGATCTCAAGACTTTCTGAACGATCACAGATTCTTCAATTTTCTCTCTGAGTCCTCAAATGACATTAACAATCTCATCGACACAAAGAAGATACCCAGTAATGTTTTCATCATTCTTCATTTTTAAACTTTCAAACTGCCTCCGATGGGTTTGGAGTTTTGATTTTCTAACCTTACTATCACCTTCATAAATAGTGTTGAGTTTATCCCAAATCTCTTTTGCAGATTCACAATGCATAACCTTACAAACTCATTTTTTGAAAGCCCGCATAAAATTGCATTCATAGCTTTCGCATTGTTCTCACTGGCCTTTTTTCTGGTGGCATTCGTTGGTGCAATTTGTGGCATTGTGTATCCTATTACCTTTGCTTGCCAAATATCAAAACCTAGGGCCATCAAGTAAGTCTTCATTCTTATGCTCCAAAATGCGTAATTCATTCCATTGAACAAAGGAGCCTTGTTGGTGGAGAAACCATCTAGCACTTGAGATCCTGCCATATGTGCTTTCCAAGATCTACCTTCTAGCAGTTGTGCTAACACCGAAGGAACCAGCTCTGATACCAATTGTTAAGCACAAGCTTATACTGAGAGGGGGGGTGAATTAGTATAAGATATTTTTTGACTTTTGACTATTAATCTTAAATTCAAAACCTCAAATTACTCCGTAATTAATATATTCAAAGTAATCAAAGAATACAATGCAAAACCACATAATGCAAATAGACACAGATTTGCGTGGAAACCCTTTTAGGAGAAAACCACAGAGAAATTCTCTTAATATAAATATTTGTAGGCACCAACCTACTGGAGCACCAACCCCAAAAACAATTTTGTAGACATCAACCTACAGGAGCACCGACCCCTTTCACTGAGCACCAACTCAGCAAGAGACACCAATCTCTTCAAAACGAAGGCACCAACCTTCTCAAAAAAAATCACTCTTCTATCTCAAATTTGTTGTCAAAACAACAGATGATAAAACACTTGCTTTATCTCCTTTAGATTCAATCTACACTTGAGTGTTTTCGCTGCTATACCCTTCCTTATACTTGCTGATTTTTTCTTTTCAATATTCTCACAAAAATTTGCCTTTAAAAATAATGTTCTTCTTTTATATATCTTCTACTTTCAAATCTACTCTTTTGCCATTCGTTATGGACTTATTTATAACCCATGAAAAGCCACAAATTAAGGTCATGACTATTCAAGTGAAAAGGTCCTTTCGAACGGTCACACCTCCTCCCAATAGGTTGGCCAAGGTTGACAATTCCGTCAACATTTTCGTCGACAATTCCGTTCACTTCCGTCGACATTTTCGTCAACAATTCTGTTCACTTCCGTCAACATTTTTGTTCAATTCTGGCAACAATTCCGTTCACTTCCGTCAACAATTTTGTTCACTTCTGTTGACGTTTTTGTTCACTTATGGCCATCAATTCTGTTCACTTTCGGCAATCAATTCCGTTCACTTTCGGCAATAGTTCATTTGACATCAATGACAATATTCCAACAAGAAAGGATGAATAGAGAAGAGATGCCTATCCCTATGAATGGGATACATTTGAAACTATGCTATTGAGGAGTAAAGGTAGTTTTGTAAATAGTAGATTAGGTGTGTGTTTTGTTTCATTTTTGTGTGTTGCATTCCTTAAGTGTTCTAGTTGAACACATGTGTGATCCTACTTTGTGTCTTGTTCTTGTTGTTTTTTGTTATTTGGTGTGTTTTTTTAAGGTAATTTATGTGTCAAACTTGTATAAAAGTGACTCCATATCCCAATGGATAGGATTAGGTAATTGGTCTTGGCATAACAAGCATACCACCCTTGGGAAATCACCAAGAATGTTGACCATTTTGATCATAAGTCAAAATGGGTCAACCCCTTATAGTCAAGACTTGATATAGGAATAAAACATAGTGTCATAGGGTGTGTTATGGTCTATTTGATATCATTTAATTCCATTATAATCTTGGTCATGATCTAGTTTAGTCTTATGTCATTTGGAGTTATCTAGGGGGTCAGACCATCATGGTATGTCACACAAGAATGAACAACTTAGTTTGCTTATGCATTTTAAAAGTGTGTTTAGAAAACCTTTCAAGCCAAAAAGACTACATGGACATGATGCCTTTGATGCTAAGATCATCCTCTACAAATTTTGTGTCTTGATGATCTTGTTATCTTAAGATATAAGCATTTGAAGTTGGACTAGTAGAGATAGATGTGCACGGGGACATTACATTTAAGCCTCGTGAAATGACCATTTGGATTTAAATACTCCTAAGATTTAACATTAGGTCAACATGTGGTAACATCTCAGGTGTTCAGATAAAATCTAATGATACACATGCAGTTAATGAGTCAAAAAGGTCTTTAGGGCAGATCAATGATGTGTTTTCTTATGTATAAGGTAGATCAATGATCCACATTTAAAGACTAGGACCCAAAATCAATGGTGCATATTTGATCGTGCAGTGGAGATCCAACAGTGCGAGTGAGATTCAAAGATTCAAAAGATCTTGAGAAAGCATGTAATGCTACCAAATGTCATTATCTTGGATGCTTGGGTCACAAATCATCGACATTGAAAGTTGAATTGAAGAGACTCCAAAGGAGATTGATAGAGTAATTTTGATCAGATTCTAGATGGATAAGATGAGGCTACATGTCCAAACGAAGATAGGCAAATTTTAAAATGGAATATGCGTCATGGCAAGGGAATTACTTATAAACAACCATGTAGAAAAAAAGGATTCTAGAGCAGAGGAAATACTTCAGACTCAATGTTGCCATGAAAGCTTAGTTGAGATCTGAGATGAACAGTGACTGCTAAATGTGAAGAACGAAGTCCAAAAGACAAATAAATGACTCTATATGGTTAATACAAGTGTATAGAAGACATCTAGGAGCTAGGAAAATGTCTATAACTATCACAACATATGTGTTAACTCTCTTAATTCAGTTTCAAATGCTTGAGAGATGATCTATGATGAAGGCAATTTCACAAAGGCTAGCTGAAGAGTCTCTACACCATTTTTTAGAGAGTTTGTCATGGTTTATATATACATTTGTCTTAGGAGACATTCATGGTCTATCTCACACTCCATTCCCATATAATGTATCTGGTTCTCATGCCTTGATATGTGGCATTGTGACCTTTGAGTTTTTTTACTGCATTTTGGTCTCCTTCTTCTCTAGTTCTATAAGTAGCTACCATTTTGGCCTTTGTAAAACGATACCACACCATGTATGGTGAAGCCCTGATGGTTTTGACATTGTACTTTGCTTTATAACAATAATGCAATTCTTGTTAAAGTATGTGAAGAGATGTATAGTGAATAGCTAAGTGATATCAATCTATCCTTGCTTTCTCTCAGTCCTTTCATGTTTGATGCAAGTGATTTCAATCTAGCAGGTCATATAAAGTGTAGTTAAGTGTATGAATCTATATTAAGTGTATAATGAGACTTAGTATCTACAACTTATCTATGGTTTTACTTGCCTTGGATAGCCTTCATGCATCTCACCTTCATATTAAAACACTAATGCTAGTGCATTTTAGGACTCTTAGGCTAGTGTTGTAGGCATTGTTTCTTTGTGAAATAAGTACAACTGTCATGTGGAAGACATCTTGGTGCATCAACTTTTTATAATATGTTTATTTCATGCAACTTCTATCCTTTTCCCCCACAAGCAAATAGTTAGCATAGGTTAAAGTACTTCAAGATATATTCAAGGAGCTAGCCCTTAAATCTAGATGTTGACTTCCACCATAGGTACGTACACCCACATACTTAGAAGTGTTCCCATGTTGTCCAAATCTGGAAGAGGCTTGAACACCTTCTTTTAGGATACAAGATTTGGTGATAACAATGCTCACGTGATGAAATTCATTATTTGTTTAGAACTATTTTTTAAAGACCACATAATAATATATTCACCTCCACTAATACTAAAACTAGTAGGACCAATATACATAGTGGCATCTTAGCTTAGAAGATTTCTTCACTACATAGGAGCTTTATCCTTTTCTATATGGAAAATTTCCCACTCCTTATATAGTTCAATACAATAAATGGCTCAACACATGTGACATTGTACTTGGTCACTTATTGTTGTATACTTTTATGCTTTTCCACCATCATCTAAAGCACATAGAGTATCCTTGCACTATTTAGAGCATTCTTCATAATATGTTTGGAGACTCTTCTGTTAGGAAATAATTTTATTATAGGGTTGCAACTTCCACTCCCATTTATTGTGATGATTCATTCCTATTGGATAATGGAATTTTTTTTAGAGCCACCATGTTGGGATGACTTTCTCCTAGACATGATATATATTTTCACAGATCCTGATTTATTCTTGTACAAGACAATGGTATTACATTTATAGAGCCATCACACGTTTGTACCTATAAGTATTATTTTTTATTTATTGTTCAAAGTGTTGGTAATGTGTTCTTTGACACTTCTACCTTTTTTGATATCATTGATGAGCCACATCTTGTTGTGAATCCTTGTTCTTCATTTTTGAGGGTTGTTTAGCAATCCCCTCCACTTCACATGGACATTATTTTAGTGAATGGTCTATGCCATTTTTTAGACATGTCTACCTCAATGGCATCACCTTCAGTTTTTGTGCATGATCTTACCAAACCTATGCCACACTTCAGTTTTAGACCAGTTATAAAGATATTCATATTGTTGCCTTTGTCTTCCTTCGTGAAGTGGGTAGACTTTTGAGTATACTTCTTAATTCCTTCCTCTTGTAAAGGACAAAAATATTATTTGGTGCAAATGGAACTTATTTAGTATTCAAGAAGAGGTCCTTGTCACTGCCACTCTTTTGTTTGAGACTCACATTCATTCACCATCTTTGACATCTGATTTGAAGTAGTCCTTGAGAGGTTGGGGTTGATGTATAGTCCCCCTTCCTTTATAAACTTTTATTGTACATAGATACTTCATTAGCTATGTTACTAGGGTCCATTTAAAGACTTTTATCTTAATTTTTTGGTACACATTTTCTCAAAATTACACTTAAAAGAAGTCCCAGTATAATTTGTTAATTGTACTCAATACAAATTAACTTAAAGTAATAATTTCAGCATAAGTTTTATATTTTCATAGATTTTTTATAGTTAAAAAAATAGCTTACTTAAACAATCAATAAGAATTGAAATTTTTTAAAAACCAATGAAAACTTCTCAATTTTCTAAAAGAGTTCCCACTTCTAAAATCCTATTAATACTTCCTCTTATACATAGTTTTCATGGGGCAACTCATTTTAAACATTTTAGTCTCAGTTTATGAGAAGTAACTCCATTAGAGTAGATTATAGAGAGGAAGGGCAACTCATTCTAAACATTTTATTTCTATTTTATGAGAAGTAACTCTATTAGAGTAGTTTATAGAGAGGAATTTATATATAAATGCAATCAATTTATATTTTTGTAATACTTTTATGGTGTTTTGCATATTTAAGAGATGAGAAGTGTTTGTAGGAAGCATTTTAGGTGATAAAAGATTGGATTTTGCTTCTTTATTTTCTACAAGGTTTGAGTTTTATTTTTCTTTTGAAGAGTAGTTTAAAAAGAGTTTTTTTTTTTTTTTTTTAATGAAATATATTTATATATTAACAAAATATATAATATACAAATAATTCACAAAAAAAAAGGTGGTAAAGTCAGATCAAATTTAGGAACAAGAAACTACATAAATAAAAAATAACATTAAAGAGGAAGGAATTTTGGGTTTTTTCTCTTTTTTAAAGAGGAATTTTGAGAGCTACTCATTGAATTTGAACTTTAGTTTTTTTAGTAATAAATGTTTCAACTTACCACTTCTCTAAATCTTTATAATAATTTAAAAAAAAAAAAAAATAAATTATATTTTTTACATAATAAAAAATTCTAAACATAATTATGGATGAGATATAAATATGTTGGTTAAAAGGTTTAGTTGTGTCCAATCTTATTCGAATTCAAATTTTACTAAACATGTCACATCAATTATATCCAAATTCAAATTTTACTGAACATGTTACATCAATTATAACTGTTGATGATTTTAATAATAATTATATATAATTTATAAAAAGATTTGAATCTATCTTTTATATTCTAATCAAATGCTGACCTATTTACTCTAATAATAACAATAATTATTACAAATATAACCTTCAAAATTTTGCTCGTAGGATTTATTTCATTGTCTATGGCAGGGCCATCCTCTGGAATGTGGGGTAGCATTAGAGGCCCTAGTCTTTTAGATCACATTCTAAATTATTGGCCCTTTGGAAACCGAAGGGGTAAGGATACTTTAAGGTACAACTTTTCAATTATTTTCTTTTTTTGGGGAGGAAAACGTTGATGAAGATTGGGATAAAAGGGGCTACCACCATTAATTAAGTGGGACCCAGCGAAAAAAGTGATTGAAATATCAAAGATTTTTATGCGCATACTTTGGCATTACAAAAGTGGAAGCAGTTGGAATAATTAATTGCAAGTTTGACGTAGCAAATAAATAAATAAATAAACGAACCACGCGTCACACGTTTTCTTTAAAAGTTGCCATATGAGATTGGGGTGGTTTGAAAAGTTTATTTATTCAAAATTTCAATTAGTTTAATGAGGAATAAAAAAGCAAAATTTTAACGAATAAGGACGTACATATTGACCATTGGAAAATGACTTTGGGGGGAGATATTAAAAATATAAAATATTAGATTTGATTCGTATTTTATTCGAGAAGATATTTAAAGAGATTTATTAGTTTTCAAATTGCATGATTTTAGGATATTTATATATTTTTTTAATTATTGATCTAAATTAATATAATTGAAATAATTATTAACTTTTGATGATTCCTACACATTCTCCCAACACTTTTCAAACGTTCCTTTCTTTCTCTTATCCCTTCTTCCCACCTTAGAGTTTATGTTTAAAGCTTCTACATGTTTCTAAGTTTGTCTAGAGATTGGGACGGTACTCGGCTCATTGGTGTGGTCCCTTTTAACTCATGACCACATTACACCTTTTTCCATCTTTTTTATTTTTTGACTATCGAATGTTAATTTGATTGCCAATAAAATCTTGGTTTGTATTCAATTTGTCTATGAATATACAAGCATTGTAGTTTATATATACATAATATATATTTATTATTCTCAATAATTTATTAAACAAAAAAACTTTTTTCCATAGTGTACTTTTAGAGAGGAGAGGATGCTCTTAGGAGAGTTTTATGTTTGTCATCGACTTTCTTGGTCGTATCTTTATCACTTCTGGGTGCGTATTTTTACTATCACATCTTGATGACTATCATGAACTCATAAAATAAAATAGATACACATCTAACGTTGCATGCCTGCTCTCTCTACTTTTAGAATCAATTCATTAGGGTTGATAACTATTTTCCTCATATTATGTAGCTTAATTAATCTTAATCAAGTATATGTATCATAATTTTTTGAAAATCTATTTATCCACATTACATTTTGGTGAACTCGTGTTCTATGACATCCATTCTGGGATTAGATCTTGCTTCATCATAGGAAAAATATGATTTTATCTATTTTTTCTAAGATTTATTCCATTGCATACTCTTAGATCCAATAGCTTTAGCTTTTGTTTTGAGTTATCTATCAATTTTTATAAAGTATCGTAATGCTTTGTACACTATTTAAAAATGAGAGGACATTTCTTGGTTAGATCTCTATTACTTATGAGCACACATTTTCATTATCACATCTTGACGGTTGTCACCAATTCATGAAATAAAATAGATACACATCTAATCCATGCATGTCATCTCACTTTACTTTTAGAATTAATTAATTAGGTCTGATTACTATTTTTTTAATGTTAATTATCTTAATTAATTAGAATTAAGTATTTGTGCCATAATTTAGTGAAAATCTATTCATCCATATTACATTTTGGTGAACATGTGCTCTCTTATACCCAGGTCTTAGGGTTAAATATTGTTTCATCTTAGGAAAAATATAACTTTATCTATTTTTATAAGGTTTGTGCCATTGCATGTTTTTAGATCCAATAATCCTAGCTTCATTGTGTTTGATTCCAAACCTTAGGTTTGATTTCAATTAATGCCATCAAAATTGATGAGATCCACAAATCCAACTAAGAAGAGAGATATTATTAATTGAGAGCCTTTTGATTTATTAAAATTCCTTTGGTTAATTTAAGATCTAGTTTGAAAAAAAAATAGAATCTAAAAATATATCTACTGTTACTCCAAAAATTATACTTCATGTTGCAAATGAAGGGGATAATCAAAACCAGAAGATATTTAACAATCCATTACAAGTTCATTATAAGAAAGATCCAAAAGTGAAAATTTTATATAATGCACATCCTCATCCATCACATTATGGGCACCCATTAGATGGGATAATTGACACTTATACACACATAGTACCTCATATGGTTCATAGACTTTCTATTAGATTTGATGATAGTAAAATTATGGATGATGACTCATTTATTCATTATTTATTTATTTGAGCATACTTTGATCATCAACCTCTACATAGTGTTATTATTGATAATGGTGTTAGTGATGATGTATATACCATGCCATTACTTACATATTTAGGATATACACCTGATGATTTATACCCTAAGACATCTCAACACATTATTGGTGAGATTAATTTACCTTTACAGGTTGGTCCAACATGTGGTGACTACCTTTTCAATTATACAATATACAATGGTATTTGATATGTTATTGGGATGATCTTGAATACATAAACTCTACATAATAATTTTCATAGTGCCTAGGTGTATTAAATACCTTTATACCAACAAGGTAGTCACAATTTTCAAAAATCCATGTGAACATCCACTTGAACAAGATAAGTTTATCCCTAGATAACTAATTATACAACCTACTAAGGTTAAGCATCCGTGAAAGGGTAAGCAATAGGCAATCTCTTTTCCTTGGTAACCCATAATTGAGAGACCATTGTGTTGGGTGAATATTTTGTCGACCAACTAACTAGTGAGAAAAATAGTTCCTATCACCACAACATAGGGAGATTGGTCATTCAGGTGTGTAGTTTTACTACATCAACAAGGGAAAAATCTCTCCTCTCATCAAGGGGAGGTTACCTATTAAATATATGAAGGCTATATACTATATATATAAGCAGAAAGTAAGACACAGGGGTGGGATAAACCATCCATCTCTCTCTTTTTAGAGATGATGCTAACAAACAGAGGAGAAATCTTGGGTGATTGGTGAAGGTACTTCTCTTCTTTCAAAAGTAACATTCAGCCAAGAGCCAGATCCCTTCTTGGATAGTAGAAATCTTGGTGAAGCGATAGAAGACACTTCTCTTCTTTTAGAAGTGCTTGTTCTTGCAAACAACATGAATCTTTTTGGTAGGATAAGTAACAGGGTGCCAAGGGCGTAGTAACCAGCAATCTAAGATGTAGCACAAAGTCTCCACCTTGATTGCCCAAGAGTGAGATACAAAGGACAATGAGGGCACAAAGTCATCCCAAGGTCCTTTACACAGAAACATAAAATAAACACACACTAAAGACAACTATGGCAGCACAAAGTCTTCCCACAGTTGGCTTCAGGACACCATCCTTGTTACTTTCACTAATTCTACTTGCCAAATTAAATAAACAAGAACACATTCAAAAGACAGGCATAAGAATAATCTTCTAAAATGATACAAGCAAAACAGCACAAAGTCTGCAAACAACTTACTTTCTAATTTAGATAAAATGAAATGAAATACAATCTGCGCTCAAAGTCTCAGTATTCGCCTTTCAATTGGGCAGAGTTTCACTTCTATATTGGGAAGATCTCTCTTAGAATGATACAAGAGATTAAAATATATAACAACCAAGAAAGACTTGGCACTTTGTTTCATAGAACGACCCATGTTGTGCATTTAATGCCTTGAATGCATTTCTAGGTTTGTCAAAAGACTACATTGAAAACAGGGTAGCTTTCTTAACTATGGCGTGTCTATTCATCTAATATGTCTTTTCCTAGGTTTGGATCATCTGGTCTGTCCCCTCTGACATCTGCACAGCTGTCCATTTTGTCTCTACTCCAAAGGAGACTAACATGCCACGCCTTCAATGTTTGCAAGCTCAAAAATCTATTTTGCAGACTGTTCCAGCTACCAGAATAACTTCTACATAGATATTTTTGGTCTTCTCCTCTTTTTGCTTTTGTCCTTTCCAGCTTTGTCTCTTCTTGGAATTTAAGCTCCCAGGCTATCTTTTACCCTTTCTAATTTTGTCTTTTCCTGGAATCTGAGCCCTCGGGGCTATATTCCTAGCTTTGCCGGCTCTTTCGGCTCCTTCTTCAGCTGGTTGCTGAGTTTGTTTTTAGGTTTCATGCCACATTTTAAACTTAGTGGATATTTCATTACCTTAAATTTGATGTCCATGGGGACGTCATTGGTTGACTATTTCAACAGTTCGGGTGGCCTTCTCGGCTCCTTGGTTCAATCGCTTTCTTGCTTCGATCACTTTATTGGTTCAATCACTTCTTTCCTTTGATCTTTGAACCAATGTTCCCTGCCTTCCACAAGGGCACTTGGTCTTTTCACTTTGGGGCACTCCCTTGAACCTGTCGATTGAACCGACCGATTGAACCAACTTTGGTTTAATGGTTCAATCGGTTCAATCCCTTTATTTAGCTAAGTCCTTTGTACACTTGAACCAACCGCACATTGAACCTTTTAACCATTAAATCCATTGAACCTTTAAACTAAAATGGTTCAATGCTTCAATGGTTCAATGGTTCAAGCCTTCTTCCCTTTGATAAGTGTTTTGAAGCCATTAAACCTTGAAGTGGTTGAACTTTGAACCTTGAAAAATGTGCTTAACTCTTGCTAATGATATTGAAATTTTGAACCCATTAAACCCTTGAACCTTTTTGGTTTAAGGTTCAACGGTTCAATGGTTCAATGGTTCAATCTTTGCTTAGAAGTTTTCTGTTGAACCAACTTTGAAATCACCTAAGTGTTGAGAGCTTGCTTCTTTCCTACAGAGTCCGTAGAAATCAACCTGCGAAGCCTGTAGAACTTGGCTTGTAGAGTTCGTAGAAATGATCCTGCGGAGTCTATAGTTTTAAGCCTGCAGAGTCTGTAGTTTTAAGCTTGTAGAGTCCGTAGGTTTCTAAAAAGCTTGAAGAATGGAGAATTATAATGCATAGAATAGTTTTTGAAAAGGGAAGAGACAATTTTGGTCTTACAGGACCAAAATAGTTCATATGTTGTCCCAAAAATGAGTGATATTATTGGGGACAATAGCTAGCTCCAGTTGGGGAACTTCCTTCAGTCGAAAACTTAGAACAACTGAGGGGAGTAGAAACTAGAATCTCCAATGCCTTGAAGTATGCCATTGGGCTATGGAGTCATGCTACCCAAAAAAAAAGGCTCCAAAAAATGAAAAAGAACAACACAAAGTAGAAACAAAGACTATACAGATATACATATGTACAGATGAACTTATCTAACACTTCAAGAATTGAAGTGCTTCAGATGCTGCCCATGGTGAGACAATGCAAATGGCATTTCATTTTGATAAACTAGTAGGAAACCATTTTGTCCCCAGAATCGGTGACAGGCGAATGGAACTCTCCACTAGGAATCACATTTTTTGTGAACTCCTTTTGGCTCTCTGTTCTTGCTCCATGGCAAGACATGGTCTTCTCTCTAAAAACCCTAACTCCTTACTCTTTATGCGAAGAGTTCCTTTTATTGACTTTGGAGTACAACAGTATGGTCCACTACCATAGCTTGTTGTTTTGTTGGTTCAGTCCAGCACATGTTTTGATTGTCAGCATTAGACCCCTGACAAACCATCAGTTCAGCATCTCCTTTGGCATGAAGGAGTTTGACATCTTCATCCTAAGCAGCCTTCAATTCGAGTAACAGAGATTCATACTCGGCAGTGTTGTTGGTGTTGCTCAATTGTAACTTGTGTGGAGAAAGAATATCTCCTTGAAGAGATATCAACACCATCTCAGCTCCAGCATCGATAGAGGAATTGATGCCATCAAATTCTAGGATCCAAACATCATCAGAAACTAATCTTTTATCAGATTTCTCTTCATTAGAGATGGAAGATCCTTTATGATCTGTATTGCACCCTACCGATTCTTCTGATGTTTTGCTTGAATAAATATTTGGATCTCCACCTACAGAACATTCATCAGCTAAAACATGAACATCCTCTATGGATAAAAAGTAATTACGCCTGTTGGAAGACTCAAACAAAATTTGAGCTGCAGGATCCGACGTTTGGGTGACCACGTATTTTGCCTCCTTTTCAAAGAGAAATCTCTTCACGACACCTTTGACAGGGATCCTTGCCTCAGACAGGTCCATGCTTAGTTCTCCTCCCACATCTTTGTAGAAATTTCATCCAAGTAGAATGCCATAAGATGCTGGGACATCAGCCACCAAGACAATCATCTTCATTCTCTTTTTTGGGAATGCTGCAAACGCAAATTGGGCATCTTTAATCTATCCCAACAGTGGCACTTTCTTGTTCTCCATGGAGAAGCATCTTCCAAATGTCTTGGTCAGTGTGAGGCCAAGAGATTCTACCACTTTATCAGGCATGACATTGTTTGAAGCTTCCAAATCAATGATGCAATTGCTCAGCTTGTGACCGTTTATCAACAAGGAAACATAGAAAGGATCTACTTTTCCAGGGGTAGTAGGAGGAGTAATGACAAGATTTTTTTGGATGGGCATGTTGCTTGGGGTATCATGAGTCACCTTTCTAATCTCTTGTCCTCTTGGGATGGTTGTATTCTTCACACACTCCACCAACCTGTCCAACTGCTCAGAGTTGGCTTGTAGGAATTCAAATTCAGTCATTTGAATTTTGGTTTTCTTGACATGGTCAATTATGTCAAATGACTGAAATGAACTATGAAGAGAGGATGGGAGTTCATTTTTTTGGTTTTTAGGGGGGAGGACTGATATATGAATTTGAAATAGAAGGTGTAGGGATGTTTGATGTACTTACCTTCTTAGCAATCACTGGGTCCTTTGGCTAGAAAGGCAGAGTGGTCTTACGTTTAGCAATTCAGATTGCAGGCTAAGCTCACACCTCTATTCTTTCTTTATCAACTTGCTAGGTTGACTAGTTCTTGGACCTAGTGAACACTGTGTATGATCCCTCATTTGCTTCACCTTTACTTCTGGGTTCATCTTGGCAATTCAAAAAACCAATGTGGGAGTCACCAACTGACTCTTCTTGACCCTCCGTGAAGAGATCAGTGTCATTTTCTTGATCAAACTCAGGTTGGAAAGAGAAATCATGTTCAGTTTCTAGACATCTAACTACTGAGTTGGTTGGAGGTGCTTCAAGGGCAAGGTTCCTCTATGGGGAAGGAAGATGATTTGGCTACCCTTGATTCTTGGCAGCATTGCCTTGGTATGCTTGATTCTAAAATGTCTTCCTTTCCATATCTCGATAAGGAGTAGACATAGCTTGGGCCACTTGCTTTTTCAATGCTAGCAGTTCATTTGCCAGCTTTTGCACCATTTGATCAGTGGTGTCTATATATGGATACTTAAAAGATGAAGAGGATTTACCTCTGTTAGGATCTCTCCTTATCTTTCATACCAAGATAAGGTCATATTCTATCTCAGTAGCCAAGTCTTGAGTAGCCACAAGGTCTATGTGTCTAGCCCGTCTCAGCAAAAAACTCACTTCATGCAGCTATGAGTTGATGAAGAAACACTTGAGATTCTGAGGTGTCAGTTGGGTGATCATGGGAATCCTGTGCCTTAGCTTGTCAAACATGGTAATGAAGTCCCTCATAGGTTCATGGGGCTCCTTCTTCATCTGTGTGAGTTGGGATAGCAAGGCATGTGCATCTTTTGCAAGCTTGAACCTTACTTTGAACTTGACTTTGAGTGTCTCCCAATCAGTTACTGACCTAGCCTGCAGATGGTATAACTAGTCTGCAACAGCACCTTGTAGCATTTCCATGAAAAGCCTGACTGCCACATCCTCAAATTCTACTCCTATTACACCACAAGCTATGCTAAAGGCTGCAATGTGTTCATCAAGATGAACCCTTCCATCACCAAAGAATTTGGGGAAATTATTTCTTGAGCTACATGGAAGTTCATGTAGAGGTGGAGTAAGATTTAGTGGGCCAAAAGAGTTACCACAGGGGCCTTAAACTGCCATGATGGGATTATGAAAAAAAGGGATAACAAATCTGGGTGGTGTATGGATAGGCAAAGCTCTGCTAGCAGCAAAAAAAGAAGCTCTGCCTTGTGTTGGTGACTCGGTAGGGGTAGGAGGAAGACTCTTAGTTCGTTGAAGGTGAGGTTGTGGAGGAAACGACTCAAAATTACTCCACTACACCAACTCAAAAGCAGGGTCAACAACACCTTGATATTTTTGGCTTCTTGTATAGCATGGAGTTGCCAAATTATAGAACAAAAATAGAAAGAGTAGGATCTACTTGAACTTGAAGCTTGAGACTTCAAACTGCATGCTCTTTCTAAGCAGCTCTAGTTTTCTAGACCATATAATATAATGGAGATGGAGGAAGATGGTAAGGCTATAATGATAATGGGTAAGACACAAAACAGAGTCACCAGAGTCTATAATGGATAAGGGTAGAGACTAATTCAATTTGAAACTTGAGGCTTCAGACTGCACGTTCATCCCCAATAGAGTCGCCAAAAACTATTGGGTGAATATTTTGTCGACTAGCTAACTGGTGAGCAAAATAGTTCATATCACCATAGCATAGGGAGATTGGTCATCCAAGTGTGTAGTTTTACTACATCAACAGGGGACAAATCTCTCTTCTCATCAAGGGGAGGTTACCTATTAAATATACGGAGGCTATATACTATATATATAAGTAGAAAGTAAGACACAGGGGTGGGATAAACCATCCATCTCTCTTTTTTCAGAGATGATGCTGACAAACAGAGGATAAATCTTGGGTGATTGGTGCACGTACTTCTCTTCTTTCAAAAGTAACATTCAACCAAAAGCCAGATCCCTTTTTGGATAGTAGAAATCTTGGTGAAGCGACAGAAGGCACTTCTCTTCTTTCAGAAGTGCTTGTTCTTGCAAACAACATGAATCTTTTTGGTAGGATAAGTAACAGGGTGCCAAGGGCATAGTAACCAACAATCTAAGATGTAACACAAAGTCTCCACCTTGACTACCCAAGAGTGAAATATAAAGGACAATGAGGGCACAAAGTCATCCCAAGGTCCTTTACATAGAAACATAAAATAAACACACAGTAAAGACAACTATGGCAGCACAAAGTCTTCTCACAGTTGGCTTCAGAACACCTTCCTTGTTACTTTCACTAATTTTTCTTCCAAATTAAATAAACAAGAACACATTCAAAAGACAGACATAAGAATAGTATTTTAAAATGATACAAGCCAAAATAGTACAAAGTCTGCAAACAACTTGCTTTCTCATTCAGATAAAATGAAATGAAATACAATCTGAGCTCAAAGTCTCAGTATTTGCCTTTCAATTGGGTAGAGTTTCACTTCTATATTGGGAAGATCTCTCTTAGAATGATACAAGAGATTACAATATATATCAGCCAAGAAAGACTTGGCACTTTGTTCCATAGAACGGCCCATGCTGTGCATTTAATGCTTGAATGCATTTTCAGGTTTGTCAAAAAATTACATTAAAAATAGGGCAACTATCTTAACTATGGCATGTCTATTCATCTAATATGTCTTTTCTTGGGTCTAGATCATCTGGTCTGTCCCCTCTGACATCTGTGCAGCTACCCATTTTGTCTCTACTCCAAAGGAGACTAACAGGCCATGCCTTCAATGTTTACAAGCTCAAAAATATATTCTACAGACTATTTTAGCTATCGAAATAACTTGTGCAGATATTTTTGGTCTTTTCCTCTTTCTGCTTTTGTTCTTTCCAGCTTTGTCTCTTCCTAGAATTTAAAATCTTGGGCTATCTTTTCCCCTTTCCAATTTTGTCTTTTCCTAGAATCTGAGCCCTCGAGGCTATATTCTTAGCTTTGCCAGCTCTTTTGGCTCCTTCTTCAGTTGGTCGCTAAATTTGTTTTTAGGTTTCGTGCCATATTTGAAACTTAGCAGATATTTCATTACCTTAAATTTGACATCCACGGGGACGTCATTGGTTGACTGTTTCAATGGTTCGAGTGGCCTTCTCAGCTCCTTGGTTCAATCGCTTTCTTGCTTTGATCACTTTATTGGTTCAATTGCTTTATTGATTTAATCACTTCTTTGCTTTGATCTTTGAACTGATGTTCCCTGTCTTTTGCAAGGGCACTTGGTCTTTTTGCTTTGGGTCACTCCCTTGAACCTGCAGATTGAACCGACTGATTGAACCAACTTTGGTTCAATGGTTCAATTAGTTCAATCCCTTTATTTGTCTAAGACCTTTGTCCACTTGAACCAATCACACATTGAACCATTTAACCACTGAACCTGTTGAATCAAAATGGTTTAATGGTTCAACGGTTCAATGGTTCAAGCCTTCTTCTCTTTGATAAGTGTTTTGAAGCCGTTGAACCTTGAAGTGGTTGAACTTTGAACCTTGATAAATGTGCTTAACTCTTGCTGATGAAGTTGAACCTTTGAACCCATTGAACCCTTGAACCTTTTTGGTTCAAGGTTCAATGGTTCAATGGTTTAATCTTTGCTTAGAAGCTTACCGTTGAACCAAATTTGAAATCGCCTAAGTGTTGAGAGCTTGCTTCTTTCTTGCAGAGTCCATAGAAATCAACCTGCGAAGCCTGTAGAACTTGGCCTACAGAGTTTGTAGATTTTCTTCCTATAGAGTCCATAGATTCAAACCTGTAGAGTTTGTAGAAATGAGCTTGTGGAGTCCATAGTTTTAAGCCTGAAGAGTCCGTAGATTTTTGAAAAGCTTGAAGAATGGAGAATTAGAATGCATAGAACAATTTTTGAAAAGGGAAGAGACAGTTTTGGTCTTGTAGGACCAAAATAGTTCATATGTTGTCCCAAAAATGAGTGATATTTTTGGGGACAGTAGCTGGCTCTAGTTGGAAAACTTCCTTTGGCTGAAAACTTGGAACTGCTGAGGGGAGTAGAAACCAGAATCTATAGTGCCTTGAAGTATGCCATTGGGCTATGGAGTCATGCTACCCAAAAAAAAAGGCTCCAAAAAATGAAAAACAATACAAAGTAGAAATAAAGACTATACATATATACATATGTACAGATGAACTTATCTGACACTTCAGAAATTGAAGTGCTTCAGATGCTACCCATTGTGAGACAATAAAAATGGCATTTCGTCTTGATAAACCAGCAGGAAACCATTTTGTCCCCAAAATTAGTGATGGGCGAATGGAACTCTCCTTTAGGAATCACATTTTTTGTGAACTCCTTTTGGCTCTCTCTTCTTGCTCCATGGCAAGACGTGGTCTTCTCTCTGAAAACTGTAACTCCTTGCTCTCTCTACGAAGAGTTCCTTTTGCTGACTTTAGAGTATAGAGTATGGTCCACTACCATAGCTTGTTGTTTTGTTGGTTCAGTCCAACACATGTTTTGATTATCAACATCAGACCCATGACAAACCATCGGTTCAACATCTCCTTTGGCATGAAGGAGTTTGACATCTTCATCTTGAGCAGCTTTCAATTCGAGTAACAGAGATTCATACTCGATAGTGTTGTTGGTGTTTCTGAATTGCAACTTGTGTGAAGGAGGAAGAATATCTCCTTGAGGAGATATCAACACCATCTCAGCTCTAGCACTGGTAGAGGAATTGCTGCCATCAAATTCTAGGATCCAAACATCATCAGAAACTGATCTTCTATTAGATTTCTCTTCATTAGAGACGAAAGATCATTTTTCATCTATACTTCACCCTACCAGTTCTTCTGATGTTTTTCTTGAATCAATCTTTGGATCTCCACCTACAAGACTTTCATCAGTTGAAACATGAACATCCCCTTTGGATAAGAAGTAATTACCCTTGCTGGAAGACTCAAACAAAATTTGAGCTGTAGGAGCCGATGTTTGGGTGACTAGGTATTTTACCTCCTTTTTAGGGAGCAATCTCTTCATGACACCTTTGACAGGGATCCTTTTCCTCAGACAGGTCCATGCTTAGTTCTCCTCCCACATCTTTGTATAAATTTCATCCAAGCAGAATGCCATAGGATGTTGGGACGTCAGCCACCAAGACAATCATCTTGATTCTCTTTTTCGAGAATGCTATAAATGTAAATTGGGTGTCCTTGATCTGTCCCAGTAGTGGCACTTACTTGTTCTCCATGGAGAAACATCTCCTAAATGTCTTGGTCAGTGTGAGTCCAAGAGATTTTTCCACTTTAGTAGGCATGATGTTGTCTGAAGCTCTAGAATCAATGATGCAGTTGCTTAGCTTGTGACTGTTTATCAATAGGGAAACATAGAAAGGATCTCCTTTCCTAGGGGTAGCAGGAGGAGTAATGACAATATTTTTTGGGATGGGCATGTTCCTTTGGGGATCATGAGTCACCTTTCTAATCTCTTGTCCTGTAGGGACGGCTGTATTCTTCACACACTCCACCATCCTGTCCAACTGCTCAAGGTTGGCTTGTAGGAATTCAAATTCAGTCATTTAAATTTTGGTTTTCTTAACATGGTCAATTATGTCAAATGACTGAAATGGACTATGAAGAGAGGATGGGAGTTCATCCTTTTAGATTTTAGAGGGGAGGACTGATCTGTGAATTTGAAATAGAAGGTGTAGGAATGTTTGATGTACTTACCTTCTTAGCAATCACTGGGTCCTTTGGATGGAAAGGCAGAGTGGTCCCACATTTAGCAATTGAGATTGCAGGCTGAGCTCACTCCTCTATTCTTTCTTTATCAGCTTGTTGGGCTGACTAGTTCTTGGACCTAGGTGAACACTGTGTATGATCCTTCATCTGCTTCACCTTTACTTCTAGGATTCATCTTGATAATTCAGGAAATCAACGTGGGAGTCATCAGCTGACTCTTCTTGACCCTCCGTGAAGAGATTAGCATCATTTTCTTGATCAAACTCAGGTTGGAAAGAGAAATCATGTTTAGTTTCTCAGATATCCAACTGCTGAGTTGGTTGGACGTGCTTCAAGGGCAAGGTTCCTCTATGGGGGAGGAAGACGATTTGGCTGCTCTTGATTCCTGGCAGCATTGCCTTGGTATGCCTGATTCTGAAATGTCTTCCTTGGCATATCTCGATAAGGAGGAGCAGACATACCTTGGGCCACTTGCTTTTTCAATGCTAGTCAGTTTGTTTGCCAGCGTTTGCACCATTTGATTAGTGGTGTCTTGTAGATAGAATACTCAGAAGATGAAGAGGATTTACCTCTGTTAGGATCTCTCCTTATCTTTCCTATGCCAAGATAAGGTCATCTTCTAGCTCAGTAGCCAAGTCTTGAGCAACCACAAGGTCTATGTGTCTAGCCCGTCTCAGCAAGAAACTCACTTCAAGCAGTTGTGAGTTGATGAAGAAACACTTGAGATTCTCGAGGTGTCAGTTGGGTGATCATGGGAATCCTGTGCCTTAGCTTGTTGAACCTCGATAATGAAGTCCCTCATAGGTTCATGGGGCTCCTTCTTCATTTGTGTGAGCTGGGCTAGCAAGGCATGTGCATCTTCTGTAGGCTTGAACCTTTCTTCGAACTTGGATTTGAGTGTGTCCCAATCAGTTACTGACCTACCTTGTAGATGGTAAAACCAGTTTGTAGCAGCACCTTGTAGCATTTCCACAAAAATCCTAACAGCCACGTCCTCAAATTCCACTCATATTACACCACAAGACTATGCTGAAGGTTGCAATGTGTTCATCAGGATGAACTCTTCCATCACCAAAGAATTTGGGGAAATTCTTTCTTGAGCTGTGTGGAAGTTCATGTAGAGGTGGAGTAAGATTTAGTGGGCCAAAAGAGTTACCCCAGGGGCCTTAAACTGCCATGATGGAATTATGAAAAAGAGGGATAACAAATCTAGGCGACGTATGGATAGGCAAAGCTCTGCTAGTATGCAGAAAAAAAAGCTCTGCCTTGTGTTGGTGACCCGATAGGGGTAGGAGGAAGACTCCTAGTTCGTTAAAGGTGAGGTTGTGGAGGAAACAACTCAAAATTATTCTGCTGCACCAACTCAAAAGCAGGGTCAACAACACCTTGAGATTTCTGGCTTCTTGTATAGCGTGGAGTTGCCAGATTGTAGAACAAAAATTGAAAAGAGCAGGATCTACTTCAGCTTGAAGCTTGAGACTTCAAACTACACGCTCTTCCCTAGCGGCTCTAGTTTTGTAGACCAGATAATATAATGGAGATGGAGGAAGATGGTAAGGCTATAATGATAATGGGTAAGACACGGAACGAAGTCACCAAAGTCTATAATTGATAAGGGTAGGAACTGCTTCAATCTGAAACTTGAGGCTTCAGACTGCACGTTCATCCCTAACGGAGTTGCTAAAAACTGTTGGGTGAATATTTATGTCGACCAGCTAACTAGTGAGCAAAATAGTTCCTATCACCACAACATAGGGAGATTGGTCATCCAAGTGTGCAGTTTTACTACATCAATAGGGGACAATATCTCTCCTTTCATCAAGGGGAGGTTCCCTATTAAATATATGGAGGCTATATACTATATATATAAGCAGAAAGTAACACACAGGGGTGGGATACAAACCATCCATCTCTCTTTTTTCAGAGATGATGCTAACAAATAAAGGAGAAATCTTGGGTGATTGGTGAACCTACTTCTCTTCTTTCAGAAGTAACATTTAACCAAGATCCAGATCCCTTCCTGGATAGTAGAAATCTTGGTGAAGCGATAGAAGGCACTTCTCTTCTTTCAGAAGTGCTTATTCTTACAAACAACAGGAATCTTTCTGTAGGATAAGTAACAGGGTGCCAAGGGCATAGTAACCAACAATCTAAGATGTAGCACAAAGTCTCCACCTTGACTGCCCAAGAGTGAGATATGAAGGACAATGAGGGCACAAAGTCATCCCAAGGTCTTTTACATAAAAAAATAAAATAAACACACACTAAAGACAACTATGGCAGCACAAAGTCTTCCCATAGTTGGCTTCAGGACACCTTCCTTGTTACTTTCACTAATTTTGCTTGCCAAATTAAATAAACAAGAACACATTCAGAAGACAGACATAAGAATAATCTTCTAAAATGATACAAGCTAAAACAACACAAGGTCTACAAACAACTTACTTTCTCATTTAGATAAAATGAAATGAAATACAATCTGAGCTCAAAGTCTCAGTATTCACCTTTCAATTGGGCAGAGTTTCACTTTTGTATTAAGAAGATCTCTCTTATAATGATACAAAAGATTAAAATATATAGTAGCCAAGAAAGACTTGGTGCTTTGTTCCATAGAACGGTCCATGCTGTACATTTAATGCCTTGAATGCATTTCCAAGTTTGTCAAAGGGCTACATTGAAGACAAGGTAGTTGTCTTAACTATGGCATGCCTATTCATTTAATATGTCTTTTCTTGGGTCTAGATCATCTGGTCTATCCCCTCTGACGTCTGTGTAGTTGTCCATTTTGTCTCTACTCCAAAGGAGACTAATAGGCCATGCCTTCAATGTTTGCAAGCTTGAAAATCTATTCTACAGACTGTTCCAACTACCAAAAAAACTTTTGCTCAGATATTTCTGGTCTTCTCCTCTTTCTACTTTTGTCCTTTCTAGCTTTGTCTCTTCCTAGAATTTAAGCTCCTGGGCTATCTTTTCCCCTTTCTAATTTTGTCTTTTCCTAGAATTTGATCCCTCCGAGCTATATTCCTAGCTTTGCCAGCTCTTTTAGCTCCTTCTTCAGTTGGTCGCTGAGTTTGTTTTTAGGTTTCACACCAAATTTGAAACTTAGCAGATATTTCATTACCTTAAATTTGACGTCCATAAGGACGTCATTAGTTGACTGTTTCAATAGTTCGAGCGGCCTTCTTGGCTCCTTGGTTCAATCACTTTTTTGCTTTGATCGCTTTATTTTTTCAATCGCTTTATTGGTTCAATCACTTTTGTCCTTTGATCTTTGAACCAATGTTCCCTGCCTTCTGCAAGGGTACTTGGTCTTTTTGCTTTGGGGCACTCCCTTGAACCTGCTGATTAAACTGATCGATTGAACCAAATTTAGTTCAACGGTTCAATGGTTCAATCAGTTCAATCCCTTTATTTGGCTAAGTCCTTTGTCCGCTTGAACTAACCACACATTGAACCTTTTAACCATTGAACCCGTTGAACTTTTGAACCAAAATGGTTCAATGGTTCAAGCCTTCTTCTATTTGATAAGTGTTTTGAAGCTGTTGAACCTTGAAGTGGTTGAACTTTGAACCTTGACAAATGTGCTTAACTCTTGCTGATGACGTTGAACCTTTGAACCCATTGAACCCTTGAACCTTTTTGGTTCAAGGTTCAATAGTTCAATGGTTCAATCTTTGCTTAGAATCTTGCCGTTGAACAAACTTTGAAATCGCCTATGTGTTGAGAGCTTGCTTCTTTCCTATAGAGTCTGTAAAAATCAACCTGCAAAGCTTGTAGAACTTGGCCTACAGAGTCCATAGATTCAAGCCTACAGAGTCCATAGAAATGAGCTTGCAGAGTCCGTAGTTTTAAGCTTGCGGAGTCCGTAGTTTTAAGCCTGCAGAGTCTCTATATTTCTAAAAAGCTTGAAGAATGGAGAATTCAAATGCATAGAATAATTTTTGAAAAGGGAAGAGACAATTTTGGTCTTGCAGGACCAAAATAGTTCATATGTTGTCCAAAAAATGAGTGATATTTTTGGGGAAAACACATTGCACAAGAGATACACAGTGGATTCCATGGAATCCTCATTTACACCAACATAGTCTACCCAGTTGCTAAGAGCATTTAAATATGTTCCAATTATAACTATACCTAGGAAACCACAAAGAACTAAATAATGGGTTACATAAAACTATAATCCTATTACCTCTTAATGGCCATAAGGTCCCATGAGACATACATAGATTATCATAGATTCTAAATTTCTAGATATGACAACTATATAGGCTCCTTGGTACTATCACCAGTTTGATGTACCATATTTTGAATTTAGAGATACCCATAAGCATCCCTTAGATGGGATCATATGTTAGACCTTTTTCCTTTCAAAATATTATAAAAATTCAAAAAATCAAATATTTAAGAAAATACCAAAACATTATAATAAATTCAAAAATATAAAAAAATTCAAGAAAATACCAAAACATTATAATAAATTCAAAATTATAAAAATATTCAGCATTCACATGTTTAATAGCTCCCTAACATTTATGTTGTTTATTTTATGTTAGTAGATAACATATCATTTCTATACAAATATATGTTTCACATGTATTTGAGTGTGATATAGATATACACTAAACCCATAATACTTGCACATACATATGTTAGACCTTTTGCCTTCTCACGTGGCACACTATGCTAGGGGCATCTACTTATTTGATCAGGATTGATACATGTTATATTATTGTATGATCACCTTTCCATTATCATGTTAAGATTATATACTAATGCTTACACATGCCTAAACTCATGCTTACATCTTTCATAGTGTATTTGATATGCTATGTTACATTCCCAATACATGTATGCAAAGACTATTATGATATGCTTATGCTAGTTACTTATAATTTCATCATTCATATTATCACTTCCTTGAGTGTCTTTTTATTTCTTGATATTATCTTGCTTGTGGAACATTTGAATATGTTCCTTATTTATTGTCCCCCATGCATTGTATGTTACTTTCTGTTTGGACATTTGAATATGCAATTGCTTTGAGTGTGTGGCATTTGAATATGCCCCTTGTTTATGGTCTCTTTAGACCCCTTTTGTGTGACATTGAGTGCTCTTATTTATGTGCTTAATTTTTTGTTTAGTTTTTGCTATTACTTTCTAGACATTGCCATGATATATCATGCATCTTAGGGCTTACTATGATCACATACTATTAGCTTTATTGATATATCTACTTAGACATTTTACTCCTATATACATGATTCATACATAATTTATATAGTAATCTTATCCTTTTGAGGTAAGGTAACTATCAGATTCTATTTCCATCACCTAAAAGTAGGGGGAGTGAGGGGGAAATATTAGTGGGGGAATTTCATATAGACATGACTATCATATTTATACAATTCTCAAAATTTATAGAATCATATTATAGTTTACATGATTTAGATATATACTTGGGTCAAATTTCTATACATTACATTGATTTTTACAAATTTGGAACAATGTTTCTCAAGTTTGTGATAGATATTATACATATTTATAGAGCATAGATTACATTTTGATAGATAATTCAGCTTAATATATATTAGAGGAGCATATGCCATGTAAGTACACCAAAAATTGTAAATACATATTCAAACTTATTCAAACATATTTATCAAGAAGCACTAATACTTTACCAAGAAACACCATTTTCACTAGGAATCACCATTCTAAGTGTTTTCTATCTAAAGTAGTTGGCTCCATTGAGTAGTGTGGTTGGGATTCAATGCCCTCAATGGCCTAACACTAATTTCATTTTGTAAGTCGAGCTAGTTATACCACTTAACTTGGATTTTATTGTATTGTCACTTGAATTGTGTGATTAAGATTCAATGATCTCAATGGCCATGTCATAACTCACCATTACACTAGATTGGGGGAATAATTGTACTCCAATCTCCTTATTCAAATTTCAAATGTTTAGTTTTTAAATTATCTCAAATCTAATGCTTTATAATGAAGATATTTACCAAGTCAAAGTATCAAGGGGCAACATGGTTTCATCGACACACGTGTACTTCTTCCTTGCTCTCTTTCTTTTCAATTATTTCACTTATGATAAATTTAAGATTATATATAGTAATTTATACTATAATATGATCTTGGTTATAGGTCGTATACCAAAAAAACACTTAAAGTGGGCTCAAGAAAAGGCAAGGTGTGTTTTAAACACCTAGGTACACATTTTTTGACTTTAACCTGGTAATTTCATCTTTATGCATTACTAGATTAGGGAGAGGGTGGGGGAGGCTAGTGGGAATATAGATACTAAAATATGATTCATATATCATCTTAGTCTTGTATATTTTACAAATACCTATCAGGGATCTAATCTTCTATTATAGACCTTGCTGTCGAAAGGCTTGTAGTCACCATCTCATTGCACATAACTATTTATCTTATGGTTTTACCCTATCATTTATGATGACCCAAATATTATAAACTATATAAAAATCCTAAGATATGATATATATCCTTCACTATCAGTTTTATATTCTCAATAGCTTCCTAGTCTACCAGACACTTACATCCCACATAGGGACACTTGCATTGATGCAAGTGTCAAGATTCTTATCAAGTGTCTAGTCATCAAAAGTCATAATTTTAAAATATTTTGAATATTATGAATTAACCCATTTATCTTATCAAACCCTACCATGATGTATTTTCAAAATATGTGGTATAAATACAAATCTAAGCCTACTCATTATTCATCTAGAAAATACCAAGCAAACACCTATTTAAGCTCAGTCAATCAATTGCACAACTAAGTTATAATACCCTATTCTTCCCTATTTTCATATTAGTTATAGGAGAAGTCATACTACAAGTCTAAAGCACTCAAAGAAAAACCCATGATGAGTATTTGTCAAGTTAAAATCTATATCATTTTATGCCTTTGAAAATAGTATATTACATCCTTGTGCACACACACACCAAAACCTATGGGAGAACTACATATGTCTGAGGCGCTCCTTGGAGTATTGGCTATGTAGGTAGTGATCATTGATAGATGGATCCTTGAGGCTAGCTCAACATAATGAGTCCACTTACCCATTTTTGGTAAGGTACAAAGACTTAATGTGGAGGGATAAGATTTGATCCACATATAATCAATGATTTCTTGTATGCATAAATAAAGATATAAATATAAAGGCAATAGAAAACCTATGAGGCTCAAGGTTGTAAATTCAAAATATAGTGAATGTTTGTATATGATAGTTGCATTGAGATCATGATAAAAGAGTTGATGTAAGTGCCCATAGGTCGATGGAAGTGTCTAAGCCTCTAGAAACAATATTTTTAGAATCTGACGATTGGATCCTGATCTTGTCCTTACCTATTTCCATCTTTGTATTTCTCAAATTTAATTATGTATTTGTAGATAAGATAAGTATCATATCTTATTTATGGTTATACAATCAAAATACTATTTTAGGGGTACTTTATTTATTTAACATACTCATCACTTTAATTTAGAATATTCATTTAAGACTATTTATTCATCCTTGTGCCTAGGTTATTCTACCCCCTTAACCCTTAACTATACATATCTAAAAAGGGTTAAACATGGGTATCTCATAGAGACATAACCTTCAAACTTATACAATTATCATAATTTCTATAATTTCATTACAATTTATATGATTTAAATATACACTTGGGTTATAATCCTATACATTGAATTGATTTTAATAGATTTGGGATAAAGTTTCTCAGATTTATGACATATATTATACATGGTTATAAAGCATATGTTGAATTTTGAAAAAAAATTCATCTTGAGACATATTAGAGGTGCATATGCCATGCAAGTGAAACAAAATTTGTAAATACATATTCAAACTTACTTAAACATATTTACCAAGAAGCACCGATACTTTACTGAGAAGCACCATTTTCACCAAGAAGAACAATTTTAAGCCTTTATCTATCTATAATAGTTGGATCCCTTTTAGTAGTGCTATTGATATTCAATTCCCTCAATAACCTAACGCTACTTCCATTTTTAAGGTTGAGTTGGTTATGCTACTAAATTTAGCTTTTATTGTATTATCACTTGAGTTATGTGATTGAGATTCAATGATCTCAATCACCATGTCATAACTCACCCTTGCACTAGATTGGGGGCATAATTACCTTCCAATTCCCCCCTTCAAATCTCTAAGATGAAGTTTTGAACCTATTTTAGATCCAATTCTTCATAAATAAGTATCTTTACCAAGTCAAAGCACCAAGGGGAAACATGGTTGCATCGATACATGTGTACTCCTTCCTTGCTCTCTTTCTATTTGATAATTTTAATTATTTAAAATTGTAGATTATATGCTCTGATTTATACTATAACATTCTCTTGGTTATAGGTAATACACCAAAAAACATTCAAAGTGTCTTCAAGCAAAGGCAAGGTGTGTTATACGCACCTAAATACACATTTATTTCCTTTAAACTATTAATTTAATCCTTATGCATTATTAGATTAATTATTTATATAACATCTTAGTTTTGTATACTTGAAAAATACCTATCATTTATCTACCCTTAAGTTATAGACCTTTCTATTACCGAAAGACTCATATTGACCATCTCACTATGCCTAAGTGCTTATCTTATTGTCCCCTATCATTATTATGAATCAAATCTCATGCACTATACAAAGAGACTAAAACATGATATATATTCTTCACTATTAGATTCATATCCTTAGTAGCTTCCTAGCCTACTAGAAACTTGAGTCCCACATAAGGACACTTGCATCAATGCAAGTGTCTAGATTCTTATAAAGTGTCCAGTCCTCAAAAGCCATCTAATTTGAAAATTATTTGAATCCTATAAGGTGATCCATTTTTTTTATTTAACCCTTTCATTAGATATTTTCAAAAGGTGTGGCATAAATATAAATCTAAGCCTACTCATTCTTCAACTAGCAATATACCAAGAAACACCTATTCAAGCTCAATCAATTAATTACACAACTGAGTTCTACTACCCTATTTTCATATCAATCATAGGAATAGTTATATTACAGGTCTAAAGCACTCAAATAATAACTTATGAGTATTATTTTTCAAGTTACAAGCTAGATCAATGTATGCCTTTGCATGTAGTCTATTTCACCCTTGTGCATACACAAGCCAACACTTAGGGGAGAACTACATAAGTATGAGGCCCTCTTTGGAGTATTATCTATATAGGCAATGCTCATTAATAAGGGGGTCTTTCAGGTCATCTCAACAACATGATCCCACTAACACATTATTAGCAAGGTACAATGACCTAAGGTGAAGAGCTAGGGGTTGATCCACATACAATCATCGATACTCTGTGCATACAAACAAAAATATTTAACAAAAGGGTGACAAAAAATCAGGAAGGATTTAGGTGGTCACTTCATAATACAATGAATATTATGTATAGAAAAACTACATCAATATTGGGATAAAAACATCAATGCATGTGTCCTAGGGTTGATGTAAGTGTTCAAGCCTCTAGAAACCATAGTTTTAGAATCTAATGATTGGAGCCTAATCTTTCCCCTACCTATTTCCACCCAGTACTTCTCAAATTAAGTATTATCTCTTCTTCATGTTTATGAAATCAAACTATTGTTTTGAGTGTACTTTCTATATTTAGCACAACTTAGCACTTTATTTTAAAATATTCATTTATGTGATTTTTCAATTAATTGGCCTAATCTAGAATATTTGTATTCATCCTTATGTATATGCTATTATACCCTCTTAATACTTAACACCACATATCCAAAAAGGGTTAAACATTTGGCAAACTTGACCTCTATGTACCCTTGTGCAAACCCTAGTTTAACTTAAAATTTACCAAATTTATAATTTATGAATGATAAATATATTAAAAATTAGAGTTGCATTTTTTCCAAACAAATCAAAATTTACCCAATATGATGTATCTAATCCTTACTTCATTGATCAATATATGATGGTTGTCATTGTTTGTTATTTTCCTACATTATTAAATTAATAAAAGGAATAATAAAATGGTTTAAACAAATCAGTCAAATAAAAGATAGTGACTTAAAACACAATAAAAATCAAATTTCTCTTTATGACTCCTTTTGCAATAATATAGAATTGGTATCCAAGCTTCAATGTGTGTGTTCTCAACCCTTTGTTCCTCCTAGATACTATTTGAGTGATATATACCATCCCACTTGCATTATTTACCCATGGATTTTATTATATTCTATAGTCCATGTTGTTACTACACAAAAAGGTAAGGGTGCCTAACCTATCTCACCACCTATTAATATACAATAGGTTCCTCATAAGCCTAAATTAGTAATCAAATCTAAAGGATATGATCTTATTGACTAATTGAGTAATACACATGCTAATATTTCAATCCTAAAGCTTTTAAAATAATCAACTATCTACAAGGATATCTTATATAATGCCTTACATGAAACCCAAGTACCAAGTGATATACAACTGACTTACTTTACAAATTATACAAGATGTCAAAAATAATGCAAATTTCATCACTTTTGATCCAAAAGATTTACCATCAAAAGATATTATTAACCAATATTTTCCTTTATTCATACAAGTTAGTATTCATAATAAAGGAATCAAAAGAGTGCTAGTCGATAATGGATCTGATGTAAACATTTATAACACAAAATTATTAACAAAAATGGGCATTAACACAAATCTCTTCAAAAATCAAACATGCATATCAAATGGTTTAATAATTCATGTAGCTCACCAATTGGTCAAATCATATTAGATGTGAATTTGGGACCAAAATAATATCACTACATTCTAAGTAATTTCTTAATCATTTCATTATGACTTAATCTTGGATAGACCTTAGATACACATAAAGGAAGTTGTCCCATATACATTACATCAATGTGTCAAATTCATACATAATGAGACATTATGGATAATGCCTATCTTTTAGTATAGATTTTTTTTTATCGGTTTTAGTTTTACCTACATCATTGTTAGTTAACTTTCTTAGGATTGTTAAGGTTATTAGAAGAAGTACACTTAATGTGTTTTCTAATTGTGAGTTGAGTTATTACCTTTATGGTGACCTAATATCTCACTATTTAATGTATCTCTGTACTTTTTGGCTAATCACTTAATGAACATTTATGAAGACCATTTTTTCTTTGAATTACTCTCATTTACTCCTAGGGATTTCATGAAATATGTGATGTTCAGATATATTGGATTGATCCAACATGATATCATACCTCTACTTTGATGATTACTTTGCCATTTCTAAAAATCCTCGGTGAGATCTTTCCTGCTAGAATTCTTATTGGTTTTCTTGATTTTTGATGGTTTCATAGGTTTGGTGGGATTTCATGTAAATCCATGTAAACTATAAATCTGAAATATCCAATTACAAAATATATAGTGTCAACATATGCATAAGGCATCAAAACCCTGAAATTGATTGTAAACATGACATATATTCATGATATTGATTTTCAACCATTTTGGAGGGTTTTGAGGTTTTTTTGGTCATTTCACGCATATCTGTACAACAATATTATCAAATTAGAAAAAAATGTCTAGGTTTTTTAGGATTTTTTAAGTTCTTAAATGGATCTTTACTAGTTTTTTGGAGAGTCATACAAAATCTATCTTTTTGGGGAGGTTTCTTCAACTAGGTAGGATTTCCAACCCTCACAAGCAATTTTTGGTAGTTACAGTAGTCAACAAACTTTCACCCCTTCTCAAACACATGATAAAACCCATGACTCTTGTTTTCATGTCTATCAAACTCTAACAACCCTACCAGTAAACCTATAGGAACTTGATGCCTTTGATACCATACTTGTTAGAACCTAATGACCTTGCTAGCATGACTGTTAGAACCTGATGACCCTACTAGCATGTATGTCAGAACTTGACAACCCTATTGTCATGATAACAAAACCTGATGGTAGTGCCAACAACCTCCATATATTCCAACCATCCCTTTTGCATGCTATGATGTCTAAGAGGCCATCAAATTTAACTAGGTCAAAAGTGATATTATTCATTTGAATTTTGGAGGCATTTTTGGATGATGTCACTCCCACATCAATTACATCAATCAAAAGGAGGAAAAACACCCAAAAAAGGTATTAATCCCTAGTCATATGGGAAATAATCCCTTGGTCACTTCTAACCCAAAAGTGCTTAACTTTTACTCCAAATGGCCTTAAGTTTTTTCGAGGAAATTGGTTCACAATTTTTTTCAAGCTTTTTCTCCAAGGGTACTCATGTTTTTTTGGGGAAGTTGATTCAAAAATAATTTTTCACCTCTATTTCCACCCAATTTTTTCAAACGAGCTCATATTTTCAAATATCTATAACTTTTGATCGGTAACTTGGATTTGAGTGTCATCTTATTTAAAAGTGATTTTTTTTCATAATCTACAACTGGTGGTCTTAATGGGTCCACCATAGCTCCTTCGAAACCAAATATTGTACACTCTTGGATGCATTATCATTTGATCCTGATGTCCCTCCAATTATTTCATACTTACATATATTTTACTCAAGACACATTCTTGAATGTGTTCGACATCTATATGAGTGTGCTTGTATTTGAAACTTTAGGTGGGGTTACTATGATAGTTCTAAGGGGTAATGTGTGGTCTTTTGAATTTATCTTTATACATTTATTATTTACCTTTTCAAACATATTTTCCTTCTATGCTATGGATTCAAGTCCAATAAGTCTACTCACACCTTTTAATTATCACAAAAGGAAATCTAGAATGGAAATCATTTTACAATCCAAGGGTTGCCATCAAATTATAATGGGCTCTAAGACTGAACCTTCAAAAATGGAAGCTAAAATCAAATGGTTAAACCATTATGATAAATTCTATGGACTACTATGTCTTTCCATCTCTCCTGATCAACTCTTTCACATATAATATACTGAAACACCTAATCAAGTGTGGACCACTTTAGGAACACTCTTTAGGAAGTAAGATGTGATGTGAGGCCATGATTTGGAGAATGAGCTCATAAATTTGAGCCCAAATGAATATGACACTCTACAATACTTCTTCACCAAGTTTAGACTTCTAAGGTTACATTTGAAAGAATGTGGAATTGAAAAGAAAGATAAATAACTTGTTTTGTCGATAACTCTAAACTAGGCTAAGAGTATTCTGTATTTATGTCCACTTTTCATGCTTCAAAAAGTGCTCTTGGAGCCACATGGAATATTAATTATTTATATACCTTTATTTCCAACTTGATTTGACAGTAAGATAATACATATGGGCACACTTAATTCCTCAAAATATCATGCACTTTTTGCTAAGAATGAGAAGGCTTTAAACAACAAAGAGAAGAAACAAAAATAAAGGATCAAGAGAAGGATATTAATCCTCCCACATACAAATAAAACCATGAAACCTATTATTCCAATGTCAACCCTAAGAAATATAGGATTAAATGTGGGTTTTTCTTAAGAAAGCATGATGAAAGCAAATGTTTTAAGAAGCAAATTGACCAACTGACTATGATGTTTGAGAAATACAATATCTGTGTCTCTGATTCTTCCAATTAGAGTTCATCAACCCATGAATCCTCTAAGGTAAATGAACATGGTAAAAAAAAGGCAAAATATAATGGTAAGGGGAAAGTAAAGGGAAAATCCCTGGTTACTATTGTACATTTGACTCCTACATTAGGTTATTGACTTTAGTGCTTCATATCACATGGTCTCTTCATAGATAGAGTTTAGTTCCTTGGGAATCATGTGATATGTCCTCTATACAAATGGGTGATGACACTTTTAAAAAGGTTCTCAGGATAGGGTCTATGAAGTGAGTGCTAGAACATTCAATAATATTATAAGTGTTCCCTCACTTTAAAATAATCTTTTATTAGTTTACTAGATCACTCACCTTGGTTTGGGCATGTAAGTTGAGTTTACTCTAGATTGAATGTATGTTATAGAGTTGTATATTGATACTATATTGATAGTGGGAATGGTAAATCATTAAACTTGCCTATATAATTTTTCACACTTTTCTCCTTACTCTCCTTTAGATTATTCTTCTTCAATCTCACCTAAACTTGATGACATTTTATGAGCCTAAGAACTCATATGATATTGATGACTCTTATTCTAACATAGATGACTATATCAGTTATAGAAACACTCCTCTATCATCTCTTTATCACCTTCTATATGTTGAGGATCTATTTCCTAGTCAACCTATCTTTAGTCTGATTTAGACATTACAGGGAATAGGTATATTGATCTAGGACACATAAGATATCAAGTAGTCTATTAAATAGTTTTAGGGCATTCCATAGTTCTTATTAGCCTCTACTCTCACTGCACCTTCATTACTTATATAATTTGGCCCTTCTACCTTACATGAGGAGAATAGTTCCTTATACAAGAATCACACCTTAGTTGAAGATCCGTTGAGTACTTGGTAGACACATTAATTATTTCAGGGTGATCCACTCTTCACTACATCTACTTCTGATCCACAATCACTTCCAAGATCTCTATTGTAGGATACAAGATGGCTACAAATAGTTGTATATTTTAGTGGGGATTTTTATCCCTCTTCTCTTATCTTCTTTTCTCTCTTTTAAGAGAGGAGTTTTATCCTATGGGTTTTCTCCCTTTTTCCATTTTATGGGAGTTGCATTGTGCTTGGGTACCTCATCAGTCCTCATTATCGGAACCCAATTCTTTTACCCACCTAAGATATTCTTCATGGGGGTATTAGTGTAGGCTTTTTACCACTTTTTATTTTACCTACATGGTTGTTAGTCAGCTTTTTTAGGGATTTTTAAGTCATTAGAAGAAATACACTTAATGTGTTTTATAATTATCAATGGAGTTGTTACCTTTATGGTGACATAATATCTCATTAGATAATGTACCTCTTTTGTAAATTTTGGCTAATCACTTAATAAACATTTATGAATCCCACTTTTTATTTGCATTGCTCTCACCTAATCCTAAGGTTTTCATGAAATTTGTGACATTCAAATATTTTGGAGTGATCTGACACTGTTGATTATGAACCCTTCAAATTTTGAAAAATAATACATTCCAACACAAAGGTAATTCCTAAACTAGTACCACCAAAACAATATATTCCACTTAAAAACATACCAACTTATGAGATGGGAAAATAAATAAAACAACTCATTCACCTCAAGCTACTCATAAGGCACTAACCACTGAGGTGTACCTAGATGCACATCTAAATAAAAAACCATTACCAAAGGAACTGATGATGTAAAAACAATAAGAAGATTAAACATTTGAGATTCATTTATTATTCAATATTAAACAACAAGATGGAAAAAATTTAGATTATTATGATAGTGATGATGATATACCTAATTGTATGACAAATGAACATTTACAAACACTAAATTTTGATCCACTTGAACATCTTTCAAATAACTTGTTCACACCTACAGGTCCTAGTACATATGAGTAAACTCCATCTCTAGAAGATACATAATTGAATAGAGATAAGGGAAAGACAAAAGTAAATGATGAATTTATAAATGTCTATTCAATCCATCCCTCTTGGTAAATATTTAATCCAACCTTACAAAGGATAAATGCAAACACATCATGTTAATAATGTTGAATCTTCACATAAGTATTCACAACATAGTTTACATATCATAGTGAAACAAGATAATCTACAAACAATAATTTATATGTTACTTGAGCATAAGATGATATTTTTACCTCCAAAAAACATAGATTAGGAAATAAACTCATCCATAAAGATAGATCACCATGTAATTATTATTGGATCACCAACCATAATACTGATCAATGTGAGGCATTTTAAAACTAAATACAAAAATAATTGAAGGATGCATACATATCATGCTAGAACAATGAAAATAACCTCTGATTTCCAATATTTCAAAATAAAAAGTTTTAATTGGCCATACTTCTATGTGTCCATTCTATGAATATCTAACTATTACTACAACTATTGTAGGGGTCTATTGTCAACACCTCAAGTTTAATATAAAAAATTGGGATATAATTTGTAGTGTTATACTTTTATGATAGTTGGGACATAATTTTTATGAGTTATTATACTATCCACTCTTAACATAATCTCTAGGGTAAATTATAATACCCATAGCATGTGGACAAAAGGTCATTAATGTCATAATATGGGTAATAAATCTAAAACAAAAATTAACCTTTCATCTTGGTCAATATTGGTTGATTGATATAAATGTGATAGAGAATACTAATAATATGTACTTCAGTTTCTAGTTTAAAGACAAATAAATTCATATTCCTCATGATGGATATGATGTTAAACCCATATCACTAGCTTTTGACATTAAATTACCATAAAACATTGAAGCATTGACAATGATAAAACATAAATGATGGTGGCAAATAAAGGAGGCAAGATGGCCATTGAACATTCCCTTATCTTGTGAATGGGAAGAATCATCTCCTTTCATTCCAATTAAACTTAAAAATAAAAAAATTACAAAAAATTAAATATTCCAAAATTTTTTAAAAATCAAATATTTAAGAAAACAAAAAAATATTCAAATAAATTAAAAAATACAAAAATATTTAACATTCAAATATTTACTAGCTCCTTGACATCTATGTTGTTTGCTTTATGTTAGTAGATAGCATATCATTTATTTTATATACACATATGTTTCACACATATTTGAGTGTAATGCATGCATACACTAGAACCATGATACTTGCACATACATATGATGGACCTTTCCTTTTCCCACATGGCATATTATTCTAGGGGCATTTGATCCTTTAATCATGATTCATATAGGTTACATTAATTTATGATCATTTCTACATTATCATGTTGAGCTTATATACTAACACTTACACATGTCTATACTCATGCTTGCATCTTTCACAATGTACTTGATATTTTATGTTACATGACATTTTTTCTAACACACATATATGTAGGGATTAATATGATATGCTTATGTTGGTTATATATAATTCACATTGTCACTTCCTTTAGTGTCCTTTTCTTGCTTGCTATTGTCTTTCTTGTGGAACATTTGAATATGTTCCTTTCCAATTGGCCCCTATATCACTATCTGTTGCTTTAATTTTTTCATTTGGATATTTGAATATTCATTTCTTTGAGTATGCAACATTTGAATATGCCCCTTGTTTATAGTATCCTTAAGCCCCTCTTATGTGACATTTAGTGATATCATGTGTGTGCTTGATTGTTTATTGAGATTGTATTGTTACTTTATATATGTTTCCATGATACATATCATGCATCTAAGGATCTTTGTGATCACATACTGTGAACTTTATTGAAATATAAACTTAGACATGCTACTTGTATATGTTACATGATTCATACATAGATTATATAGTTATTTATCTTATACTTTTGAGGTAAGGTAATTACCATATTCCATTTCTTTCACCTCAAAAGGGGGTATATTAGTGGGGGCATGTCATAGATACATAACTGCCACAGTTATACGATTCTCAAAATTTTCATAATTTATTCTATTTTACATTATTCAAATATACCCTTGGGCCATAATCCTCTACATTGCACTAATTTTGACAGATTTAGGATAGAGTTTATCATATTTTTGATAAATATTATACATAATTATAAAACAAAGGTTACATTTTGACAAATAATTAGGCTTGAGACACATTAAAGGTGCATATGACATGCAAGTGCACAAAAAAATGTAAATACATATTCAAACTTATTTACCAAGAAGTACCAATACTTCACCAAGAAGCACCATTTTGAGCCTTTATATCTCTGTAGTAGTTAGCTCCATTTTAGTAGTGTGGTTGAGATTCCATGCCATCAATGGCCTAACACTTCTTCCATTTTATAGGTTGAGTTGATTATACCACTTAACTTAGCTTTTGTTGTAATGCCATTGGAATTATGCTATTGAGATTTAATGATATCAATGGTCGTGTCACAACTCACCCTTGCACTAGAATAGGGGTATAATTATCTTCTAATCTTCCTCTTCAAATATCCAAGGTTTAGTTTTGAACCTCTCTTAGATCCAATGCTTTATATAGAAGCATCTTTACCAAGTCTAAATATTAAAGGGCAACATGGTTAGATTGACACACATGTGTACTACTCCTTGCTCTATTTCTATTTAAACATTTCAATTATTTTAAAATTTAAATTATATGCACTAATTTATAATATAACATGCTCTTTGTTATAGGTCATACACCATCACAACACTCAAAGTGGGCTAAAGAAAAGTAAAGGTGTGTTATACAATTCTAGGTACACATTTATTTCCTTTATACTAGTAATTTCATATTTATGCATTACTATAATAAATGGGGGACAAATATAGATACTAAAATATTTTTTATATAGCATCTCAATCTTGTATACTTGAAAAATACCAATCAGGACTCTATCCTTCAGTTATACACCTTTTTTTTTGAAAGGCTCACGTTCACCATTCACTGTGCCTAATTGCTTATCTTATGGTCTGACCCTATCATTTCTAATGACTAGATCTCTTTTACTATATAGAAAGCTTAAAACCTGATATCTATTTTTTATTGTTAGTTTTAGATCCTCAATAACTTCCTAGACTACTAAACACTTGCAACCCACATAGGGACACTTGTGTCAATGCATGTGTCTAGTCCTCAAAAGTCATATAATTTATAGATATTTTAAATCCTATAGGTCAGCCGATTTATTTTATTTAACCCTTCTATGAGATATTTTAAAAATGTGTGGTATAAATACAAACTAAGCCTACTCATTATTCAGCTAGCAAAATACCAAGAAATTACTTATTCAAGCTCAATCAATTAATTAGAAAGTTGAGTTATACTACCCTATTCTTCCTTATTTTCATATCAGTCATAGAAGCAATCATATTATAGGTACAAATAACTAAAAAAATAACCCATGAGCATTATTTGTCAAGTATATAAGACTAAGATGATATATAAATCAAGTTTTAGTATCTATAAAGATCCAAAAATACAAACAAGGAGAGAGACATAATTAGTTGAGAATATACTAATTTATTGAAATTACTTTGGTTAATTTAAGATCTAGTTTGAAAATAAAATGGAATATAGAGTTACTCCAAAAATTATATTTCATGTTACAAATGAAGGGAATAATATTTTGAATGGATCTCAAATTGATAATGCGTTAGAAGTAAATCATCAAGAATATTGATCATGATCAAGAATATTGCTTATATTAAAAATATGAGGCTATGAATATTGCACATTTTAGAAAACATTACCATGGAAAACCTTACTGAAATAGTTGAGTCAATGAAGGTGTTAAAATGTTAGAAATCAAAACATAAATTCTAGTCAAGGGGTCCATGATAGAATTTAGAGTTAAATATGTCTTATATAAGGTAGATAATGGATATATTAGTGGTTATAATGATGATTATGTTCCTAGGTTTATAAACTTCCTTTCAAAACATCTTGATCAACTTCCTATTCTAAGTGAATTCATTCAAGATTTTTAACCTAATATTTATCATGTAATAATTTCTTAAGAAAATTCTAAACCACCAATGTTCAAGTTTATAATGTTTCTAAAGACACTTCCATTATTACACATACTTATTTGAATTACTAAAATGCCATTATTTCTCAACATTCCCCCATTGCTTCTCAAGGCATTCCAAAATTTTGACATGTTTCTTTTGTGTCTCAAGTTCCTCTAATTTCTCAACATGTTTATAAGATTCCTCATGTTTTTCAAAAATCACTTGCCGATAATATTTTTCAAGTTGTTCCACATGATTCTAATAATTTTTGTATTATAACTTATTATACTTATGCTTCTATTAAAAATCTTAGAATGATAACTATTATGCATACATTGTGTGACTTGCAAACTCAAAACAAAACTCTTTCTCAAGATTTTCAAAAGCCAAATAATAGAGTGACTTATAATGCTATTTTTATAAACCCCTTGGATTTTTAATTTTTAATTGATAAAATAGGGTTTGGGTACCTCACTCTATCTTATTAAAATAAGAGAATATAAATACAAGGCAAACAACTATAAAAAACTAGCGACAATCATAAAATCCACAAAAAAGACCCAAAAAATACAAACCGTTAAGAAACTAAAAAACACAACCAACCAAAAACTTTAGACCTAATAATCTCAAAAAATAAAAAATATAATGGCCCCTATGGCTCAAAAATATTAACCCTACAATCTTAGGTTTCTCCTACCCCTATAGGAAAATAAAATTTTAAAGTTGATTGGGATCCATCCTCAATAACATCTATTGCCTCCATCTACAACCTCTCTAACATCATTTTCCTTACATATCTCTTCCTTATTGGAGCAGAAGGAGAAACAAGTTTTATTTGATGGATTGATAAATTTTTCTCATATTCCTTCTTGATTTTCACTTCATCTATTGTCAAGCTCAAATAAGAAATAGTGGACTTGTGTTTGAAGGATTTGAATTTAACATTGTAATAATAACACACATATATTTTGTTGCATTAGGTGTTACCATTGTTGTTGAGATTGAATCAAAAGATTTAGGAAATTTTTGCATTAGAAACAAATCCTATAAGATTAAAAAAATTAACCCTTTTGTATCAAGTCCTCAATCCATATTCAAAGCAAAATCTGGAGCAACAACAATTGATCCTTAATCTAGTTCATGCATGGTAATATTAACAATAGAGAGTGTTAGCTATACTATGGAAGTTACTTCCTGAGCTATTTAAGACACCATTACATTAGGAGGTATGATAAGAATAATGTATCCTAAGACCATTGGTGTGAGAGGTGTGGAATAAGTTATAGTTCCAAAAATTAAAGCAATAACTACATATATTAAGTCATCCATGTGGGTATCAACCAAAGGTTGTTCATCACCTTGAAGCTATTTTTTCCCCATGATTCCTCCAATAAAATTAGGATTAGGCCATGAATCTTTTTCTTCCACATCCAAGATTTAGACCTATAGCTTATGTCATGGTGAAGGGAATATTTAAAATCCTTTTATCCATCCATTTTGTAATGAAATATGTGGAAGTGTAGGCCTTTAGACTTTAAATTCTATATTTTGAATCCATGTTTTGGCCTAAGAAACACCAAAAAATAAGGGTAAGGGTTTTTTAATTATCATTTCTCACATAATTCCTTAGAAAATCATGATCTTATTCATAACAATCTTCCCATTTGATTTAAATCCAAATAACATTAACCATTAGTCTCAATATCTCCTCATTATGAATCTCCACTATAAATTTGTATAGGTGAACCTAAATTGGTATCTTAGAAAGCTTCACCAAATCAGGATCAAAGAAGAAAACCAAAGAAACATATTTGTTTAATCTATTTTAATTTGAAACTAATCAAATGAATAATTATAAACAATTGAAATTAAAGTATTGGATTACATAGATCTAATAATAAAATATGATATGCTATATAATTTTATAGAATTATAAATTAGCTAATAATAGTAAATGGGCCTATGGATGTGTAAACCTCTCTAAAACAAATGTAATGTTGATAGTGTAGGCTAACTATAACTATAAATTACTTGAAATTACCTATTTACTGTATCATGTTTGAAATTAAAAATTAAAATTATGATTAGATAAGTCTATAAAACAAAGGGTAATGTGCACTAGAACCTTGTTTATTGACTGCAACCATGTCTTGATTAATTATATGCCTATTTTCTCGATCTGGGTCTATGTGACTACCTACAAGGGTTTGCTGATTAATTTTGTGTGCCCCATTTGATATGTAGAAGGATTTTAAAATATAAACCCTTTCTCCTACACAGTAAATAAGATAGAGATCAAATTCAAAATGGGGGAAGTGGGTTAGGGAATAGACGAGCTACCCTCATAAAACCTTGTGTAATTTGAGTGCTACCTACATAACCTAAATGGGCCTTAGACCAACATAGTTCTCCCTCTTTAGGTGACTATGTGATTTGTGATTATGTAAATATATGACAATAGCTAGAAGATTGATTGAAATGTTTGATAATAGATGTCATTGACTTGCAATCAATGATATTCAACTTGGCTTATGACTGCTAGAATGTAACAAAATTTAAATTGGAAAAAATAGTTCCCTTCCTCAAAGTGTAGTAATTTTAAATAAAATTTATAGGTGTATTCAATTGAATGATTTGATGTTTATTTATAGGGAAATATTTAGAATATGTTCACTAACGAACATTACAAAAATCACAGGAGAGTCATTGTTTAACATTTCAAATTTGAAAAGTGATCGTTGGAGTGTGGGGGATAAGGCCACAATTTATCCCTATTCAACCTGGTGCAAACTTGTCTCAGAAGACTAGAGATTGTTGGGATATGCTTGATAAGAGTCTTTAAGCTAAATAGAGATGCATGTGGTTGAAATAGGGATGTATGTATATTTATAGGGTTTACAAGATAATGAAGTATTTCTTAAAAATTGCAAGTTGGTGAAATGGAGAATAGACCAAGCAGGGTAAGGATGTCAAGAAAAACATTATCAAACACTTAGTGATTAAGTTAATGTATCTACAAATAGATAATTATTTATAACCCTAGAATCATTGAACATGTTGACAAAAAATTTTCTATCCCATCCAAAAGGAAGACTTACTGGAACAAACCATTGGAAGGAAAGTGATGTTGGGTATAGAATAATCCTTCCATGTATCCATGATCCATAGATTCAGATCATCCATACTTAGCCTCATTCCAAAAAATATACATATCAAAGCCTTGGAATCAAGATCCCTAGAAATCATTTCAAGAGAGGACTATGAAATAGTTGCTTCCATGGACTCTAAAGCAAAGGAGAGAGAGAGAGATATCACCTAACTTCAAACTATTCATGTGAGAATATTCAACCATCCTAGAATGAATTTGAACCCCATCATATTATGAAGTTTTTGCATACCAATTTCCAATATATTTTTTCCTCCAAGGTTTGAATATTTTAATGGAAAGGAAAATTGTTCTCTTCTCATTAAAGCCATTTATACCTCTTGTCTAGATTTTTCTCATGATGATAGATAATTGACTAAGTTATTGCCAAGGAGTTTGAATGATTATGCACTTTTTTAGTTATATTCTTTATCGTGTGGACCTATACATTCATTCAAAACTTTAATTGATGACATATTATCCATTTTTCACATCAATGTTGGTATTGTTGATGCTTAACTATGTTCTGACTATTACAAACATTGTAGAGCCTAACAATGGAAAATATTACTATGTTTAGATACTTAATTTTGGTACAAGGATTATTATTACAATGTTTTAGTATCATTTTGTGCATATGGTCCAACAATTCAGTTTAGGTGCTTATTAGCATTTTTTTGTGTATTTGACCTCTCTCTTCCTTATTTATGTGGCCCTGTTTCTCTTCTTTCTTATATTTTATATTTATTCTATATTTTCTAATTTTGGGGGTCCCCTCCTCTCTCTTCTATCTTCTTATTTTTATGTTATTCTATTATTAAACTTGGGATGAAATCAATGACTATTTGAATCTTCTCATATAAATTAGGTGAGATTTCAGTTCAATCACTTTAATTTTTGTGGGCCCTTTACTCCATTACTTTTGTTTTTATTGTGTGGGCCTATGTCATTGGATTTTTTATTCTTCCTTGTTTTGGTTTGCATGATAATAGGTGATCTAGGCAACAATTTAAGTGACAGTTCTACCCCAATTGATGACAGAACTTTTGGGAGCCATAACTTTTACACCGTAGCTTTATTTGACTCATTGTTTGAACCCGTTGGAAAGATAAGAATGACGATAATGTAGTGAGATGACATGGAGCTTTGATAGATGGTTTTTTAATATTGAAAACCCAATGGAAGTGCCCCAAATTTCAATTTTAGTAGTGTAGTCTAAAAATAGTAAGTTTCTAAAAATAGTAAATCCTTGAATTCTATATTATTTTAAATCATGGAAGTCAAACCACTTAATCTCCTTCGAGATTGGTGACCTTCTACATCCTCATCCTAATTTAAAAATGTGTATAAATTAATATGTAACCCAAAATGGAAATCATACATCTCTTCACAGAGATAAAAATATAGTTGTATGGCGATCTTGAGTAATAAAACATCTCTTCTTAGAGAATTTATTATTACTATGTTATTTTTGTGTTCTAGAAATATCTATCAATAAAAAATTATGAGTTTTGGTTTAGTGGTATTAGAGAGATTTATCATGAGAGTGTATGATCCTAATGATGAGGCTAGGCTACAAGAATCTTGGGTGGAAAACAATAGAGCTTCCAAACTATCCACCTATTCACTCCAAACAACTTCAAATGGCAGACAACACTGATAAATCTGATCTTTTTAGGGAAATGGTGAATGAATCCCTCCATCAACAATAAACATAGATGATATAACAATTTTTCCAAATTCTCCAACAACTCTCAATGGGAAATTTTGGATCCTCATCTACACTTCCTGTCTCTTCATCTATGGAACATCCTTTTAGTGCCCCAACACCCTTTAAGGTTTAGGTGAATTTTGATATTCATACATTTGAAGGTAAAATCAATGTTGATATAGTAAAAAATTGGTTGGATCAATTGTCTTCTTACTTCTCTGTAAATAAATTCACCGATGGAGAAAAAGATCACTTTTGATCTTTTAAAAGCATCATTGCCCGTGAAAAATTGGTGGGAAGTGTACAAAAAGAGGTTCAATATAGATGACATTGGCCTTGAGGTGGAACCTACCTAGGATGATTTCATGGAAGTGGTAAAGGAAGAATACTAGCCCATTGGAACATATGATGATCTATACATACAGTGGCAACAACTTCACCAAGGTAAGGACCAATCTATTCAAGATTACACATACATTTTTCATTCTCTATCTACAAGATATTGGGCATCCAAGAAAGTGAGAAACATAAGACTCTCAAATATCATGGTGGGCTACAATGGTACATATGGAAGGAAATGGAACTCTTCAATTTGGAAACCCTTGATGAGGCATACAAGTTCATAGTGAAGATTGAGCAGAAGCATGGAAGAAAGAATATGAAGAGTCAGCCTTCAAAATGGAAAAGTAACAAGGAAGGTCAAACATGAGGGAAAAATTGGAAGCAAAAGGAGTTTCAAGATAAGAAACCCCAAAAAGGGAAGGATATAAAATGGTGTGATTACCAAAAAACTAAAACTCACTCCAAAGAAGAATGTGAAGCCATCAAGTCAATAATTTTTGAGTCCTAATACTCAACATCTACTACTCTATCTCATACACAACCTATAGTTGAAGAGGATGAAGAAGAGATTATAGATGCTGATCTCAACACCATTTTCACTTCATCATAGACCCACGAGGAAAGGCCAAAATATAATGAAAGATTGTTTCACTCTAAATTATGGGTAAAAGGTAAGCCTTTGCATTTCATTCTTGATAGTGGGAGTCAAAAGAATTTAATCTCTGATAAATTTGTGAAAGTCTAAATCTATCCATTAAGCCTCACCCAAAGCCATATAATATTGGATGGTTGAGCCCAGGGAGAGACCTCCATGTCACCCATTAGTGTCTTCTTTCATATGCAATAAAACCTTTCCAAGATGAAGTCTTGTGTGATGTGGTCAATTTAGATGTTTGTGATGTACTCCTTGGTCAACCGTTCATGTATGATCAACATGGCATCTATGAATCAAGAACTTGAAGAATCACCCTCACTCTCATAACACAATGCTATAGGGTACTATAGGTACCACCTCCCACATATATCTTCTTAATCAGTGCCAAGCAATGTAAGAGATTGGTGGAGAAGACAAAGCAATTCGTTCTCATGGTGGTCAAACCACAAAAATCTAAGAAGGCTGATATTGCAGTCTTGACTACACAATCAACACAACAATAGAAGTAGATGGGAAAAATCATAGGAGAATATGATGACTTATTCAAGTCACCCACAGGAGTTCCACTACATTCCCAGGTAAAACATTCTATCGATTTGATCCCAGGATCACCTTTGCCTAATAGTCTTGTTTATCATAGATCAATTTTGGAGAATGATGAGATAAAAAGATAGATTCAAGAATTGATCCAAAAGGGTCACATCAAGCCAAGCTCTTCACCCTATGGTAGCCCAATTATCTTGGCACTAAAGAAATATGGAACATGGAGGCTTTGCATTAACTATTGAGCCTTGAATAAAACCACCATGAAGAATCACTACCCTCTCCCCATGATTGATGACCTGCTGGACTAACTCCATGGTGTGAAGTTCTTCACCAAAATTGATCTCAAATATAGCTATCACAAAATTATCATTGATCTCACCAATGTCTAGAAGACTACATTTAAATCTAAGGATGGGCTCTTTAAATGGTTGGTTATGCCTTGTGTGGCTTAACTAACGCACCTGCAACCTTCATGAGGATGATGGATGACATCCTGTGACCCTTCACCAACTCATTCATGGTTTTATACCTAGATGACATACTCATCTATAGTAGAACATGGGAGGAACATTTACAACATGTTCATAAGGTGCTTCAAACTCTTCAAGAGCACAAGTTGTATGCAAATCTTGACAAATACACATTCAAGATGAAAACAATTTAGTACTTCAAGTACATTGTGAATGAGGAAGGGGTCCATGTTGATCTAGAAAAGATTCAAGTTATTCAAGAATGGCCTACACTAAGGACCCTCATAGAACTTTGTATCTTCTTAGGTCTTGCAAATTTCTATTGTTGGTTTGTTCTTGGATTTTCACATGTTGCTTGGTTACTAACCCAAGTGACTAAAGCAGGAGATAAAGATACATTTTAGTGGGGTGAAATATAACAAAGGTCATTTGAGAATTTGAAAAATAGACTTTGCTCAGCCCCTATTCTTGCCTTGCTAGATTTTCATCAAACTTTTGAGTTGATTACAGATGCATCTAAATATGTCATGAGAGCTGTCATCATGAAACATGGCCATCTTGTTGCATATCATAGTGAAAATTTCACTAATACAGTCAAGAAATATCTAATGTAGGATAAGGATCTCTATGCCATTGTGAAAGCTTGAAAATAATGGAAACACTACATCTTGAGGAAAGAGACAGTCATTCACACTAACCATAGACCATTGGAATTCATCTAGACATAGAGCAAACTATGAAATGAGAGGCACAAAAAGTGGTCCATATATCTATAGTAATTCCATCTAATAATAAAATACAAAAATGGGAGCTCAAATATGGCCATAGATTGTTTGAGCCACCCACCAATTACTACACTCACAATATTTATTGACCTATATGGACATGAGACTGCCACTTGGGGTGCTCTATATGAAGTAGATCCTGCCTTTTTTGATACATATCAAGTGATTCAAAAAGGTAAACATGTTTTTGATTGCTATTTGAAAGATAATGTCCTCTATCATATGGGGCACATCTATGTTCTAGCTACAGAGTAATAGAAGATGATATGGGAAGCACATTTCAGCAGGACAGCTGGACACTTTGGTGTAAACAAGACATTGGCAGTTCTTTAAAACCACTTCTACTGGCCCCATATGCAAAAGGATGTGGAAAGGTATCTCAAATATTGCACCCCATGTGTGATATCCAAGCCAACAAATAAGAAGCAAGGATTATACATGCCATTACCATAACCAACCAGGCCTTGGGAATCTGTCTCAATGTATTTTATCTTAGGTTTACCCACTTTAAAACATGGCAAGGACTGTATTTTTGTTGTAGTTGATCATTTTTCAAAAATGGCTATCATGATTGCTTGTAAGAAAAATATATCTAATGAAGAAACTACTCAACTATATTTTAGTCAAGTATGGCTCCATTTTGGTCTCCCCAAGTCCACTGTCTCAGATTGAGACAACATGTTCCTGAGCATCTTTTGGTCCAATATATGGAAGATGATGGATACCAAGATGATGAAGTCCACATCCTTCCATCTATAGACTGATGGTTAGACAGACGTGGTGAACCACTTGATTTTTCACATGATTTAGATGTATCACTCTAAACATCCATGCACATGGGATGAGGGGCTTCTTTTCATACAACATGGATATAATCGGGCCCTATACAACTCGACCAAACACAGTCCATTTCAAGTATGCTTTGAGTTATAACCCATGGCACCAATTGATATAGCCATTCCATTATCCACCACAGAATACACACCTCATGGAAGATCTGAGGTAGCAAAATCAACAAAATTCATTGAACAAATGCAACACATCCAGCAACAAGTTCATGACATCTTGGAGAAGATGAATCAAAAGTATAAGCAATGCCATGACAAATATAGGATTACACACCATTTTTATACGGGTGAAAAGGTTTGGTTTTGGATTTAGAAGGAATGAATTCCAAGCCCACACAAAAAAATTTAGCCTCTGCGATATGGTCCTTACACCATCACCAAAAAAGTTGGAGAAAATGCTTTTGAGTTGAACACACTAGCCTACCTTGGTCTACATCTAATATTCAATGTGGAGCTCCTCAAACCATATCATCCACCTTTATTAGACACTTTAGTGATATAAAAAAAACTATACATTGATGAGATCGATCTATAGAGTTTTGTTCTAGTGGAGGAGGATTAGATTGTGGACACCTGGATGAAGACAATAAGAGGATGCTCTATTCTACTTTATCGGGTGGTCAAAAGGGGCCAACTTAGCCACCAAGGTAAGTGTCTCATAGAGAATAAAATTAAGAAAAAACTACCACACTTGATGAGGAATATTTATGTAATGAGGACCATTGCTTCTCAATGAGGGAGGAATGATCTGGGCAATAATTCAGGTGACAATTCGGGTGACGGTTCTACCCCAATTGATGACAAAACTTCTAGGATCCATAACTTTTGCACCGTAGCTCCAATTGACTCACTGTTTGAATCATTGGAAAGATAAGAATGAGGATAATGTGGTGAGATGGCATGAGCCCTACTTGATGGTTTTTAACCCTATAAAACCTAATAGATGTGCCCCAAATGTAAATTTTAGTAGTGTAGTCTAAAAATAGTAAGTTTCTAAAAATAATAATTCCTTGAATTTTGTATTGTTTTAAATCATGGAAGTCAAACCACTTAATCTCCCTCAAGATTGGTGACCTTCCACATCCTCCTCCTGATTTCAAAATGTGTATAAATGAAGATGTAACTCAAAATGGAAATTAGACATCTCTCCCCAGACATAAGTATAGTTGTATGGTGATCTTAAGTAATGAAACATCTCTTCTCAAAAAATTCATTGTTATTGTGTTATTTTTGTGTTCTTAAAATATCTCCTTCCTTGTGTTGGTTTGCATGCTAATAGGCCCCTAATTTTAATCTTAGGAAGACTATATATATAAAAGACTTATAATAGGCATTTCAAAGACATGTTTCAAGAGGAATCATCTATCATTTCAAGTCTAGGCATAATATTCAAAGTTTTATCTATGATCTTAAGGGCTTTTGTAAAGCTTTTAACTACATCTTATACCTAAATAAGGGTTTAGGTGAATGTACATATAGTCTCACTATACATAGAGAGAAAAATAAAATTTAACCCTAAATTTAGATAAAAGGGGCTATTTAAGGTTAAACGGTATTAGATTAGCTATACAAGGATGGTGAACTAATCTAATGAGAAAGCCAATTAATAGAAAACTTAGACAAATAACATTATGAATTTATATAATTGATATTTCTAAAAATAATAACATAAAACTATTTATAGATATTGAAATAATTAGGGAACAATAATACTTAGTTGGTTTACTGTGCACATGTAAGTTTAATCTAGAACATAATGGAAGTGGATTGAAAGGTGATCCTATAACAATCTTCAGATTTTAGAATTATTCTTTCTGTGGCCTTATATGCTTGCATCAAATATGGATAGTTGCATTGATGTAGGTGTCTAACCCTATGATAAGTGTTTTATATGGAATACTAACTAGATTTGGATTTGAAAAATTAGATCTTTATAGGTTTTTTGTCACATTTCTTCTTATATTTTTTAGATCATGCACACCTAATGTCATTCTTTGTCAAATGATCAAACCCTAGATTTTTCATCCTTGGAGTGACTATGGGAAAAATGGGTTAAAGGGATCAGTGTTGAGCTACCCCAAGTACCCCTCTATCAATGAACATTACCTACATAGCCAATAAACTAAAAATAGCCACATACTTATGTAGTTATTCACTACACTTTGGATTGTGTGTACATATTGATGAAATATGTGATAATCAAAGACATGCAATTACCTAGATTGTAACTTGGAAAACATGGTTCATGAACTACTCTTCAAATGATTTAGACCTATAGGAATGTTGATCTTATGACTGATATGGAAATAGGGATAAATATTAAAGGTTTTCTCACTTGAATGCTTGATTGAATGTTTCTTGGTATGTTTCCTTGTGATTTCTTGGTGTTTGCTAGGTGATGAGTGAATGGGGGTTGATATTATATATATACTAATCTATTTTAACAATATATCATAATAAATCACTTAGTCCAATCTTTAGGATATGTTTCATTTACAAATTTAATGATTTTTAGGCACTAAACACTTTTAGGAAAAGTGGACATTTGTGTCAACGTAGGTGTCTATCTGGAACATAAGTGTCTAGAATGCTATAAAATAGGTACAAGTCTAAAATTGGTAGTGAAGGATAATAATTAGGTTTTGATATTTTTGCATAATGTGGAAGGCTTGGTCATTAGAATAATAATGGTTAGACTAAGAGAATCAATTTAGGCACAAAGAGATAGTGAACATGAGCCTTTTGACAATGGGAAGGTCTATAGCTAAAAGGTACAACCATACCTATTTTTAAAGTGTATAATACTAGGGTAATTCATAAATCATATTTTAGTATCTACATTTATCCCCTCTTTAATCTAATAATGAAATTTATAGTTTAAAGGAAAAAATTGTGTTTGTAGGTGTGTATATACACCTTGTCTTTGTGTGATCCCAACTTGAGTGCTTTGTTGGTGATTGACTTGTAACCAAGAGCATGCTATAATATATAATCAGTGTATGAATTTGAAATTGAAGGAATTTGAAATGATTTAAAATTTAAAGATCAAGGTTAGGAGTACACATGTGTGTTGATGTAACCATCTTATCTTTTGGTAATCTGATTTAGAAGTATGCTTAATTATGAAGTATTGACTCTAAGATTAGGATAAAGTGTGTGTGTGTGTGTGTGTGTGTGTGTGTGTGTGTGTGTGTGTGTCTATATATATATATTAGAGGACACATACCCCCAAACTTGGTGTAAAGGTGAATTAAAACACATCCATTGAGCTTGTTTCATCTCAATCATATAACCCAAATATATACATGATCTGGTGATTGTGAGAGATTTAATCAATTCAAAATATATATCTATTGAAGATGGATGATTTAATTAGATAAAAATCATAAGTTTGGTAAATTTAGGTGATTTAATTAAAAATTATAAGGTTGGTAGGATTGAATGATTTCATCAACTCAACCTTCAAAAGATGAACCAAATATTGTAGTAGATTGGCTTGCTAACAGTGCATAAAAGTCTATTTTGGGTATAATAACAATCTATAATAGTATTTAAAATTTGGAAAAATGATTTGATTTTTCAATTTTAGGTGCCCTTTGCCATTTGTGTATCTCATATATGTTTGATAATATTTTCCAACCCTTTCCAAATTATATTTAAATGGGATTTTATAGGGATTTATTGGTCATGGATTGAATTTGATCACATTAGGTCAACAAGAAGGATGGAGAACTGGAATAAATTGACCATTGAGGCCAAAAATGAGCTTGGAAAATAATGTTAAAAACAAACAACAGTGATATTGATGCTCTTGTCCTAGTGTGGCACTATTATCCTTGGGAGATGGGACCTAAGGGGATGGATTGGTCATGAAAAAAGGGTCCTAGATCAGATAGGGTCAAGTTTGGAAGGCTACAAATGACTGAGAATAAGTGAAAATAAGATTATGAGGGTCATGAGAGAAAGCAAGAGGGACCTATAGGTTGGGTGTCATTATCCATTCTTAAGTTACCAATTTTTGCATTTTATATGACTAAATTTATTTCCCCCATTTATTCTAGTGATGCAGGAAAGCAAAATACTATGATAAATGAAAAAAAGAAAACATACCTGAACTTACCTTCAAGAGTGAAGCTCATGAAGGTTGTGGGATACTAGGTGTGAATAGAGAGAGAACGCTATGAAGTGTAAATCTATAATATAAAACAAAGAGTAGATCAATTCTCACTAGATATGTTATATCTAAAATAACAATGTATAAGGCTAGGTAAAAGAGAGGAAGAGAAAGGAATGAATACACTTCACTAGGTATGCAAACTAATACAAAACCTATTGTGAGGTTGAGTGATGTTGAATTTTTTTGAGTAATGGTAGATGATGTTATACCAAGATTAATATCATGAACAGAGCTTAGTGCTCAATTCCATAGAAGTGGCTCAAGAATGCAAAGGTTGGCCCTTTGGTTTCATCATTGCCCATTAAATGAAACTAGGTGGTCATGCATGTGTTGATCAATGTTTGGATTGTACATCCAATCCATCTAAATAGGTGGCTCAAGAATACAAAGGCTAGATAAACCTTTGGATCCATCATTTCCCACTAAGTAAAGCTAGGTGGTCAAGTGTGTATTGATTGTTTAGACTATGTGTCCAATCCCTTTGAATATGTGGCTCAAGAATATAAAGGCTAGCTAGACCTTTGGATCCATCATTGCCCTGTGAAGTGAAGTTATAAACTGATACTAGTATGAAATATGTGTCATGTGAGATGTATCTTAAATCCCATGAATCTAATATGATCTTATAATGTTGGCCTGGATAGTCTAATGTATGCTACAAACTAGGCCACTCTTGGCCATTTTAAAAGATGGAGATTAGGGTTGTATGAAAGCCACTCTGAAATTGAGAATATAGCTTATGTGGAAGTCACTCAGGAACTCAAAAACTCAAAATTTGAGCTTGTATGAAAGCAAACCAAAAATTATGCCAACCACCTATAGATGGAATAAGGAATGTAACTACAAATAATGTTTGGACAATGCTGAACTAGAAAAAAAAGAAAACAAATGTGCCATGTACATTGCCCCCAATCACTGGTGTCTGAAACATGGATTCTAATTTGGAGGCTATACCAACTTCCCTATCTAAAAATAAAAATGAGAGCCATCATGCCACACATGATGCCCCTATATCTGGATTCTCTAAGAAAATCTATACTAAAACTACTGACTCTGGTTTGAGCTGTAGCTAACAAAATTGTAACTAAACTTACCTTTTTGTTTATTTTTGGAAAATATAGTTTTTTAATATTTGGATAGGAGTGTTGAAAATAGATAGTAGCACCACCAATGCTATAGTCCAATCTTAACACTATTGTCCTAGGCCAAATCTGATGACTATTCTTGATTCTTGATTGTCTACTTGGTCTATTCTAACTAGTTTGATGTCTGATTGCTATTCTGAGTGTTATAAAACTAGAATTTTTTGGTTGATAGGAGCTCTGATCTCTATGATAAAACCCTTATTTATTTCCCCTTTTGATGGTAGGAATGGAGACCCTAGAATGACTACCCTCAGAAGAAAGAGCCCTGCAAGTGTGTTATGTTGCATGAATACATGATATAACAATGATATCGACAAGATATTTGAATCTATATCATGGGTTGTAGTGAGAGATTGCTAGATCAATAGGGGTATGCCTAGATAGATATAATAATGTAATATCATGTGTAATGTGATAAACTAGAATTCAAAGTCTGGTTAGTTATTATTTGTTAGTTGGAGGGACGGAACATGATGTCTATAATGACATCCAAGAAAACATGAATAATGCATGATATAGATCATGGCATTGCATACAATCAAAATTAATCAATAAAAAAACACACAAAGCAAGAATCAAGAAGTGTACAAGAGTGGCCAAGGGGCCAAGCAAACAAGGTACATGAGTACAGGCCACTCAAACTAGAAATCAAGCATACAAGTCATGTTCAAATACCACATACATATATAATTGAAACAAGCAAATTGGCATTAAATCCACAATCACATAGAGCAGTACAAGCAAAGGACATTATAAAATGTCCTAAATCACACACATGAATAGAAGTAAAAAACATTAGCAAATTTAGTAAGGCACACATAGGAGACAAACAAGAACTGAGAAATGCAATCACATCAAGCTAATGCTAAGCAAGAAAAGAAACCATGTAAGAAATTAGAATTACAAATGTATCTAACTAATAAAAGTAAGAAGTGAATGTATGCAAGACATGTTAGTACAAGATTAGGTATATGCAAATAAATACACAAGTGCTAAATACTAGTGAGTATCGATAGAGTAATTTGTGTAAGCTAGTGAATAATGTACATCAACATGATAACTAGAGTGAGTGGTGTAGGAATGACATAACCTGAATGGTGTAGTCATGTAGAGGATGCCCCTAGTGGGTATGTATATCGATGTGTTTCTTAAATGTAGAAGTAGGATGCCCCCTCAATGGGTAGAGTGAAGCAATCAAAGAGCTAGATGTAACTACACACACTCAAAGAAATCTCAAGTGAAGCATGGTAATCTAGATAAATTGACAAATAATAAGCATAGAAAAATAAATGTAAGTCTAGCATAGTATTAGCAATGTAAAGCATGGATGATGCATACAATCGAAATGTTTTTGTATTTTTGAATTAATGAGATTTTTTTGTATTTTGAAAATTTGAATTATTTTTGCCTTTTTGAAAAATTTTAAGCTATGTAAATTCAAGCATAAAACTATGTATAGGTAAGTGGGTAAAGGGTGATACTAACCGATGAGTCTCATGGGAGACTCCCTATTGTAGTGTCCTGTATCAAGGAGAGGGATTGTGCATGATCATGAAGCATGATGAAAATATTGAGTTTATGGCTCCTAAAGTTGTATATGTTCTAAATGATATGAAATCTCTAAATGAGAAACCAACTATGGGGTCCCTTGTAACTATAAGAAGTGGATGTAAATGTAGGGCTCTTAGGGACCCATCTGGTAGTAGGAGAAGATCTCTAAACATGTGCTCTATGTGTATATGCATGAAATATCAATGAGACTAACTTGAGTGTGAATACTATAGCTAAAAGCTATCTATAATCTTGAAGCTATGGAGGTTTATGAACCCTCTATGCTGGTGATGGATGCCTCAACTATGTCTAAATCTATACTAGAGGAATAACTATAACTGGTAGAGAAAATGGAAGTGGAAGCTGTACTAAAACTAGTAACTATACTATAGAAAATGGCTCTAAAGTCGGGAGTGGGAACTCATATGGAACTCCACCAACTATAATATCCTGATTAGTGTGAATGAATTTCATATATTTGTGAATTGTAGAAGGTACTACTCAAAATTTATGAATCCATGGTTGACCAAGTAACATATTAAAAACTCTTGCACTAGAAACTATAATGAATGGTGTGGTGACATGCGTTGGACCAACCTATAGAGGAAGTACAATCTTAGCCAATGAACTCTATATATGCCCACTAAATCCACTGATAACTATGTTTGTCAATGTAATATCCCACTCTAAATATCCCAAATGCTACAATGATGTCATAGTGCACATATTCACATTGGATTTGTTGTTTATAAGAACACTATGAATAGGATGATTATGAATGTGAGATCTAATAAAGAGTGCATGATAATTTGAATCATCCTCAATGATGTCTTGCTCTAAGAAGGAGATGGAAGGTCTAGCTGGAACTCGAGAATTGTATACGCCAATCATGTTACTCAAAGGATGTGTCTCAATTGAAGGTGCCCTATATGTATCTAGCGGTGGATGTGCATGATATGCATGGTGAACCCCTAATGTGTCCCTTGTCTCCTATTTGGAATGTTGTGGAAAAAGATATAAAAATATCATCATTGCTTTATCTTGTGTTTGCTTTACCAGAGAAGGCTCAATTGAAGTGCCAAGATCAATATGATTTCCATTTATTAAATCCTATATCTTATGTCTCAAACTAATGAATCTATTTGTTGTATGGCATAGTGCCCTATGAAACTCATAAAATTCATGATGATCATATCCCCATGGAAGAGGCTTTGTTGGGTTAACTTCTCAAATAAGAGGGATAGATATGATGTTACAATCTAATAGCTACTGTAAAACTCTAGTTGGAGAAACTGGTAGATTGGTAAATAGATACCAAGGAGGTGTTGATAAAACCACTCGCTAAGGGGGATCTGATGTTGCATTAACTATAGTTTGATTCTGACTCTTGTTATCATTTAACTTTACTTTATATGGGGCTTTTATGTTACTCTTATTTATTGTGTCTACGATACTTGTGTACTTGAGTTTGCCCATTGAAATTAACTTGACTTCTTTCCTTTAGTATGTGACACAATTTAGTGAAGGAAGAGAATATTTTGAACATAATTGATTCATGCAAATCTGATAGAAAACTCTATTTGAAGAGATCTTGTAAATCTTGATCAACCATGGGGCTAGTTATTTTAGCCAAAATAGTCTTATATCGAAGAACATAATCCCTGAGATGCTCATTTGACCTTTATTTTTGTTGTGCAACTTGAGCATATGAAACCTTATCACCAATGTTAATGTTGAAATGAGATAGGAACATGTTGGATAAAGGATTGAATGCACTGATCGGCTGATTCGGTAAACTATAAAACCATAGTAAAACATAAGCCTTTAGGATTTATGGAAAGAACTTGGTAAGTAGCTAGTCATTTAGTACATAGTCCAATCATGCTGCATGAAAAGCTCTTAAACATGTCTCTGGATCACCCTTGCCATCATGTAGAGTAAGCTTGGGTTGAAGAAAACCTTATGGTAAGGGTGTAGAAGCAATGTGACATGACAATGGTATATATAGAAGAGCAAAATAATCCAAAGCCTACATAGGTCTAGTGGCACCTTGCTCAAGATGTAGCACCTTGGATTGAAGAGATATTATCTCTTGCACAAGGGCTACCACATCAAGAGATAGGGATGTACTAGCTGTAGCTAGTGGCATAGAGGTAGGTTGGGATACTATAGGGGTTGTTGAGACATAGTTACCCTCGTAGTGTCATTTTTAACTGGACTTTCTATGGCTTGAGAAGATTAACTATTGTTTACTTTTTGTTGTTCTTCTTGGAGTATTTTGAGTGTGTCGTCTAGCATGTCAGGGTGTTTGGTTAGGAGTTCTTGAAGTTCCATTTTATTGGTTTCATCAAAACCAGTGTATTGGGCCATTGTTAAGGTAGGAAAACAATTTGAAATATGTTTAAAGTTTTTTTTAAGAATTTGTAATAGGCAAAGTGCTAGAAAAAGCAAGTATTGAATATAGAGAATGTAGAGTTCTAAAAATAGTGAATTGAAAATTGTGTAAAAAAGGTACGAAGCTCACAAACATGTAAGGTGATACCTCAAGAAATGAATAGGAACTAGTATATGCAACTAGGGTTTGAAAGATGATGATTTTAACAAATTACTATGAAAAATTGAAATTGAAAGTGAATTTTTGATTTAAATATGCAATTAAAATTTTAAAAAATTATTGAAAAATGCTTGATTGAATAGGACCTAGTACGTATAACTAGGGTTTTGAGATTTTTTTTTTTGAAATTACTATTCAATTTTGAAATTTGAATGGATTTTCTGATTTTAACAGCTAGTAAAAATTTAGAAATTCATTGGAAAATTAATGGAAAAATACTAGGATCTAATATGGGCAACTAGGGTTTGAAAGAAAATTATTTAAAAATTTACTAATAAATTTTAAAATTTGAAATGAATATATGATTTAAATATTCAAGTAAAAATTCATAAATTTATAGGGAAAATTAGTAGGAGTTTTACGCTATAGTTTCTAGGGTTTTTGTGCGCAAATAAAGTAAGTTAGGTTCACCAAATGATTTAACAATTTTGGGAATATTAGGGTTTTATTCCTAATTTAGTTAAAGCATTTGGATTGATAGATTAGTAAATAATATGAAATAAATAAGCTACTAATTTGTGAAATTTATTTTCAATTATAGATTTTCTAAAACTAGTAATAATAGGGAGAAAATAAGACTTAGCTTAAATTGTGTTGATCTGACTAAGACAGGGTCTGATATTCACTGTGCAAGCCTAAGACACTATCACAAATAGGATTTTGGCTTTCATTTTCGCATTAGATAGGAGCACTAAAAGTGGATAGGAGTGGCACTAACACTATACTCCTTATCCAACACTATTGTCTTGAGAGTCTGAGCTTTTTAGGTTTTGTTTGGTAGGTCTATGTGACACTGTCTTTGAATTTTTGAAGCTTCACTATCATTAGTGCTCCCTATCGAGCTGACTTTATTTGTTTACAAACCTTCAATGTAATTGAAAAAAACTTTGACAAATAGAGAAAAGGAGTTAGTGTGTCTAAGATATACTAGACGTGCTCCATACCTCGTGTGTGTGCATAATACCTACATACCAATACTCTAAAGAGGGATCAAACCATATGTAGTTCTCCATTTGAAAGTGTTTGGTGAAATTGTGATATGATAATGCAAGTTTATGCTAAATTGGGTATGCATGAGATGACTAGGGATTGGTGTGGATATTTAGAGGTGTTTAGGACTATACTAGATGGCTGTATACAAAGAATAAGGAAGATTGCTTGAGTGGTTTCACTTGTATTTTTAATTTATTTGATAATATTTGACAACCCTTTCCAAATGATCTTTGAATGGAATTTTATAGGGATCTATTGGTCATAGATTAAATTTTCTTGCATTAGCCAACAAGGAGAAGGATGGGGAACGGGAAGAAATTGACCATTAGGGCCAGAAATAAGTTTGGACAACAATGCTAAAAGTGGATAATAGTAGCACTATTGCTCCTATCCTAGTGTGGCATTATTATCCTTGTAAAATAAGACCTATAGGGATGGATTGGTCATGAAAAGAGGGTCCTGGATCAACTATGGTCAAGTTTGGAAGGCTATGGACTACTGGGAATCAATGAAAATAAGCCTATGAGGGTCATGATAGAAAGCAAGAGGGACCTTTTGGTTGGGTGTCAATAGCCATGATCAAGTTACCAATTTTTTCATTTTACATGACTACAAATAGATCATTGAAACATTCATTATGTGATCACATCAATTCCTAGGATGCATGATGTAGATCATGGAAATGTATAGAGAGTAATAATACAAGCTTAGTAAGTAATCAAGCATACACACAAGAGTACTCAAAAGCAAAGCAACATGAAATAGTCCAAAGAGACCTCATATAAGGGACATATTCAAATGCCACACAATCAAAGGGACATGACTTAGTCAAATTTACATAAAGCATAAAATGACACATTCAAATGTCCATATATAAAAATAAATAAAATATTAAAATTTCAAAAGAAAAAAAAAAGGCATGAAGGCCACAACCAATGGAGAATATTTAAATGCTAAAATAAGAAATATAATGCAAAATAATAAAAAAACAAGAAACACATTCAAGGAAGTGATAAAATGGAAAATTAAGACAAATATAAGCAATTGACATGAACTTAGCATATTAGTTCCAAAACATATGTGTTTCCAAAATGTTAAGTACACAACTTATCAAGTACATTGTGAAAGATATAAGCATGGATAAAGGCATGTGTAAGAATATATAAGCCTAAACATGATAATGAAAAGTGATCATAGAATAATGTAACCTAAGTGTATCATAATCAAAGAAGTAGAAGCCTCGAATGTACTTATGATGTTAGTGGAGGGAAATCAAAACATCATTATATGAATATATCATGTATCTGGGTATGCCTATATCACACTCAAATGAATCATGAAATATATGTGTATATAGGGAACTAATGATATGCTATCTATTAAGATGAAGCAAACAACATATGTATAAGAAAAAGTATAACTAGGAACATGTTGATTTTTTTTAGTATTTTTTCATTTTTTGAATGTTTTTGTATTTTTGGAATATTTTAGGTAAGATATTTAAGTAAATTCATAATTTTCATTAGGTTTTTGAGAGGTTTGCCTTCAAGTGTGTCTAGTCTATATACGCCTTTGCCCATTTTTCTGTAACTGCAAATGGTCCCATCCAATTTGGTTTGAATTTTCCTTTTTTTATCTTTTTCTGCATTGGTATACTTTTTATTTTATTTTAGTACAAGCTCACCCAAAAAAAAATTTGTATGGCCAAACCTTCTTATTATATGCATGCTTGACACAATCATAGTAAATCATAAATATTCAATATGTTGAGTGCATATTGCACTCAATTATATCAATTGATGTAACCATTTTTTGTGATACTCATTATCTTTTATGATACCCTTAAGAGAAACACACATGGATGATATTTCTAGTTTAATTGGTAAAACTACCTCTGTACCATAAACCAAGGAGTAAGGTGTGACCTGAGTAGGTGTACACTAGTGTGGTATGCTCATAAAACATACACCATTTTCTAGTGCCAATCAATATGATATCATTTGACTATTTTCCAAGTATTTTGACAATAGTTTTGTTTGTTTCTTTTACCTATCCATTACCTTGTGGGTAATAAGGCGTAGAAAACGTATGCTTTATTTTTTACTCAATATAAATTTTTTTCATTATTTTAATTTTAAATGATGATTCATTATCAGTAACATTGTCCCCCAAATTTCATCATCCTCCCAAAAATCAAATGCAAGTCAAAGAAAAGCCAAAAGGAGAATGCTTTATAGATAAAAGACTCAATCATTTTATTTTTCATTAGAGTTAGGGTTTTGAGACTACAATGCAGTCATCAAACCTCAATGGTTGTAAGGCATCCCTTTTCCCTTGTCCTCAACACTCATTAATGAGGGTAGAGTCCTATGTGTATGGGTCTTGTCGATCCCCACTATTTAATTAAGTCTTTCCCTCTTATTTTGAACCATTCAATAAATGAGTTTCATCTCTGTGTTTGCATTTTTTCAATCTTGAGTAGTTTCTATCATTCTTTGGTGTTTGGAGATCATATTTTATCAAGATTTAATTCTAGTTTCTTCATGACATGAACATCTAGGGTTTGGAGTTACTTTTAGGTTATTTTCTTATAGGTGGTATGTTTTTTTGTTAGGTTTAATCAAATCCACTTTCTATTTCTATGGGAATATATTACCTCATCATAGTTTTTCCAACACTTAGAATCCTTGAAAATATTTTCTTTTACAACATTGGAGTTGACCCCCTTCACTACATTGGTATTTCTAGACTATAATGTAACCATAAAACCCTAACATTAAAGTTGTTCATCCTCTCTACATTAGAGTTTATACACTATACCATAACCCTAAAATCCCAACATTGGAGTCGACCCCCTTCACTACATCAGAGTTTTATTGTGCAGTCCTAAATCCCTATTGTTAAAACTTATCAATTGCACTATAGTCCCCTATTTATACCTATCCTCCCTCCACCTCTCTTCTTTCCATTTTATTTCTTCCATTCATACCCTACTTTATTTCTCCCTTCTCTCCTATACCTATGGTAGTCATTAAATGTTTGAAACTCTTAATAAGAAAGGAAAGGAAAAAGCTAGTGAAATGAACCACTAATATAATGGGTTGCTCCCCCCTCAAACATTTATTATAATATTCACCAAGTCACTAACATATACTTGGGTCACATTGACATGGAGGACTTATGGAGGATAATAAATGATTCTTTCAAGAATGATTGGACACAAAGTATTTATGACAATGACCTTCCTCAAGCTACTACAATTTTTGATAATTGTGTGGTGCCTGTAATTTGTCATGACTATGGAAAGACATTATGGTAGACACAAAAGGGAAGTTTTTACTCCTAGGGAAAGAGTTATCCTAAGACTTGGACCTGTGTACATTAAGGAGATGTTGAAGATTCTATCCCATGATGTTTTATGGAAATCACTCTAGAAATGGCCCAAAAATTTCATGAAGAAAATAAGGATGATTGTCTTAAATATTTAAATAAATATTGGCTTGTTAAAATAAACCCTCAATGTCTAGGGTTCATAAGGTGATGGCCAAACACTATTTCAAGCCCAAAATTAATGACATTAGTACTCTTCTAAACATGATGTTATTTAATCCCACATTAGGGTATTTTAATGAATGGATTTTAAAATATATCTAGATTATTCATGTAATTAAGTAATATATCAATTGGGCCTAATTGATTAGTGATTCAATCCATAAATAACTATACGATGTGATCAATACCCATAAGTTCTATATGATATCATACCACATCTATGTGGTTGTATGAATGAGGTTATACTATGGCTTGAACATAGTATGGCCAATGTTTGCCTCATGTTTATATGATTATTAGCCTTAATTGATGATGAGATAAAACACTAAAAATTTCCATTGAGTCAACGAAACTTTTTTTCATTTTGTCATTCAAATGTTCAAGGCTGAGCCTTATAATCAATGTTTCTCAGTTGCCACTAGAATAAAGATTTCAAGATGGGGTTGTTGGTTTATATAGTTACATACCTTATCCTAAACTAAGGTGTGTTGGTGTGAGTCTACCCCTTATATGCTTCCCAAGTTCATGGATAATAGATTGGAAATTATGGAACTAATGCAAAAATTGGTGGAGACACATAAGCTCTAGGTTTCATAATGTAAGTCTATAGAGATTCAGTTCTATATAAATATTGGTAGGTACACCTATGCCACATTACATAAAGCTAAATATGTAGAACTAGATATGACACATCACTCTCTAATCATTTCACAGTCATCCTAATTTTGATATTATAGGAATGATAAAGAATGTTTTGAGTGCTTCATTTAAACATGTTCCCTACTATGATGATTTCTAGATGGATTACGATGATGAGAGGGAGGTAATAATTATTGATCATACATGATTCATGATAGATAAAGTAACCAAGTACAAAATTGTGGATATCCATGATGATTTGGATATCAAAGATAATGTCCAAGTGGTGGACAAAAAATTCTTTTCCCAAGGCATCAAGACTACACCTCTCCCTAGGGTTGTCTGGAGTCAAGTAGAGGTAACATCATTGTAGACTCAAACTCAAAGAACCTTTAAGAGAAAATTGGTATGGATTGTAAGTAAAGGAGTAGATGTGAAAGATGATAGAATTCACCAACCTTTGAAAGATACATATATACCTCTTCCTAAGCCAATAAAATAAAAAGGAAACAAAAGATAAAGCATCACCTCTGGCACTATAGAGGACATTGTTGTGATAAAAAACTGATGAGCCTTCACCTCAACCTAAAAGGAGACCTTTAAATTTCAAAATCAAGAAGTCAAATTGTGGGAAAGGTACTTCTAGGATATCAACTGTGTTAAGTGAGCCATCTAAAAATGTGGTCAATTCTCAAGGGTTGATAAAAACACCACATTGTAATTCATGAATACATATCCTCCATTCTTGGATCCTAAGAGATCCTCCTCAATAGTAGCATAGCCTCTTCATTATATTAAATTGTAAGGGCATCCTTCAAAAGATGTACCTAAAGAGGCCATTGAATCTATTCCTAAAGAAATAAATTCTCTTATAAAAATAGCAGAAACTTCTTCTAAGGTGGTGGAATATTTACCTATTATTTAGGAAGAAGAGTTAGACACAAAAAACTTTGGAGATAAGAGTCACACCTCCTCTAAAAACATAATAAAAAATAGACCCAGTGGTAGATCAATATTTTATTGTTCCAAGACATGAAAAAATAGGATCACCATCAATATAAGGGGGCCTTGATACTAGAATACCCCAAGGGCTAAGCAAAATAGTGAAAAAGAGGAAGAAGATGATTCCACCATTGGAAACAGACTTCAGTACTCTTATTCCCCCACATACTTGAGCTACAAAGAAACTCAAAAGGGTTTATCATATTTTTATGGAAAATCAAGGAAAGATCTATGTTGAAGTTGCTAATCCTCCTCCAAAAAAGTCAAAAGATGAAATCATATTTGCAGATTACTAGGTTTCAGGTGTCCTCCTAGGTAAGGCTACTCATAAAGGTTTGAAATAGGATGCACAAATAACTATTGGTTCTTTGATAAAGATATTAAATCATGATAAAGAAATAAAATATTAATTGAAAGACAAATTTGACCAACTTACATCAGTAATATAGAGACTGGTCAACCCAACCCAACCACAACATGAAGATTATACACTAGATACCAGGACTCTTCAAGTAGTTAAGAGAATAAGAAACATGGGGAGAGATATTAAAGAATGGTCTAAAAATTTGTTGGAACAACAAAATAAAATGATAGCCTCAACTATCAAAATATACTCTTTAATGGAAAAGGAAAAACAATATGCCTATAAGAAAGAGGATGAATACATAAATGAGTTGGGTAAGTTGAAAAATTGGTTACCATGGTTGAAAACCCCAGAAAGGGATGATGAGGATATTTTAGTTGATGAAGGATTCTTAACTGAAGAATAATTAGGAGAGCATGTTGAATTTATAGGGCTGACAAGATCTTAAATCAAAACTATAGAAGAATCATATGTAAGCTTACAAAATCTAGATTCTTGGCAGTTGACCCTACTTGTGATATTTGTGAAGTAATTAAAAAAATTTAATGTTCATTATTGGGAAATAAAGGGAAATTAATTCCATGGAGTATAAATAAGGGGTATTCAAATATTTTCCTGATTAAGAAATTAGCCCTACTTCATCCTTTAGTTATAAATCAATTCAAATATTTGTGTATTAATGAGACTCATTTGATAGGTTGGACAAAGATCAGAAGAATTTCAAAAGAATTCATCAACAAATAATAAATTTACAAGTAGAGGCTGAAATTCCTTATCAACATTTTGAAGGTCTAGACCATGAAAAGTTTGAGAACATATTGCAAAATTTTGAGGAATATGAGGTATGCAGTTAGAAATCCTTATGATGGATGATGAGGAAGGATATGCATAGCAAGTGCAAAAGAAGACACCCTGAATTTAGTTTGGAAGTGATTTTTGTCATGAACATATTCACTAGTTGAGGGATACATTTTGGTTCAGAGGATTATGTAGTTTCAAATGAGTCAACACACACCTTGAAATGTACAACCAAATTCTATTTTTTTAAAAGTTTATTTCCTAGATTTTAGGGGTAAGATTTCATATAAATAGGATAATTGCATGCCTTTCAAGGGTCTATCAATATTTTTAATTATTTAAAGAAGAGAAATTTTGAAGGAGAAGAATAAAATAACTTTGTGCTTTTTCTAAGAAATCAATAAAGCTAAGTTATTATAGGACTTTGAGTTTGACCTCAGTTGTGGATGAATGTTCTTATATTCATAGTATTATTTTATTTACTATTTTATAATAAAATTATCAATTGACGATAATTTTATTTTGAATTGTTGAATGTAATACATAAGTGAAATATGAATTTTATCACTTAATTGCATTCTTTCTCCTTGTTTCTCATTGTTATTCTTTTCTATTATCTTGAATTCACTCTCCTTTTCATACTTGCTTTCTCATATATATGAAAACCCACCAAATAATTTAGTATATATATTTGTGAATATGTTAGGTTTGTGTTTTCTTACTTTTTAATAAATGTATCTTCACCTAAAAATATAAGAGGGACTCTATCCCATTACATTATTGACTTTAGTGCATGCGTTGAAGTATCATACATTTTTTTAGCCAATAGTTTTTGGCACCCACCATAGGGAACGCTTTGAGATAACTCGTGCAACCCAAAAATATCTACAAGAAAGATATTTGGTCTACCATTCTAGTGGAAAGATGTTTCACTTGAGCTAGTAAAGCTAAAGGGATCTCTAACCCTTTCTTTGAGTTATAATAATGACTCCATTTCAAGTTGATTCCTAAGAAGAAAATAAGAATTAGAGAGTTTGTAAGTTTGCATATAATTCTAAAAATCATAAATCCAAAACATGGAGGTACTTTGATGAGTTAGGATCTTGTTTTTAAAGGAACCATGATACCTCAAATAGAAGTTTTTCAAAGGATGGTTATGTCATGGGGAAATGCCATTAGCCCACTAGCTCTTGGGTAGTTGCATAAATTACCAAGAGGCTCATGTAAGAACTTCCCAAGTTTTTAGATGATGGGAAACAACATCCAAATGAACACATCATTGCATTATTAAACATATATGGGATTTTAGGGGTCGAACGTGATGATGTTGGGGTAATATTATTCATGGAAACTCTTATGGATGGAGTTTTTGGTTGGTTCCATCATCTAGATGCAAATTCTGTTAACAACTAGAATATGATGAATGAAAAATTTGAATCTCATTTCAAACCAACTGAATATGCACATGTTTTAATTTATCATTTGACTTAAATTAAAAAAATAGGATCATTAACCCATGCAGGCTTTCATGTCCAAGTTCAATAGGCTATTGAATAAAATCCCATAAGAAGCTAAGCTTACAAAAGAAAATTATAAGTGTTTCTTCATAAATGCCCAGATCCTAGAAATTGGTTTCATCTTGAGAATAAATATACTATCTAACCTAGATTAAACACAAAAAATTAATTTTAAAATTGAATATTATATAGTTATGGATGAAAAATTATGAAGGGATTCTTTAAAATGTAGAGGACAAGCTTCAAGTCATGAGTCAACTAAGAATTTGATTCAACAACTAGAAAATGACTTTGTCTATTAAAAAAATAGTTACCTCAAAGATAATTGATGTCATCATAGTAGGTAGTTCTTAAGATAAATTATGTACCAAAAAGTAATTGGGCAAGGTTTCCTGCCCCTCAACCAATGTTAGCTATTGAGGCTCCCCTAGTCAATGCAATTTTGGAGGTAGATGAAATTTATTTTTATGATGAAGATGAGCTCGAAATAGAAGATTCAAGTTTTCAGGACTATGACATTGATGAAATTTATGATGACTCTAATAATTCTTTTCTAGAATATGAGTGTGAAGAGGATGATTATGAATATATAGTTGAAAGATATGAATGGTCAGTCCTATGTGGTGTTTACAAGATATAAATCCTTGAACAAAGACACTAAAAATAAAAAATAAGTTGATAAGGTGAACCAAAATGAGAAAGTTGTGATTAATGACACCCCTAAGGTGTCACCTACCCCTAAAATACTCCCTATAGGTTCTCATATACCTTTTCAAGTGAAAACAAAATAACTAGAAGCTAAGGTGGCCATTTAATCTCACACTCAAAATTCATAAGGTTAGAAAACCAATGCAAATTTGGAAAATAAGGTGCATTCAATTCTTGAGAACTTCGATGCCACATATTCATTACACATTCCTTCATTTTACATATTAGATAATGTCCAAAATTCCAAGATTTAGATGTCTCAAGCAGAATATGTAAGATCAAATCCAAATAAATTGAATCATCTATACCATTTCATCAAAAGGGGTCTAGGTAATACAAATAAATCTAACTTAAAAGGGATCCTATCCATTCCTATAAATACTAAGCCTTAAACCTCTACTTTGGCTACATCTCCTTCTCCTTCTAATAAATAAGAACCATTCTACATATCCCTTTTCTTAAAGCACCAAAACCTGAGTAATTGCATTATTGATATGGGAACTTTTGATAACATTATGCCTACAAAATTTGCTCATGATTTGGGTCTCACTTTCACAAATATGTTTGGCTAGTGTTTCTCTATGGATACAAAAACAAGTCCCACTAGCTATTTAAGTCAAAGATGCACAAGTGGCCCTAGCTTCCTTTCCATATAAAAGTATTAAAATGATAATTTTGGTGGTGGACACTCCAACTACATATGGCATGTTGTTAGGAAAAAGTTTTTGCAAATAATTAGGTGGAGAGATTCAAATGAACTTATCTCATGCCATGTTTTCAGTTAATGAAACTAAGTATAAGTTAGAACCTAAGTTAAAAGCTAAGCTTACTATATACAAGTATGAAGACCTAAGGGATGATATTTTTATGAAGACATAGATCTAGGTAATTATATGATGATGTTTGAGGTAGAGATATATATTCCATAACTATTAGAATGTAACTCTAATGATGTTTGGCTTCTTGAATTTGATGGAAGATGCTCATCAATGCGTTCTGGGGTAGGAGCTATCCTTGTTTCATAGAGCAAGGAAGTTTTGAATTTTTATTTTAAATTGCAGTTTGAATGCACTAATGACATTGTAGAGTATGAGGCCTTACTTCATGGATTACACACAACTAAAGAAATGGTAATATGGAACCTGAAAGCACAAAGAGATGATAAACTCATCGTAAGGAAAGTTAAAAAACAATAGCAAGTAGAGAATGATCATTTGAGGCATTATAAGAATAGATTCTAGGATTGTATTTAGGATTTTTATGTTTTTTTGATTGTCAGTTCCAAGAGAAGATAATGCTAAGGATTATGCACTTGTTGTTTTAACATCGCTTATGATTCCTCCCCATGAAATTGAACATGATAAATACACCATTGAAATCATGTCTAGGCCAAGTATACCTAATAATGTTGATCATTGGCAAGTTTTCAATAGTGATAAATAAATAATTAATTTCTTATAAAATTTTAAGAATTTGTATTTTTAAGGAAACACTTCTGCTTACAGGGAATCACATGCTTATCAAGACAAATTTCAAGATAATGATGCTTTTTCCACCAAGAATGTGAGAGGATCTAAAAATCTAGATATTGGTGGAAATGAAGAGGTAATTTAGCTTAAAGGTAATAAAATCATAGAAGGATTGATCTTCCTTCAATATTTATTTGATAAACATGATAGGTACATAAAAGGGAAAGTACATCCTTAGACATCATATTCTTTTGAATATGAACATGTCAACATTAATACTTATAAAGAGGCTAGGTATTTTAATATTAGGAAATGTTGTTCCAAAGATTAAAATTAGATTTATTAATATCTTTAATATATATAAGGACGTGTTTGCCTAGGGTTATGATGATTAGAAACCTTTCAGATCTAAATAAATGGAACGCAATATTCCTCTAAAGCCAAATACATCACCTTATCATTAGAAGCAAAGCCATTAAAATACAAAGGCTAATTAAACCATTCATATTGAGATATAACAAATGATAGACACATGTATTATAAATCCCATTAATAATTCTACATAGGTCACCAATATTGTTCTAGTCTATAAAAAGAATGGTGAAATTTGCATCTGTGTTGATTTCAAGAACTTAAATCAAGCATCTCTTAATGATAACTATCCCTTGCCTATGATGGATTAGGTAATTAAAGATATTATAGGTTTAGAAATGATTTATATGATTTATGGATTTTTTGGATATAATTAGGTTGAGGTTTTAGTTGAATATAAACATAAGATAACATGTACAACACCTTGGGGAACTTTCACATACAGGAGAATGCCCTTCGACCTTATCAATGTTGGAGACAAATTTAGAGGGCCATCGATTTGTATTTTCATTATTTTATTAATAAAATCATAGTTGTTTATTTATATGGCCTCATGGTCTTTTTAAAAATGTGTGAGGATCATTATGATCATTTGGTGAAAGTTTTTTACAAATGTAGGATCCATGGTATTTCATTAAATCCCAATAAATCTATGTTTGGAGTAACTGAGGTAAAACTTCTTGGACATATTATTTATAGGGAGGGGACTAAATTTGATCATGAGAGAGTTCAAGCCATTTTAAATTTATCCCTTCCTACAAGTGAACAAGGCATTTAGTCCTTTTTGGCAAGGTGAGTTTCTTAAGAAGGTTCATACCTGACTTTGATAAACTTATTGAATAATTATTAGTATGATGAGAAGTAAGGTTAATTTTAAATGGATCAAGGATGGAAAATAAGACTTTGATGAAATTAATATTTCCATTTACAAAATAATGAATTTGGTAGATCTTGATTCTTACAAGGATTTCATCATCTATTGCTATGCATACTATCTCAACAATTTTAGTGCAAAAGAATAATGAAGGCATTGAATCAACCATTGCCTTTATGAGTTGTGGATTAAAAAATCATGAACTCAAATATTATCCCATTGAGAAGCATACTTATGGTGTGTTGTCCCTAAAAAGTGACTTCTCATTTTTCGGACAACATATGAACTATTTTGGCCTTGCAAGACCAAAATTGTCCCTTCCCTTTACAAAAATTTGTTCTGAGCTTTCGAATTCCTCATTTTTCAAGCTTTTCCAGTAAAGGGATTAGTGGGTTCAAAGGTTCAACGCCATCAACAAGAGCTAGGCACATTTGTCAAAGGTTCAAATTTCAACCATTTCAAAGGTTCCATGGCTCTGAGCACTTAATGAGTTTCAAAGGCTCGAACCGTTGAATCGTTGAACCTTGAACCATTTTGGTTCATCGGTTCAATGGGTTCAACGATCAAAAGGTTCAATGCATTTGGTTCAAAAGGATATCAAAGGGGCTTAGCCAAATATCTGTTGAACCTTGAACTACTTTAAAGTTCAATGGTTCATGGGTTCAAAGGTTCAAAGGCTGCCCCAGTTAAGGAAAGAAGTGTGCACAAAAGCAAGAGTCAGGCAGATGCTACCAAGTGTCATTAGCTGAGCCCATTATACTTTATTTTGGGAAGTGGTAGAAGCTGCCACCTGTCCCTTAAAGAGAACGGTGGAGGTTGACAAGTGTCATCATCTGTGAGAGCCTAAGCCCCAAACATTTTTATGGTGTTGCAAAAGCCCAAGAGTAGAAAGCGCCAAGTGTCAATGGTGGAATGTTTCAATAAGTAGAGGCAAAATATGCCACGTGTCAAAGGATGGGGCCCCCTCAAATGCAAAGACATAAAATCAAAGGGAGGTGACTTCCTTCAGACAAATTGTCTGAAGAAAATTCCTTCAGACATTTTGTCTGAAGGAAATAAAGGGACCAACAGCCCTCCAAAGAAATTGAAGCCTGAAGGCCACCTAGAAGATCTTGAAGGGTAGATACCCTTGTGGGGGGGAACACTCAGCACACATGAAAAAAATCTTTTTCAAGACCTCGAAAGGCATGTTCCCTTCAAAAAAGGTCAAAGCATCAAAGCATAACAGAAGCTGCTAAGTGTCACGTACCGAGACATAGTTTCAAATGAAGCTTCAAAGTGCAGAACTCACCACGTGTCCTATCTTAGTGCAGCGGAAGCCCATGTGTTTGCATCTGTGCCCCCATCCTTTAAAAATTTTAAAGCTTATTTTGATAAGCTTTTTTCAAAGACACAAATGCTGCCACGTGTCCTCACCCACGTCATAGCAGGATGACAGGCCCACAAATGTCAAATTCAGAGTGACTGGCTAACCGTTAACCTTCAATCAAGGAAAGACCTGTGAACACCAAATTGGCTGCAATTGTCTATTGATTTTTTTAGACTCAAAAGGTGAACCTGGATGCATCTAAAGAGCCTAAGGCCGGGACATAGAGAAGGAAGAGACAAAAAGGGAAACTCAGCAGGAGTTATTTCCAGTAAGTGAAGTAGTTCACTAGATAAATATTTGGGGCATCCAAACATTGAAAGCACCATCTATTTGTCCCCTTTGAGGTAAAGGTAGAATAGACAATTACGTGGCTAGTAGGTGATGGAATGAGTGATTCAAGATAATGAGTAGACTAAGGAGATAAACCAACACACCATAATTAAAGCAGCCACCCTGTTCTAGCATGACAAAATCAAGAATGCATCCAAGGCATTAATGCATCGAATGGATCACCCCATGGGAAAAGGTGTTAGGCCTCTCTCTGCCTCTATATAATGTAATCTTTCATATCATTGAAGGAGACTTTTCATTTTTACAGGAGTGAAACTCTACCCACTTTGAAAGAAGAAGACTGAGACTTTGAGCTTAGATTGTAATTTCATTTCATTTTATCTGAATGAGAACGCAAGTTGTTTGTAGACTTTGTGCTATTTTGGCTTGTGCTACTTTACGAAATTGTTCTTATGTCTGTTTCCTAGAAGCATTCTTATTTATTTAATTTGACAAGTAGAACCAGTGAAAGTAATTAGTAAAGTGTCCTAAAATCAATTGTGAGGAAGACTTTGCACTTTCACATTTACTTTCAGTCTGTGTTTTTCTCTTCTTTTTATGTTGAGGATTATGGGATGACTTTGTGCCCCCATTATCCTTTGTGATATACTCTTTGGGCAGTTGAGGTGGAAACTTTGTGTTCTATTTCATCCTGTTGGATACTGCACCCTTTTGCCATTAGTTACTTTTACTACCTAAAAGAAACTCCTACTATTTCTTGCAAGAACACTTCTAAAATAAGAGAAGTGCCTTTAGTGTTTCCACCAAGATTTTCTCCTTTGTCTATGAGCATCATCTCTGAAAGAAGAGAGATGGATGGTTTATTCTACCCCCATGTGTTATTTTTTGCTTATTTATATAGTATATAGCCTCCATATATTTAATAAGGAACCTCCCCTTGATGAGAGGAGAGATTTTTCCCCTTTGGATGTGGTAAAACTACAACATTAGATGACCAATCTCCCTATGCTGTGGTGATAAGAACTATTTTGGTCACCAGTTAGCTGGCCGACAAAATATTCACCCAATAGTTTTTGGCAACTCTGCTAGGGGGACAAGTAGTTTGAAGCCTTAAGCTTCAAATTGAAGCAAGACCAATCCTTTTCCATTTTTGTTTCACAATTTGGCAACTCCACACTATACCAGAGGCTAGAAATCCCAAGGTGTTGTTGACCCTGCTTTTGAGTTGGTGCAACAGAGTAATTTTGAGTTGTTTCCTCCACAACCTCACCTTAGAGGAACTAAGAGTCTTCCTCCTAGCCCTACCAGGTCACCACCACAAGGCAAAGCTTCTTTTTCTACTGCTAGCTAAGCTTTGCCTATCCACACTCCACTTGGATTAATGATCCCACTTTCACATAATCAAATCATGGCTCAAGGCCCTTGGGGTAACTCTTTCAGTTCACTAAATTTGACTCCACCTCTGCATGAGCTTCCATGCAGTTCAAGGAAAAATTTCCCCAAATTCATTGGTGATGGGAAAGTTCATCTTGATGAACACATTACAAATTTCAGCATAGCCTGTGGCATAATAGGGGTGGAATTTGAAGACATAGCAGTCAGGTTTTTTGTGGAAACACTACAAGGCATTGCTATAGACTAGTTCTACCATCTGCAGGCTAGATCAGTGACTAATTGGGACACTCTGAAAGACAAGTTTGAAGCCAGGTTTAAGCCTATAAAAGATGCACATGCCTTACTGGCCTAACTCACTCAGATGAAGAAAGAGCCTCATGAGCCTATGAGGGATTTTATTGCTAGGTTCGACAAGTTGAGGCACAAGATTCCCATGGTCACCCAACCGACACCTCAAAACTTCAAATGCTTTTTCATCAAATCATAATTTCCTAAAGTGAGTTTCTTGTTGAGATGGGCCAGACACATACACCTTGCTACTACTTAGGACTTGGCTATTGAGGTAAAAGATGACCTTATCTTGGCAAGAAAGATAAGGAGAGACCCTAATAAAGGTAAATCCTCTTCATCTTTTGAATACTCATCTACAGCGACCACTGACCAATGGTGCAAAAGCTAGAAAATGAAATGCTAGCTCTCAGAAAGCAAGTGGCACAAGGGATGTCAGCTGCTCCTGCATACAGAGATATGCCCAAGAGAACATTTCATAATCAGGCATACCAAGGCAATGCTGCTAGGAATCTAGGACAACAAAATTGCCTTCCTCCTGCACAAAGGAACCTCACCCTCAAAACACCTCTAACTAACTCAATAGTTGGATATCTTGAAGCTGAATCGAACTTCTCATTCCAGCCTGAGTTGAATCCTGAAGATGATGCTAATCTCTTCACTAAGGAAGAAGAAGAATTAGTTGGTGACTCCCATATTGGTTTTCTAAACTATCGAGATGAACCTAGAAGTGAAGGCAATGCAGTTGAGGGGTCATACGCTATTTTTACCTAGTCCAAGAATAAATCAGCTCAACAAGATGATAAGGAGAAAGTAGAGGAGTGACCTCAACTAGTAGTTTCAATTACTAAGTAGGGATCCCCTCTTCTTTTCTAGCCAAAGGACCCTTTGATTTTGAGAAAGGTAAGTACTCTAAATGCCCCTATGCCTTCTACTTCAAATCCACAGTCTAGTCTTCCCCCTTTCAAAAATCAAAAGGATGAACTCCCATCCTCTGCTCCTAGCTCATTCCAGACATTTGATATCATTAACCATATAAAGAAAACCAAAATTCAAATGTCTGAATTTGATTTTTTGTAGTCCCATCTTGATTAATTAGATAGACTGGTTCAAGTGTTAAAAACTAGAACATCCCTATTGAATAAGCAATTCCCAAAGTGACACATGATCTTGCTAGGAATGCACCCACCAAGAACAACCTTGTCATTACTCCCCCTACTGCTTCTGACAGAATTGAACCTTTTTATGTTTCATTGCTGATAAATGGACATTAGCTAAATAATTGCATCATTGATTTTGGAGCTTCAGACAATGTTATGCCTGCTAAAGTGGTTGAATCCCTTGACCTCACATTGACTAATACTTTTGCTAGATGCTTCTCCATGGAGAATAAGCAAGTGCCTTTGCTGGGATAAATTAAAGATGCCCAATTTGTGTTTGATACCTTTCTAGACAAAAAGAATCAAAATGACTGTCATGGTAGCAGACGTCCCAGCATCATATGGCATCCTTCTTGGGTATAATTTTTGTAGGGATGTTGGAGGTGAATTGAGCATGGATTTATCAAAGGTGAGGATTCCAGTCAAAGGTGTTATGAAGAGGCTGCTCCAGGAGAAGGAAGCAAAATATGTGGTTACCCAGACCTCAACACCTAAAGCTCAAATTCTATTTGAGTCTTCAGGCATGGGTAACTAATTTCTGTACATGGATGGAGTTCATGAGACATATGATGAAGCTCCTGTAGATGATAGCCTAGAAATGGATTCAGCTAGAACAACAGAGGAATTGGCTAAGCACAAGGCAAGTGTGGAAGTGTCTCCACCCTTGGATGAAGAAGAATCCAAAAGAAAATCAATATCAAATGAGGTATGGATTCTTGAATTTGATGGCAGCTGCTCTTCCACTAGTTTAGGAGTTGGGGTTGTGTTAATATCTCCTCAAGGAGATATTTTTCCTTCATCTTATAAATTGCAATTTAGCAACATGAATAACACATCTGAATATGAGTCTTTGTTGCTTGGATTGAGAGCCTTTCGAGACAAAGGCATCAAGCTCCTTCATGCTAAAAGAGATGCCAAACTAGTGGTTTATCAGGTGAGGAACCTGTATCAAACCAATAATGAAAGATTATGTCATTACCACAATCTAGTCTAGGACCAACTTGAAGACTTTGATGCTTTCAATATCTCTGTAGTTTTCAAAGAATTCAATGACTAGGGGGATGCACTGGTTGTTTCAGCTACTCTCTTGGTCCCCTACCCAAATTTCAAAGGAGACAAGTACATAATTGAGCTGGTATTTTGGCCAAGTGTACTTGATAATGCTAGTCATTGGTAGGTATTTAATAATGACAACCAAATCATTGCTTTCCTAGAGCAAAAAGATGGCTTTGAATTGCTGCATTTTGAAGGTAGTGGACCTCAGAAGTGTAAAAAAACTCTTGAATCAAATGTAGACATAGGTGAGGAGTTCTTGCAACTAAAAGAGAATAATATTTCCAAAGGCTTGGTTTCCCTTGAGAAGCTGTTTGATAAACATGATAAATTCATCAAACAACAGCCAATGGATTCAAGATCATCTCAGGAGTTTGATCAAGTAAATTTGGGAACCAAAGAAGACCCCAAGATGGTGAACATTGGGAAATGCTATATCTTGAAGATCATTTCAAGTTCACCTCTTTGCTCAATGAATACATGTATGTCCTAGCATACTCCTATGCTGATCTAAAATCACTCCAACCTCTCAAGGCTGATTCAACACCTTATAGGCAAAAGTCCAGGCATTATAATTTGAAAATATCAGGTACTATTTTATCTGAGATACAAAAAATACTAAATTCCAAGATAATCTTCCCAATCCATCATTCCACATGGGTTTCCAATATAGTGCCTGTGAGAAATAAGAATGGTTAAATTCACCTTTGTGTGGATTTTAGAAATTTGAATCAGGCATCCTTGAAGGATAATTATCCTTTTCCAATCATGGATCAAGTGTTGTAGACAGTGATGGGCTCAAAGATGTTATCAATGCTAGATGGCTTCTCAAGATATAATCATGTCAAAGTTGGTGAAGTAGACCAGCATAAGACCACTTTCACCACACCTTGGGGCATGTTTGCATATAGAAAAATGCCTTTTGGCTTGATAAATGTTGGCACTACCTTCCAAAGAGAAATGGACCTTGCCTTCAAGGATGAGATGGGTAAGTTAATTATAGTTTATCTTGATGACTTGACCATCTTCTCTAAGCATCACCCAGATCATATGAGCCATTTGCAACAAGTGCTGGAGCGCTGTCGCCAAAATGGCATTTTCTTAAACCCCAAGAAGTCAGTCTTTGGAGTAACAGAGGGGAAACTTCTCAGACATATTGTGTCCAAAGGGGGCATAAATATTGACTCAGATAGAGTCAAGTCTATCCAAGAGCTTACCTTGCCCACAGTAAGACTGTTATTCACTCTTTCTTTAGAAAGGTGAATTTCTTATGGAGGTTCATCCCCGAGTTTGTCGAGAAGACTAGGTACATTGTAAATATGATGAAGGGAAAAGCCACCTTCAACTAGACTAAAGAAGGTAAGTCAACATTTGAGGATATCAAGACTACCATTTCCCATGCTCCAATTCTAGCTTGTCCAGACTATAGCAAAGAGTTCACCATTTACAGCTATGCTTCATAACATATACTTTTAGCAATTTTGGTTCAACAGAATAAAGAAGGTATGGAATCTCCCATTTCCTTCATGAGCTATCCTCTCAAAGCTCATGAGATGAAGTACTCAAATATGGATAAGCACACTTATGCCGTGGTGAAGGTTGTAAAACAATTTCATTTCTACATCCTTAATTCTAGGGTTACTGCCTTAGTCTTTGACACCACAATGAAATCTATACTGACTCAGTACCAACTAATTGCTGATAATAAGCCAAGAGGAACAGAACATGAAGAACTAGAGGTGGATGACACACCAATAGTCCAATTTATCTCCACCACAAATGAGTGGTATTCAGGTATTGCTCATTTCCTTACTTATGGTGAATGTCTTGCTCACCTATCTTATAAAGAAAGGAGAACCATCAAGTTGAAAGCTACTAATTTTGTCCTCTGGAACAATGCTTATACAAGAGGAGCCTTGATGGAATGTTCCTTCGCTGTGTGGACAAGGAGCAACAAAGCCGACTTCTGAAGTCTTTCCACAATTCGGCCTGTGGAGGACATTTTTCTACCCCTATGACTACCCATAATATCCTACGAGCTAGGTATTATTGGCCAACTCTCTTTCAAGATGCATACAAGTGGGTCAGGGGATGTGAACTGTGCCAACAGTTTGTTGGAAGCCCCAAGTTAGCTGCCCTACCCCTCGAACCAGTAATCATAGAGGAGCCATTCCAACAATGGGGGATTGATTTTATTGGAGCTGTAAACCCATAATCAAGTGTTGGACATAACTATGTCCTCATAGCAATAGACTACTTCACCAAATGGGTGGAAACAGTTCCAACTAAACATGCTACTTCAGAAGTAGTATGCAATTTCCTCATAAAAACATCATGTCTAGGTTTGGGGTCCCAATCAAAATTATCACTGATAATGCCACCTATTTTACTTCCCAAGAGATTACTTAATTATGTTTCCACTATGGAATCACACTCTCCCACTCTTCTGATTACTTTCCATGAGGGAATGGACAGGCTGAATCAAGCAATAAGAACCTGGTGACTATCATCAAGAAGTTGGTGGATGATAACCAAAGGACTTGGCATAAGGCATTGGTTTATGCTCTATGGGTAAATAGAATCACACCCAAGAGGGCAATTGGTATGTCTCCCTTCCAACTTCTTTATGGTGTCAATGCTGAGATACCAATCACCTTGGAATTACTAGCATTGAAATTAGCTAAGGTGATTGAGGATCAAACGTACGAGAGCTCACTTGAGAAGAGGATCATGTGCCTTGCTAAGTTGAATGAGTAGAGAACTGTAGTGGTGGACTAAATTGCCGCCCATCAAAGTTTGGTGAAGAAGCTCTTCGACTGGAAAGCAAAGAATCACGATTTCTAGATTGGAGATCAAGTCTTACTATGGGACAAGAGAAGAGAACCAAAGGGGATGCACAAAAAAATTGATTCCTTGTGGAGGGGCCCTTTTACTATTCATCAGCTCAATGGTAAAAATACTTTCTTGTTGAAGTATCAAGATGGCACTCTCTTTTCTCTGCCTCACAATGGGCAACATCTGAAGCACTTCAACTCTTGAAGTATCAGATGAGTTCCCATGTACATATGTATATTTGTGTAGTCTTTTGTTTTCATTTTTGGAACCTTTCTTCTTGGGTATGTCACTCCATAGTCCAATGGCACACTTCAAGGCACTAGAGATTCTAGTTTCTACTCCCCTCAGTGGTGTTTTAAGTTTCCAACTGAAGGTAGTTCCCCAATAGGAGCCAGCTGTTGTCCCTAAAAAATGACTTCTCATTTTTGGGACAACATATGAACTATTTTGGCCCTGCAAGACCAAAATTGTCCCTTCCCTTTACAAAAATTTGTTGTGAGCTTTCAAATTCCTCATTTTTCAAGCTTTTCTAGTAAAGGGATTAGCGGGTTCAAAGGTTTAATGTCATCAGCAAGAGCTAGGCACATTTTTCAGAGGTTCAAAGTTCAACCATTTCAAAGGTTCCGTGGCTCTGAGCACTTAATGAGTTTCAAAGGCTTGAGCCGTTGAACCGTTGAACCTTGAACCATTTTGGTTCATCGGGTTCAATGATCAAGAGGCTCAATGCATTTGGTTCAAAAGGATATCACTGGGGCTTAGCCAAATAAATGGAATGAACAATTAAACCTTGAACCACTTTAAAGTTTAATGGTTTATAGGTTCAAAGGTTTAAAGGCTGCCCCAGTTAAGGAAAGAAGCACGGGCAAAAGTAAGAGTCAGGTGAATGCTACCAAGTGTCATCAACTGAGCCCATTATACTTTGTTTCAAGAAGTGGTAGAAGATACCACTTATCCCTTAAAGAGATCGGCAGAGGCCGACAAGTGTCATCATCTACAAGAGCCTAACTGAGCCCTAAATGTTTTTATGGTGTTGCAAAACCCTGAGAGTGGAAAGCGCCAAGTGTCAATGGCAGAATGTTTCAATAAGAAGAGGTGGAAGATGCCACATGTCAAAGGATGCCCCCCCTCAAATGCAAAGACATAGAATCAAAGGGAGGTGACTTCCTTTAGATAAATTGTTTGAAGGAATTCCTTCGAACATTTTGTCTGAAGGAAATAAAGGGACCAACATCCCTCCAAAGAAATTGAAGCCCGAAGGCCACCTAGAAGATCTCGAAGGGCGGATACCCTTATGGGGGGGAACACTCGACACACATGAAATGAACCTTTTTCAAGATCCTAAAAGGCATGTTCCCTTTGGAAAAGGTTGAAACATCAAAGCAAAACAGAAGCTGCCAAGTGTCATGTATCGAGACACAGTTTCAAATGAAGCTTCAAAGTGTGAAACTCACCACGTGTCCCATCCCAGTGCAATGAAAGCTACCATGTGTTTGCATCCATGCCCCTAGCCTTTAACAGTTTCACAGCTTATTTTGATAAGCTTATTTCAAAGACACAGATGATACCACGTGCCCTCACCCACATCATAGTAGGATGATAGGCCCATGAATGTCAAATTCAGAGTGACTGGCTAGCCATTAAACTTCAATCGAGGAAAGACCCATGAATGCCAAATTGGCTACAATTATCTATTGATTTTTGTGGACTCAAAAGGTGAACCCAAATGCATCTAAAGAGCCTAAGGCTGGGACATAGAGAAGGAAGAGACAAAGAGGGAAACTCAACAAGATTATTTTCAGTAGGTGAAGCAGTTCACCAAATAAATATTTGGGGCCTCTAAACATTGAAAGTGCCATCTATTTGTCCCCTTTGAGATAAAAGCATAATAAATAATTACGTGGCTAACAGGTGATGGAATGAGCGATTCAGGCTAAGGAGTAGACAAAGGAGATAAAATAGCACACCATAGTTAAAGCAGCCACCCTGTTCCAGCATGACAAAATCAAGAATGCATCCAAGGCATTAATACACCGAATGGATCACCCCATGGGAAAAGGTACCAGGACTCTCTCTGCTTGTATATAATGTAATCTTTTGTATCATTGAAGGAGACTTTTCATTTTTATAGGAGTGAAACTCTGCCCATTTTGAAAGAAGAAGACTGAGACTTTGAGCTCAGATTGTAATTTCATTTCATTTTATTTGAATGAGAAAGCAAGTTATTTGTAGACTTTATGCTATTTTGGCTTGTGCTACTTTAGGAAATTGTTATTATTTTTGTTTCCTAGAAGCATTCTTATTTATTTAATTTGACAAGTAGATACAGTGAAAATAATTAGTAAAGTGTCTTGAAATCAACTGTGAGGAAGACTTTGCGCTTTCACATTTGCTTTCAGTCTATGTTTTTCTTTTCTTTCTATGTTGAGGATTCTGGGATGACTTTGTGCCCCCATTATCCTTTGTGATATACTCTTTGGGCAGTTGAGGTGGAAACTTTGTGTTCTGTTTCATCTTGCTGGTTATTGCGCCCTTTTGCCATGAGTTAATTTTACTACTTGAAAGAAACTCTTGCTGTTTCCTGCAAGAACACTTCTAAAAGAAAAGAAGTGCCCTTAGTGTTTCCACCAGGATTTTCTCTTTTGTCTGTGAGCATCATCTCTAAAAGAAGAGAGATGGTTGGTTTATTTTGCCCCCATGTGTTATTTTCTACTTATTTATATAGTATATAGCCTCCTTATATTTAATAAGGAACCTCCCCTTGATGAGAGGAGAGATTTGTCTCCTTTGGATGTGGTAAACTTGAAACATTGGATGACCAATCTCCCTATGCTGTGGTGATAGGAACTATTTTGGTCACCAGTTAGCTGGCCGACAAAATATTCACCCAACACATTGTTGTAAAATCTATGAAGCAATTTAGGTACTACATTCTAAATTCACACATCATTATTATCATACCAAATACAATAGTTAAATCCATCTTAATGCAATAAGAATTGGGTTCAAAATAAGCAAGATGGATAAAAAAAGTCCAAGAGTTTGATTTGGACATCAGAGCTACCAAGCTAGTCTTAGGTCATTGTCTATGCCAAATAATTGCTGAGAATAAGACAAATGATATTATTGATAAAGTTCAAGAGTATGATTCATTATAAAAAACACATGTATTTCTATTTTTTGGTACTACAAATGAATGAAACTTGAATATAGCTCATTTTATTGCATATGGGGAATGTCTAGTGATTGAGTGCCAAATAAAAAAGAAAAATAAATATAATAGCTGTGAAGTATGTCATATGGGATAAAGAGGTATTGATGGCATGTTCCTATGATGTGTTGATAAGGAAAAATAGAAGAGGCTATTAAAATATTTTCATAACAAGGCATGTGGTGATCACTTCTCATCACCAGTCACAATGCATAAATTTTTTAGGGAAAAATACTACTATCCCACCTTATTTAATGATGCTTAAGAATGGGTTTCTAAATGTGAGGCTTGTTAGAAATTTGTAGGAAAACCAAAGCTCACAACCCTACTTTTAAAGATGGTGGTAATTTAAGAACCATTTAAATAGTGGGGCCTTGATTTTATAGATGTGATAAATCCTCATTCTAGTATAGGTCACACCCATGTCCTCACTGTAATGAATTACTTCACAAATTTGGTTGAGACTATCCTGGTCAAGCAAATTACTTCTAAAGTGGTGTGTAATTTCATTAAAAAGAATATCTTAGTCAAGTGCAGGGTTACTCAAATTATAGTGACTGATAAATGGTCCAATTTTTCTTCCTTTGAGCTCATTAGTTTCTATTATGGCTATGGGATTTAATTATCTCATGCTTCATGTTATTACCCTGAAGGTAATGGTCAAGTAGAATAAAAAAACAAGAATCTAGGCACCATTATTCGTAAGCTTGTAGATGAGAACCAACAAAATTGGTATGATAAATTATATGATGCACTTTGGGTTGATCACATTAATCCTAAGAGGGATATTGGTATGTCATCATTTTAGTTAATGTATGACACTGATGCTGCCTTATCAAATTATAATTACTAGCACTTCAATTCGTTAAGACAATCAAAGATTTGAGCTTTAGACATTAATTGGATGAAAGGATTTTGTACTTGAAAAAATGGAATAAGAAAGAGTCATAGTAGTTGACAGCATCACATAGCATCAACAAAATGTGAAAACACTTTTTGATAAGAAGTCTAGGTAGATGGATTTTTAGATTGGTGATTTTGTTCTTTTATGAGATAAAAGGCATGAACCCAAAGGTTTTCATGAGAGTTTTGATTCCTTGTGTAAAATTCCATTCAAAATTTATCACTTTTATGGTGATAACACTACCATTTGGCCTCCATGGATGGCACTCATTTCCCATTTCCTTACAATGGGTAATATCTAAAGATTTTTAAGCAATAAGACTAGTTCTCTCAAGATCTAGTTTATTTTTAGGATTTTGGTTATGTTTATTTTCTCATTTTTACTTTCCCATCCTTTATAGTTTATTTTTTTTCTTTTATTTCTATCCATTTGTCATTATTTTGAAGATTTTTATTCAAAGTGACTTTGTATCCCATGTCAATGATCATGAAATCTAAGCCTACATAAACCTAGATAATATGGGGTTGATATTTGCATTCATCAAATGTAAGTCCCCAGTTAGAGCCAACTATTGTCCCTCAAATTTCACTAGCATGTGAAATTTGGGGTACCCCATTCAAATTTTCTTTAAAATCAAGTGAAAGTCAAAAAAATATAAAAAAGAGTGTTTGATAGATAAAATACTTACTCATTGGCACCTGATTTTGTGTAGTATTAGTATGAATTGCAGTATGTGGGAAATATAATGACATAATGGGATCACCTCTAAGTTGTGGGACCTTGGAAAATTGAGGTGAACCTTTAGAGAATGTCATATTCCTTTCACTAAGTTTAGTGCAACTGATATATGACTAGTTCACTTCAAAATACAACTTCTTTAGATATCTTACTCCTAACTAGGGTTTTAACTTGTGAGGAAAAGAGTTTTAGAATGAGTTTTAAAACTAGAAAAAATGGTGATGCACCAAAGAGTTCTAGTGGAAATTAATGTTTGCTTTGATTGAACATAGTTGACTGTTTAATATGCTGAAATATATTGAAGCACAACCTTACATAAATATGAGATCAAAGGTAATATTGGGCATTTATCAGATAAGGGACATAGTTCTTTATTTTTCATCAACAAGCTTTCAAAAAGGCATAATCAATACCATAGATGAATCTATATGACTGAAAAAAGACTTAAATCATTCAAAAATTTAATAAAATATGTACATACACAAAGTTAACACAAGATAAGGAAGGCAAAACTTTAGTATATTAGTATTCTCTGGTTACAACATGTAGATAAATTATTCAAAGGCAAAAAAAAATGTCTAAAAACAAAAAGATCCATGGACTACGTAAGAAATCCATATTTATACAAAAAATTACTCCCTTGAGAGAGAGGAAGTTAACAAACCCTTATGCTCAATTTTGGAACAAGAAATTAAAGAATCTATATGCAAATGTCATCCTTTCCATCTTGAAATGGCATCTTTGGTGGAGTAGGAGGAAAATAAATCTGTAATGGCTGGGCACTTCACTAAGTGTTGAAAGAGGAGAAAAATCCATTGGAGTCTTTTAGTTAAACCATTTATCCTTGAGTTACGTTGAATAAATCTCTCTCAAGAAATGGGGTGCCAAAATTAACCATTACATAGTTTTTTAGCAAAAATTAAATGGTTTTTGTATATTTTAAGATATAACTTGCAAAACCTAACTTGTAATTTGTAGTTGAGACTTTTATAGATTTTAAGTCATTCAACTTGACAAAAAGAAAGTGAAAATTACAAGTTGCACTTTTCAACTAAATCCTAAAAAAAAGATAATTGAAAATTACAATTAGGTTTTTTTCAACTTAAAGTTAAGAGCTGTCAGAATGATAGTTACATTTTGCAACTTGCAACTCTACAATGTATCTTACAAAAATTGTAGTTTACAAAATGTATTTTTCAAATAATCAAATAATAAATATATGATAGTGATCTCTGAGGATTCTTTATCCTTTTTTTCTTGTATTTTATCGATATAAGCATTGAAGTTGCTGAATATATTTTGAACGCACTCTTCATTAGGACCAAATGTGTAAAGTTTGATGATTTCACATTCTACTATTACTTCATATAGTTATCTAGATGTAACTTAGTAGACTTGGATGTCTTTTATAATTTGATCAAGTGTATTATGATACTTGATGAATCAGTAGATGCAATTCAAGTTGAAAGTTATATCATGTGTTTATTCTTTCTTAGTTACCCCTTTAAATTTATCTTGGACCTCTTGACTAGGAAGAGGTCTATCTTGGTGATCTACTACATCACATGATAATTTACAAAGTATATCATCAATATCATATATTTTTATTAGTGGCCTTATCACATGTGTTCTTGGCCTTCTCAATACTTTCACTAAGTATTCTAATTTTGAATTTATCTACCCTCTCCAGCTCATCATGTTATAAAAGATTTTTTATTATATTTTCTGATGTGAGGGTGTCACTCTCGATCAAGTCAATGGCCTATAATTTGGGAAGTAAAGGTTCAAAATTTCAACCTCTTCTTCATATTTAATTATTTTTACCTTTAGAGATGCATGATCATCCTTCAAAATCTTATAATAGTCCATGACTAGCTATATCAGTCTATTCTCTTTTGTGATTAGTTAATTAGCCTAGTCTTTTATAGTCCTACCCATTATATGAATCTCTGTCATTGCCTCAAATGTTTTTTATCAGGGAATTGAGAGAGAGATTAAGTTGGATGGGTAGAATCAAATGGTTTTGTTGGGTCTATGAACTTTCTTAAGGTAGTTTCTAACTGCTCAAATTTGTTCTTCAACTCATCTTTAGTAACCTTGTCATTATCCATTTTCTCAAAAATATGACTTATACTTATCTTGACATAATGATTTGGTCCTTATATTATTGGATAACCCAGACATACCTTAGATATCTGATAATCCCCCACCACTCAATCTTCTTTTTTTAATTCGATGGGGGAGCTGCTATTTGCACATATTTTTCCCCTACTACATTATATGAGATTATTGAGATGGTCTTGGGGCATTTCTTTGGTCATTTAGATGCTTCCAATAGACCAAAATCTAGAGTATTGGGAGATATAATCTATTTCCTTTTATTTGACACTAATTATTCCAGCCAACTTGGAATGGATACCTATGAATCCTATGCTATTCCAGGGCACTATTACCTATGAGTCTATGGCTGAAGCTACTACACTCATGGTTACTATGACAAGTGCCATATCTACTATTGATTGCTAAGTCCTTGGCTATCTCTTCCCCATTAGTGGGTTGAGTAGCCACAATTATGTTATTAGGCATCTCTATTTCCACTTCCTTGGTGGGGGTATGGGTTAATGTGAGAGAGGAAGAAGGCAAGGATACTTGGATGGGTGAAGTGGATGTGCTTACCAAGGGTGCAAAATTTGGAAGTGATACAAGTGGAGAGGTAGGCATATATGGTTGGAACAAGGGAACCTATGGAAGGGTGGAGTCTAAGGAAACAAAAAAATCAATTAATGTAGTGGGAATTTCTAGAGTGGATGAAATGGGTAGTGTTATGGAAGATGAAAATGGATCTGTATTTGTCCCAATGGTTAGGATGGCTGGTGGGATTATAGTCATAATGAATTAATCTATAACCATGTACTATTGTGTGGTATTGGTGATTAATAGAGTGATAATAGATATAGGGGGTGAGGTGGAAGTATTTATGGAAGAGGGAGGTGAAGGTGGAGTTATAATAACAAACTATGTTGATAGGCTTACTTCTAAAAGAATCAAAGGTAATGAGGAGTCTGATGAAGGAGTGATTACTTGCATCAATGGGATAGGTAAAATAAGAGAAGTGATTACTTGAGCTAGATGGATAGTAGAGATAGGAGGAGGGGTTACAGTAATTATGTCCCCTATAGAAATTGATAGTGGTTGATCTATTGGCTAGGCTACTAGCTCTTGGTTGTTGGAAGCAATCCTTGTCTTTTACTTTTTATTTTGATTCTATAAGACAACTGACCCCACTTCCTGATCTGCTTGAGTTCCACTCTTAGAACCTTTTGTTGCTACTACCACCATACCCTTATCCTTTACTTATGTTAACCTATCAGTGATATTCAGGGTCTCTTTGGTTATTTTACCCCCTTTCTCCTTAACTAGTTCATTACTCTATTTATAACTTGGGTGGTTCTATCTAATAAGGAGAAGGATTCAGGTGTAGAATACTTGACTAGAGGAAGAGGTTGAAGATAGACTTGATTATCATAATATACCCTATCCACTAGATTTTATTCATATTTCAAATCTTATAGAGTTGGTGTTATATTATAATTTTTAATTTGTTCTACGGTCATTCTATAATAATCTCTCAACCTAACCTTTTCTTCATCCTACATATCCTCCTAATAATCTTCATAAAAAGGAATGTGGGAATATGAGTAACCCATTATACTAGTAAAGTAACTAGTTATATCATATAAGGGCCTAACATCGATATCTCTCAAGGTTATTTGAGTCATCTCTACACCCATACATTTAGCCTTAGATAAATAAGGGTAGGTGTATCTCCATATGTTGATAGGGAAGTATATCCCTCTCAAGTGTCTGCTTGATAATAACTTGTGGGTTTCCCCTAGTTACCTCAAAAAGTTCCATTAAGGCCCATTTGTCACTTAAATATCGAGTAAGGGTGTAAGGACACCCACTAAAAACACCAACTCTAATCTATGAATATGTGGGGAACTAAACAAACTATGCTACCCAATTTGCTATTTCTGTTGTTGTAACATCATAAAATATTGTCTTCCCTAGTTCTTTTTCAAACATGATTATGATGTAGTAGATAAAAGCATCATTAACCCTTCTGAATTATTATTTACTCCCCTCTAAGGTGAGATCAGGTAGTATTTATAAACTTTGTTGATGTGCTCTAGTATTGTGTTTAATTTTGAGAATGCCCTCCTTCTTGATAAAATATAGACAAGGTAGGAGGTCATACAACTATTTGTGAATGGATTCACTAATAAATTAGGCCTAGTGAATGTATTATTTATTTTGATGGATTAACCAAATATATTGGTGCATCTAATATTGATAATTCTTTGCATTTGGGATCTTTATAACTCTGTACAAGAGTATAATGATATCTCCTACTTCATCCTTGAAGTTTATCCTAGCCAGGGTCTTAGGCATTCTTATGGATATAGATCTAGGGATTTTAAACCATTATTTATTAAAAACCCACAAATAAGATACATTATTAAACTGATAGGACTTTTAAGAGGAATTAGGGATAATGTCTATGTAGCTTTCAAATTCTAGGATCAAGAGCATTATATCAATGAAATCTGGATCAATATTCATAATATTCTCCCCTTTATCATTCAATACTTCCCTCTTATTATCATCATAGTGTTTAGCCATGGTGAGCACAAGCTTGGGGATTTGCACTGAGAGTGGGAAGGTTGTAACCTGAGGCAAACCACTATAGTAGATGCTTTAAATATAATCATTCTTAAATTATGCATTGAACCTATTCTAGAAATCTGCTTGGTCTTTGTGGCCTAGATATGTGTCAATTACTCATTAGTTTTTGAATCCAAGCTAAATGGGAAACCAAGTCCCTTTGAATTAAACTCCATTTCTTCTCTAGACATGTACATTGGGTAAATGGGTGAGGGAAACCAACTATAGAGCTGGTTAGGATTTGGGCTTGCAATTATAGGTTATTTCTCCACTTTGAACTTGGCATGGTTTTGTAGTTAAAAAATTTGGTAGAGGTATAATGTGCAACAACAACTATAAAGTCTGATCAAAAGGTCACATGGGGTTTTAACTTGCAATTATACTTTGGCAACATCCTAAATGGGAATATGGTTCCAACACATCTAAATTCACCTTATAATTCTTCTCGAGTCAAATTACAACTTAGTAATATGACTTTCTGACCATTTTGATTAATTAAGGACCAATTTTCAAATAATTGCACAAATGTTGATTAACTTGCAATTACACTTGCAAAGTCTACCCAAAATTTTGGCAGGGATATGGTTTGAAATTGCACATCAGATCTTCAATGGAAACTAAGGGTGTTGAAGCAAAAATAATCTCTGCCTAACCTTAAGTGAGGGTTTTTATGTGTTTTGCAGTTAAAAATTATAGTGGAAGTTTGAGTTTGTAATATCAACATGGATTTTTGCATTGTAATTATGTAGGAGATATTTTAGGAATATTTTAGATTTCATGAAAATCCCAAGTATGATAAGTACCTAGATTAATTTTAACAATAAGAATCTATAATTGTACATAAAAACAACAAAATTCAAGCAACCAGGAAAAACAATGATGATGCTTTGACAATTCCAAAGATAAACCCTTAATTTTTTTAAAGAGAAACCTATGCTTTGTTGAGCATAAAAATGGAAGTAATGACACAAAAAATACCAAAGGAAAAATATAGGTAACCTAGGAGAATATCATGTTTGCATGCATATGGGTTGGTAATGGTGGATTTGGTGTGTGGCATTTATGTTGCTTGATAATGGTAGTGAATGAACTTTGGTTAGCGGCATTGCTTGTATTGGAGGTTTAGATCATAGTTTTACTTGGCAATAGAGCTCTAACTTTGGTTAAAATGTTAAGTAACTTAGTAAAAAGACTAAATTATATTAACCAAGCCTACAACTAATTCCAAGCATGTTGATTAATGGAAATAGATGGATCAATGATGGGAAAGTGAGTCCATGAAGTCACCTTGTAATTTTTCAAGTTTGTAATTTTGTAATTTATTTTTCACTCTTCACTATCTATTGAGGGGGTTAATAGAGGTAGGAAATGTTTTAGAGGCAAGTAGTAGGATCGTAGTTAGAATTTACAACTTTGAAAAGTTGTAAAGTGTAACAAGAGTTTTGATTATCATTGGATCATGGTGAAAGGTAGGAAATATATTCTATGTTACACTCTACAACTTTGAAAAGTTTCAAATTATAACTCAAGTTATGATTCCCACTAGTATTGATGAAGAGCAAAAATCAGAGTCTCGATTGCAGTTTGCAAATTTTCAAAGTTACAATTTGTAATGCGAGTTACAATTCTTGTTAGGTGTTGGGTAAGTAGGAAAGTCGAGGTTTGGGTACAATTTATAACTTTAAAAAGTTAAAAAATGCACAAAAATATACAATTTTTGCTTGGGTATTGGAAAAGATATTTGTGACATTTTCAAATCTTTTTTTCTAAAAAATGTTATGGGTCTCCCTTAAGGCACAAGGTGTTTTGATATTTTTGGCAAAAACTACCAATATTTTTGGTGACCTCTGTAGGGTGATTTCTTGTTAATCAATTATTTTCCAGTATCCTTCTAGTTTATTGGGCATGGATTCATTTTAAGTTTAACACATTCTAATTGGAGAAGAAACATAACTAGGACTTACCCAAAACAAGAAACATAGACTCCTAATGAGTTGTAGATTGTGTGAAAGCACTTATTTGTAGGAAAACAACTTAATCTAATATATAAAAATGTTTGGAAAGAATTCTAACCTCAAAATCAAGATTTGAGGTATATCCCATTGACTGGGATATGTAACTCTGATATATACAGCTTGGATAACTAGAATGCATTGGCTCCTTTGCATTGAGTTATGATGTGTAGACCATTACATATTACATGAAACTTTATATGCTTGCCTAGCTTGGCCCTTTTAGTATCCCATTTGAGAACCATGTCTCCTTCATTAAAGGTTTTGTCAGATGTTTTTTTTGTTAAAAGTCCTATTCACTTTAGCCTAACTTGCTTCTAGAACTTACATTGACTGGTTCCTAAGATCTTCCAACTCCATGAGTTCTACCAACCACATGGTCATTACATCATATTTAATTAATTATAATTAATGATTGAGTTATAGATATGGTAACTCTATTGAAAGTGGAAGTATATGTTACCTTCCATAAACCAACATAAATGGAGAATTACCAATGGCTATTTTAGGAGTGATCTTGTTAGCCCAAAGTGTTGATTTCAACTTAGTGTGCCATATCTTTGGTTATCCTCCATTATCCTTTTAATAATCCTTATAAGATTTTTATTGGTAGATTTGGTTAGGCCATTACCTTGCAGGTAATAATTGGATGAAGTCTTCAAGTAGATGTTATGTTTCACTACCCATTCAATTACCCGAGTGCCCATAAAAGCTTTGGCATTATCTGAGATAATGGAGTAAAGAACACCAAATCTAGCAACAATGTTGTCCATGAATTCTAAAATAGAAGTTTTTGTGGCATATTTAAATGTAATTGATTTGGTAAATATGGTGAAATAATCAGTTGTATTAAGGACCCATTTTTGTCCTACACTTGATGGTGGATTAATCATGCCAATAAAATCCAATCCCCATTGAGTAAATGGATAGTCAGCTTGGATTGGTTGAAAAGGGAGAGCTACTAATCTTTGCTTGCCTACAAAGTAGGCACATTTCTCACAATTTCATACCCATTTATGTGCATCTTTGGATAGGTCAAACCAATAGTAGCCCACTCTCATTATTTCTATGGTAATGGTCCTTGTAAAGAAATGGCCACCCGATGAGCCATCATGAAACTCCTTGAGTGCCTTGGGGATTTGACCATGCTCAATTAATTTGATCATAACTCCATTAATATCTTTCCTAAAAAAATTCCCATCAATAAGAGCATAAATAATAGATTGAAGCTTGAAATACTTTTTCTTGGACTGCTAGAGTTCTTTTGGGTATTCACTAGTTTATAAGAAGGTAGTCATGCCATTGATCTAGCCGTTGAGTAGATGCCAAGTTGTAGGTTGAAATGCCTATTAAATGTATACTTCATCAATAACTTTAATGTCAGAAACAAGCTACTCACATAAGCCTTTTCCTCTTACAAGCTTCATTTTTTCAATGATCATGTCATATTCCATGACTTTTATGATCTAACCCACTCTCTTTTCATTTATCTCCCATCTTAATAGGAACTCCTTTACACTCTAGTGACTAACCATCAGATGAATCTTATTATTTGAGAGCATGTGCCTGAATTCTTTGAGAGACTTTATCTTTGCATATATTTACTTCTCAGCAAAAATGTACCTTTCCTCATAATCCTTTAAGGATTTAATGAAAAAGGCTATAGGCTCCTCCAGCTGATCTTGGTGCTATTGGATCAGAATAGTTGATACACTACCTTCCCCTCAAAAATCCTATAAAATAAAATCATTCTCATAGTTGGGGTTTACAAGAGTAGGAGCTTGAGAAATAGCCTAATTGATAGCTTCAAAATTATCCTTTCCTTCCCTTGTCCAACTAAAACTCAACCCATTTTTAATCATAGTAGTAAGGGGTTTGGCCATGGGGGAAAAATTTAGAATGAACCTCTTTACGAAGTTGATCTTCCCTAGGAAACTTTGTAACCCCTTTTTTATGTATCAAAAGTGCTAGTGATGAAATAACACTTGCTCTCTCTAGGTCTATTGCAATACCTTGTTTTGAAACTATGTGTCCCAATAGTTTCCCTTCATGAACATTGAATACACACTTCTTTGGATTGATGGAAACTCTAAACTCTCTGCACCTTTCAAATTTTTTTTTGAGGTGAACTAGGTAGTCACCCGCCTATTTTGAATAAACAATGATGCCATCTAGATACAAAAAGATCATTTCATTTATCAAACCCTTGAAACCCTTGAAAGGTATCATCAGCATTAGTTAGACCAAAATCCATCTTTTTATAGGCATGTGTGCCCCATTATATAGTGAAAATGGTCTCAAACTAGTCAAATTCTTGAATTAGGATTTAATTATATCCTAAATAATCATTAGAAGGGAAAACATTTCGGATTTAGCTATTTTTTAGAGGATTTGATCCATGTGTGGAAGGGGATAATGATCTTTCAAAGATGCTTTGTTTAGGTCCCATAAATCTAAAATAGAGCATGATTTCACCACTCTTTTTCCTAACAAGGACCAAGTTAGCAGCCCAAGATGAGTGTTTGATAGGGAAAGTGATGACAGCTTCTATTAACTGGGACAACCCACTCTTCATTAGGGGTTTTAATTTTGGGTTTGTTGGTCTTTGTTTTTGTCTAATAGGATTAGTCTTTGGTTCAAGATCTATTGTGTGTTGGGATAAGCTAGGGTAAAAAAACCCTTAGATATTTATAACTCCAAGTGAAGTTATCATCAAGTTCTTATCTCAATCCAATAAAATCACTTTTTTTACAAGTGTTGCATATCTTTCCAATATTTAAAGCTTTGCCTCCAAGATGACTATGGGATTGTAGTATTCTTCCTTGACCGTGACATTTTTCTTTTCAACCTTCAACTGATCATCAGAGTTGAATATACTTTCTAAAGTAACAAGACCCATAGGAAAATTGTTTGTCTTCAATTAAATTATTTACTCCCCATATTATTCTTGGAGTCCTGACTAATTTTTGTCCAAGAATTCAACCTCATCTTATAGAAAATTAACAATATGCTGATCATTGTCAAAAACTTGCTAGTTGGTTGCATTGTCAAGAACATATGGTCTCACTATTATTTTTACATGTTGGATGTTGCCTTTCTTAATTTAGGTAGATTATCTTGAGAACCCACTAAGGCCATGTGATCAACATATTTGTTTTGTGCTCTTGATATCACTTGAATGTTAAAGTGATAAAATCTTCCAATAGGTCCCAAACCCTATGTTTGTAAGATTTTAGCAAGTTATTCTTGGTTTTGATTTTTGATCTCACTTGGTGAATAATTAGTTCACTATCACTGAACACTTGTAGTGATTGAATTCCCCTTTATTTGGAAAATTAGACCTTGAATCAATACTTCATATTCAACCACACTGTTAGTGAAGCTAAACTGAAGTCTGAAAGAATAAAAATAACTCTATTTTTAGGGAGAGATCAAAATAATATATGCACCTACACCATTCTTGCTCCTTGAGCCATCAAAGTACAATTTCCATATTCCCTTGTGATCCTCAATTGGCTTCACAAGATTGGGAATGATTGCATCATCTTCATGAATGCAATACATACCCAACATTATTTCCTTGACAGAATCATAAGGATCAAATTAGAGAGCTGATCCCCATTCATCCATGTTAGTGTCTGTGATCTCTTCCATAGGTGTTGAAACCTCATGGTTAATTTCCTCTTTCTGGTCTTGCAATGTATAATTGATATCCATATGGATAGGAATGTATGGTTTAATATGGTCATTAGTAATTGGCTCAAATCTTATGGTCACTCTAGTCCAATAACTTGTCTAGAGAAACATATGCAACCAATCAACAAATAAGTACCCTCCCATTTTTATAGTGAAGTCTCAAGAAAGGCATAAAAAAATAGGGGGTAGGTCAATAATTGAGATATCTTGGGATATGGATAAGTTTGGACATGCATATTTGATAAGGTTTAGACATTTTATAGTCCAAATGTTTGGACAACAATTCCATCCAATTGATCCACACCTTTTGTGACAGGTGTGTATTTAATACCCAACACATCCACTATTTTCTTAGGTATAACAGAATTGCTAGCCCCAGAGTCTATCATATAGTTATGGATAATATTCTTTCCAAATATAAGGGAAAGGTAAAAAGAGGGAAGCTTACCATTTTTAATTTCTTTTATGTCTATTTAAGGTTGACACAAGTTAATTATGGTTGTAGGTCCCTTAGCTGAGACCTTCTCTAATAGTTAGAAATTTTTTAGAGCTTCCTGAAGCAGGTTCCTCTATGCTGGCATAAATAGTGCTTCCCACATGGTAACATTCAAGTTATTATTTTTAATTTTCTCTATAATACTAAAAGGAATGCTATCAACCTTTATTGGTGCCTTTGTAGGAATTATGTCTTCTTTCATGAGATTTGGGGTCAACAATTTTGACTTTGGCTGACCAATCAATGCATTAGGTCTTTTTTGAATTATGTTGCTTTTTGCAACCTCTTGTACAAATTTAGAAGTTGTATCTTGGTCAACCTTTGGGGGTTGATCACCTTATATTTCCATTTTTTTGGAGCATGTATTTGCTACCACTAAACTACTACCATTGGTTAGTGCTTCCTCTTGATTTACGCCACAAAAATCCTCCTCTTACCTATTCAAAAGAGTGGTCTCATTTTGAGAAGGTACTTGTACATATTCATACTAAGAAGTGGATTCATCTTGTTTCCCTTTAGGGTTTGATATGATTTATACCATTAAGGGTTAGTTGATGATACCATGAGGGCAAGCATTCTAATTATGTGATTGAGCATAAGGATAACACTAATAGTATTCCTAAGCCATATTATTTAGAGCATGGATAATGGCCTTATAATTACTTGGGTCAAGTAGAGCATGAATGTTCAGGGGATTTGCTTGCATGGTTTGGCTTTGGGGTTATGAGCTACCTTGGATTGGCTACTTATTGGGTTTATAAGTTTGGTTAACTGGGTGATAAGGTATGTAATTTTGGGATTATTGAATTTTCATAGATACCAACTCATTGCGAAAGCTTTTAGGAAATGAATTAACCTCATACAAATCATCAAAAAGGATAATAGACAAAGTTGGCTGATTGTTTGTTGTGAGAATTGGGGCTACAATGGGTTACATGGGAGGCAACTCAAAGAATAATAACATTGGAGGCTGAGTCAATTTTTTTCAACTTGAAGAAGGTAATTTTCAAATCTTATTACTATGTCATACACAATGGGGAGTGTGGTGCCACCCATTGGTTGAATCATGACATCTATATCACTATTTAGAATTCTAAAATAATATAAGAAAACATTTTTTGGGGTTGGCTTGACCAACACTTGGATTCTATTCCACATTTTTTAAAATAAAAAATAAAAATCAGTCATGAATCCATGAAGATCCCATTTAATAGTGGTTAGTTGTTTAAATAGTGAGAGGTGGTCACTCTTATCCTTAAATTGTGTGCATAGGGTAGACCCTAGATCATCCCAAACATGGATGGAATTGGGAAGCATACTTCTATACCAATGTAAGGATTTAACCTTAAATGATGAGGTAAGAAGTATGATAGCAACATTTTTTTGTGATATGTTATGAACCCAACAGATTTTAGCAATATCTTAAAAGTGTTCAATGGGTGTGGTGGAGGTTTCACCAGTAAAATATGGAAGGATTTTTAGATCTAAGTTGGGTATATCATCATACTGGGCCAACATAAGTGGGCTTTCTCCATTGCATGGCACAAATTTTTATTTCTTGGGGCCATAGTGGGAGGTATGAAACAACTATGGGTATTTGTGGGAGTTACAGATAGATTTACAACATTTATTTTAGGGTTAAGTAAAATTGATATTGATTTTTTTATATGAAAAATATAATTCTAGAAAGTTAGTCCTCTTACCATTAGTAGATGATCTTGTTTATATTTATGGCACACATAAACTTGGATTTATTTAATTCATTAGCCAATAAAGTCTCTAAGTGCTCTTGAGATGTGTATGAAACTTGCATAACACTTGTTGAGAATAACACCAATTTTTTAGTTATGATCTTTGGGTCCCATTGGGCATGCCAAAAATTGTTATCAATTAGATTTTGCACCCATTTTTTATATAGTATTAGTATGAGTTATAGTTTGTGAGAAATATAATAACATAATGAGATCACTAAGGAAGTTTTAGCTGAAAGTGAACCGGTCATATATCAGTTGTACTAAACTTAGTGAAAGGAAGCTAGCCTTTTTTGGAGGTTCACCTCAACTTTCCAAGGTCCCACATCTTGAAGTTGATCCCATTATGTCATTAAACTTCCCACATATTATAACTCATACTACTACACAAATTTTTTTGCAAAATCTAATTGATAACATGTAATATCTAAATATTTTTAAGCAATAGAGACTAGTTCTCTCAGGATTTGGTTTAGTTTTAGGATTTTGGTTATGTTTATTTTCTCATTCTTTACTTTTTTGTCCATTAAAATTCATTTTTATTTATATATGTTATATTATTTTTATCTTTATGTCATTCTTGTGAAGAGTTTTATTCAAAGTGACTTTGTATCCCATGTCAATGATCATGAAAGCTAAGCTTAGAAAATATGGAGTTCATCTTTGCATTCATCAAATATAGGTCCCCAGTCAAAGCCAATGGTTATCCCCCAAAATTTCACTAGCCTGTAAAATTTAGGGTACCCCATTCAAATTTTCTTGAAAATCAAGTGCAAGTCAAAAAAATATAGAAAGAAAGTGTTTGATAGACAAAAGACTTAGTCATTTTATTTTTCATCAGAGTTAAGGTTCTAAGATTGCAATGTAGTCATTAGACCCCAATGTCTACAATACAACTATCTTCCCTTGTCTTGACCCTCATTACTAAGGGTCAATTCCCACACTTATGGGGGTCTTGTTGACCCCCACTATTTAACTAATTCTTTTACTCTCATTTGAACCATTCAAAGAATGGATTTTAGCTATGTGTTTGCATTTTTTCACTCTTGAGGGTTTTCTATCATTTCTTGGCATTTGGAAATCATTTTTATCAATATTTATTCTAGTTTCTTCATGAGAGGAACATCTAGGGTTTAGAGTTACTTTTAGGGGTTTTTCTTCTAGGTGGTACATTTTTTGATCTAGTTGCTTCACATCCACTTATTATTATTTTTGGAATCTCCTACATGTTATATTTTTACCAACACTTATAACCTTTAAAAATCTTTGCTTTTCCAATATTGAAGTTGACCCCCTTCACTACATTAGAATTTTTAAATTACACCACAACACTAAAACCCTAATGTTAGAGTTATCCATCCTCTTCACATCTAAGTTTCCAAATTGCACCATAGCCATAAAAACCTAACATCATATTTGAACCCTTAAATACATCAAAGTTTATTTATTATTATGTAGTCCCAAATCCTTGATGCCAGACCTTTTTGACTACATTGTAATTTCCTACTTCCTCCTCCCCTATCTCCATCTCTCTTCTTTAAATTTTATTGATCCCATTCACACCCTAATTATTTTCTCCCCACTCTATCATACTTATGATAGTAAAAAAATGTCTATAAATACTATGAAGAAAGGAAAGGAAAAAGCTATAAAAATGAAGTACTAGTTTCTAGGGGTTACTCCCCCCTCCAACATTGATTCTAAAATTAACCAAGTCACCAACACAAACTTGGGCCACATTGACATGGAAGACTTATGGAGGATAATAAATACTTTAAATAATGATTAGATGCAAAGTATTTATGACAATGACCATCCTCAAGCTATTGTGTTTCTAATCTATGTGTAGTTCCTAAAACTTGTCATGATTATGGGAAGTCATTATGACAGACATAGAAGGGAAGGGGTTATCTTGAGACTTTGACCTAAGTACATTGAGGAGATGTTAGAGATTATAGACCATGAGGGTTTTGTGGAAATCACTTCATAAATGACCTACTAATTTTAGGAAGAAAATAAGGATGATTTCTTAGATCTTTAAATAAACATTGGCTTACTAAACCCAAACACTTGGTGTCTAGGGTTCCTATGGTGATGAGGGATTATAATGAATTGATGTTGCAATATATCTATATTATTTATTCTAATAATAAATATATCAATTATGCTAAATTCATTAGTGATTCAATTCATAAACAACTTTGTGAAGTGATCACTACCCACAAGTTCTATATGGTGTCGTACCTCATCTATGTGGTTTCATGGAGGAGCTTATACAATGACTGGACCATAGTAGGGCTAATGTTTTCCTCACACACATATGAGTATCATACTCAATTGAATATGAGATAAAGTGATAAACATTTCCATTGAGTCAACATTAATTTTCTTTATTTTATCATTCAAATGTTTGAGGTCATGCCTTATAATCCATGTTTCTCAATTACCACTATAATAGATATTTCAAGATGGGATGGTTGGTTTATATATTTACCTACCTAATCCTACATTAGGGTGTGTAGGTGTGATTATACCCATTATATGCTTCCAAATTTCATGAATGATAGATGGGAACTTATGAAACTAGTGCATAATTTGATGGAGACACATAATCTCTTGGTTTCAACACACAAGTCTACATAAATTCACTTCCCTATAACTATTGGAAGGTACACATGTGCCATTATAAATAAATTTAAATCTATAAAATCAGATATATCACATGTCACTCTTTAATCATTTCATAACCATCCTAATTTTGATATCAAAGGAATGATAGAGAATGCTTTGAGTGCTTCATTTAAACATGTTCATTACTATGAGGATTTATGGATGGATTGTGATAATGAGAGGGAGGTCATAATCTTTGATTATATTAGATTCATGATAGATAAAGTAACCAAGTACAATATTATGGATATCCCTTATGATTTGGATATCAAAGATGATGTTGAAGTGGTGGACAAAAAATACTTTTCCCAATGCATCAAGATTGCACCTCTCCATAAGGTTAACTAGAGTCAAGTAAAGGTAACATCATTGGAGACTCAAACCCAAGGAGTCTTTAGGATAAGTTTAGTATGTATTGTAAGCAAAAGAGTAGATGTAAAATATTCTAGACTTACTCCACCATTGAAATATGTAAATATACCTACTCCTGAGTTAATAAAATAAAAGGAGACAAAAGATCAGCCAACACCTTCTTTCACTACAGAGGACATTGTTGTGATAGAAGAAACTGAAGAGCCTTTACCTCAACCCAAAAGGAGACATTTAAAGTTCAAACTCAAAAATTCAAATAGTGTGAAATGTAATCCTAGGTTATAAATTATGTTAAATGAGACATTTGAAAAGGTGGTTCATTATCAAGGGTTAATCAAGAACACCACATTAAAGTTTATGACTGCAGATCATCTATTTTTGGATCCTAAGGAATTGTCCTCAGTAGTAAAAACTCCTTTACCTTATGTTAAATAAAAATAGGCTCCTTATTATTCCATATCTAAAGAGGCCATTGAATCTATTCCTTAAGGAGGAAAATCTCTCCCAAAAATAACATAAACTTTTTCTAAGGTAGTGGAACATCTACCTATTATTCAGGAAGAAGAGTTAGACACTCAAAAATATTTAGAGATAGAAGTCACACCTCCTTTGTAGATATAAGATAAAATTTATCTAGTCATAGATCAATCTCTTATTGTTAAATAATAGGCATAGATAGGATCACCATCATTGTAGGGGGAGTTGATACTGAACCACCCCAATGGATAAGTAAAATAGTGAAAATGAGGAAGAAGACAGTTCAAACATTGGAAATAGACTTCAATATTATTATTCCCCCACATATTTGAGATGTAAAGAAACCTAAAAAGGTTTATTGTATTATTATGGACAATCAGGGAAAGATGTATGTTGAAGTTTCTATTCCTCCTCCGAAAAAGTCAAAAGGTGAAATAACATATATAAATTACTAGGTTTCACATGTCCAACTAGTTAAGGCTACTCATGAAGGTTTAAAAGAGGGTGTGCAGGGAATTATTGGTTATTTTATTGAGATATTCATCCATGATAAAGAAATGAAAGACAAATTGAAGGAAAATTTTTACTAGCTTACATTAATAATATAAAGGCTAGTCAACCCAACTCAACCCAACCACAACTTCGAGATTATACTCTAGATATAGAGAATATTCAAGCAAATGAGAGAATAGGACACATGGGGAGATTGAATAATGAATTTTCTAAAAAATTGATGGAACAAGGAAATAAAATGATAGGCTCAATTGTCCAAATCTACTATGCAATGGAAGAGGAAAATAAATATGCCTATAATAAATAGGATAAATACAAAAAAAGAGTTGGGAAAGTTGAAAAATTGGTTACCACTATTGAAAACCATGGCAAGGGTAGATGAGGATATTTTGGTTGATGAAGTAACCTTGACTGAAGAAGACTTAGGAGAGAAGGTTGAATATTTTGGGGCTGACAAGATACCAGATCAAAACTATAGAAAAACTATTGCATAAGCTTAAGGAATCCATAATCTTGGCAACTAACCCTACTTGTGATATCTATAAAGTAATTGAAAAAATCCTATGTTAATTCTTAGGAAATTAAGGGAAACTAATTCACATGGAAGATATACAAGGAGTATTCAAATAGTTGCTTAATCAAGAAACTAGTCCTGCTTCATCATTCAATTACAAACCAATTCAAATATTTGTGCACTGCCATAACTCATTTGACACATTGGACAAAGATCTAAATAATTTTAAAATAATTCCTCAACAAATGATAAATTTATAAGTAGAGATCGAGATTCCTTAGCAACATTTTGAAGGTCTGGACCGTGACAACTTGGATAAAATATTTTAGAAGTTTGAGGAATATTAAGAGAAATGACAATGAGCTATGCAGTCAGAAATCCTTATGGTTGATGACAAGGAAGGAGATGAAGAGTAGGTACTAGAGAAGAAACCTTGAATTTTAGTCTAGAAGTGCTTTTTGTCATGACCTTCTTTGTAGGTTGAGAGCTATGTTTTAGTTTAGATGATTTTGTAGTTTTGAACAAGTCAACACACACCTTTAAATTTGCAACCAAATTTTAAATATTTAGAGTTTGTTTCCTAAGTTTTAAGGATAGGATTTCCTATAAAGAAGAGGATTGCATGCCTCTCAAGGGGATGTCAATTTTTGTAATTATTTCAAGAATATAGCTTTAGAATGAGAATAAGAAAATAACCTTGTTCTTTTTCTAAGAAATCAATAAAGTTAAGTTGTTGTAACAATTTGAGCTTGTCCTTAGCTGTGGATGAATGTTCTTATGTTCATTTATTTGTAGATTTTTTTTTTCCCTTTTTTCTATTAAAAGTCTTAATTGATGGCATTTTTTTTGAATTAATGAATGTAATACATAAGTGAAATCTATGTTTGCTCACTTATTTGCATTCTTTCTCCTCGTATTTCATTGTTATTCTTTTCTATTATCTTGAATTCACTCTCCTTCTCATACTTCATTTCTCATATATATGAAAACCCCCCAAAAAATTAGTATATATATATATATATATATATTTGAATATGTTAGGTTTGTGTTTTTATTTTATTTTGAATAAAGGTAACTTCACCTACCAATAGGAGAGTGACTCTTTCCAATTACACTATTGACTATGATGCATGCATTGAATTATTATACATGTTTTTTATCCAATAGGTAATGATAGTTGAAGGTACACCAAAATGAGATATAATATTAGTCATAAAAACTTGCATATGTCATCCCCTATTGTAAACTCAAGTGGGATTGCCACCACCCACTTTGTAATATAGTCTATAGGTATGATTATGAATTTGTGTCTAGTGGCAAAAACATGATTGATGTTTCCAATTAAATCAAATCCCCATAAGGATAAAGGCCATTGTGAGATAATTGGCTATGACTCGTGAGATGGATCATGGTCTAAATTATTATAATTTTGGCATTGTAAACATAATTTAGCATGTTAAATGCATTCCTATTTCATTGTAGGCTAATAGTAACCATATCATAATAATTTTTAGGACTTGGCCCTACCACTAAAGTATCTTCCACAGTCAATATCATGTATTTATAGAAGTGTGATGTGTGCCTTATATTTGCTTAGGCATCAAAGTGACTATCCATTGAACTCTCATTTGATTAAATCATTGATGATAATCACATAGCAAAGTGATTCTCATTGTAGTTTGCATTCATCATTCCATGTGAAGTGATTTGTTATGTAAGTTTGATATAAGAATTTATAGATGTCATTGTACCATTTTGTGTTTATGGAGTTGTGAATAACAACAAGAACTGCTAAGACATCCATTTTGTTTGGAATAATGGAGGGTTGTTGTAACTTCCATATGATAAAATTTATATAATCATCGCTAATATCAAATGGAATTAAATGTTCTTCATTAGCCATTGCATTTGCATGGCAGTTATCTTTTCATGGAATACTCTTGATAGAGAATGCATCAAATGTGTCTTTGAGTCTATTCACAAATTCTTTATATGGGAGTAGATGATCTTATTTTGTTTGGTAATGATTTGTAACTTGATTAACAATCAACTACGTGTCGCTAAAAACTTGAATGTCCTTTGATATGACATTTTTTTTGTTATGGATAATATAATTATCAAAGCCTCATATTCTGTAATATTATTAGTGTAAGAAAAGGCTGATTTATAAGAGAAAGGCATATATTCTCTCTTGGGGGTGAGAAATATGACATGACACCCGCATCTATCACACATTCAAATCTATCAAAGAACATTTCCCATTAATTTAAATATATATTATATGTTTTAAATTCATCACAAAAAGCTTTGGTTATTGGAAAAGGATTGGGTAATGGAACTACAACTAATTGATCAGATACAACTTGAACTTTTATTATTTTTTGATATATATTTGAGATCAATTTCTATAAGTTGCATCAACCATTTAGTTATGCATCTAGTTAGGTGAGTTTTGTTCATGAGAAAATTTATGAGATCATCTTTAATTATAACATGGATCTCATTATTGAGTAAGTAGAGCCATAAATTTTATGTAGAAAATTCTAATGTTAGACATTTTTTTTCCATTTTGATATATTTACATTCATAATCAACTTGTTTAATACTTATATAATAAATAACATTCTTTTTGTGACCATCATAATATTGAGCTAATAGGTCCCCACGAGCCTCATGTGTGGCTGAGATATAAAGGAGAAATGGTCTATCTAGTATAAGAGGCATGAGTATTGGTGGGTTTGTTAAAGATTCTTTGATTTTATTAAATATTTGCTAATAAATGTCACCCCGTACAATTTTTTTGTCCTTTTTAGAAAATGTGTGAAAGGTATTGTTTTATCTACCAGTTGCACAATGGAATGTTGAATTACTTGAATTATTCCTTGTAAAAATCATAATTGTTTTAAGTTAATTGATGGTGGCATCTTAGTAATAAATTTTACCCTTTTTGAATCAAATTAAATGCCTCATTACAAAATCATGTATCCTAGAAACATTCTAGAGGATACACCCAAAACACATTTTTGGGGATTCAATCACGCATTGAATCTGCACAAATTTTCAAATAGTTATCATAAATAAGTAGAATGATCTTATCAATGTGTCGATTTTATGTGTAAATAATAGACATAGTATTCAATGGTTTTATGAATGAAATCATGAAAAATGTGTGTCATTGCACTTTTGTATGTGGCTCTTGCATTTTTAAGGCCTTAGATTATATACAGAATGTTCCCCATAGGGTATTAAATGTTGTCTTTTCTTTAAATGTGGGGTTAATTTTGATTTATTTATATCTACAAAAATCATCCATAAAGGAAAATGTCTCATAAATAGTTGTAGAATTGAAAATCACGTCAATGTTAGGTAGTGGAAAATCATCTTTAGGGTAAGCCTTATTTAAGTCACAATAATTTATGAAACATTGAATATCACCATTTGGTTTAGTGATAGGGAAAAATATTAGAAACCCAATTAGGATGTGTAATAGATTTGATGAAACTTGCATCTAATAGATTTTGAATTTCATCTTTTACAAATAATGCAGCCTTAATATGCATTTTGTGAATCTTTTGTTTGACTATTTTTGTAATTGGATAGAGTAAAATATTTTGCATTGCAACTAATGGGTTTATCCTAGACATAATTGAATAAGCCTAGGAAAATAATTCTTGGAAATCATGTAAGACCTATCGATAATATTTGCTTTCATCTTCTTACATAATTACAACAAACAATATTGGTCAAGGATGCTTTTCTATTCCATAATTATATTGTATTGCTTCTTAGTTTAACAAACTAGATCATTCCATGACATATGGTGTAGTAGGAATCATGTTAGGGGCATCATGTTGGATATTAGAATCATTTATCTCACCAAAGTAAGTACAAGCTAAGGGGGCATGAGGAAATATATTATTATGATGAAAGGTATATCCTCATATGCTCTAAAGTACTCTAGCAATGACTAATCATTTGAGAAATCATCCAATGTCAAAATTTCTAGTGAAGCATTTATGTCAATCAGACAAGGATTTTCCAATTTTAGCTCATTGGTATAAGTAGGTATATGTAGGAATTATGATTACATCTTTATAAAACAAGGTGTATGGTGAGTGGTTTATTTTGTAGTTACTTTTTTATGAAAACACCAAGCCTTGTCAATTTTGATTATTTGAAGGTATAATATAAGTTAGGTTATACTTTTTTCATTATTTCCTAATCCTTTTCCTTTGTATCCAAATTTTAACAAATGTCGGGAACCAAAATCAAAATCATAGGATTGTGGTGTAAAAACATTTATTGGTTGTATCATTGCATAATGTTTGACGGGATTAATATCCATTGGGAATATATAGATAAATCCTTGGTGGATGAATTATAAAAATTCATGTAATGTGGAGGGAAATTCAAACATTTCAGGTACCCAAGGATGTCCCAAAATTATTTTATAATTTAAGTCATCTGGCATAACTTGGCATGTAGGTAATGTACAGGATCCCACAGTGATATTTTGTGTTATCCTCTCCAATAACTTCCATGACATATTATCAAATCTCCTAATATTCATGTTGGATGGTTCCAAATCTATAGGTCCAATTCCAAGTAAAGAGAGAAATGATATGTTGCAAATGTTGAGTCCTGAGCCATTATCCATGAGAACTTATTTTACCATTTTATTGCAAATACATACTTTGATATATAATGGTAAACAACAATTTATAATGTATTGAGGTCACATATATTCTATTTTAAAATATATGTTATGCTTAGTCCATTTGATTGAATTTAAGATGGAGGCCACATATGGGGCCTCCACATTGCTTGGTAATATGGTCATATGTAAGGCATCCAAAAGAACATCTTTGTAATGGGTAGATTTATGCAATAAATCCAAAAGTTAAGCATTATCAATGACATTCTTAGATGAATTTGTAACATTGGAACTATAAGAGGAGTTTTTCATGCATTCTCTATAACACTTAGTGGTAACTGGGAAAAGCTCATTATAAACACTATAACAATGAGAAGTATGCAAGAATACATTTTCTTTGTTTTTGTTATATTTTTTACCTTTTTTATTTAAACTTCTAATTGAGTTAGCCATGCATGCACCATAAAAAATGTTATTATGACATTATAATAAAAGGAAATAAATTATATATGCATCCATGATTAATTCCTTTAAAGTAAATGGAAATTTGATTTTAATATATTTACACTTTAAAAATAAGAAATTAGAGGAAAAATAGGAAACCCTAGGTCAAACTAGGGTTTTGAGACTAAAGGTTAGGTTTACCAAATGTTTAACCCTAAATTTAGATAATAGGGGTTATCTGGGGTTAAGGGGTATTATATTAGATTTTACACAAAGATGGTGAACTAACCTAATGAGTAGAACAATTAATAAATTTTTTTGACAAATAGTATTATGAATTTATACACCTAAGATTGCTAAAAATAGTAAAGTACAACTATTGATAGATATTACAATAAATGAGGAACAATTATACTTAGTTGTTTACTATGCACATGTAGGTATGATATGGAATAGGATGGAAGTGGACTGGAAGGTGATCCTAAAGTAATCATCAAATTATAGAAATGTTCTTTTTGTGGCTTTGGATATTTGCATTAGATCTAGGTAGATGCATTGACGTAGGTGTCTAACCCTACCGTAGGTGTCCTATATGGAATAATGAATGGATCTAGGCATGGCCAACACTATCCTTCTAGTTTTTTTGTCTTTATTCTAATGTATCTAGATCATGCACATATGGTGTCGCTCTTTATCAAATGATTAATCTTGAACTTATTCACTCTTAGAGTGATTGGGAAAATGGGTGTGTGGGCACTACCTACATATCTAATAATTTGAAAAGGGCCTCATATTTATGTAATTCTACCCTACATATTGGATTATGTGTGTACAAGGATGTAATTTGTGATAAACAAAGACATGCAGTGATGTAGTTTGTAACTTGGAAAATATGGCTCATGAAATACTCTCTGAATGATTTAAACCTATGGGAATATTGATCCTATGACTGACATGAAATAAGGATGAAGAGGGAATGTTTGCTCACTTATATTATTGATTGAGTGTTTCTTCGTATGTTGCCTTGTGATTTCCTAGTGTTTGCTAGGTGATTTCTAGGTGAAGAATGAATGAGGGTTGATCTTGTATAAATACCAATCCATTTTAGAAATGTACCACATTAAATCACTTAGACTAACCTTTAGAATAAGTTTCATTTGAAAATTGGATAAATTTTGGGAACTTGACACTTTATAGGAAAAGTGCACACATGCACAAATGTAGGTGTCTGTCTAGGGTGCAAGTGTTTATGATGTTAGAAAACATGTATAGCATAATCAATTAAAAATGACACTTGAGTGATAAGAGTGATATTTGAGACCATTTATCCCTAGCTTATCCCTAGACCTATCTTATATCCTATTTTCACACTTATCCAACCTTCGTGTAGGCCACAAGAGTCCCTAGTCATCCCTAAAGTAGTCCCAAACCCTCATTCTTGCATCCTGGCCTTTCATGCCTAATATTCTACCACTTGGACACTAGTGCCATAATAGGGACAATATCACCACATGGTGCTAGTGTCCCAATAATGGTGTTGTTGTCCTTTCCTTCCTCTTTTCATAAATGGGTATATTTTAAAATTTAAAACCTCATAGGGTGAATGTAGACATTTTTTAACACCTATTTTAGGATCAATATTCACCCTTGGAGAGAGTTCTTCAAGCTCACTCCAATTGAGCTACACAATGGGAACAACCCTAGGTTGTGGGTCACCTATAATGGGGTTAAACCTTTGGAGAAGGTCAACTTCCTCTTGATGCTCACATAAACTAATGAAAATCACTGAGAAAAGTGTTAGAAAGGGTTTAAGGGCTCCTAAGAAGGCTAAAAGGGAAATACACCAAAGCTAAAATGGACACTCATACAAGCTTGAACCCACACTGGATCAACATAATACAACTATAGCTCACACAACCTCATAATCTCACTAGTTGCATAAATATTTCATAGAAGAGGTCCCAACTAGAATACTAATCTAGACCTATAAGTTAGATTGAAAACACCTTCTAAGAGGCAATCAAAAGGATAATAAACTAGGAAGACTCTCCTTCACAAATTCACCACACACAAGCATACTAAGCACTAATTGAAGACAAGAGATAGGAAAAGAGTTGATCCTATTACTTCAAAAGGTATTTATTATAATATTTTGATAGGGTTTAACCATATCAAATGAGTAAACTTTTAAAAAAGTCTTAATGAGTATCATTGTCTTAGAAAATAATGAAAAATTCTAAGAGTTGAGAACCCCCATAAGGGAAATGAGACTAGGATATATAGGATAAGGGAGAGAGAGAAAGACTGTGGGAGCATGCCATTTGAGAGGGAACACACCGTCTTGGATCATTAATTGAAATTTGATTTGCCACCTTTTGCTCAAATGCTTTCCCACGCTTTTGATTAATCAGGACATTGCTCATGGCTTGCAAAATGGAAAAGTCCCTTAAGGATCCAATGACACATTGAATGCTCCTATCTACAAATTTTAACCACTAGATTCTTTTCTATGATCCTTTACACCATCTCCCACTGAAGATAATACTTTGATGCTCATAGATTTAATAAAAACATGGCCCTATCTATTTTAGATGGTTGTTTGTCAAAAATATGGCCATGATAAAGGATTAGTACCCTCTTTATGATCCTAGACATCTACCCTTTATCAAATCTAGACCTAGATCTTTTTTATAGATAGAAAACCAATCTCATTTATTAGTTTTCCTATAACCACATATATCGATGTAGACCTATAGAATACATAGCTTCTTTTGAGCTTCATTAGGTCTAAAAGACCTATTTTTGCATTTTAGCATATATAGAAACTAGGGACTCACCATATACAGGTCTCCTTTAAATAATAGTGAACACAATCATAGAATGAACCTTGTGTGCCATAAATATTCGAACCAAAGATCTATATTTAGCTTCAATGGTTCCCTTTTATCATTTTTAATCCTAATTATATCATTGTGTCCTTTTCATGGCATATAATCAAGCTCTAATGGTGGAATGATGATTCCTAAAAGACTTTCTTGCCTTGGTTACATGATCAACCTCTTCAAAGGTCCATTAGTCTTTCAACTTTGAACCTTGATCACTTATTTGATTTGTATCATATGTCTGTAGACCATTGATTTTCTTGGGAACCTAACATGATTATACCACTTGAAAAACTCTCACTTGTCCCTAAGATATGTAGATCATTATGTATAAAAAAATGCAATCCCTTAATCTATATCTTCTAAATTTTTGAATTTAAATCACACCATTGGATCATAATATATGAAACAAAGTGAGCCTTCAATCTACCTGGGCCCACTTTCCTACCAATTCCTATGTACCATTGGATAATTGATATAAATGAATGCTAATCATTGATCTAGATCAGACCCACCTTCTTGTTAGTCACCTCATGCCATTGGATCTTTACTCAGTGAACCCATATCATTATATTTTTCCCATTTTGTGGCATTTTAAGGGCTTTTAACCCAAGGACTATTTGACGTGTTTGACCCTGATATGAGATATTAGAGCTTGCTTGTTAGTATGTGAGCTCATGTAGACCATTAAATATTCATAAAATTTAAGTCCTTTAAGGATTTTTTGAATCCAAATAGCCATATTGTGAAGATCAAACTTGACATAGACATGAACACCTTATTTTGTAAGTCAATATTTGAACACTTAGATCTTGAGATAGAAATCTTCTGCAAGCATGAAACTGTAGATCATGTTTCTAGCATGAATAACCTCATGGCCCTACAACCTTTTTGCTCATGGGGATTTTTGAGTGGACTTATAAAATACATAAGTTAATGATTTTTTCCATTTTTGCATGACATTTTAATGATAACCTGATTCCTGTAGACTTGTGCTTGATCCTTTCCTTGAATATCCAAGGCTCAGATGAAATCTTGAGGCTTGTAAAAAACTTGGTTCATGCTTCTGAATGTTATGACCACCATGGAAGTCTACTTTTTTGAATTTAGACAATCTACACTTTAAGTTAACTTAAAGTGTTTCAAAAGCTTTACAGTCTGCATGAGATCTTTTGGACCACTCATTCTATCCAAAACATTAGATCCTTTATTCAACATGAACTCAGCTCAGCTTCTTGATCCGCACCAAGACTTCTAAAATATTTATTGTAATGTCAAGATTTGTATGTAGTCTAAATTTGGCCAACATTTTTGGTTGCATCCTGGGGTTGCATGCCTACCAGACAAGACTAGTGGCCTTAAACCGGTCAATTGGGTATATGGAGTCCCAAGTCTTTTCTCAACTGATCATGATGATAACATAAGGTTGTCCCTACCTATAACCTCTCAAGAAGCAAGAAGGTCAAAATAAATAGAATAACAAAGTACCCAAGACACTTATTGGAAGGGAAACACACAACAAAAAAGAAATGTGCACAAGGCACTTAGAAGAAAGCATAAATGCTATTCTAATATGTACACTAGGATACAATGGATGTAATGATTCTAATAACAAGCCTTCAAATGAATGCCATTTACTGGGATGGGTAATACCTCTCCATCTAGTTGGGCAAGATAAAAAGCATTATGTTCCCTACATCCATAGATTAAATAAGGACCACTCCACAAGCTATCAAATTTGGTATGGTTGCTTAGTTTGGCCTTATTTGAGTCCCATTTGAGGACTAGGTCCCCTTCATTAAAGATATTTCATTTAGCTCTCTTGTAAAAGGCTTTTTTGACCTGAGCTTGATGTGACTCCAAATTTTTCATAGCAAGGTCCTTGGTTTCTTCTAGCTCCATAAGTACTATCATCCTCACATTCATGGGCTCATCCTCCATTAGCTCAAGCTGATGGGTTAACTCTAATGTATGTAGCTCAAGAGAAATGGGAAACTTGGCTTCCCTTCCATACATAAGGACATATGGAGAATTACCAATGGTAGATTTAGGACTCACTCTATCAACCCATAAGATAGTCCTTAGCCTGGTGTGCCATGTTCTTTGATTCTCTTCCATGGTCCTCCTGATAATCCTTAGTAGGTTCTTATTTGTGGACTCTACTATTCCATTTCCATGAGGATAGTAGTTGGAATATGTGTTGAGGTAGATGCCCAACTTGAGTGCCCATTAATTCATCTTTATACCAAGGAATATCAATGCATTATTTGAGATTATAGTGGTTGGGACACCAAACCTAGTCACAATGCTATCATATAAGTCCAAAATTCTACCCTTATTAGCCTCCTTAAAAGTAATGGATTCCACCCACCTAGTAAACTAGTCAATTGTAGTGAGTAGCCACTTATGCCTTACACTTGATGGTGGATTGATCATCCCTATGAAGTCTAACCCCCATTGCATGAAGGGTTGCTCCACTTGAATTGGATTGAGTGGAAACGCTACTAATTTCTATTTTCCTACAAAGAGATCACACTTCTAGAATTTTATAACCCATGCATGAGTATCCTTTAAAATATTGGGCTAGTAATAACCAACCCTCATTACCTTTGTTGCTATGATTCTACGTGCAAAATGGCCTCCTATAGGCCTATCATGAAATTGGTCCAAGAGCTTGGTCACTTGGTCATCATTTATGCATATAAGGAGTACCCCATTTAGGTCCCTTATAAAAATAGCACCATCAAATAATGCATAAGGTATGGATTAAAGCTTGAAATGCCTTCTTTTGGCTTTATCCAAACCTTGGGAGCCTTCTCCTTTTGTCAAGAAGTGAGTTATGTATTGAATCCAACTATTTTGAAGTAGAGGTGCACCTACCTATGGGTTATCTTGGGTAACCAAAACAACTTCCTTGTCCTCTTAAAGATCATTCACCATGTGCTCATGCAAGCCCTTACCCCTGACCAACTTGGTGACCTTGATCTCCACATCATATTCCATGACCTTGGTGATCTAGCCTGCTCTCTTCTCATTCAAATATTTGATGAGGAAGTCCCTAACTCTAGGATGAGACACCATAAGTTGGATCCTTATTTTGGAGAGTATGGGCCTAAACTTCTTTATGCTTCTCAAGGCTAAAATAACTTATTTCTCAATGAAAGTGTACCTCACCTTGTATCCTTCTATTCCTTGACTAAATAAGGCAATTGGCTGCTCTATTCCTTCACCATTCTTATACATCAACATAGCTGATATGTTATCAACATTGGCAAAGGTGTATAATATGAATTCTTTGGAGAAGTTAGAATTCATGAGTGAGGGCACTTGGGCAATGGACTACTTGATGGTCTCAAAGGCTACCTTACCTTCATCTGACCAAGAAAACACTTGGCTCTTCTTCAACATGGTGGTGATGGGTTTTACCAAGTTTTCAAAATTGGGTATGAACCTTCTGACAAAGTTGATCTAACCAAGGAAGCTTTGGATCCCCTTTTTATGCCTTGGTAAGGATAAGGCTAAGATAACATTAATTTTGTTAGGGTCAATGGATAGTCCCTCTTTAAGATAATATAACCCAATAACTTTCCTATATGCATAGGAAACACACATTTCTTGGGATTTAAAGAGATCCCATACTCTTTACAACTTCTGAATATTATCCTTAGATGGTCTATGTGCTCACTAGATTTCTTGGATAAATTTGTTATGTGATCCAAGGAGACCAATACCATTTGATTTAGCAGTCCTTGGAAGGCCATGCCAATTGATCTTTGAAAGGTTGCCCCAACATTGGAAAATCCAAAAAGCATCTTCTGGTAATAAAATGTGCCCTAATTGGTGGTGAAGGTAGTCTTGTACTAATCTTCCTCTCTCACTAGCACTTGGTTATAACTTGAATACCCATCCAAGAGAAAGAAGCATTCTGAACCAACAACTATTTGAAGGAGTTATTCCATGGATGGTAGGGGATAGTGATCCTTCAAATAAAATCTATTTAGATCCATGAAGTCCACACACATTCTGATCTCCCCATTCTTCTTCTTGATAGGTACTAGATTAGCTACCCATAAGGAGTGCTTAATTGGAAAGATGATCTTGGATTCAATTAACTTGGTTAATTCCTTCCTCATGAGCTCTTTAATATTGGGATTTATGGGCCTCTACTTCTATCTAATAGTCTTGGCATTAGCCTCTAAGTCTATAATGTGTTGGGACACTTTAGGATCAAATCCTCTTAGGTCACTATATTTCCAAGAAAAGATGTCTGTATACTATTTATAGAGCTCTATGAAAGCATGCCTTTCAAATTTAGTGCTTACCTTTCTAAGGTTGAGGAACTTGTCTTCAAGGATAATAAATTTCTCATAGTTCTCTTCATTAGTTGACATCACTAATTTATCCTTCCTCATATGGTCTCTTTCATGAAAGAGACCTTCTAGGGTGACTAGCCCCTTAGGAAGCTTATTGGACTTTAATTGAACAATCTGCTCCCCATACTAATGCTACAATTTTCCTTGGTTGATGGAGAACTATTCTTCTTGATATAAGAAACATGAAATTTATTTATCACTTTCAAATACCTACCAATGAGATTCATTTTCTAACATTGATGGTCTTATTACCACTTTGACATATGGTTGCACCTTGGTCCTTTTCAATTCATTGGAGATATCAAAATGAGCCCCCATAGTTGCTAGTCTATCAACATGTTGATTTTGGCACTTTAGCACTGATTGGATGTTGAAGGCCTCAAATTCCTCAATTAGGTCCCATACTCTATGTTTGTAGGAATTCATTAAGGGGTTCTTAGTGACATTCTGGCCTTTGACTTAGTGCACAACCAATTCACTATCCCCATAGACTTGTAATTGCTTAATCCATCTCTTACTAGCCCATTAAAGGCCATAGGTGGGACCTTCATATCCTACTACATTGAAGGAGTAGATGAATTGGAACCTATATGAAGAGAAATATTTATCATTTGAAGGGGAAACTACCACAACACCTACACCTACTTCATGTTTTCTCCTTGAGCCATCAAAGAAAAACTTCCATAGACCATTAGGATCTTTTTGAGGCCTCATGAGGGAGGGCATGGATTGGCTTTATTCATGTAAATAGTAGACACCCAATTACTTTTATTCAACACCCTCTAAGGGATCTACTAACTGGATATCATTCCATAGTTCATCCAAGAACATGTCTAGTATCTCTTCTAGATGAGTGTTTGGCTCCTGCCCTATTATAAATTCATCCTCATCAATAATGGTACAATTGATGTTTGTGTTATCTGGCCCATAGAGTTCTATGTGGAATTGTGTAATGGGTTTAGCCTTGATTGATACTTTGACCCCATATCTTTTTTTTAATACAATGTATGACCAATCTGATGCAAGATAAACTCTTGTCTTTGATGTGAAATCTCTAAATAGGCATAGTGTAAAGTGAAGAGTCACATCTAGGATCAAAACATCTTGAATCACTAAGACACTAGGATAAGTATTCCGGGTCAAGTTGAGGTCTATGATTATGCCAGATGGCTTGGTAGAAGAACCATCAAGTTGTAGCACTTCTTTGAATTGGGACTCATATTTTAGACCAAGCTCATCAACTATGGACTTTGGTATTATTGAGGTACTAGCCCTATTGTTCACTAATAAATTGTGTACCAAATAATTACTAGTGATCATTGAGATAAAAAAATGGAGGAGGTTTGACCATTTTACTTAATTTCCCTTCGTTTGGTCCTTTGGCTGCATTGGTAAGGACCACATTTCCTTGATTGGTGGCTTCTTAGCAGCATTGATCTTTGACAATCCTTCTTGAAGGATGTCTACCTGACTAGGCATGGAGAGAATGTCCCACATTGACACATTCACATTAGACCTTTTCATTTGTTCTACAATGTTTATAGGTGAACCACCAACCTTTGGTTGTGCTTTAAGAGCCACAATTGTACCTTGAGCTTGTGAGTTTTGAGGGATTAAGACATTTCCTTGATTATAAAACTTTGTAACTACTGGAACATTTGGAGCAACATCAATTCCAACTCACTTGGATATTGAAGGAGTAATGGTAGGAGGCTCTTTACTTGGTTTTTGGTTAGCATTCATGTTCCTTCTTTTTAATCTTATATTTATAGCCACTAGAATGTATCCCTAGTTGGAGTTAGCCTGTTGGTTGAGTGTATAACACTCTTCTTGCTTATAGTTTACCATTATGGTACCTAACTAGCTTGATCTTTGATCAGTGCTTTGACCTTATAGAGGCTCTTTTGGCTTGGTCATCATAGGTAATTCTATGTTTTGGGCCATAAGAGCTTGGTTGTACCCAAAATTAGTAGTTTTATACCATTGATCATTTAAATCTTGGGTGAAATTAGTGGCTGGGATAATAGATTACACAAAATACTGATTCTAAGGCATGGTACCCTCAGCTTCTTGAGACACATTATTTTAAACTAGGACCAAAGTTTTGGAAGTTCTTGCAACATTAAGATTATAGTTATTTTTCCTATTGTAGCTAGGCTACCCTTGTCCTTGGTTTTGACCTTGGCCTTGGCCTTGGTAATTCCCTTTGTATGGTGACCTATTTGATTAAAAATCTTTCTATTGAGGTTGATATGAACCTTGAGAAGGCCTATTGAAAGCCTGCTACCTTTTGACATTTACTAGCTCATTCCCCAAGGATTAGAACATGCTCTTGAGATCTTGAAAGTTATTTTGCTCTTGGGAATCATTGGATCCACTAGTGGAAACTTTATCTTGTTTAGGTGTAGGTATTACAACAATTGTTTGTGTAGGAGGAATGATATCAAGTGGAGGGATAACAATAGGAGGTGGTCTAATTTTAGGAAATAAGGGCATTGGTGGTTTAGGTGTAAGCTTGCCAACTTGAACTAGACAATTTTATGCTTTGATGGCCACCTCATAAGCATATGGAAGTATATTCCCTCCCATAGATTGGATCATCACTGCTATGTCTCTATTTAAAACCTTGAAATAGTAAAGGAAGGCAAAGTTAGGGGCTTGTCTAACTAAGACTGGGATTCTATCCCAAGTTTTTTGGATCCTTGTGTTGAAGTCTTACATGACTTCATGAGGATCTCTCTTAATGGTAGTTAGTTGTTCTAAAATTAAAATTGGTCACTTTTGTCCTCAAATATTCACTGCTATGTCTCTATTTAAAACCTTGAAATAGTAAAGGAAGGTAAAGTTAGGGGTTGGTTTAACTAAGACTGGGATACTGTCCCAAGTTTTTTGGATACTTATGTTGAAGTCTTGCATGACTTTATGAAGATCTCTCTTAATGGTAGTTATTTTTTCTAAAATGATAAATGGTCACTTTTGTCCTCAAATATTTTACACTTGGTATCACCTAATTGGTCCTATGTTTGAATGAAATTAGCAACAAGGCCTCTATACCAATCTAGGGCATTTCCTTTGAAAGAAGTAGATAATAACCTAATAGATATATTTTCCTTAGTGAAATTATGGATGTTGCAAAAATTGGCTATGTCCATGAGGTGCTTATAAGGTGTTGTAGCTTAGTATCCAGTATATTAAGGAACACTTTTAAGAGCTAAAATTGGGATAGGATCATATTGAACAAGGTCCAGGGGAATTTGTCCATTAAAATCCCTAAAGGGGAAAGGTCTAGTGGCTACCATGGCTATAAAAGGATTTATTAAAGGTTCTTTTGTAGGGGTACGCCTTGAAAATGACTTAGGAGCAAAGGTTTCTTGATATGGATGCGTATTGGCAAACCTTAATCTTTTTGATGAATTTAAAGTTAGTTTAAAAAATTTAAAGGGAGTACCTCTTGAAGTTGACCTTGTTTTCAAGTTTGGCATGGGATGAAGTCACTTCTCTATTACCAAAATGTTGGATCTTCCTTTTGGAGTTACGAGATGTTATTGTTTGTGACTTAACTGCTGTAAATTTGATCAAACCAACATCAACATTGATCAATCTTAATTGAATTATAGTCCCATTGGGCATGCCAAAAAATATTTTGGATTCAATCTACACCCTTGGAGAGAGTTATTTAGGCTCACTCCAATTGAGATACACAATGGGAACAACCCCAAGCTATGGGTCACCTATAATGGGGTTGGACTTTTGAAGAAGGCCAACTTCCTCTTGATGTTCACTTAAACTAATGCAAATCATTAAGAAAAGTGTTTAAAAGGGTTTAAGGGATCCTGAGAAGGCTAAAAGGGTGATGCACCAAAGTTAAAATGGACACTCTACAAGCTTGAACCCACAATGGATCTACATAAGACAACTATAGCTCACACAACCTCACAATCTCACTAGTTTCATAAATATTTCATAGAAGAGGTCCCAAGTAGAAAACTAATCAGACCTATAAGCTATCTTTAAAACACATTAAAAGAGGTAAGCAAAAGTACAATAACCTAGGAAGACTCTCCTTCACAAATTTACCATACACAATCATACTAATCAATGATTGAAGACAAGAGATAGGCAAAGAGTTGATCCTATTACTTCAAAAGGAAGTTTTTATAATATTTTGATAGGGTTTAACCATATCAAATGAGTACACTTTTACAAGAGTATAAATTAGTATCCTTGTTCCAAAAAAGATTGAAAAATTCTAAGAGCTGAGAACCCCCATAATGGGAATGAGACTAGGATATATACGAGAAGGGAGAGAGAGAAAGAATATGGGAGCATGCCATCTGAGAAGGAACATGCCATCCTAGATCATTAATTGAAACTTGAGTTTCTAAATTTTTCTTGAATTCTATGATACCATTTTGATCAATCAAGACATTGCTCATGGCTTACTAAGTGGAAAAGTCCCTTAAGGTTCCAAAGATGCATTGAATTTTCCTATCTATAACTTTCAACCACCAGATCCTTTTATATGATTCTTAACACCATCTCCCACTAAAGACAAAACTTTCATGCTCATGGATTTGATAGAAACATGGCCCTATCTATTTTAGATGGCTATTTTTCAAAAATATGGCCATGCTAAAGGATGAGGAGCCTCTTTATGATCGTAGACATCTACCCTTGATCAAATCTAGACCTAGATCTTTCTAAAGATGGAAAACCAATCTCTTTTATTGGTTTTCATATAGCCACCTATATCGGTGTATAATTATAGATTTCATATTTTTTTTGGGGTCTTCATTAGGTCTAAAAGACCTATTTTTGCCTTTTAACATCTATAGAAACTGAGGACTCACCATATGCAGGTCTCCTTTAAAGAATGGAAAACATAGTCACATAATGAACCCTGTGTGCCACAAATCTTCAAATTAAAGATCAATATTTAGCTTCAATGGTGAAATTTTATCATTTTTTATCCTAACTACATCATTATGTCCTTTTCATGGTTTTTAATTGAGCTCTAATGGTAGAACAATGATTCCTACAAGACCTGCTTGCCTTGGTTCGACCCTGGTCACATGATCAACCTATCATTGAAGGTCCTTTAGTATTTTGACTTTGAACCTCACTCATTGATTTGATTTGTACAATATGTAAGTGGACCATTAATTTTCCTAAGAACCTAACATGTTTATGCCACTTGGAAACCTCTCACCTGTACCTAAGATACATTGACTATGTTGACCTCACTCACACCATTAGATCATTATGTACAAATGAATGTGAGGCCTTGATATATATATATATATATTCTAACTTTCTAACTTTAAATCACACTATTAGATCATAAAGTATGAAGCAATGTGAGCCTTCGATCTACCTAGGCCTATTTTCCTACCAATTTTTATGAATTATTAGATCATTAGTATGAATGAACACTGATCATTGATCTAAATCAAACCCACCTTCTTATCAATTTCCTCGCACTATTGGATCTCTTCTTAGTGAACCTACACTATTGAATTTTTCCCAACTTATAGCCTTTTAAGGGATTTTAACCTAGGGACCTTTTGACTTATTTGACCCTGACGTAAAATGTTAAATCTTGCTTATCAGTATGTGAGCTCACACAAACCATTATATCTTGTTCAAATTTAAACCCTTTAAGAAATTTTTGAATCCAAATGGTCATGCTACAAATCTCAAACTTGACCTTCATGTGAACATCTTATTCTATAAGTATATCTTTGAGCAATTAGATATTGAGATAGGAAGCTCACACAGGCATGAACCTTATAGAGCATGTTCCTGGCATGCATAAACTTATGGCACTACAAGCTTTTGGCTCATGGAAGTTTTTTATTAGACTTATAAAATACATAAGTGAACTGGTTTGTTCCATTTTTATGTGACATCCTAATGATATCTTGGTTCATGTAGACTTGTGTTTGATCCTTTGCTTGAATATCCAAGGATCGGATGAACTCCTAAGGCTTCTGCAAAACTTCCTTCATGCTTATGAATGTTATGGTCACCATGGAGACCTGCCTTCTTAAATTTATAAAATTTACACTCATTAACTTAAAGTGTTTTAAAAGCTTTGCGAGATGCATGAGATCTTTTGGACCACTCATTCCATCTATAACTTTGGATCCTTTGCTCAACATAAAATCTAATCAAATTCTTGCTCTGTGCTAAGACTTCTAGAATCTTTAATACAATGTCAAGATTTGTATGTAGGCCAAAGTTCACCAACAACATGTACACAAGCAATAGAATAGTAAAAATACATGAATTTTATCCCTCTAACCTCTAGATGGAAATCAAATGCAAATTACATATGCAAACTCAGAATAAGTTGTGAAAAATTAAGGTTATCAATCCCTATTCTACCCTACTTGTACATATTTCCATCTACAACATTCCTATGCTCAGATTGCTTATATTTATAGTCTCAAGCACATTCAAAGAACTCAAGTCAACTATCATACTAGCTTCACTTGTACTTTCATCAAAACTTATGTGGGGAGAACTACATCAGGATTGATCCCTCTTCAAAGTATTGGTATGTAGGACACCCTCTTCACAATGGGGTCTTGAGGATGTCAAGCCCACCCCAATAATAAGCACATTTTTTAATCTTATATTAATTAGATTCCATATCAACATGGGGGATTAGGGTTTGCTCATAAAATCAGTCAAAATAGGCAATCTATAGGTTTTCAAAACTAAGGCACATAGGAATAGACCTTATAGATATATACATAGGTACACCTAGAAGCTTAGGACATTCCTACATAGAGGACACTATTGCCAAAATAAGGATATTAGTTCTACATGACACTACTATCTAATTAGGGTGATACTATCTAGGAGGGATTTTGACACTTGGATCTTATTTATGACACTTAGACTAGTCTTTGCCTTAGATTTCAACCTATAGATCATCCATCTCAATAATTTTATAGCTATGTTCTTACTTGCACTATTTATTTCTATTTTTAGAAAGGTCAAAATTATTCAATTTTATAATAGATTAGTGGATATATTTATTTCATATTTATACCCTAATCTACTATAATCATATCTTTAACAAACATATGATTTACATGCCCTAAGTCTTAAAGGTTAAAACATTTGGTGAAACCGATGTGAATGACACTTGAATACTAATGTTGATAGTGTCTAGGTGGTAGAACACCAATTCTTGAGCTATGATGCTTATTGTTAGTGACATGTGCCTATGTCCCTTATATTTTGGCCCCTTGAATTACTTTGTGTGCTTCATGTGTGTTATATGTATGCTTTCTTGTGTGCATCATGGCCATGATCCTTGTCTCTTATTTGTTACACACTCTAATTTTATATGCCATGAATAATCTCATGCATCTTTCCTTCCACTTGGGTGATATGATAGAAATCATGTCCCATCCCCATAGTTAGCTACTCAATTATTACTCAGATTTGTTGTTATATATATTGTTATATCTATCTTGACACCCTTGTGATTGCTAGACATGACATACATTTCACATTACAAACTTAGACTTAGATTATCTTACATTCTGATGTTATGTATGCAAATTATATTAGGTTATTACATAAATATAATATATGATTTGGATAACACACATCATGCAAAGCTTTTTATTTCAAGGACAATTCTTTCAGAGGTTTGAGAACTCCCTCAAAATAGGGGGCATTCACAGGGGTTTGTCATAGATATCAAGCTACAAGATTGCACTCACAATAAAGTTTTTAGCACATAGGCTCAAATTAAAAAAATCATACTTAGCTAAACATAGTGGGAAAATAGTGACAAAGAGATTAGTACAGTTAGAGTAAAAGGACACTAGCACCCACATTAGGACACTAGCACAACTTGGTGCTATTTTCCAAGATATGGTGCTATTATCCAGTGGCTTTAGTTTAAAAAAAATTATATTATCTAGAAAAGTATAGTAGGTATAGTCTAGATTTGCAAATGTTTAGTTATAGATTTACCAATTTTACTCAAATTTATACCAATTTAGTTCAGATCCATGCTATTTTTCTCAAATTTGGGGCATTATGCCTGGCTTGATCATTCCTATATTCAAATTGGATACTTTGATACAAATTATTACAACTCAATCCAAAATTGATATGCTCATATATTAAATTTGGGGGCATTTGTGTGGCACATTATTTCCATATGCTCACTTACACATCAATTGAATAGACAAAATGACAAATTAAATGTCATTCTCTATGCCATATACATATGACATCATATTATAGGTTACATATAAGTTTCATGACTTTATCTATAGTGGTTGGCATTATCAAGTGGCCCAACACTACCTAATAAACCTGAGTGGCCATAGATCTAACATTTCCTCTTATATCATGTAATTTAAGTTTTAGTTGAATATAGTATACATGGGTAGGCAATTATGGAGTCATAATCTATTTGAGTTCTTGATCTACCTATGTGAGAGGGTTGGACACACCATCAATCCAATATAATATATTCATAAACCCTCATTTTCTAATCTTGGCCCTTCATGCCTAGTGTTCTTGACCAAGTAGGGGTTGGAAACCTTGAGTTCTTGACCAAGTAGGGGTTGGAAATGATGGAGTCAAAATTGGATTGAGTTATTGAGCCACCCACACATGAGGATTGAGTAAGACATTAGCTTAGTCCAAGGTATTCATTGATTGATCACTATACACACACACACAAAGGTTATCACCAAGTTTATGCATTGGTTCACATACCTAATGAGGTGTATTCATTCATTTCCTCTCTCTTATCCCTTTAATTAATTTTAATTTTTTACTCTATTTTAACTTTACTTTTGATATTTCTTAAGTGAGGACCTATCTATACACATTTCAATTTTAAGACACACATTGGAGCATGATTCACATACTCAAACCCATATTCACAAGATTCACCCCTTAGGTAAGTCTAGGTATGCTTATTTTTCCTTTATCCTAGTCATTTTGATTTGCTGCATTTCTAGAATAAAGGGTGGGGGAATGTAATCACCTAGAAGTGACACTTGAGTGCTAAGCATGATATTTGAGACCACCTATCCCTAGATTATCCCTAAACCTAGCCTATAGCCTATTTTCACACTTATCTAACCTTCATGTGGGCCATAGATGTCATAGTCATCTCTAAGGTAGTTTTAGACCCTCAATATTTCATCCTGGACCTTCGTGCCTAGTGTTTTGCCACTTGGATACTAGTGCCACAATAGTGACAATAGAGCCACATGGTTATGGTGTCGTAATACTGATGATATTGTCCTTTCCCTCCTATTTTCACAAAAATATATCTTTTCAAATCTAAAATCTCCCTAAAGTAGTCCTAAACCCTCATTTTCTAATCTTGGCCCTTCATGCCTAGTGTTCTGCCAATTGGATACTAGCACCATAATAAGGACACTATCACCACATGGCGCTAGTGTCCCCAAAATTTCACTAATGTCACATACATTTCTTTTCCCCAAATGGATATATTTTCAAAACTAGAACCTCTGAGGGTCAGACTATACCTCTATTATCACCAACACAAGAAATACAATAGTATATATACACAAGTTTTAGCCCTATAACCACTAGATGGAAATTAGATACAAAATAAACATCAAACTCAAAACAAGTTGTGCATAAGTAAGGTTATCAATCCCTATTCTACCTTAATTCTACATAATACCATCTACAACATTTCTAAGCTCATATTACTTAGATTTCAAGTCTCAAGCACATTAAAACACTCAAGTTAGCTATCATACAAGATTCACTTACACTTTCACTAGTGCTTAGGTGGTGAGATGTACATCGGGATTGATCCCTTTTTAAGAGTATTGGTATGTAGGTAAATATCTTCATAGCAGAGTGTTGAGGATGTCCAACCTACCCCACTAATAAATAAACTTTTTAGAATGTGTCAACTAGATGCCTTGACAACATGGACGATTAGGGTTTACTCACAAAATCAATTAAAACATGTAATCTATAGGGCTTTATGACTCATTCACATAAGAACAAACCTTACATATCTAGACATAAGTGCACATAGAAGCTCATTATAGTCCTACACAGAGGATGTTACTACTAAAATAAGGGCACTAACACCACATGGTGTTACTATACAATTAGGGTGCTACTATCTAGGAGAGATTTGACACTTGGATCCTATTTGTAACACTTAGAGCAGTCTCTACCTCAATTTTTAGCCTCTAGATCATCTATCTCAGTCATTTTCCATCTAAATTATTACTTGCATTATTTGTTGTTATATTTTTAAAGGTTAAAATTAGCCAATTTTGTAATAGATCATTGGTTATATTTATTGAATATTTCTACCTTGATCTACTATACTCATCTCTTTAACAAATAGATTATTTACATACCTTAAGTCTTAAAAGTTTAAAACATAAAGGTACATAATTAATAATGAAGGATAATAATTAGGTTTTGAGATTTTCTTAAAGTATAAAGGTCATATTCATCAGAATAACAATGGTCAAACTAAGAGATAAGTGGTTTAAGCACAAATAGATAGTGAACATGAGCCTTTTGGTAATGGGTAGGTCTATAACTGGAAGGTACATACATGATATATATATTTTCCAAGTGTATAAGGCTGAGATACAACATAAATCATATTTTAGTATCTACACAAAGCTCTTTCTCTCACAATTATATTCACATTGCACTAGAACTACATTAGTTTTGATTCTAAGAGTGTAAAACATGTCCTTTCAACTTATTGAAGGTTTTCCACACCAACAAACCTTTTATTTATTCTTCATTTCTTATTTCAAGCATTTTTTATTGAATTAGGAAAAAAAATACAAGAATAATATAAAATCTGGCATTTTGATATGTGAATTATGGAATACAACTACACAATGATGTATAACATTACTCTATGCACTTGTTAGAAAAGTTAAGAGTATTGAAACTCATTATAGTATAGATTTGATACCAAAGAGTAGAAAAATAGTTATGGGGGTACTTATTTGGTAGGTTTACAAATTTATCCTAGGACAATTGGAAGCTTGTTGTGAAGTTTAAAAACTATCCCTTAGCTTATCTCAATCAAATTTGCAATAAAAAAGATAGTCATTCCCAGATTGTTATTCCAGACTTAGAATCCAAATATTCTACTAAGGTTTGGTCATTTTTATTCTTTTCCATCTTCCTACATTGTTCTAGCTTGCCAATTCATTATATTATTATTTTTGTTCTTATTTATGGCCATAACATAGATACTAATAACTTTATTGACTATATATTTAGTGATATTTCTCATGCATCCATTTTATCTTATTGTGCATTGGTCATTTCCATAAGTGTCACAATTTGTTAAATTTTTTAGTGAACATGATACTTCTACATTGAACCTAGGGTTTCTTGCTCTCACATCCCTTAATTTTGTTGTTTTTATTTATTTTGAGTTATAATTTTAGGGGTTTATTCCTCCATTCTATCACAGGGCTTATTTCCCTTTGTTTGCTAATAGTTTGTGCCTTTTATTAGATATCATACAGGTTTATATTATCAAAAGGTATTCAAGTTCTATATCTTTGGTGAAATAAATTATGTTGAATGTAATATATACAAATTTTGTTTCTAGTGATAAGAGAAAAGTTAATAAATGTATTTTACAAACTTTCAAAACACATCTTTTGACAAATCCTTCTTCTATTAATGAAATTATGAATATTGTTAATGAAGTAGATAATACCCATGATTCCAATAGAAATACCTCTAGGGATTGTGATTAAATTCCTTCACATTCTAGGCTTTATGATTATTTTGTGTCCTCCAAACCCATGTCTAATAATGTGCCCATTTTTACTATCAATGATAAGATTTAACCCTTATTATGGTTTGCCTTTCCAATAAAATTTGGCTATGATGCATGCAATACATGAATTAACATTCAAAATACAAATTAGATATCTAGAACATATTACATCTATTTTTTGGTCTAATTCTAATATGATATATGGACAACCTATAGTGCATAATATTCTTGACTCACCTTTGTCACATGAATTTATAATTCTAAAATTATTAGTATTTTATGGGCATGGTGATCCTTTTCTACAACTTACGTACTTCATTTCTTATTTTGAGAAATATAATATATCAATGATATTATATTTCTTAAAAAATTTCCTATAAATTTAACAATCCATGGCTTGAATTGGTTCCATAACCTTCCTAGTGGTTCTCTACATACATAACATGAGTTGGAAGGAGTATTTTTATCATGAAACATAAATAATAAGGGACCATGTTCTACATTTGAGCATCTCCCATCTCTCCACCATGACAAATCCAAACCCATTTATGATTATATATTGTGATTTCAGTCTAGTATGCATCACTCGATATATCAACCAATAGACCTAGAGAAGTAATACATTTTTTAGAGGCCATATTTATCCACTCAAAGAGACATTGATTTATAATACTTTTGAATCTTTTAACTCTCTTCACCATGAGACCATGAGATTATAAAATAATCTTTCACAATCTCAAAAGCTAAATAATAACAATCACACTCCTATTTCTACTTCTCCATCTAAAAATCAAGAACCTAAAAGAAAATGCATTCACCATTGGCTAGAAAGAATTTAATACCTATAACCAAAATTATCACGCCTTCCCCTAGTAGATTAAAAAAACCTTATAAGTTACAAGATACTCCAAGTGAAATATTGATAATGATGATTATTTTGAAATCAATTTCACTTGCTCCTATTAGATATTATAACACATCTCATGTTCCACATGCATACAAGTCTAGATATTATTGTGCTTACCATATAACTCTTGGACACTCAAATAATAAATGGTATTTATTGAAATAAAACATCATGATGTCATTGAGAAAGATGATATTTAGCTTCATGAACATCTTAGTAACACCAATATATCTCTTGAAGTTAAGAAACCTACTCCACGTGATGTGTAATCACCTAGTAAAGAATTTCTAAAAAAATAATTACCTAATAAATAATCACCTAAAAAATATTTATCTAAAAAAAGGCTCATAATCAAGCCATTCATAATCATAACAATGATACAAACATGATGCACAATGATCTTACAAAGACTTATATTTCAACTTAAGAACGTTTGGTCATTAGTGTATTTATAAAGGGCCAGCCAAAAATACTAATTATGATTAATGATAAATATTAATCTAATATGCATAGTATGCCCTTCCTTAAGACACTTTGATATGTTGTTGAATATTTTACTACAAATTATTTATTAGCACATGTAATATTGATATACATTCAATTACCTCTATCTACTAGTCCCCAAACATGTATTAATACATTTAATGCCATGCCAACTTTGTTTAAATACAATACTATATTAGGCTCTCCTTGGTTATAATAAATAAATGCAACACTTGATGAGGCTCATGATTATATCTATTTTACTTATTAAGGTGATAAAATTTCAATTTCAATAAATAGAATAATTGAAAGGAAAGTAGAACATTCCAAGGTGGATAATATTACATATCAACAACAATTTGAGTGCCAAAGAAAAATTATATCACTAATTACATCATTTGAGATCCAAAATATCTCACCATTTAAAATTCTAAAAGAGCATAAGGCTTTGCTACCTATCCTTTTATGTCTCAATGAATTTTTTTAAACTATAAATTCCAATGTACTATAGATACAAATTTTATATATGAAGATGCATCTCCTTTGGTCATTTCAAGTTATGAACCCATGCCTACACATATTTTATGCTTTGATAAATCTACTTTTATGCATATTATTGGGTAGTTTTACCTTCTACATGATAATAGATTCAAGACGTATATAATTTTATTGTAAGTTAGGTTGTTGATTATCATTTGTTATGTCACATTGTATTGTTACTTGCTATTACATGTTAATTTAATACATTTTACATTACTTGTTATTTTTACCATATTCATCCATATCATACATGTCTTATGATATTTAAAATTTGACTATGACTTCTTTTATAACAAATATAACATTGAGACACATTTAGTTAACTCCATCTATTTGTCCCCAAACATGTATTACTAAATTTAACATCATGCCAACTTTGTTTGAATAAAATGCTATATTAGGTTCTCCTTAGCTATAATTAATAAATGAAACACTTTATGAGGATCATTTAACATCATGCCAACTTTGTTTGAATAAAATGCTATATTAGGTTCTCCTTGGTTATAATTAATAAATGAAACACTTTATGAGGATCATGATCATATATATTTTTATTTCCAAGGTGATAAAGTTTTAACTTCAAGAGATAGAACAATAAAAAATAAAGTAGAACATGCCAACATGGATAATGTTACATCTCAACAACTTACGTGGGGGTAAAAAGTAAAAATACATTATCGAATACACCATTTGACAACCAAAAGATATTAAGGCATCACACTTAAAATTTTAAAAGATCCTAAGGCATTTCCACCTATAACTATATCTCTTAAACAATTGATTTAGATAATATATTTTAATGTACTAGAGATATAAATTTTATAGATGAAGATGATCTCCTTTGATCACTACAAGTTATGAATCCATACCTATGCATATTTTACACTTTGATGAATCTAATTTTACACTCTTTATTATAGTGTTACCTTATAATTTCTATGAGCTTCAACATATACATATATTTTATTGTAAGATAATTGTTTGCTTATCATTTTTATGTCAAATTCTATTGTTACTTGCTATTACATATTACTTTACATTTTACATTACTTGCTTAAATTGCTTCTAAATTCATCCATATAATACAAATGTGTTTATGTCAATCACTTAGAAACTTAAGTTCTAACACATGGATATAAAAGACATACATCAACACATAGAAAACATAAGATAAAAAGATCATCATATATATACATATATCCATTGAAATAATAGAATGTATCATACATGGTAAAAAATGGGGTCATATGACCAAAATGCACCTCTCACATCGAGATGCCTTCTAAAAGGCTCCAGTGAGTGATAATCATACCTCTCATCTTTATCCCTAGCACTTCATCATCCCATCACTCTAATATTCGTTGTTTCTGATATTGTGGGCCTCACTCTGCTAATGACTTTGGCACTACAAGTTGGATCTATGTATGATTTTTCAAAGTATTAGACCAAATTCACATGAGATTCAACATAAATCTCATTTTTATAACTCATATCTTCCATTAAAAACTACATAATACCATATGTGTGTGGGGCTATGATACCTCTACCAGTGGTGATGTTTGTAAAACTATCCCAACTCAACCTTTGCATCATCAAATCTCACATACTTTATAAAATAATATACCTTTAGCCATGCCATGAGATCACCAAATATTTATAATCATTGGCCTCATAGGTGGCCCTTTCCAATGTCTAACTAATCTTAAGGATGCCTCAAGTAAAGAGACACATATTTGCATCAATAATAATAATCTATGAAACCAATAATTAGACAACACAACAATAAAAAATTCAACATTAAAAATATTAAAATCAAAATATAATATATAAATGACAAAACATTTACACTATAAACTTACCATCACCTAAGAGAACTATATTTTATACGGGACCTAACATCATTATAGGTCCTAATATTACACCTACTAATCTTCTGATGGACGCATCAGGTGTTTCCTTAGGCACTACTCCATAACCTCCAATATCACCCCCACCACCACCTCTATCACCATTTCCCATTATTGTTGTAGGAGAAAATATGGGAAGGATTTGGGCTTCCACCCACCATATAATATGATGATCTATAACCCCCACATCATCCACTCTAGGATAAAAATATGGAGGATCTATTGCCCAAAATTAGGATCTCTACATTGAAAACCCTTAAAGTCATGAATTTTCTCCAAAATTAGTCGGCTATGTTAGTGGATATTCATTTATTTGATGTCGCACCCTATTGCAAGCTCTATAACTATAAAAATTGTATGGTATTCAAATTCATTGGAAGTCATCTTATTGTGTCAGCCAAAAACATTTATTACACACTTTATCACCCTCCCATCCACACCATACAATTCATAACCAACTGAAACCCATCTCAATTATTTTTTGAATATGCCATTGATGCATGTAGTCTACATATTATATGTCATATTTGTATCACCTAACTGGAAAATAATTTTTTGGTTCATATTTTGAGGTATGTAATAAAAAACAAAGAAACACCACATAATTTATAGTGTACATGAAATGAACACAAGTGACCATTGCAGAGATAGTTTTACAAATAAACATTGCGTGATGAACACATCACAATTGAAATAGCCAAACCAACAACTAATTTTCCTCAAACATTCACCCCTAAAAATAGTATGTTCCAACATGATTTTTTTTTTAATGAAGTATAATGACCTAATTTTTTAGGGGTTGGTGTCAAGTGTGTCAATTCTAATGTATCAAAAAAATCAAGCTATCGACTTCTTCATGCAATTGATTGGACTTGACTTTGAAAATATGTATGATGTGACTCAATTGTTTAGGGGTTAGTGTTAAGTGTGTTCATTCTAATATATTCATCAATTTAAGTCATCTAATTCTTCATGTAATTAATTGGACTAGATTTGAAAAATATGTATGATGTGACACAATTGTTTAAGGATTAGTGTCAACTATGTTCATTCTAATATATCTTTAAATTTAATTCATATACGTCTTCTTACAATTGATTGAACCAGATTTAAAAATATATATGATGTGACTCAATTAGTAAGGTATTAATGTCAAGTGTATTCATTATAATATATTTGTCAATTCAACCTATGTACTTCTTACAATTACTTGTAATATACTCTAAAAAGATGTACATTATAACTCAATTATTTAAAGATTAAAATTAAGTGTATTTATTCTAATATATTTATTAATTCAGAAAAAGTACTTCCTCTTATAATTAATTAAACTTAACCATTTTTTTTATTATTTACATAATATTTTATTTTTTTTAAACATTTATTTCATAAACATATATTTTAATATTGGTGTTAAATTTTTAATAATAATTATAATTTATTCGAATGCTTTTTCAATGGTTGGCATAAATCATGATATAACATCATAAAGAGTTGCGTTAAGAGTAACCATAACTTCAAAACACCATGCCCAAAAATATTTGGTGGTATTCAAAAATATTATATTAACTTATATGACTTATAGGACTATGACTTATATGAGTTACAAAGTAATTTGAAAGGCCCAAATTCTGCTATATTGTGAGTTGTGTTTTATTTGACAGGCGGAAAGAAAACATGGAAAGAAAAAAATAAATACATTTTTTATAAATAAATATAAGGGAAGAATAATAATAATTAGTAAGTTAATTATTTCATCATTTATTTATAAGAAAAAATGATTGAATATTTGAATGATTTTAAAGTTATTTGAAAGAGTATTTATAACATAATTTATTAAATACTTTTGTATTTGGTTCCACACATTTTATCTTCAATGCACATTTGAATGAGTTTAAAATAATATAAAGGAATTATATAATATATATTTTTTTCTTTTAATTTTTTTAATATAAAAAATATTTTTTTATTAAAAATTTATATACTTGATTTTTTATATTTTAAATGTAATATATATTGATTGAGTTTGAATTTTTTCTAATAGCATTTTATTGTTATTATTATTTTTTTAAAAAAAATTTTTCTAAAAAAATTTGTTTGAATTTATATTTGAATTTTTACTTATAATAAAAATATTTGTTATTTAGTTTTTATACAAAAATATCTATTTTTTTTAAATTTTAAAATAACTTTTATAAAATTAAAAAATAAAAAATAAATGTTAAAAGGGTTGTAACATTATATGGTCTCTAAAGCATGAAGAAAATGGATGAAGTTGATATTGCTAACTACGACCTTTGTATTTTTCCTAGCTTAAAACCCAAATCTAAATGAGTTTCCTCTTGATTACCGCATATGTTCAATAAAGATAGAAAATGTAGTAATTTAGTTTAGTGGAAAAAGTGAGATTTGGAAAAATAAATCTAAACATAAGTTTTTATCTCACATGAGAGAAGTGATCAATAATGTAGCCAATCATAAGTAGTTGACTCATATAGATTTAAATAATTATACCAATCATAAGTAGTTGAGTCATAGATTTAAACAATTATGCCTTTGGTGGGATGGAAAGATATTTTTGAAATGGTGTGATATGTGGAATGATCTTATAAGAGGTAGAGATTAAGTTTATGAGAAAATTAAGAATAAACAAGGAAAAGAATGGAAGAACCTTCATAATATACATTATATCAAGGGAAAAAAGGAAAAATGCTTCTTAAGTGAGGACTGATCTACACACATTTCACTTACATGACACACAATAGAACATGCTTCATATACTCAGATCTAGACTCATGGGATTTAACTCTTAGGTAAGTCTAGGTATGCTTCTTTTTATTTTATCCTAGCCATTTCACTTTGCTACTAGAATAAAGGAGGGGGGTAGGTGGTGGTAGGGAAATGAAATCACCTAAAAATGACACTTGAGTGTTAAGAGAGTTACTTGAGACTATCTATCCCTAGATTAGCCCTATACCTATCTTAGGTCCTATTATCAAAATTATCCAACCTTTGTGCAGGCCAAAAACATCCCTAGTCATCCCTAAAGATGTTCTAGACCCTCATTCTTGCATCTTGGCCTTTCATGATTAAAATTTTTTCATGTAGATACTAGCACCATAATAGGGACAATAAGTGTCTCAATATTGGCACTATTGTCCCAATATTAGTGCTATTATCATATCCCTCCTTTTTCCATAAACAGGTATCTTTTAAAATCTTAGACCACCTGGGGTCAACCTAAACCTCTTTTAACACCCGCAGAAGCATCAAAATAATATATATATATATATATATATATATATATATATATATATATATATATATATATATATATATATATATATATATATAACTTTTAGCCCTCTATACATTAGATGGAAATCAAATGCAAATTACATATGTAAAATCAGAACATGTTGTGCATAATTAAATTTATCAATCCTTATTCTACCCTACTTTTGCATACTATCATCTACAACATTCCTAAGCTCTGATTACATAGGTTTCTAGTCTCAAGCACATTTCAAAGCACTCAAGTCAACCATCATACTAGCTTCACTTGCATTTGTATTACCAGTTAGGTGGGAACAACCACATTAGGTTTGATCCCTCTTAGGATCATTGGTATGTAGGAAACTCTCATCACAACAGGGTGTTGAGGATGTCCAACCTACCCCACTAATAAACACACCTTTTGTTAGAGTGTAAATTCACTATTCATGAATCACTATTCACAGATACTATTTATGGTCATTATTCATGATGAGGTGGTCTGCTAATGATGTGGATGGTTAGTGATGTGTCTTATGAGTGATGTGGCTGATTGGTGATGTGGTAGGGGCCCATGGAGAGTATCCCATGAGTGATTAGGTTGATGTGATGCAAGTGGGGTGTATCATTTCACCAAGGCAGATGGGTTAGTCCTTTGTAGCCACATGGGTATTGTCACATGGTGAAAAAGATAAAAGAGTTGGTGTAGGGCACATTCTTAGATGTCCAAGATTTACATGTATGGTGATAGTCAAAAGGTGATTACAATCATCTTTTAAACTCATATGGTCACATGGAGAATGAAAATAAGAAGGCTACTATAGTAGATTGATCTCACATGTATGTGGAAGATAATGGTTTTGGGGTCACATGGAGGTGGCACATGTTCTTGTCTAAAGTTAAAATGCCTTGAATATTTTTGCATATGAATACAACACAACCACTAAGGAGATCACATGGCACACCAAGTGTGGTGCATTTTATGGGTGTCACTATTTGTTTTCTCTCCTTTATCACTTCTATGTTATAAATGCTATTAATAAGCATGAATCTCTCTTTGTAATTTATCTAGTTAGTGGATCCATGCAAGCTTGTACTTACATGCTTGAGGGTTGGATCTTGTAGGCTAGTTTAAGCTTGGTTTACAACCTGAATGCTTCAGGTAAAATTATCGACTAGTTGTATGTTAGCATTGATGGCGTTAATGGAGGAGTTGTTCTATAAGAAAGTTAATGATGAATTAATGAAGTTTGAAGGTGTCATTTTTCTTGTGATTTTTATTTTCACATTATAGGGTTTGTATGTAATCTCTTGTGTAATGTGTCCTTTTGCTTGTCTTTATTTTATAACTTGTTTATTCTACATTTATTTAATTTCACTATATGATCTTTATTCCTAACATGTGGTATTATAGATTTGGTTATGAATTTTTGATTTCTAATATTTAATATCTAAGCCTTGGTGAAAAACTTCATGTGTGTGAGTGTTTTCTATTGTTGGCTAGTTGTGTGAAATTTGAAGCTACTGTGACAAGATGAGCAAACCAAAGATGGAGATGCATAAGGATTGGAAAAAAATGAAGTATCCCACTTCTTGAATTTTAAGTTGTCTTCCTAGGAGTGTCTTAGATGAAGAAAATACATGTTATTATTTATTGTATTTAATTCATTAGGAGTAGGAAGCCTTGTGTTGTCATGGTGATCGCTAAACTAGATACTCCCAAGTAATGGGATTTGTGAGTGGTTCATGGCATAATCCCTATTGGAGGATTGGTTTGTGGAGAAGTGAAGAGTCACTTCAAGTGCTATAATATGCTATGGAGGAATAGACTTTGACAAAGCTGGTCAGGATAAAGAAGTTTTAGTAGTGTAAAAAAACTTCTACTGGGTTTACATCAAGGTAGTAGAGGGCATTGATGAGTAGCTAGTTGTACAATACTTAGTCGTGGTAAAATATTATGTATATTAAATTCAAATGGAAGTATGCTAGGATATGAATTCACTATTCATAGTCATTATTCATGAATCACTACTCATAGGCACTGTTCATGATCATTATTCATGATGACATGGCTTGATGGTGATGTGGATGGTTAGTGATGTGGCTTATGAATGATGTGGTTGATTGGTGATGTGACAAGGGACAATGGAGGGTATCCCATGAGTGAGATTAGGTTGATGTGATGGGAGTGTGGCATATCTCTTCACCAAGGCACATTGGTTTGTCCTTGGTAGTCACATGGGTGTTGGCACATGGTGCAAAATATAAAAGGGTTGGTGTGGGGTGTATTCCTATATGTGTCCAAGATTCCCATGTGTGGAGATAGTCAAAAGGTGATTGAAAGAATATTTTAGACTCATGTGGACACATGGAGAATGAAGACAAGAAGGTTGCTATAGAAAATTGACCTCACATGTGTGTGGGAGATAATGGTTTTGGGGCCACATGGAGGTGTCACATGTTCTTGTCTAAAGTGAAGATGACTTGAAGAATTTTTCACATGAAGACAACACAACCATTATGGAGATCACATGACACATCAAGTGTGACATGTTTTTTTGGTGTCACTATTGATTCTCTCTCCTATGTCTATTCTATGTTATAAATCCTAGTAATAAGCATGAATCTCTCTTTGTAATTTATCCAATTAGTATATCCAAGCAAGTTTGTGCTTACATGCTTGGAGGTTGGATCTTGTAGACTAGTTTAAGCTTGGATCACAACATAAATGATTTAAATGGAAGCATTGAGTGTTGTATGTTAGCATCGATGGTGTTACTGAAGGAGCTATTGTAGAGGAGAGTTGATGATGAATTAATAAAGTTTGAAGTTGTCATTTTTCCCATGGTTTTTCTTTACACATTGTAGGGTTTCCATGTAATCTCTTGTGTAATGTGTCCTCTTGCTTGTATTTATTTTTTAGCTTGTTTATTCTACATTTATTTACTTCCAATGTAGGATTTTTATTCCTAACATGTAGTATTAGAGCTTTTTTTGTGAAGCTTTGATTTCTAACACCTTTCTTCTTGTATCAATCAGATGCCATAAGAAGATGGAAGATTAGGGTTTACTCATAAAATTAGTCAAAATAGGCCACTACAGGGTTTCACAACTTGTGCACATAGGAACAGGATTGACAAACCTAGACATAAGTGCATCTAGAAGTTCAAAAAAGTCCTAAATAGAGGACAAACTGCCAAAATAGGGTCGCTAATACCATATGTCAATACTTTCCAATTACGATGCTCTTGTTTGAAAGGGGTTTTGACACTTGAATCCTTTTTTCACACTTAAACTAATCTCTACCTCATTTTTCAGCTTCTAGATTATCTATCTTAATCATTTTCCAACTAAATTCTTATTTACATTATTTATTGTTGTTTTAAAAAAAGTCAAATTAAATCAATTTTATAAAAAATTAATAAATATATTTATTACATATTTTTACCCTAATTTATTATACTAAAATATAATATTTACATTCTCTAAATCCTAAAAATTTAAAACTATATATATATAAATATAAATAACTAAAATTTCAAACATTTGTATTTTGATGCTGAAATTTGAATTTAATAAATAAATGGTTGATGATGCTAATCCTAATGCACAATCATTACTACAATCATATGGTGCATGAAAATTCCTACCAAATTCAAATTTTAAAAATACCCCAATGTTTTTAGTGCTGCACAATTTTTGACACACTTCTTTAGTCTCAAAAATGTTTCTAAGTTATTGATGTAGGAAATAAATTTTTTGTTTAGCATCATCGAATTTGATGCAAATAGGGCACAAATGTTTTTGCATTAGGATGCGAAAATCAAACTTTTATGTTAAAAATAGCCTATTTAAAAATCTCAAAATCTAGTAGTGACTTGTTCATCTATGTAAACTTGTTGATCATACTTTAATTTATATGCATTATTAATTTGAGAACCATTCATAGAATTCTAATTTAAATATCCATTACTATCATTTGCTCTTGAAAACAAAATTTATTAAGTAATATTGATTACATTTATATATTCTATTTTATTTTAAGTAAGATTGGAAATCAATCAAATTTTTTTTAATAAAATTAATAAATTCATTATTAATTTTAACAAAAATAGTAACTTTTGATCTTTAAATTTAATCAATTTTTGTGACATAAGAGGAGATAAATTGAACACCATGCCATACAAATGTTGTAAAGTTTTAAAAATATTAAAAAAAAAAAAAAAAGTTTAGAATGAAACATAAATGAGTTAGGATTAGTATATATAAAATAATGCAATGGAACATGCATTATAAAAATCAATTAATTTATATTTTACTTAAGCAACAAGATATAACCCAAAAAAATGGTGTAAGAGAACATGAGTTTACTAAAATCTATTAAAAATAAATGTGTTAAAATTAAATTACAATACAAATACAAATATACATTTGACTATACCTAAAATATATATGAAAAATCAAATCAAACATAATTTTCAAAACAATAAAAAAGAAAATTGTAAAGTTTAGAAATATATCTTTAAAATATAAAAATATTAGGTAATAATCATTAAAAATTGACTATGAAAATAAAATCCTTACTAGTAATTAAAGGATGAGCCAAAAAAAATTTATGATGAGAGAATGATCTAAATATCCTTAAGTTCCAAACTTGGCAATGTCTAATTTTTCAAGTTATATTTTTGGGAATTCTTAGAAAAATAAAATTTATTTTGATATCTCTGTTCATTTGATCTAAGCATTAATAAAAAATGCAATTTATGTCATAAAAAGATTGTCTTTTTTATGTTTTTCATGGTAAAAATTTGAGGAATTTGCATCCTTTTAATTGGCACAAAGGTGGTCCAAGTTGAAGAAACTAAATATGTTTAGATGTGCCATTTGTGGACTACCTTTACTTTAGGTTTGTATGATATTTGTGCCACAATTTTATGCCATTATTACACTGGATTTACACCACATTAAAAAAATGTAATATAAATATTTAAAAAATAAAATTATTCAATTACATTTAATTTTTATTTATAATAATAATAATAATAATAATAATAATAATAATAATAATGATGATGATGATGATGATGATGATGATGATGATGATGATGTAACCAATATAAAATGAGATTCCACAAAACAAATTTTTAAAAAATTACATTCAAAAAACATATATTTTAATAATTTGAATGAAAATAACATATTTTTAAATATTAATAAGAATGTCAAACTAAAACATAACACTCCACACAAAATTTAATGTTATAAGTAAGTTAATAACATGATAACAATATAATATTGAAGATTAAAAAATAAAAAAATAAAAAATCTCATCTACAATACAATAACATGAACTTGAATTATAAATTGTATAAAAATTATGACTACAAACTCTCATCATGTAGTGATCATCACCATCATCATCTATAAGCTCATTGTCATAATCTATTAAGTTATTAGCTATATTATTTGGAGTGTACTCTAATCCATACAATGATGGGTTATTGTAATTATAATTGGGACCGTGATTATCATCGTCATCCTATTTAAAATCAAGTCCACCAATTAAAATGGATGATCTACTCACCTGCAATGACATTATTCAATAATTATTAAAATATTTCAAATTTAAGTCATGTTAATTAGCTAATTTCAATTAAAAATCTAATTATTACTAAATAAAAAATAAAGATGTCTTATTGACATAAACCCCTTAGAATGTGATCATTCATTGAATGCATTAGTGTTTCATCCAAGGGATTTCAATTGCTTCCACATTTACTTAGTAGCCTTAAAGTCACACATCTTCTATGGAAAAATAACTAAATGTTAAAAATAATGAGGTATGAATTAAACGCTACAAACTATTTACTTAAATAAACTTACAAATTTGTAAACAACATATTTTACATTCAATTGTTCCAAATATTAAGTCACCAACTTTCTGTGACTCTATAGCTTGTTGGGCTTTGTGATAAATATTTTTAATCCTTGTATTGATATGAAAACATAAAAAATTGTAGTTAATGAATATAAAGAAATAACAATTTTTTTTCATTGTATGGGTTTAATTTTTGAAATTACCATAAACTTGTTTTACATCTTGTATGCATCACTTTTCGGATTATATTTTCAAAGCATATACATTCATATGTTTAGGTCGACAAGATCCTCTCTCCTCATATGTATTAGCTTTGTATTTCTCATACAATTTAAAATTTGACAATTCAATGTAAAAATGTAAATAAATTAAAAACATTATTTGAATCAGCTATGTTGTCGTACCCACACATGTCACCCCATATTCTTAAGCACCTCTATTGTAAATTTTTCAATTATGATTACATCATAATATGCACGATGAAAATATTTTTGAATACAAGCAACCAACCACTTTTTACACTTAATTGGTTGACATTTGAATTTTAAATGACAATTTTTTAAAAATATTTTTTTGGCTCTCATAACAATTCTTTTTTTAAAGTACTTGAAATAAAATAATAAAATGAAATTAATTTATTTTTATTTTTTATGAAAACATGTAATATAATTAAGAAAATAAAATAATTTATTACATTAAAAAAGAAAAGTATACAAACACCCACTTGCCTCAAGCATATTATAATATTTTTTGAGTCATCATTGATATACAATCTCACTTTGGCACTCCCCTACACTTGTTACCTATTCTTGTCTAGTGTTAGATGCAATGAACAATTGTCATAAGAGTTAGGTGGAGAATATATATCTCCCCTCTATGCATCAAACAACACCTCCTCAAGGCTTGCTAGGGTGACCCCTTGTCATTTAAATTGGTAAGCATAAGAGATGACATTAACATTGAAAAGGAGGATCTAAAACTATACAAGGTTTAAAACCAATAAATTAAAAACTCAATAAATTAAAAAGCCTAATAAATTTGAAACTAATGAATAAAAAATTTGATAAAAAAAACCCTATAAATTAAAAATAGAAAAAATAAAATAAAATACTTAGCTCCTTGGCTCCCTTGAAGTAGGGACAAAATATAAGGATATACAATTATACAATAAGGTTAAAAATCTAATAAATTAAAAAATTTAATAAATCAAAAAATATATTATGTTAAATTGTAAACATTATGGAAACTATAGTAAATTAAGGTAAAGTTAGAGTCAAATTAGGCCAAAATATGACAAAATTAGTAAGCAATAGAAGAAATTAAATTAAAATATGAAAATTAGTGAAATTTAAAGAAATTATAATAGAATTTGGTGAAACTTAATAAAATTCTATTAAATTTAATGAAATTATGTCAAACTTATGAATGTAGAGAAATTAGTGACAAATAGGAAAAAATATTAAAAATGAAGGAATAATACCAAATTGAAAAAAATATGAAAATTAAAATAAATGAAAGTAAAATTGAAATTAAATAATCCAAAATTTACAAAACTAAAGACAAATAGGAAAAAATAGAAAAATAAATGGATTTAGTGAAACTTGAAAAAAATGAGTAAAATTAGTCCAAATTTGATGAGATTAGTGAGAAATAGAGAAAACTAGAGAAAAAAGGAAATTAAAGAAATTTGTCAAACTTTAAGAAATTAGGTAAATTAGAGTAAAATTTGGAGATACTTAGTAAATTAGGTCAAAATTAATGAAACAATGTTAAATATATGAAATTAGGGAAATTAGTAACAAAAAAGAAAATTATAGAAATCTGAAAAATTATGATAAATAGTAAAAATTAGAGTAAATTAAGGTAAAATTAAAGTAAAATTATGTCACACTTGAGAAAATTAGTGATTAATATGGAGAATTCAAGAAATTGGAACAAATTATAGAATTTAGTAAAACATGGGAGAAATAGAGAAATTTTATGTCTTTTCATGTGATATTTATCTTAGTTTTTTCTCTAGTTTGCATTTCATTATTAGTATTGCCTCATGTTTTATATATTTTTTGTTACATATATATCAAGCTCTAAACTAGCTTTGAAAATTCATTTTTTTACTCTTCACCACCGTTATCTACATATGAATATGTAGACAATATGGAAATGATAAAATATTAAAAAATAAAATGTGTTGAAGAGGAAGATGCCCAAAACAACTACACTAGTGCACGAATAAATAGTAGGATGTCAACAATTTTGAATAAATTACGTGCAAATAAAGGGAATGTTAAGAATAAAAGTTCCGAAGAAGAGCCCAAAGATGATTTAGAACTTCCTAATGAAGTGTTGTCAAAATATAGATCTTATTTCTCCAATAGACGAGATTATGGGGCATGGCCAATTCATAAGCCACTCCCAACACTTTACATGTGATATTTTCATTTTAGAAGTAACGTAATATGATACAATCGTCGAGTATCCTAATATAGATATTGATTTATTCACATTGTTAGCAATTAATATTAGGTCTAATATTTGATGTAGTTCAAGTATGTCGATGCTACCTTTTTATGACTCAATGTATAGTTTTGCAGATTGGATTTCTGCAATGAGATAAAAGTTTATAATGTCAACTTATATCATGTGTTCTAATGCAAAGATAATGGGAGAGCAAATTCATACAACCCTAAAGAAAACCCAATGTATACATGATCGTACCGACATCAATGGATGTCTTTATGCATTTCAAAATATTTTTGGTTTAATCAATAGTACCCAAAAGTATATGCATTATACATCTCTCAATTACTAATACATAGTGTATGCTAATGTCAAAGAGGATGATAAATGCCATGGTAGAAATAATAGTAAATATAAATGTCGATGAATTTCTTCTTATTAACCATCAATATAAAAGGAGTCAAATTATGGTAGAAACTCCAAGAGCATGGTCAAGAACATTCAACAACACAAGGATGCTGATGTAGAACATCTTTCACAGAGAGAGTCCCAAAAAAAAGATTCACCAAAAAAGCTTGATCGAGTAAACTCAAGTGCCACTTAACCATCTTGTACATCATGTCTAATCGACAACAAGAGGAACCCAAACATCCCTTCCGAGTGGAGGAAGAGCGAACCCCAAAAAAATTCCCAAGCGTATTCAGTATTCTTTTCAATATCCCTGTGATTTCAATATAATCATTTTTTTTTTCAAAATTAATTTTATCAACATGATCACCGAGAGTCAGAAGTACATGGTATATAATCTTTTATATATGGTATTTAATCTTTTTACAATGTTTTCTCCTTTAATAAAATCACTCCGTAGGTAATTATTTCAGCTAACATTAAAGAAATAAAACCTCTAAATATTTGACGCATAAGAATGTCGTCGATCCTCACATCAATTCTCATATCTTATCACGGTAGAATTTTGAAAACCTCTTAAAAATATTAAAATGCTGATGGAACACTTGACAGATTGTCTGATGGAACACACAATGGAAATCCGTCAGACGCTGCATCATACAGAGTTCCAGATTCCTTTAATGAACGACAGGGAAAAAGCACAATTCATGATTTGGTTGATTACGGATGAGAGGTGATTGGTTTCGGGTAAGTTTGAAATTTTTTTTAGCCTTTGAAAATTTTACATTCAAGCATTGCATTCTGTCTTTTTCAATTTGATAGTTTTATATTTTTTCCAAAATCGTGCAATGCCAACGTGCAAAGATTCCGTTGAGATAAACATGTTTATGTCATTGCAAGTTAATGATAGATGGCTATTTTTTTTCAAATGAAATAAAGTTTATAATTTTATTATAAATAAAAAATATATAAATTATTTATTAAAAAAAGTGGAGAGGACATACCACTAATGAGATATTAGGTCATGTTTACTAATCAAATGGTCCAAGATCACATAAACAACAGATAAATTAAGTTAAATTTAAAGAAAGTTTTTATACATCAAAAATAGGGTAATTTAAGCAACGATAGCAAATAAATCAGCGAAAGGTAGGTTCTTCTCAAGAGGACCCCACCTAGATTCAGGGAAGTCTTTGTCGTCATCCACTGAGTCCCATCCAACATTGGTATCCCCTTGTTCAACATTATCTATTTCTTCAGTAGCATGCGAGGGTGAAATGGTTAAATTATGTAGCAAAAAACTTTTATCAAATCGCTGAAGAGAACCACCTTGGGAGCTCCCAGATTGAAAATTCCCCCTACCGGAGGGGAGAGCCCCACCCCTAACTGTGTTGAGGTGGCTAAGGCAGATAGTCCCAACGAGAATGTCTATCCATGGAGGAGATCCCCAGCCACCCTACTAAGCCAGAGGGGGAGAGTGACATTGTTGTGAAGACCTAGAAGCCCGGGAACGGCGATGAGGTCGGTTGCGATGAGAACCACCCTTAAGAGGGTCACCTCAACGTCGAGGTGGAGTGTCCTGGATGGGGAAGGCAACAAGCGAGCAATGGTGCAAGGCGTGTCAGCCCAGTGATGGAGGAGCTGCTGTAGGTAATCAAGTTCCATAGCCACTTTGTTTGTTTGCACTTGTATCTACAGAATCACATTAGAAACAATGGTAGCTTTGTCATAACTAGCAAACAAAGAGTCAACTTAATTATTATAAAATAACATTGAATTACGCTCTTTCCATAGCCAAAATAAAATTTCCATTTTGAAAGCATGTTAGAGTTAGGTGTATTAGGGAGATAGACAAGGATTATCTCCAAACAGAATATGGCACTAGCTGAAGGGAATCGAGCAAAGGGGTTGGAAAAAGCCTTGAATCCAAATCCAAGCACGTTGGGCCTTTAGACAATACCAAAAAGGGTGCATTATGGTTTCAAATTGGCCACATGAAGGACATTTAGGTAGAGAAATCTGCAATCGGACAAACCTTCTGCCAATTGGTAGGCCTTGATAAAGCACACACTAATTGAAATGCGTAATTTTGGATTAAGTACAAGTTAACCAGATAGTGTGGAAGTGCTTCTCCCAGATAGAAGGGGAGGAATGGATGCTTCACCTTTAGTTGAGTTTATCCACCATAAGCAAGTGTGAAGAGAGTCGTTCATAACTTTTTCTAGTTGTAGAATTTTGGGAAGGAGTCTCTTTATACCATTTCCATTTTTTCCACCAATGATGAACAAAGTTGACGGAAATCTTGTGAAAAAACTTCATAGGCACTGCTGCCATAGATATATGAAAATTTGACAATTAAATACCCAAAAATATGATATTTGAAGAAGGATACAAATTATTTGACAAAATATCTCAAATAATAATATGAATACTATTTATAAAAAATGTCAAACATCTTTATTTCATTAAATTATTATATATAAATTTATTAAAAAAAAAAAATTAAAAATTAATCTATGTAAACTTTTTAGTCATATATTTTTTTATCATTATACAAATAATTTTTATGAAAAAAATATTTGAAAGTATTTTCTTTTAAAACAATGTCTCAAAAAAAAGTATGAAAATTATTTGAAAAAAAGTTTCCAATTAATTTTTTCTCTCTATTACCATAAGTGACTCAAAACAATACAGAACCTTTTTGAGGTTTCCATCCTTATATGAAATTATTGTTAAAAAAATGTCCTAATTTAAAATTATATATATATCAATCACCATAAGTGACTTAGACAATATTGAAACCTTTTAAAGTTTCCATCTCCTAAGGATATATCAAATTCTTAGTCTCGAAGGGAAATATCTATTTGATTCATGAAGTTTTAAACAGTTATTATTCCCTCTTTTTGCCCAATCAAACCACTCTACTTTCTAGGTTGAAAAATATGTTTAGACTTCTGTAAAAGTAAAGTGCATGGGTTTTAATTGATATAATAAAATAATATTTAAACTGAACGTTTATTGGAATAAAATCTTTCGTGTTATTAAGGACTTCACTTGGTTCTAGGTCGCAGGCTGCAATTTGATGCTATCAGGCAGGGCCGTAATCATGACAGTGACCATCTGGAGTCATTTTATTATGTCTAAGCAGTCTTCTTGAATGGTCTTTGCCACTTTCAAGGATACACATGGCAGTTGTTTTTATTATCAAGAGGATAGAGTGGCTTAGAAAAATTGTTCCAATAGACAGATGGTACTTCAACTTTCTGCATGGCTTATTCTACTTCTGCTTGTGTTGCGTATTCCCTCTCTCTTCCTCTAATTTATAATATTCATTTCATTATTTGCGGATATTGACAGTAATATTTCCTTCATTTTGTTTTAAAGTCATAACACAAGGGATCAACGCTGGAGATGTAAAGAAGCTCTAGGATGCAGGCATTTATACATGCAATGGCTTGATGATGCACACATAAAATCTTATGGTAAGTTCTATAATTCCTATCTATTATTAATTTAGATGATATAATTGAAATCGCTAAGTGTTATCAATCAATCATTTGTTCATGGAGCACACAACTTATTCCAAAGGTGCCGCTGCCACACTCAAAACCATTTACGATTATCACCACCGAAGGTGTCATTGGCCATACAAAGGAAGGTAAATTCATCTGCCCTAAGAATGTGGAAGATGTGCCTATCCTGCCAAAAAAAAAGAAGCAATTTTCTCCCTGTAGCGGAGGAGGTAATTTCTCCATTATTCACCTTGTCACCGCCCCAACATTTTCACTGACTGCACTGAACTCAGCGAGCACCACTGTCCCCTCGCCACCACTGCATAAATAATCACCACCGAGAAAATCTTTTAAGGATAGAATAATCTCTATGTAGAAATTCTTATTTACAAATATTTTTTAGTGATTCTTATTTATTAATTACACCTACACAAGGTGCTCTTATTTTATATCATTTCTTTAGATGTCAATGCTTTGAGGGCATAAGTATACAAAATTTGTAACATAAAAGGTTATTATGTTAGCTCCCAAATTTTTATTGCAATTCATAACATAGCTATATCTGTTTTCAAAACCATATGTATGTTCCTTTACTACTAATCTGGCTTAGTCTCCACGTATCATGAAAGATATTGCTTTTGTCAATGCCATTTCTGATCATCCATTTTTCATCATTCAAAACGAATCATAATATGTGATGATTGATGCTAGTGTCTAAATGCTAGCATAATTTATTTATTTTAATTATGCTCATGTATTTAAATTATTAAAGTTGTCTCTATACTTATGTTTTTATGTATTGTTTTCTTTTTTTTGGTCAAATATTTCCTCTGCATTTGGATGGTTGCTTACTTGGGTGTATGTAGTAGGCAATGGAGATAATAGAAAATGAAGACACTCAATCGGGTTCTCTGCAAAAGAAGTTGAGAATGTTGAATATGATTCCAAAATCATATGCGCTTGGTCAGAATCAGAACATGTCTTTGTCCATAGGTGTGCAATAAATTTTTCTTTTGCACTACCTTAAAGTTTTGCTTGACTAACTTTTGCATCTATAGTTTAAGTTATTGGTAAAATTACAAGCAGGAAACGATTGGACTGCAAGTATGACATATTCTCAAAGGCCACCATAATTCTTACTTTTAACGTCACTTGAATGCTTTGCACTTTCCTTGGGCCATTGATGATGGATGCAATCTACCTCGAGGGGCAGACCTTATTGACAAGGCTCATTTACTTCCAAATCAAAATTTTAACACATGTTTAGTTGTGTCTAAACTAATTGTATAACAACATTATTCAGGTTGTGAATTTATACCTACATGGCTGCCTGATATCATTGTATAGCAATAATTATTTCTTTCATTAGTTCTATCCAATGTCAATATATAGCGATTATTGACATTTGATAAGTCCAATATCTGCATATTTATTTGTGTTATTGAAAATCATAGTCTAAATAAATATAATTATGACTTAGCAAGATTGTTGGGGTTAAGTTCTGCAACTACCGTTTGCATGAAAATCAGTCCTTAAAGCATAACTATTTGAACGAAGATCTAATTAGCTTCTGGCTCATTTGTTTGGCTTTCAATTCATTGCCATTTCCACAGTACTGAAAATAAAAGCACAATTTTCAATTTTAGAACTAATGCAACCCTTCCTGTACGCACTTGGCGTTATGCACCCTTGTTTTGAAAGTGCATTAGTTCCACACTCACAATAGTTCCTGTTCTTATAAAATCTAAATACCACATTTCATTTTGTGCACCTCTTCCTACAATTATGAGGCATTTTTAATGATTGTGTTGTTATACTTTTATTTTGATTAAATTTTGTATATTATGTATTTTTTAGGTTAATGAAGGTAGCCCTTCACAACCTCCCTCCATTCAGATGACATGTGGTGGATTTAGAGGATGTGGAAGATTGATGTATAGAGCTTCCAAATGTGCCCGAGCTACAGAAAACTATATAATTACCTTTAGTCTTTTTGAGGTAATTGAGTGTAATTTTGAATAAAGTCTATCCAATATACAAAAATTCATCTACGATGTTTGATTCAGGGAAATTGATCTACCGTAAAAATATGACAGTAGAAATTGTTTTGAATCATATGATTTACCATTGAAATCATTGTCCTTTGATGATTATATCAATTTATATGGAGATGAAGTGCAAGGTGAATGTAGACTAAGCAAATCAAAAAGAGTTGCTAATCTATAAGTAAGTTTAACTAACACTCACAAATTAGTTTATTTTAGTTGGGCAATCAAATAATTTTTTTTTAATATTTGTCCCTTTTTGGTATGGATTTATGTGATTGGTTGTGAGTTTAGACCCACTAATTTGTGAGTACTAGTTAAGACCATTCCTAATCTATTAGTTATATATTGAGGAAAAGAACAATTAATTCATTATGTGCAAATGTCTAAGGTATCTAAACTTGACATCTAATGAAAAACACAAATACAAAAGAAAGAAAAAAAAAAAAAAAAAAAAAAAAAAAAACTTTAGAGACTATAGAGCATGACCTTTTGATAAATTCCTACCTACTGGTTATGTGGAGTTCTCCTTTCGGGGTAATGATATATAATATGACCATCATGTATATATGGATAGAATTTAGAACTTTTTATTTTGACAATTGTTCATGTCACTTCACAAAATCGAGTAGGTGCACCATTGCTACCCTTTTTGGGCCCTGTAAGGGAGAGGAGACAATAGTCGTGCACCCTAACTTTATTCATGTGTGGAGCCTAAACCATGGCACATCAATACTTAAATTGATATCGATGGATAGTTTAATGAGTTTACTTATCGATTCTAGATTTTCAACTCATGACGTGTCTGCACATACTCAATGTTTTGATCCCCATGAAATAGGTCCTTATGGGTTCATATTGGAGGTCTAATCAACCCATAGGCATGCCATGGCCAAAAAAAATCAATTGGGGGACTATAGTGGGGCATACACTCCCCAAAAAATCAAATGGCTATGTCAAAAGTAGGGAGTTTAAACTCTAATTAATAGTGAATAACCGACAGAATGTAGACACTAGGTTCGAGGTGGTAGAGTATTTATGTCTTTCCATCCTATGGTTATGACCCACCACCTCACATTCATTTCATTGATGCTTGGGTTTCACCCTAACCTTATAGCATGTTCATCCCCATTCACATACATTGTATAAACAGGGAAGAGGAGATGGAGGGTTTAGGGGATGATACGTCGACAACAACAACAACAACAACAACAACATGAATGCTTACACTCGCTTGCCATTACTAATTTTAGGTGAGGTATTTTACACCTCACTAAGGATGTGAACCATTTGGGTTTTAAAATTTTAAAAGCTTCAAATGGCTGTAAAAAATATAGTAATTTTGTTTGCTCATTCTATCAATTAAGACTAGTCATTCTATAAATCATTTGGAATCATTTTATGAATCACATGAGTAATTAACAAGATTTATGTGTGTGTGAAGCCCAAGACCTTCTAGAGTGGAAGATTTAGTGGGTTGTGAGTGTCATTAATGGAAGATTTAACTAGGAACCATATAGCTCACAGCCTTAGTGAGGTATAAAAAACCTCACCTTTAACCCTCCATCTCCTCTTCCCTACTCATCAAAATTTACCCAAACATTTAGCAACAAATCACTACAAAAAAGGGTTAAGGGGGTTAAGATTACAAGCATGCAATTATTTTCTCAGCTTGTCAAATGTGCTAGTGAGAGAATTTTCTTGTTGACTATAAAGAGCATTCAAATTCACCCTATAATAAAATATTTTGTAAAGAATATTCACTATCATAGGGTGAATTTTAATGGTCTTGATAATGAATGAAAACGTTCAAGGCTTCCATGAACACATCACCTCTACTCTTTCCCTCAATGAAACACACATTCTTCACAATAGTGTAGTAATTATATGAATAATTTAGAATGAGTACTTTTGGATAACTTGGTGGATGAATCTGGGTTTGTAAATGCACTAGCTAGAGAAATGATGGTAGCCATCTCTATTTGTGATGGAATTTTTTAACATGGTTAAACCTTAGATTTTGTTTGGCTATCATTACTTACATGTGAGGTTTTTAAAACCTCACCGACCCTATGAGGAAAATGGTCACATGGATTGGACTTTTTCATTTTGATTTATGTAAAAATGGATTATTGGGTGTAGGTACTGGGCTTTGCAAAGGCACATTTGAGGAGATCCATGTCTATTTTCATTTGGTGTTTCTCAAAATGACAAATCCTTGGATTTTATTTACCTATCACTACTTGCAGGCGAGGCATCCTAAACCTCACTAAGCCAATGAGCCATTTTGGTTTAAAAATTATGAATATGGCTTGTAATGTTGTTCAAAACATTTAAGTCTTGGATTTTGTTCATCACTGCTTACAGGTGAGGTTTTGTTTCAAGAAATAAGAATTTTTCAGTGTTATCTATGTGTGAATCATTCGAAATGAGTAATTTTAGCTTGAAAAAATTACCTCACATTATAAATGGATTATGGTGCAGGACCACATGCATACAATTATTTATTGAATTGTCAAATGCAATGGGGAGAATAGTCTCTTATTGACTATAAGAAGCACTAGAACTCACTCTATAGTAAAGGAGTTTGTAAAGAAAATCCACTACTATGGGGTGACTTTCAATACTCCTAATAGTCTATGATAATATTCATCACATCCATCAACACATTAACTTCACTTAGAAGCAATGATGGTAAGCACTCATGTTATTATTATTGCTCTTACTGACCTATCATATCCAAAACCCTCCATCCCCTTTTCCCTACCAATGCAATGTATGCACCAATGGGGATGAACTTTCTAGAAGGTTGGGGAAAATTACCCAAGAGTCATCAAAATGAATGCAAGGTGGTGGGTCATAAACATAGGATGGTGAGACATAAATGTTATAAAGATCGAGTTGGGTGTTTACCTTATGCCAAATGTGTAATTATCCAGACATTTAGTAATGAAGTAATATAGAAAAGAGGATTAAGACTACCATTAAAGTTTGAAAGCCATAACTACTCATTCCAAATATTTCACCAATGACTACACTAAATTTAACACATCTTAATTGATAGAATGACCAAATAAAATTACTAATTTAACTTACAAACATTCGTATCCATATTAACTTTTTCAATCATGTTGGACTATGTAATTTAATTTTATATTATGAGTTATTGTTTGTTAGTTTGGAATATGAATTTTTTATTTTGATGAGCCTTACATGTTTTTTTCAAACATGAAGGGATTTGGACTACAACAATAATAAACTTCAATGGAGAAACAAATAAAAGACAAAGGGGATATCTAGTTGAGTATAAAATATTGTAAAAAAGTGAAAAGTTGTTTTAGAAGTTAGCATACTCTATTGTAATAACTTGGTAGGATTGTAACTATTAATAATCAGTGAAAGGAAATTTTGTAGTTGATAAGAAATATAAAATTTATATTTTTGAACCTAATTTTTGCATTTATCCATGCAAATCTTAAATCTAGATATCAGTGGCTGAGATAATATGTATTAATAATAGTACACTATCTTGTGTTTAGGTTAAAGTATTGTTATGAATCTTTGTAGAATACCAATGTTTAAGTATTGGGTACTTATGTGTTTGTAATCAATGGAAAAATCATCTACTTTTAGTAAGAAATATGTTTTAGAGTTGAGCCCCATATCCTCAACTACCATCTCAACTATTGGACCCTGCTTAATTATTGTGTCTTCTCCCTTATACATTGATGTGGATTCCATTACATTGGCAAGCCACATGTTTTGCATTTCAAAGTAGACATTAAATGCAAATGCATCAACTTTGAGGTAAAAATGTGAAAATAAGGAAAAACACTAACAGATGGATGATCACATATATAGTGATGTTTGTGCCTATAAATTTAAGGACAATGTCCATTTTATAGATAGTTTTAAAGGTTGCAGGATACAAGGCCCAAACTATGAGTTTGTAGAGCATGTGAATAATAAAGAAATAAGAAACACCTTCAATTTTACTAAGATATGTCATAGTTCAAGCAAATCAAAATTTAAATTTGGGGGATGAATTGATGTAGTAAATCCATGGAAAGGAACATGATCTTACATGTTTGAGACCATTTTATGGTATCATGGACCATCAAAACTTTTAGACCATTTTGTTGGATTTTGAGAGGAGGACCATGTTTGAAATCTTTTTTAGTGACCATGAAATCACTTTTTGATCAAGGAATTAAGACTTATAGAGGCCATAATTTCTTTGTATGGACTTGGTACTAAGTGTCATTTTTTATAAATCATATTTTTTTTCAAAAAGAATAAGAGGTGATACCATAATTTATAATGAATGATCTATCACATAGGAGAGAATTTTTTGGACCCAATAATGTGGTATTTTTGCAATGATACATAGCTAAGATAATAACTTCTTCATATTGTTTACCATAAATTAGGTTCAATGGCTTAATTAGGATTAATGATTGCAATGAATAGATCTATAAACACACACACACAAACATTTTGATGAAATAGAATTCATTATTGATATAAATATATAAACATACAATACTATTCAAAAGAGGAGGTGGTAGAGGACATGCCACAATGCCACATTAGTCTATGTCTAGGAAATAAGAGATGACAAGACAAAAAAACCAACAAATAAACTAAGCTCAACCTAGAAGAAGCTCTAATACATCAAAAAAGAGATAATTAAGAAGTAGTAGAAAAGAGACCAACCAAGGAAGGGTCTTGATTAGGAGGATCACCCCATCTAGAGCCTAGAATATCTTTCCCTTCAACAATAGGGTCCCATTTAGAGTCAACAACATCTTCTTAGTGGTGGAGGATCTACTAGAGGTAATCCAATTCCATAACCACCTTATTAATTTGAACTTAAATCTAAAGAATCATATTAGACACAATCATAACTTACAATACTATTCAAAAGAGGAGGTGGTAGAGGACATGCCACAATGCCACACTAGGCTATGTCTAGGAAATAAGAGATGACCAGACAAAAAAACCAACAAATAAACTAAGCTCAACCTAGAAGAAGCTCTAATACATCAAAAAAGAGATAATTAAGAAGTAGTAGAAAAGAGACCAACCAAGGAAGGGTCTTGATTAGGAGGATCACCCCATCTAGAGCCTAGAATATCTTTCCCTTCAACAATAGGGTCCCATTTAGAGTCAACAACATCTTCTTAGTGGTGGAGGATCTTCTAGAGGTAATCCAATTCCATAACCACCTTATTAATTTGAACTTAAATCTAAAGAATCATATTAGACACAATAATAACTTTATTATAAGTACAAAACTAAATGTTAGTAGAATTATTTGAAAAAAAGTTAAATTTTGTTCCTTCCATATCTAAAAATAATTTCAATTCTGAAAGCATGCCACACTTGGGTGAATTGTGGTTGCATTTTTGGGTCATCTCCCAATAGAGTGTGAGACCAACTAAAGGGGGTCAGGGAATGTGGCTAGAATAAATCATGTATCCATGTATAGACACACTAGGCCTTTGGTAAATATCAAGAAAGGAGCATGATGGTCTCTAGGTGCCCAAAAAATGGCATTTAGGTTGTGCCACCCCTACTTGAACAAGTCATTTTCCTATAGGAAGCCCTTGGTTGAGAAGACACGAATTGAAATGAGCTAGCTTTAGCTCCTCATAAGAAGACTACATAGTTTGTAAGCATCTCCCTCAAGTATTAAGGGAGGAATGTGTGCTCCAATGATCATTTAGCTTGTCCACCATAGGTAGATGGGGAGACATCACTCATAACCTTTCTAAGCAATGTAATTTTGGAAATGTGTGTCAACATACCACTTCTAGTCATTCCATGAAGGACGGGAGGAATTGAATATGATTTTATGTAGGAGAGTTATAGGAAAAACTACCACAATTTCCTCAAAAGACTATTTGTCAGCAAAGGAAATTTTGTATTTCACTTTGAATTCATCTTAAGGGAGAAAAAATGAGTGGTTTTTATAGGATAAATCATGCACCATACCTATTCCCTTATGATAGAATTTAAGAGGATGGATCCAAATAACTTTAGCGAGGGGAACCACATGCATATTGATAATGGGGGAGCCACCATATGTAAATTTGATTGATAAAGAAGCCATCCCAAAAACTAGTTCCATTCCATAAAAACTAAGGTTTGAATTTCTCTTAGGTTATCCATATACACTTGATAACAAAAGAACCCACAGTTTTGACTAAAGCTGTAAGCGTGAGGAGATTGGCAAAACCAAAAAATTTCCAAGATGCTCAACCATAAAGAGATACTTGGGTAATAAAATTACATATGATCACCTTTTAGGCTTTATTGCCTTCAATGGCATGAACAATCCATTTCAAACATAGCATTGAGCCTTGCTGGGAGACATTGATAAGGCCCATTCCATTTGCTTCTAAAGGGAGTTAGTAGTAGCCTAGGGAACTCGATGAAATCATTTCCCAGTGGTGAGGCTATCCAAAATAAAATAATAGTGAATATTTTCAGGCTTGTAGATAGATTGCTTAAAAGGAACTTTGGAATTTTATAGCTAATGAAAGGGGCTTGGTTATCTAATAAAGGATTTTTTACCACCCTATCCACCACATATTGCCAAAGTCTGAAGGGTCAGGCATGGAAAGTGAAGTGTATGCCTAATAATTTAAAGATCTCATCATGATAAAGTAGATTCCAATTGAAATATGCCATCCAAGGGGGCAGGGAGAGGAAAGATTGTTTGTAGCATTAGATTTTACGTGATTAAATGGAAGAACCAAAAACAAGACAAAATATATCAAGACACATCATGGCATTATAAAAAAATTCCTCATCCTTGATGAGAGTGAGGAACAAATCATTCACAAAGTGTGTATTGAGAAGTTAGAGGGATTTCACAATAGGCAACAAAATTCCACAAACAAGTCCTTAAGATTGGGCATTGGCAAAGAGATATCCAAACCCTCAACAACAAGCACATAGAGAGATGGGGATAGGGAGCAATTTTACCTAATAGATTTGAAAAGGAAAAAATATTTTGAGTTGATTCCATTAATGGAGAGGAAATTTAAAGCATCAAAAAAGAACATGCAGACCAATTACAAGAAAATGGGACCAAATACCAGGGCTTGTAACATAGCCAAGACAAATGGCCATTTGATGTGGTCATAATATTTTTCAAAATCAATATTAATGAAAAATGCCTATTGGTTAAAAGGTGATCCCATTCCTTACCTTCCTACATAATAATGACATTATTTGGGATGTAGTGACCTTGTATAAACCCAGTCTGGTCAGGTTGAATAACCATAGGGAAAAGATGGCAGAGGTGAAGTGATAAAGCCTTAGCGATAATTTTTTAGGAGACATTAAGTAGGGTGATAGGCCTCCAATTAAAAATTAACTTAGGGTTGCTAGCTTTTAGAATAAACTTGATGTGTCTTTTACTAATGCCTAGACTCAAAGATTGATTATGAAAGGCCTCAAGGAAGATTTGGAAGAGGTTAGCCCTAATAGTATCCCATGAATTTTTATAAAATTCATAAGGGAACCCATCATAGATAGGGGCTTTATCATTGGCCATTTTCATAGCTGATTTATATAAGTCATCAATAGAGAGTTGTATATCAAAAACAACCCTTTGAACAAAAATGACTTTGATTGGGATGACTAAAAAACATTGGTGTAGAGCTTGCTAGTGCTTGAAAGAGGTGGCCTGAGCTATGGACACTTATTAGTAGTGATTAACAAAGGCTTGGACTAGATCTATAGTTTCAGTATTGTGATGGAAATCTACCTAGGATTTTATCTATTGGGCTCAGGAGTTGGACTTGATCATATGAAAGATCGTCTTAGAGACTTTATCCCCCACTTTGATATAAGGTGTGAATCTAGGCTCCACAAGCATTGTACATGTCTATAATTTACAATTTTTTGTTGTAATTCAACCACCTATAATTTCAAAGTGTTATTCAAGGGGTGTTATTGGAGAGCCACCATCACATAAATCAGCTCTAAAAAGGTGGATGAGTAATATCACTACCAAATCTTGGCTCACTGGCAGCAATAGATTTAAAGAAACATGGTCGTTCAATTAAGTGCATCTACCCACCATTAGATCCATCCTAACTAGTGAGTTAGTCATGGCACAAGGCTATAAACCTTCTTGATGTGGGTCATGGTGGAGCCATGATCTAACAAGGCCATATTTATAAAAAGTTGGGTTTTTTGAATTTAGGGCCTTTTGAATTACCAAATAATACAGAAGTGGATTGGCGAGTGCTCAGAGAGAAAAAAATATGCATAGATTTCACTAGGAGGGAGAAGGTACTATTAAAATAGAAGTACTATTACATGGAAACCTAACCTAATTAAGCCATTTTAGCACACGATTGGTGCCACTTTGAAGATTGGTCTAGATGTACCAAACTTTAGACATGGGATAATGACTGATATCGATGTCATAAAACCCAAATTTATTTCTCATTAAATTCCACACTTTTCTTTCATCAATGGTCCAATGCATGGGAAGGGTGACTATCTTGTCAATAGTTTGCTCCACCATATTAAAGTCACTGCAAATGACCCAATGGGCATCAGGTAGTGAGTTATCAATCCATCATCATAGAGTTATCATTTCATGTGCATCATTGGGAGTATAAACATTAATGATGCCAAAATAATGATTCTTGATATTGAAGAGGGCCCAAATGACATGATGTAAGGGGTCATTTCGAGAAGCCACAAAGTGTGGTTGCAGCTTTAGGGAATTAAAGGTCATAAGGCCTCCATTACTTACATCATAATTTTTATTCATAACTATGTTGTTAGACCAAATATGTTTTTTGACAACACAAAGAAGATAACCCACCACCTTAATTTACTAAAGGCAGAGAATGTCCATGTCTACAAACAATTTTCTTAAATCTCTCACCACATACATGCGAGCTAGGTCTATGAGACCCTGAACATTCCATGAATAACTATTCATAGATTATGAGTGTTAAGGGACATATCTTTGACATCAAGCCCTTGAAGGGATTCATGTCTATTCTTCATAAATTACTCCATGTTAGAAAGAAGAAATTATAGACACTAGGCAAATTTAACCACATACTCTACCTCCTCAGAAGAGTCTCGATGATCAAGACTATGAGAGTAAGGTGGATAACCCTGAGAAGGACTACACAAGTGATTACCTTCACCTAAATGGAAGAGTGTTGAAATATAAAAATTGATGAAAGCATATTCTAAGTAAACTTGAGAACTAGAAAAAAAATTCAACACCAAAGGGGTGCTATGAAAATGTGGGGAAAATTAACTTAGGTTCACTATATTTTGGAAGAAACTTGATGTGTCCTTTTTTGATGCCTGGGCCCAAAGATTGATTGTGAAAGGCCTTGATATATATTTGGAAGTGGTCGGGCCCAACAATATCCCATAACTTTTTGTTAAATTTGTAAGGGAACCCATAATAGCTAGGGGCTTTATCATTGGCCATTTTCATAGCTAATTCTTATAAGTCCTTAATAGAGAGTTTTCTCTCATAGACAACCCTTTGAATGGAAGTGACTTTGATTGGGATGACTGACAAACATTGGTTTAGAGCTTGATAGCACTTGAAAGAGGTAGATTGAGCTATGAATACTTATTAGTAGTGATTAATGAAGACTCAAACTATATCTATAGTTTCAGTATTGTGATGGAAACCTTCTTAGATGGCTTTGATCTGTTGGGCTGAGGAGTTGTACTTGAGCATATGAAAGAAATTCTTACAGACTCTATCCCCTAATTTAAGCCAATGTAGGAAGGCATGGAGATGGGATTCCCATTCATTATACATGCCTAAAATTTACATTTTTTTGTTTTAATTTGGTCACCTATAATTTCAAAGTGTCACTCAAGAGACACCATCACATAACTCAGCTCTAAAAAATGTGGCTGTGTAAGTTCACTACTGAATCTTGGCTCATTGGTAGCCATGGATTTGAAGAAATATGGTTATTTAATTAAGTACATATGTCCACCATTGGATCCATCCCAACCATTGAGTTAGTCATGGCATAAGGCTATAAACCCGCTTGATTTGGATCATGGTGGGGCCATGATCCAACAAGGCCATGATGATAAAAAGTTGGGTTTTTTAAATTTTGGGCATTTTAAATTCCCAAATAATATGGAAGTGAATTAGTGAGTCATAGAGAAAAAAATCAGACATAGATTTCACTAGGAGGGAGAAGGTATTGTCAAAAGAAAAGTATTGTTGCATGGAAATCAAGCCCAATCAAGCCATTTTAGCACAAGATTGGTGGCACTTTGAAGATTGGTATAGGAATACCAAAATTTAGACATGGGATGACAATCAATATCAATGTCATAAAACCCAAATTTATTTCTCATTAAAATCCACACTTCTCTTTCATTAGTGGTCTAACACATGGGAATGGTGCCTATCTTGTCAATAGTTTTCTCCACCATATTAAAGTCACTACAAATAACCAAATGAGCATCAAGTTGTGAGTTAACAATCCATCATCATAGATTTATCCTTTCATGCACATCATTGGGATCATAAACATTAACGATGCCAAAATAATGATTATATATACTAAATAGGGCCCAAATGACATGATGTAAGGGGTCATTTCTAGAACCCACCAAATGTGGTTGCCACTTCAAGGAATTAAAGGTCATAAGGCCTCCATGACTTTCATCATGATTTTTATTAATAACTATGTTGTTATACAAAATATTTTTGTTCATAACATAGAGAAGATAACTCACCACCTTAATTTCCTGAAGGTAGAGAATGTCCATGTCTACAAACATTTTTCTGAAATCTCTCACCACATACTTGTCATCTAGGTCTATGAGACCCCAAACATTCCATTAGTAAAAATTCATAGATTATGAGTGTTAAGGGACATATCATTGACATTAAGCCCTTGAAGGGATTCATATATATTCTTCATAAATTACTCCATGTTAGAAAGAAGAAATTCTAGACACTGGGAAAATTCAACCACATACTCTACCTCCTCAGAAGAGTCTCAATGAGAAAGATTATGAGAGTGAGGTGGATAACCTCAGGAAGGATTGCATGAGTGCTTACCTGTACTTGAATGGGAGAGTGGTGAAAGATAAAAACTATTAAAATAATATTCTAAAGAAACTTGAGAACTAGAATTAAACATTCACCACCAAAGGTGTGCTATGAAAACATGGTGCAAATTAAATAAGGGTTAGTAGCTTTTGGAATAAACTTGATGTGTACTTTGTTGATGCCTAGGCCCAAATATTGATTTTAAAAGGCCTCAAGGTATATTTATAAGAGGTTAGCCCCAATAGTATCCCATAACCTTTTGTAAAATTTGTAAGGGAACCCATCACAGTTAGGGGCTTTATCATTGGCCATTTGCATAGTTAATTCATATAATTCCTCAATAAAGAGTTTTATATGATAGGAAATAATTTGAATGAAAGCGACTTTGATTGACATGACTAAAAAAAATTGGTCTAGAGATTTATGATGCTCAAAAGGGGTGGCCTAAAACATGAACACTTGTTGGTAGTGATTAACAGAGGCTTGGACCATATCTAGAGTTTCAGTATTGTGATGGCCACCTTCCTAGATGGATTTTATCTATTGGGATAAGGACATGGCCTTGAGCATATGAAATAAATTTTTAGAGAATTTATTCTCCATTTTGAGCCAATACAAGATGGTATGGAGCTAGGCTCCATAGGCATTGTATATGTTTATAATTATTTTTTATTATAATCCAAACACCTAGAATTTTAAAGTGTCATTCAAGGGGTGTTTATTAAGAGCCACCATCAAATTTCTTAGCTCTAAGGAGGTGTCTAAGTAAGATCATTGATGAATCTTGGTTCACTAGTAGCCATAAATCTGAAGAAATATGGATGTTCGATTAAATGCATCTTCCCACCATTAGATCCATCTCAACTGCCAAGTTAGTCATGGCACAAGGTTAAACCCAATTGATGTAGGCCATGGTGGGGCCATGATCCAACAAGGCCATGCTTATAAAAATTTGGGTTTTTTGAAATTTTGACCTTTTGAATTCCTAGATAATATGGAAGCAAATTGGTGAGCGTTGAGAGAGAAGAAAATATGGCATATCTTTCACTGGGTAGGATAAGTTACTATTAAAAGAGAAGTATTGTTGCATGAAAATGTATACCAATAAAGTCATTTTAGCACATGATTGGTGAAACTTTGAAGATTGGTCTAGGTGTACCAAAATTTAGACATGGGATGACGACTAATATTAGGATCATAAAACCCAAATTTATTTCTCATTAAAAGTTTCATTTCTCTTTCATTGGTGATGCAATTCATGGGAAGGGTGCCTATCTTGTCAATAATTTGCTTCACCATATTAAATTCACTACAAATATCCCAATGGGAATTAGGTAGTGAGTTGGTAATCCATCACCATAGAGTTATCCTTTCATGCACATCATTGGGAGCATAAACATGAATGATGCTAAAATAATGATTCTTGATGTTGAAGAGGGCCCAAATGACATGATGTAAAGAGTCATTTCTAGAATCCACCAAGTGTGGCTACCACTTAAGGGTAATAAAGGTTATAAGGCTTCTATGACTTGCATCATGATTATTATTCATAACTATGTTGTTAGACCAGATATCTTTATTGACAACACAAAGAAGAAAACCCACCATTTTAATTTACTAAAGGTAGATAATGTCCATGTCTACAAACCTTATTCTAAAATATCTCACCAAAAACTTGTGAGTTAGGTCTGTGAGACCCTGAACATTTCATGAATAATAATTCATAGATTACGGGTGTCAAGGGACATATCCTTGAAATCAAGCCTTGAAGGGCATCATATATGTTCTTCATAAATTAATCCATGTTGGAAAGAAGAAATTTTTAATGCTAGGAAAATTCAACCATAGACTCTGCCTCCTTAGAAGAGTCTTGATGAGCAATACTATAGGATCAAGGTGGAGAACCCTAGGAAGGACTTCAGGAGCACTTACCTACACCTGAATGAGAGAGTGGTGAAAGAGAAAAACTATCATAATTATATTTTGAAGAAACTTGAGAACTATAAAAAAAATTCACCACCAAATGGGTGCTATGAAATGTGGTTTGAATTCCACCTCAGCATGTGCATGTTCCATGGTGGGTTGAGTGTTGCTAGGAAACTCCCAAAAAGTTGAGATGCAAACACAACACTAGTATTTGGATTATTGTTATTCATGGTGTTATGATGAGTGAGACCTTTATTGTGGTTATTCATTCTACCCATAATAGTTTTCCATCCTTCCTTCTGAGAACTTTTGGGAATATCAGATGCAGGTTTGGGAATTGGCCTATTATGAGGTAGATACAAAGGAAAATCCTTAATCTTGTGATCTGTGGCTTGACATCAAAATTAAGTGTTGGGTAAGTTGATATATAAGAATTTTTAAGAGTAACAACTATCACCCACTTGAATCTCAAAAAATTCTTTGAGATTTTTAGATAGGTCAATTTGAACACATATTCATTTTTGATGATGAGTGTAGTAAAATATCACCAGCTCTTGGAAAAGTACACAACCAATGAAAGCTATGATTTGATTGATAAAGTGCCAACAAAGCATGGGTAACCCTAAAAAATCCACGTAGATAGGAACTTTCAACATAGTATGCTATGAAAAAACAATGTCCTAGGTCTAGGGGGATAACACCATCAAGGAGTTATAAATATACCAAGTATCATATTTGTTCAAGATCACACCCGCATGGGTGGGGTCAAATAAATGTAGGAGGAAAAATCCCTTGGGCATGTTTTGGACACTCTCTATATTAATGCCATGAATGGTCTAAGTAGACTGAACCCAAGTCTTAATCATGATTTTATAAGGAATATGGCCCACAAAATAATTGATTAAGAAAAAATGATCTAACCATTGACAATTATTATTAGTTGGGCATGGGTAAAACCACACCAAGATAAGAATCATTACCTTGTGGTACACTTTGGGGAAAACTTCCTCAGTCATTTGAGAGGTGGTGCCATGATTTAGAGATCTTCCTTCAGCTGTCATGGATTCAACAACTAGAAGGGGAGGTGAGGAGGTCATTATATATCTAAAGCTCACCCAAAGAGTGAGGTTAGTAAATGTCAAACTAGATGAGAAAATATAGTAGTGTTGTGCATCAAACCCATAACACTAAAAATCACTCAATATTCTAGAGTCTTCTAATAATCAGACACATATATTTGGTATTAGACACCTAACACCATTAATTTTGAATTATCTTTGATATATATGACTTGTGCATGACTCTTGCCCATATTCTCTCCTAGTCATCTATCTATCTTTGAGTTAGCCAACCCAATTTGCCATTATTCATACTCATGATATACTTAGTCTGTGCCATAATTATTTATTATCCTAAGCAAACTTTTATTGTATTAGAAATAATTTTTTCTTCATAATTGGATAATGTTGATAATATTCAGATGTTACTGGTTACTGATATTTTCTACCTTCATTGGTAGTGTCCCATTTCCCTCAAATGAATATTATTAAAATTTAAATCTTTACATTGGGTTGACCCACATGTTTCATGTGTTGTTTATGAGGAGAAATCACACACACACACATGCACACACCCACACACACACACACACACACACACACACACACACACACACACACACACACACACCACATTCCTCAAATGACTATTATTCAAATTCAAAACCTTCCCTTAGGTCAAATCACATCTTTCACATGTTGGTTATGGTGACAAATCACACACACAATGCATGACTCATGAATGTATGCGCGCACGCGCGCGCGCTCACACACACACACACACACACACACACACACACACACACACACACACACACACACACACACACACACACATGCACACATAATTGAAGGCCATTTATATCTAGTTCATATCAGGAAAACATTGAACATACTTTGGCACATCTTTGAGGAAAAATTTAAAAGCTTTCAAATTTTACAATTCCTTAAATAAATATTCTAAAAGGCAAGTCTGAACACTAATTGCAAGGCCAAAATTGTATGTTTGATGTAAAATCACCTAGGTGTAGAAGTTGTCTTCCATCATGTTGGAGGTTAAGTATTGTTTTACACTAAACTCAAGTGTGTCTAGTGAAGGATAAGGCATGAAGGCTTAGAATTGAAGGTACAAGTGTAAAATTTCAAGCATGCTAAGGATCATGCACAAAAGTAAAAATGCACACATGGAAGAGTTCTAAGCACATGTACAAGAAGGGTCAAGGTCATTAAATGGAAAAACCATTTATGTAGAAGGCCACATCAACTAAAACTACCAAATTTTTATTTAGTGTACACATGGAAGAAGAAATTAATGCACAGGTCTATTAGTTTAGGTTTTAATAGATAATTCAAATTTGAAACTCTAACCACTAGTTGAATTTAATAAGGTAGCTAGAATAATGGAATAAGAAGACCTCCAAGACCCTTCCAAAAGGGGATTTAAATGAAGGACCATGTAGGCCATTAGAGAAATATATGGAGAGAGCATGAAAAACCTATTGATATTTTAGTGAGAGAGGAAGAGTAAAAATTTAGGGGTTAGAATGTGTCTTGAATAGACTTTGAGAGTGAGTATTGTATGTTTCCAAGGTAAGATAATATTGTAATCCAGATAAGCATGGGATATAGCTTTTAAAATATTTATGTCTTCTATTTTTATTAATTAATAAAAGTGTCACAAAATTCTTGTAAAGTGTTGTGGGTTTGTGAAAAGGAGGGTGAGTGAAATTTAGGTTGCTCAGGTTGACATCTCTTAATTTGGATCTTGATCCTTGGTGCTATGTCAATCTAGTATCAGAGTGGGTTTCACATGCTATTGAGTGTGGAGGATATTTCCTACATAGGATTGTGAGCACAATACTTATGAAATGTGTGAGAATCCAAGGGTGAAGATGCCACTACTAAGAAGAGTCACTTGCATAGGAATCATAGCTACAAAAATAAAATGTCGAATAGAGGAAGTCCTAAATGAGTTATGTGTAGTAAGAACACTCATGAATGTTTTTGAATATGACTGATGATGAGGATTCATTCTAATAAATTATGGAAGTGATGGTGAAGAAGAGAGATATCATGATGAAAGATTCGAAGGCATTGTAAGAGAACCACACATTGAAGAGGTAGAGGGTGCTAAAAATACAAGAGATGTAGAATAACAAGCTAACACTAGTGAGGAGAGTTTATTGAGATCTATATCATGCATTGGCTAGGACACATAGATGTACTTTAATTGTTATTTGAGAAGCTTAAATCTAGAGGAATTGATTGAATGGATTGGCATGGAAGAATACTTTGAGTATGAAGATATCGATGACCCTGAACACATCAAGATGATGTAGAAAAAATTTAAGGGACACACGTCTTTATGGTGGAATAAGGTCCATAATGAATGGTGTTGAAGGGGAAAGGATAAGATAACCAGTTTTGACTAGATGTTCATTAAGTTAAAGGAAACATTATTGCTGGAATATTAATAAATGGAGTTGTTCATTTAACTCTAATCCTTGAAACAAAAGGACATGTTAGTTAAATACTACATGGAGGAGCTATACAAGATAACTATTTGGTTAGGACACTAATAAGTGGATAAGGAATGAGTTATGTGATAACTTAGTGGAATGCACCTTGGAATCCAAGAGGAGTTGAGTTTGTTACAAATCCAAACTGTTGGGGAAGCCTATCAATTGGTGCTCAAGGTAGAAGATAAGTTGTCACACAAACAACTAAAAAATATATAGGGTTGAGGAATATTAGTCCATGAAGGAAGAGTAATTGCAAGAAGAAATTTTTTAAAGTATGGGGCAAAAGTATCCTTGACAAGTGGTGCACTTAATCAAGATTAGAATAGGGTTTGAGGATTTGAGCAAGAAGGCACTAAAGGAAGCAATATATTTTGTCAAGGAAGAGGAATAACATTCTCAGGGACATGCTTTAAATGCATAAAATAATGGCATCGAGCCTTTGAATGTACAAAAGTGAGAAGTGAATAAATTCAAATAATAGATTGAATAACACATGTTATGCATGGGGATGCAGAGTCTGTTAGATCAATTGAGTGCCTAAAAGACCTGGAGAATGGAGAGACATTAATGATGAAGAGAGCATTGTTGAAGCCACCAAAGGAAAGCAAGGAAGTTCCATAAAGGAAGATCCTATTTCTAACCATATGCAATTCGTGAGGCAAGTGATATAAGATGATAGTAGACAACAATGATGCATATAATTTAGTATTTACATAAATGGTCAACATGTTGGGTTTGAAGAAAGTGGTGCACCCAAACACTTAGAGAGTTTCAGGGCTATAAAAGAGTCAACAAGTGCTCATCAATGAATAATAATTGGTAAAATATAAAATATACAATTATCAGTATGAAGTATGGGATGACATTATTAGCATGGATGTATGCCATGTAATTCTAGGGAGGCTTTGAAAGTATGACTGCAAGGTCATACATGATAGGTGAGAAAATACTATCCATTTGGAGAAAGATGGAAGAAATATACTCGAGTCTATTGAATGATGAAGAATAAAAAGGCCACAATAATGTGGGAGTGAAAATGTTGATGGTTTCAAGAAAAAAATTCCTAAAAGAGGCATGAAATGAGGAATGCTACATGTTAATACTCAAGATGGTCGGATAGGCTAGTGTAGAAGACTAGGAAAAGGTCAAGGAGACACTGCCACATGAACTAAAGGAATTGATATATGAGTTCACCAAAATTATGTTGAAATAAATACCGTATGTGTTAAAATCAATAAAAATCATCAACCATAACGTGGATCTAACTTTGGGATCTAGTTTGCCAAACTAGGTCATGCACAATATGACACCTATGGAGAATGAATAAGTATAGAAGAAAGGGCATGAATTGTTGAAGAAGGCATTGATTATGGAAATTCCAAGCTTGTGCATAATAAATATGGTACTAACACCCAATAAGGATGGATAATGGTGCATATTTATAGACTCACATGCCATAAAAAAGACAACTATAAAGTTCAAATTTCCATTATTGTGCATGGAAAATATGATGGATTATTTAAGCAACATGAATTAATTTAACAAGATTGATTTGAAGAGCAGATACCATTGGATTATAATTCACAAGGGAGATGAGTGGAAAATAATGTTTGAGATAAAGGAAGGATTTTACGAGTGGTTGGTTATGCAATTTGGGTTAATAACATGCCAAACACCTTTATGAGGTTGATGAATGAGGTGCTAAATCCATTCCTAGGAAAGTTTGTGATTGTATGTTTGGATGACATTTTGGTATTAAGTAGGATCAAGTAGCAACACATGGAACATATGATATATGTATTTCAAAGATTACATAATGAAAAACTATTGATTAATCTAAAGAAATACTGATTTATGAAAGAAGAATTGGTATATTTGGATTTTGTCATCTCTAAAGAAGGGTTGAAGATGGACCTTAGAAAGTGTAGGTGATAGTAGTGTGGTAATCACCAAGGAGTGAATTTGAGGCACAAAGTTTTAATGGAATAGAAAGCTTCTATAGGAATTTCATAATAAAATTTAATGGAATATATGTAGAACAAATATGGAGATGTTTCGTGGAGATTGAAATACATTTGTTTGGACTAAGGAGGTAGAGCCCATATTTCTAACAACTGAAAAAGAAGGTGATGAAGCAACCAATATTTAAGATGATTGATTTTAATAAAGTCTTCAAAGTGGAATATGATACAAGTGGCACATCAATATATGTGACATTAATCCAAGAGGGAAGGCCCATAGCCTATTTCAGTGAGAAGCTGAATGATGCCAAGCACAAGTATTTAGTCTATGATAAAGAGTTCTATACCATAGTATAAACACTAAAGAAGTGGATGCACTACTTTTTTTTGAAAGATTTTGTGTTGTATGCAAATCACCAAGTGATACAATTTATCAATAGGAAAGGAAAACTTAATAGAAGCATATAAAATGGATGAAATACCTATAGAACTACACATTCATGCTAAATCATAGAAGTGGAAAGCCAAACAATGTAACTGACACATTGAGTAGGATAGTGCTGGTAATATAAGAGATGAGGGTTGAAGTTTTAGGATTTAATGCATTAAAATAAAAATATGTCAATGATGATGATTCATAGGACACATGGAGAACATGCTTTGATCTAACAAGCATGGACCAGATGGAATGTTCTTTTTGAGGTACACAACTATATGTCCCAAGGGGATCAATACATGAGAACTTGATCCAAGAAAAACATAGTGGAGGATTAGATGGAGTCTTTAGAGGTGGTAAGACATTGGTACTATTGGATGAATACTATTACTAGCCTAGGATGGGTGCATATGTATGAATGCATCTATAAAAGAGAAAAAATTCCTAGTTGGCAAAAGAGTGAAGTCAAAACATGGGTTTGTATCAACCCTTATTAATTCTAGATAAACCATGGGAGATATCAACATGGATTTTGTACTTGGGTTAACCAAGATACAGAGGGGAAAAAATTGTAATTTTGTTGTGTTAGATTGAGTTTCCAATATGGTACATTTCATTACATGTAAAAAGACTAGTAATGTGACAAAAATATCTAATTTGTTTTCAAATAGGTGGTGACACTGCATGTTCTAACACACAACATTGTGTCAAACGTAGACACCAAGTTTATAGGTTATTTTTCGGCACACATTGTGGAATAAGTTAGGAACAAGGTTGAACTATAGTTTGACATACCATCCACAAACTGATGGAAAATAAATATCATGAATAGGAGGCTCTGATATTTTTTGAGATGCATGGTAGGAGATAAACTAATGCAATGGGACATGGTTTTAGCACAAGAAGAGTTCACATACAATAACTATATGAATTAGAGAAATGAAAAAACACCATTAAATGTTGTTTATGGAGTTACTCCAAGAGGAGTCATTGAGATAAGAAAAATAGATGAAGCACATGAGAGAAGCATGAAAGTAGAAGCTTATGTTGAATGCATGTGGGCATTTCATGGAAAGGTGAAAAAAACTAGTCAAAGTTACAAGCAAAATACAAACAAAAATCTTGGAAGAAAAGGATTCGATGAAGGAGACTTGGTGTCAACACATTTGCACAAGGAAAGGTTTCCACGAGAACCTATAACAAGCTAAAATTGAAGAAAAAAGGACCGTGAAAAGTGTTATGTAAATTTTATCCTAATGCATATGAGATTGAGTTACCAAAATGACTAGATATATCACTCATCTTCAACGTGTTAAATTTGTATGATTTTTATCAATTGTAGAAGGAATGTGAAAGGGAAGATAAAAATGCACAAGTCCCGCATTAGAAAGCATAGATACCTAAGAAAGAAATATAATAAATAGAGGTCATATTGGAATCCAAGGTTGTAAAGCGAATGCACATAAAGAAATATAAAAGGTATTTGGTGAAATGGAGAAACCACACTATAGAAGACGCTTCATGTTTAGACCTTGAAGAATTAGGTTGATATGATTATGATGTCACAAATATAATATATTATATGGAGCTCATTTTTTAGTTACTTAGGGTGTCTGATGCATAAGCATCCATTTGTAGAAGTTATCTTGCATCCATTTTGGAGGTTAAGTATTGTTTTACACCAAACTCAAGTGCATCTAGTGAAGGACAAGATATGAAATATTAGAATTGAAGGCACAAGTGAACAAATTTAAGAATGCTATTGCATAAGGACAAATAAAAGCATCACATGTAGAAGTAAAAGTGCATACATGAAAGATTAATAAGCACACATGCACAAGAAGGGTTAAGGTCACTAAAAAAAACTTGGAAGGCCATGTCACCTAAAACCACCAAATTTTGACTTCAACATACAAGTGGGAGAAAAAATTAATGCACAAGTCTATTAGCTAAGATTTTGGCAAACAATTCAAATTCAAAACTCTAATTTCTAATTACATTTAATAAGGTAGCTGCAAGAATGGAGGGAAAATACCTTCGAGACCTTTCCAAAAGGGATATAAACAAAGGACTAGAGATCCCATTATAGTAACATACAAAGAGAGACCATGAAACTCTATTGATATATTAGTGAGAGAGAGGGAGAGTACAAATTTAGGGGCCAAAGAATGCCTTGAATAGACTTAGAGAGTGAGTGTTGTCTATTGCTAAGGTGAAACACTATTTTAAGATAGTTAAGGATGGGATATAGATTTTAAAAGCTTCATGTATTCTATTTGCTCAATTAATAAAAAGTGTCATAGACTTCTTGTAAAGTATTGTGGGTTTGAAAAAATGAGGGTGAGTGAACTCTAAGATACTTGGGTTGACATCTCTTATTAGGATCTTAATACTTGGTTATGATTCAATGTTTTTAACTGTCAAAATCCAAATCTATCTATTACATTACAACAAACATTATCAGACACACATACACATATATGGGATAACTATGTGCAGTTTGAACCCTCTTCAGAGTAGTGGGCTATGGTTGGTGTTATCTAACTCATCTTTTTAACCCATATTCTAGGTCAATAAAGTGGATCCAGGGTTTCAAGGTAAAATAAGACACAATTAGGATCTATGCATAGGATAAGACCGAGGTCAAAAAATCATATAGAAATCATTTTGATAGGTAGGTTTAGAAATCAATGACTGAAAATTCTAGCAAAAAATGTAGGGCAAGTTTTGATAGACAATGGATGAGTTCAATTGTTTCAAGTGTTTCTGATTTGCCAGTAACATCCTGAGATATTATGACAATTAATTTATTCATTTGAGTAGCCACAACCATTTTAGATGACTGTACATAGACAATAAGAAAAACATAATAGAATATCAGCAAAATCCTTTCTCCCTTTGTCATTTATATATTTAGATATACAATCAATTCTCTATTAGCTTTTAGATTTTTTGATTAAAAAATATATCTTATATAATATGCAAGGTTAATTTTAGTGGGCCATATAAAAAATCCATGGAGGTCCCAAGGTGAATCAGATTCATAATGGTGGTGAATTAGTTTGGAAGGCATATCATTGCATAGACAAATCATGCGATGCCATGCACTAAATTGCACAAGGCCTAGCAAGTTGTTCTGACCCTCACATAGATGCCAAGGCAAAATCACTATAGACATGATGAAAAGCTATATATGAATGATGAATATTAGTACAATATAGGCAAATGATATCATGATGTAGTTGAATGCCAACATGATGGAGATGAACACTGGTGATATGCAAATGAATGTCTATGAAATGTGAGCAAGTGACATCATAGCAAAAATGAACACTGCCATGATGTAGATGTATGATAACATGATATAGATGCATGATGACATGATTTAAACATTCACTAGCACCATATAATGTAGATGAATGTTAGTAGACTATAGACACCCAATGACATAGTGTGGACGATTGCTAGTACCATACATATGAATGCTAACATGATATGGGTGGGTGATGACACCATATGGATGGGAAATTGTGTCATATAGATGAGTGCTTAAATAATGCTGATGGATGAAGAATCATCTATAATAAACCAATGCTCATCTACATCATATCAGCCTTTATCTACATGGTGCCAATGCTCATCTGAATCATGCTGGTGTTCACTCACTCTATGTTGACATTTGATTGCAATCCATAGTCATTCACTAGAAGGATATTAGTGAATGACTACATGTTGAAAATAAATGCTTCCATTCTATGGATGGGCACTGATGTGATGTGGATAGATGCCTACATTCTACAGGTGGCCAACAAGGTGCTAGTGAACATTTGTATGCATGTGCGATGCTGGCCTGGTCCACTCTACCACACCATAATGTCTCCAATGAGTGCCCACATCATGTAGACATTCAACCATATCTAGTTAAACACCTATAAAAGTGCCAAACACACCTCATTTTTCACTTTTTCCCATTTCTTGCTCTACTTTTATGTTTAATTTTCTTGCACTCTTTTCCCTAACTTCCAAAACCATATTTTCATCCATGGCTTCCATTTCTTAGACCTCTTCTAGTGTCAATGAAAATGTAGGCATAGAAGTAAATAGAAACCCCAAACTCACTTTATAAAATTTGATGTGCACTGTCATCCAAAGGCTCATACATTAATAAGATGCATACAGTGATTGGATGGAGCCTTGTAAGTTTAATGACATTATCTGCACGCTGTAGTATGAGAAAGATATTCATTTGTTAAATGTTCTCTTACAAAGATTTGATACTGCTTCCTCCATATTTCACATCACCTTGGGCTCCTAGAATTTTTCATTTGGAATCCATCTAAAGGATATCTAGAGACTGAGAAGTCTGCCTTACAAGGATGGGGATCTGTTCACCACAAAGACGTTACTGAGAGATGAGGAAAAAAGTATTTGGAGTCCCATTAATCACTATTGTTGGAACATAACTATCTATTGAGAAGGAGGGGTGAATTAGTAGATTGACTTAGTCCTTTTTAAAACTTTTAATTTAGACTAAAAATATATACAGATATCACATACACAAAATAGACATAACACCATGTGTATACATGGAAACCCAATATGGAAAAAACCATGATGAGAATAATTGATAGAATCTAGTATTCTAATCTAACCTCACCGGTTACAATATTTAAGGTCACCGACCTTAACGAGACACCAATCCCATGGTTTAAGAGCACGTAATCTAAGGAAGCACCAACTCCTTAATTGAGCACCAACTTAGCTTATCTGATGGAACCCACCAATTAGATATATATTTAAAATATGGAGCTACAACTCTACTTTACAATATTGATTCACAAATGAATCCAATTTCAATTCTCTATTACAAGCCTATTATGTAACTACTCAAACTCTGCTCTTCATCTCTCTCTTCTCTTCCACTCTACCCTCTTCCTATATGTCTCTATGTTTTTTATTTGATAAAATTCAACCACTTTAGCTCTACCTCTCTCTCTTAATTTGACTCTATTCAATAGTAACAACCTTTATCCTAGATGACATATATATAAGCATTTGATCTAGGTTTTGCATCTTCTCTATGTTCACACTTGTTTGCTAACACATCATGTCAATTCTAGACTTAGTTCATATTTATTGAACATCAAGTTTCTTGTGTCTTGAATTCATACTCCACCACCATGATTCTTTGTCTCATTACTATTTTTAGCATATACAAGATTTGGTTTTGATGCACATGCCATATTACACAATTTAGATCAATCACAACAATTTATATCATTGTCTATGTCATATAATGTATCTTTATTGCATGGTCTCCGCTTGATCATTGTAATGAACACATATTTATATATTGGCCTTTGATCTTAAGTTTTGAGCTATGATCTAATGATCCACACTCAATTTTATCAACTTTAAAATGTGTCCATTAGATTAAGATCTGACAGGCTCATGCTCTCCATTGGATCCTTGTACGCTTATGGAATTTAATGTTTCAACTTTAAAATGCATCCATTGGATCTTTTGATCTAAGCTCTTACATGTCGTTGGATATTCAAAGATGCACAAAATTTACCTCTGTCTAATGTTAAACATCGATCTCTTAATAACATCTCGCTACTTCTTGAGTCTCTAGAATGAATATGCTTCATCGATCTTATCAAAGTATCTCGGTATTTAACTCACCTCTATGTCATTAAACATCAAGAACTTGATCCCATTGAGTCCACTCATTCCGTTAGATCTTCATTGCATGATCACATGCTCACTATTAAATCTTTTGACAAGTATGAATTTTATATCTAACAAGCTCATATGAATGTGACACTTGGCATTCTCGTGTGCCTTCTATACACTTGTTGTCAGTGTCCATGCTTGTGACACTTAAAATCCTTGCATATATTTTGCACATTATTGTCAGTACCCGTGCTTGTGACATTTATCATCCTTGCATGCCTTCTATACCTTTGCTATTAGTTCATACTATTGAGACACTTGGCATTCCCATGTTAATCCTTGACTATTTGATTTTAAATCGCTCTATAGATTTATTGTGTAAGCTCTATGATTATGACACTTATCACTAGCACATTTACTCATAGGTGCCTTTGACAAATTGACTTTGCTACGCTTCGTTGGATGTTCAATGTATGATTAAGTGCCAACCCTTGATCGAGATGGGACAAATATTAAGTCTTAGAGTTAGAAAATATTAAGATCTTTGATCACTACTCTAACCTATAATTGCTATGTCGAAGGGGTTGGTTACACAATGATGACAAAGACTTAAGATATAACTTAAGTAACTAGTTTTTGCCTATATCTAGTCAATATAAAAATAGAACATGCATGTGAATGGCATGACTAAAGCCCTTAGGGTTAAATGAAAAACCATGTAATGTTTGAGGGCAAATATAAATCAATTCTAAGCTCATTTCTTCTCAACTGAACCTGCAGACTGTATATTTAAGATGCTCTTAAAAACCTATAACAGATATTTTATTAATTATTCTTCAAGTGGTCTAAAAATGGTCTATGTAAAAGCATGACAACTTTGCATTGTGCAACTTTAAAACATCCTCTTCTTTCCATCAATCTTACCTGATCCTCTGATATCAATGACAATCATAATGCCCTTTTTGACATCAAAGACAATCATATGGCCAATAATCTCCCCCTTTGGCATTGATTGCAAACTAAATGATATGATCCTTCCCTATCATTAACTGTACTTGCATTGGCTTTCGATGAACTGAAACTAAAATTGCTTAAACCAAACTTGTTCCCCCTTAGGCAATGGAACATTTCCTAAACTCAACTTGGATACATGCTCTACTCTTTCAAACTTTTACAGAGAGAATTTACACTTTTTCTCCCCCTTTGACATCAATGGCAAAGGGACTCTGACTTTCTCATAGTTTGTCCAAACCTTTATCATATGAAGGAGTTTGTCCAAAAATTTGCAACATCAACTCATTATAAATTTGCAAAATTATGCATACATGAGTTGCCTTTTCTCTCTTCTTCTAGGAAATAACAAGATTTCTATGATTCTCCCCCTATACTAATGCCCTATCACTAAGATCTAGTGATGTGATGTAGGATCCACCACTCCCAATTTCTATCTCAAATACTCAAATTGGTCCTTAGAAAAAGGTTTGGCGAATATGTTTGTAACTTGATCCTATGTTGACACATATTCGATTGTGACCTCTTGATCTGCAACCTTTTCTCTTAAAAATTGATGTTTTATTGATATGTGCTTAAATTTGGAGTGCATCACTGGATTATTTGATATATTCATAGCACTTGAATTATCACAAAGAATAGAGTAGGTGATTTGTACTCTACCTTGATGTCTTTAAGTGTTTGCTTCATCCACAAGACTTGAGTACAAAATGTCATTACTACATCAGACTCTGCTTCAACTGTAGAAAGATTGACTAACTCTTGCTTTTTTCTCAGCATGAAGCAAGTTTGTTTCCAAGAAAAAATGCATCACCACTAGTGATTCTTCTATCATCCACACTCCCTACCCAATCAACATTTGTATATGTTTTTAAAGTTAAATATTCACTTTTAGGATACCATAGGCCATAGTCAATTGTGGTCTTGATATATTTGAAGATTTTTTTCATTGCATTGACATGTGACTCTTTAGGAGTAGCTTGAAATATTGTAACCATGTACACTGCTTGCTCAATATCAGGTCTTGATGTAGTTAGGTATAATAAGACACCTATCATTGATTTGTACATAGTCTAATTTGCATCAAGGGACTCATCCTCTTTTCTCAACTTACATTCAGTTATCATGGGAGTACCAATTATTTTGATATCTTCCATTCTAAACTTCTTGAATATTTACTTAACATACTTGGTTTGAGATATAAATATTCCTTCATCAATTTATGCTATCTGTAGTCCAAAAAAGAAAGAAAGTTATCCAAGCATAGACATCTCAAACTCATTTTGAATTAGAGTAACAAAGTCTTTTCACATTCTGTTGTTGTTTTCACCAAAAATTATATCAACATATACAACAATAATTAACATATGTTCATCTTCTGATTTGAAGTATAGATTGTTGTCTACACATCTTTTATTGAATCCTTGTTGTTGCAGGTATTGGTATAATCGTGAATACCATGATTTAGGTGCCTATTTTAGACCCTACCAAGCTTTCTTTAGTATGCACACATAATATTCTTCCTCTGATAGCTGAAAACCTTTAGGTTGTTATATGTAGACTTCCTCTTCTAGGTTCCTATTCAAGAAAGTAGACTTAACATCCATTTGATAGAGTTTGAACTTATTCTAAATAGAGAATGCTAAAAACATTCTTATGGCTTCCAAACTAGCAAATGGAGAAACTATTTCCTCAAAATCTATGCCTCAACTTGTGCATATCCTTTGCACACCAATCTTTCCTTACTCATTATAATAGTTCCATCCTCATTGAGCTTGTTTCCATAGATCCATTTTGTATGTATTACATTCTTTTTTGAGGGTCTTGGAATTAATTCCCAAGATTTGTTTTTTTCAATTTGGCTCAGTTCTTCTTCCCTGGATTTTATCTAATTCTCATCCTTGTTAGCTTCAACATAGCTCTTAGGCTCAATTTCAGACATTAGAGCAAAACTTACTTGCTCTTTGTTCATTGCAACTCTTCTCTTTATCTGAATTCTTTAATTTTTATTACTAATGATCTGCTCTATAGAATGATCTTTTTGAACAAATCTTGCAGGTACCTTTTCATTTACTTCCTCATGCTCTTCATTGGCTTATTCCTCTTTATAATCTAATTCTTCATTACAGATTTCTCTTTCAGGTTTAACATGTTGCAATCCTTCTTCAACCTTGACATTGATGCTCTATACAATCTTGTGTAGCCTTTTGTTGTAAAATATGTAGGCTTTGCTTTGAGTGGAATAACCAAGAAATATCCATTCATCACATCTTGATTCAAAGCTTCCCAATTTGTCTTATTTTCTCCTAATGTAGCATTTGATACCAAATACTTTGAAATACTTCACAGAGGTAGGTTTTCCATACCATAGTTCATAGGAAGCTTTATCACTATTTACCCTCAGTTTAACTTTGTCCAAGATATATACTATTGTATGTACTCCTTATCTTTAGTAGCCATCAGTTAAATTGAGCTCTTTTAACATTATTCTGGCCATATCTTTGACTGTCCTATTATTTCTCTCAACAACTCCATTATATTGTGGAGTCCTTACTGTAGAGTAGTGTCTTTTGATTCCATGCTTCTCACGGTACTCTATGAACTCATTTAAGATGAATTCTCCACCTCTATCAATCTTAAGCATTTGATTTTTCATCCAATATCATTCTCTACCATGGCCCTAAATATCTTGAATCTTTCAAATTCCTGAGACTTATCCCTCAAAAAAGTTACCCATGTCATTCTTGAGTAATCATCTACAAATAACATGAAATATCTCTCTCCTTTGGATCCTCTTATTTTAGTGTATGCATTTAAAATCGATCGCTTCATTACAGTTGACTAATATTTCTATTAGTCGACACTAATTTCGTTTATCCTATTTTATTCCGCTAATTTATCCTATTTCTAGCCATATATCCAATATCCTCCTCTAATAATTCTCCATTTTACTAACCTTATTCCATCCCACTATTCCAATAATTCCTCTAAATCTCTTATCATCATAATCTAATTCTAGTTATCTATTATTTGAGAATTTTTAATTCCCATAACCTCACCTAACCACCTACTTTCCTACCCCCTAGCCTTTCCTACACCCCTATATCTCTAATCTTTACCTAATCCCCATCTAATTATCCCCTAAACACCATTAGATTCTCTAATGGAATCTATAAATTTCCACCACCCTTTTCTTTCTCCTCAGAATTCTCTTTTTGCAGAATTCTAAAAAAATTTAAATTCTTTAGAATTCCCTCCTTTTCTAATATCTTCTTCTCTAGAAACCCCCAATGAATTTTTAATTCATTGGATAATCCTTCGCCATTGATCCTCATCATCCAAATTCAAATCTAAGCCATTGATCTTCCCTCCCTTCCTCTATTTAATCAACCTCTGCCTCCACCCTCAAACCAACTTAAGAAATCATATCAAAGCCATGCCAAAATCACTCTAGGAATTCCATATCAAATCCATCATCCAATATCAAGCATCCATTATCAAAAATTCACCATCAAGCATCACTTTGTCACTCTGAGTCTACAAGCAATCATCTACTTGCAAATCCTGGAAGGAAGTAACGTAAAGCAAAAGAATTGGTAAGCTTATTATTATTCTGATTTGCTTTATAAATCTTTCTTATTCGTAGTTTGTATTTTGAGTTTGGATTTATTTTTGTTTACATTCATAAAAAGCTCGAAATCTTGCCACATTTTGGCAACTACGATAGAACTGCTCCTTTTTGAACTGACATTTTTGACATTTTAAGTGTGTTAGCTTAAGCTTGCAGGCACAACCTTGAGGATTGGTTGCTCAACAATTTTAAAATTCCCATCTATATTAATCATCAAGGTTCTGGTTTGTATACTTACAACATATATTACTCTGTTTTTCTTCCCCACGCTGCCATTAAGTTAGTTGCATATCTTCTTGTTTATAAATTGCATGTGAATGATAGTCATAACATTTTAAGATATTTTAGAAGTTTACTCTGTATATATTCAGCGATACATATATTCTGTAAAGATATTTTGTTTGAAAGCAGAAGTACTTTGACACCGAACGTTTTGGCTTATTCTAGCCTTATCATCATTCTGCGTATATCCCTGTCAAAACAGCAGGTAAAATCGTGTCTTTCTTCTCTTTGCAGACATATTGTCAAGTGGTTCACGTGTCTGGAATCTGGTGGCCGCTTTTAAAATCTTTTCCATCATGCTATGCTATGGCCCGATCATTCAGCACAAAACTGAACTGCCGTGCTTAAAATAATTGATATAATAGACAGTTTGAAATTTGTAAATTCATAAAGAAATTTATTACGTCTTAGATCTGCAGCACGTCTGAACAAAGACAGCAGACAGCACTTTTTACCAGCTGTATAGGAAGATTTCCGTTTTTTTTGGACAGCCAATCCTGTGTTTGGACGCCACAGGTTTTTAATTCAATTTAACCACACGTAAAATGCATACAGTATTCTGACCAGTAAGAGTCTTTTCAAGCGTAGGATTTCTCTCTCTTCAATTGCAAATAGAATACAAAATTCATTAATCAATCCGTCCTTTTTCTGAAAGGTTTTAAGACGCTTTTCTAATCACGCCTTTCCCCAGAATAATCCATCTGCTACAGCCATATCTCTTATAATTGTTTTGCTTTTTGCAGGTCTGGAGCGTGATTAATTGAGGAGGGCGAAATGGCTGGCAAAAATGTTGCACGGGGCTCTCTTGACAAAGGCAATTAATGTTTAAACCAGAAGATTGGTTGGCGTCTGTGGCCTATCAAGATCATTATTAAAATGCCCATCAATATCATACGCCATCAAGAGTGTCTTGTTATTATCAAAATTTAAGTTGTTTTTGTTCTGTAGTATATTAGTTATTTACGCTTTTACAGATAACTAATTGTTATCGATCTTTAGATTAGGTATTTGTTTTGGACTTTGGTAATATAGTTTTTAGACACTTATTATTGATAAATTAGTCATATTAAAGAATTTTTTTAAAGGTGTAGAATTAAATAAGAAAGGTGGGAATTTTAATAAATAGATTTTCAGAAACATTAAATCAAATTATTAAGTACTTTTTTGTAGGGTGACTAATGGAATAATTTGGCTTTAAAAATAAAAATTAAAAAATTGAAACATAAAAAATAAAACGTGTTGTGATTTATAAAACTGTTCATCATTCATAAATAATTTTATTAAATTTTTTTGGTTATTAAGGTCTTACTCACAGAATTTCAAAACATTTTACGGTTAAAAATTTTGTTAAATATTTAAAAGGTTAAGATTGTTTTAATATTTTTGGACATATATATATATATATATATATATATATATATTTTAATTTATTATTATTATTATTATTAAAAAAATTAAAAATTATATATATATATATATATATATATAATTTTTATCATAAGTTTTATTGAAGTAATCAATAATTTGTCACAATAATTTGGATATTAATAAGTAGAGGTAAAGTTTTCTAACTTGTAGGTAACACGATTGTCAAAGGCAAATCATCAAAACTATTAACGTTTGTCTCGCAAGTCACCTCTTTTTGAGTGCCACCCATCGAACTATTAACGGTGTGCTTGCAGGACGTTGGTCAAAGAATCCATTTGGCACTTTTACAACTATTTTAAATAATTTTAATCACTTTTATCTTTAATCATCTTGTTGTGAAAAATCGTTTCATGTATATACTTTTGTGTGTGTGTGGGTGGTTATTGCTTTGTAAATAATTTGTCATATTGTGCCAAATCACACATAGGTAATTAGAACTGTCAATTAATTGTATCGTGAGCTTCCCTGTTTGTATAAGCCTTCCCTTAGAATAACACATGACGTAGATTTCATCACCACACACGTAGCTTAGTCTTTAGGGGTTAGTATCATGGATTTCACCACCACGTGCTAACGACACTCTGTGTTTTGGTGGAGTATAAAAATTAGGGGAGCATTGTCATTACAGCCTAAGCAAAATTTCTTATAAAGGGTTCCGTGGAGTGAGGACGATTAAGTCCATATACCCAGGGCAAGCATATAACATCTTATATGGATTTGGTCCCCACCATACCTTTGCGTTTATAGGGTCATCCCTTAGATCCTTGTGTAAACCTTAGAATAGGAGCCTGCGATCATAACAGGTTTTCCATAACCGACGTCAGTATCAACGTCTAAGTGACCATCAAGAGCAAATAAAGTCAAGAGGGTTTGGTTGATTCCGTAATGGGTCATTGACCTACAACCTCACTTGTGTAGCTATTAGATGGTGTGGACATCAAGTTACACTCTCACATGGTTTACTAATTAGGGTTGTATATGTGAATGATTTTTTTATTTGTTGTGATAAGGCTTATTTTGTTTGTTATTTGATTCAGACACACCCTTGAAATTTTTGTGTGAATACCTTTAATAACCATCTAGGAACATTCCTCTCAATTTCTACCACTTTCTCCATTATACATAAAGACCTTTCATCATATCCATATTATTGCATCACCATTTCTTTTAGTTATCTGTAGTCACCTTCTACACACCCCCATCACATTTGTATCCCTTAGTCATCTATAGTCCACCTACCATCATCCATATTTTCCTTAAAACAACACATTACATTGCTCTTCCTACATCTATCCCATTCGACTTATATACCATATCATCTTATTTTGATCATTTCCATACTTTGGCCCATCCCATTTTTAGCATTAATTATCCCATTATCATTCATACATCTTTCATCATTTCAATCTAATCTTATCATCATCTTACCCATTTTATCCTTCATCATCCCAATCCTACCTTATCATCATCTTGTCCATTTCATCCTAATCATATCTTACTTATCGCATATTTTTTTTGTACATCCAATCATATCACATCCAAACCACTTCTCCCTTATTGTACCCACATATCCCTACATATCATCCCATATCACTATCTCTTGAGTAGACAAAATCATCATCCTTCATATATAGTATTTGTACCTCCATCTTTGGTAATCCATCTTTTGCATCCTTTAAAAATTTTGTCCCATAATTTGTCTTTTGTCATACCCCATCATCATTTATCCATATTTATTTCACATACATAAACCACCCCTTGTACTTAGACATTCATATCCCCCATATAGTCATCATCAATACATTGACATATTACATATCTTAGTATCACTTGCATATCACTTACAAAGGTCCATTTCCCTCATGAATATTATCCATCTTTCATAGAGTATCTTTCATCACCCACTCTTGTTTTTCATCCATTTCTTATATCATCACCTTAACACCTAGTCCATAGTCCATTTATTAAAATCATATCCCCTATATTATCCTTCACTTACCATTATCCCTTTTTCGTTAATCATCCCTTGTCCGTGCCCATTATAGGATCAAGAGTCATCCTTTTAATAGATTAGAATCACCCTCATTTATCCATCCTACATTGCCCATTTAAGAATCACTTGTGTCTGCATATTTTTCCCCCAACCCCTTATTGAGCGTGGTCAATATCTTGGCATCATCCCCATCCATTTATCTTGATTAGTGGTCCTTGTCCATACACCTTTTTAATTGTATCCCATCATCACCCATTTTCTCCTCATCCCTCTTTCGAATATTCGTTGAGGACAAAATATCAAACTATTGGTGGCCATTTCCTTTCTACACATCATCATCATCATCCTATCCCAACTTGAAATTATTATTATAAGACATCAAGCTAGCACCCATCATTATAATTTATCCTTATCAAGTGTCTTTTATCTCTAGCACCCATCAACTTGTCCACTTGATAGTTGACAAAATTATTTGATCCTATCATCCCTTTTGTATCCTTGCTAGTTTGATATCTTAAAAGAACTATTGTTATCCTATCCATCAAACTTTTCTCTTGACCACTAGTAGTCTCATCTTTTGGACTATAATTTAATAGTCAAAATACCTTCAATATCACCTCATCACACCTCATATTATTTCATCATGGTCATCTAAACCCAATCCCAATTCTACCAAGGACAAGTTTCCAATCAAGAAGACCATACTGGGGGGAACTCATGGACCCAACTCAAGAATATGAGGATTTCCATGGTGACATCCCTACACCTCAGGGGGAAAATGATAACACTCACCTTCTCAATAACCTCCTTAATAATGACGGTGTCCATCAACTCCTGGAACAATATATACAACAAAATTAGAATATGGAAATTAGGGGCACCCACCTAAATAATATTGACCATCCATCCACTCTGTGACATAATGATCATCAAGAAGTGAACCATGGATTCTTAAACATAGGTGACCAACAACCACCTCTCATTAATCATTATACTAAGGCTAACAAGAGATAAGATACAATTGAGGATTGCTTAGACCATCTTACACAACTTAATCTCCTCCTCTGGAATCAACGTACATCATCCCCACCCTGTGATAATACCAACACTTTCCAGGCAACACAAAGTCCCAAAAATGTTCACAATAATAGTCATACCAATCATACCACTCATAACAACCACTATACCTATATCCCGCAAGGAATTCAAAAGCAAACTGTCAATCCTCTTAGGGATCCTACCTTTGCCCAAGAATGGAAGATGATGAAAGAAACCCTCGAATAGATGGAACCCAAATCACAAGCCCTCAAATATAAATATAAGGATTTTTTCTCATCACCTTTAAAAGACAACATTCTATAGATTCCATTCCCTTTGCATTTTGAAATTCCAAAGTTTGAAAAATATAGGGGAAATGGAGACCCGAGGGATCACATGCAAGAATTTTTCATTACTTGCCATGAAGTATCTTAGGAGGACACCCTTCTATTAAGGATTTTTACTAAATGCTTAATAGCACCAGCATTCAAGTGGTTCATGCACCTTCTCAAGGGGTCAATTTATATCTTTGGAGAATTTTTAAAATAATTTGTCAGGTATTTCTCCCTTAACATAGAGCATGATGTGTCTATATTGACCTCTATAACAAAAGACAAAGAGCTAGTGAAAATCTTGTTTATTTCTAACAATGGTGGCACGGATTGGCAAGTCAATTGAGATGCACCATACCTAAAAAGGAGATGGTAAAAATATTTGTGGACAATATTTATACATAATTGAAATATACGTTAAAATTATAGTGTGTGAATACTTTCGATGAGATTATAGAAAAGGGGATGTAAATTGAAAAAGCCCTCATAAAAAAATGAACCATCAAGCCATTCTCTCGTAATGAGCACACTATGAATTCAGGAAAATCCTTTTCAAATAAGCCAAAGGTCTTCAACAAAAATAAGAATGTTGTTGGAGATGGAGTGATAGATTCTAAACTACAAGCAAAACATGTCCAAAATATTTAGAGAAAGGGGCTCCCATTACAACTACACGTCTCTTTTATCAAGGTTCTTATGGGGAAGCCAAGACCCTGTACAGGCAGGTGACCTCTTACAAGTTTGGCTATCCCTTTGGCCCTTGTATTAGAGCAGCTGGTTGCAGCTAACATGATTAATTTTCCTAAGATTCGACCTATCGATGATCGTCAACCCAAATTGGATTGGTATCATGATAATAAATATTGTAAGTTCTATAGGGTAAAAGACCATGATACTGAGAATTGTATGCAATTCAAACACTATGTAAAAGACTTGATTGAAAGAGGTGACATCAAGTTAGAAGGGGAGCCTACTTATACCCAATTAAGAAATAGATAGTTGGGAATTTATAGAGATTATCTTCCTGAGCATGAGCAAAGGAATCAAAAACCACTAAGAGCCCAAGGACAAGCATCCTCTTCTCATTGTACAAACTATCATAATGTGCCATATCATTATATTGATACCATCAAGCTTCACCACGTCCCCACCTCTGAGGAGACTCCTTCTCTAGTTTTAAAAATAAATTTGGCCACATCTCATTGTACCGTTACTACCAGGGGTAACAAAATCACCATCGTAGTAGTACCTTCCCAATAGCCATCCACTTATTCCACTATACCAAGGGGGAATACCTATAACAAAGTCAAAAATAGGCCTGATAAGTCCTATGATATTATTCAGCAACCACATCATCAGTAACTAAAGGGGAATACCCATAATATAATGATCTATAACCCCCACATCACCCACTCTAGGATAAAAATATGGAGGATCTATTGCCCAAAATTAGGATCTCTACATTGGAAACCCTTAAAGTCATGAATTTTTTCCAAAATTAGTTGGCTATGTTAGTGGATATTCATTTATTTGATGTCGCACCCTGTTGTAAGCTCTATAACGATAAAAATTGTATGGTATTCAAATTCATTGGAAGTCATCTTATTGTGTCAACCAAAAACATTTATTACACACTTTATCACCCTCCCATCCACACCATAAAATTCATAACCAACTGAAACCCATCTCAATTATTTTTTGAAAATGCCATTGATGCATGTAGTCTACATATTATATGTCATATTTGTATCACCTAACTCGAAAATAATTTTTTGGTTCATATTTTGAGGTATGTAATAAAAAACAAAGAAACACCACATAATTTATAGTGTAAATGAAATGAACACAATTGACCATTGCAGAGATAGTTTTACAAATAAACATTGCATGATGAACACATCACAATTGAAATATCCAAACCAACAACTAATTTTCCTCAAACATTCACCCCTAAAAATAGTATGTTTCAACATGATTTTTTTTAATGAAGTATGATGACCTAATTTTTTAGGGGTTGGTGTCAAGTGTGTCAATTCTAATGTATCAAAAAAAATCAAGCTATGCACTTCTTCATGCAATTGATTGGACTTGACTTTGAAAATATGTATGATGTGACTCAATTGTTTAGGGGTTAGTTTCAAGTGTGTTCATTCTAATATATTCATCAATTTAAGTCATCTAATTCTTCATGTAATTAATTGGACTAAATTTGAAAAAGATGTATGATGTGACACAATTGTTTAAGGATTAGTGTCAACTATGTTCATTCTAATATATCTTTAAATTTAACTCATATACGTCTTCTTACAATTGATTAAACCAAATTTAAAAATATATATGATGTGACTCAATTAATAAGGTATTAATGTCAAGTGTATTCATTATAATATATTTGTCAATTCAACTTATGTACTTCTTACAATTAATTGTAATATACTCTAAAAAGATGTACATTATAACTCAATTATTCAAGGATTAACATAAGTGTATTTATTCTAATATATCTATTAATTTAGAAAAAGTATTTCCTCTTATAATTAATTAAACTTAACCATTTTTTTTATTATTTAAATAATATTTTAATTTTTTTAAACATTTATTTCATAAACATATATTTTAATATTGGTGTTAATTTTTTAATAATAATTACAATTTATTCGAATGTTTTTTCAATGGTTGGCATAAATCATGACATAACATCATAAAGAGTTGCGTTAAGAGTAACCATAAATTCAAAACACCATGCCCAAAAATATTTGGTGGTATTCAAAAATATTATATTAACTTATATGACTTATAGGACTATGACTTGTATGAGATACAAAGTAATTTGAGAGGACCAAATTCTGCTATATTGTGAGTTGTGTTTTATTTGACAGGAAAAATTAAATACATTTTTTATAAAATAAATATAAGGGAAGAATAATAATAATTAGTAAGTTAATTATTTCATCATTTATTTATAAGATAAAATGAGTGAACATTTAGAATGATTTTAAAGTTATTTGAAAGAGTATTTACAACATAATTTATTAAATACCTTTGTATTTGGTTCCACACATTTTATCTTCAATGCACATTTGATTGAGTTTAAAATAATATAAAGGAATTATATAATAGATTTTTTTTTCTTTTAATTTTTTAAATATAAAAAATATTTTTTTATTAAAAATTTATATATTTGATTTTTTATATTTTAAATGTAATATATATTGATTGAGTTTGAATTTTTTCTAATGGCATTTTATTGTTATTTTTTTTTTTAAATTTTTTATTTAAAAAAATTTGTTTGAATTTATATTTGAATTTATATTTATAATAAAAATATTTGTTATTTAGTTTTTATACAAAAATATCTATTTTTTTAAATTTTAAAATAACTTTTATAAAATAAAAAAATAAAAAATAAATGCTAAAAGGGTTATAACATTATATGGTCTCTAAAGCATGAAGAAAATGGATGAAGTTGATATTGTTAACTATGACCTTCGTATTTTTTCAAGCTTAAAACCCAAATCTAAATGAGTTTTTGAGTTTCTTCTTGAGTACTGCATATGTTCAATAAAGATAAAAAATGTAGTGATTTAGTTTAGTGGAAAAAGTAAGATTTGAAAAAATAAATCTAAACACAAGTTTTTATCTCACCTGAGAGAAGTGATCAATATTGTAGCCAATCATAAGTAGTTGACTCATATAAATTTAAATAATTATACCAATCATAAGTAGTTGACTCATATATTTAAACAATTATGCCTTTGGTGGGATGGAAATATATTTTTGAAATGGTGTGATATGTGGAATGCTCTTATAAGAGGCAGAGATGAAGTTTATGAGAAAATTAAGAATAAACAAGGAAAAGAATGGAAGAACCTTCATAATATACATTATATCAAGGGAAAAATGGAAAAATGCTTCTTAAGTGAGGATTGATCTACACACATTTCACTTACATGACACACAATAGAACATGCTTCATATACTCAGATCTAGACTCATGGGATTTAACTCTTAGGTAAGTCTAGGTATGCTTCTTTTTATTTTATCCTAGTCATTTCACTTTTCTACTAGAATAAAGGGAGGGAGGTAGGGAAATGAAATCACCTAAAAATGACACTTGAGTGTTAAGAGAGTTAGTTGAGACTATCTATCCCTAGATTATCCCTATACCTATCTTAGGTCCTATTATCAAAATTATCCAACCTTTGTGCAGGCCACAAACATCCCTAGTCATCCCTAAAGATGTTTTAGACCCTCATTCTTGCATCTTGGCCTTTTTTGATTAAAATTTTTCCATGTAGATACTAGCACCATAATTGGGACAATAAGTGTCTCAATATTGGCACTATTGTCCCAATATTAGTGCTATTATCATATCCCTATTTTTTCCATAAACAGGTATCTTTTAAAATCTTAGACCACCTGGGGTCAACCTAACCTCTTTTAACACCCGCACAAGCACCAAAATTATATGTATATGTATATATATATATAAAATTTTTAGCCCTCTATAAATTAGATGGAAATCAAATGCAAATTACATATGCAAACTGAAAACATGTTGTGCATAATTAAAGCTATCAATCCTTATTCTGCCCTGCTTCTGCATACTATCATCTACAACATTTCTAAGCTTAGATTACTTAGATTTCTAGTCTCAAGCACATTTTAAAGCACTCAAGTCAACCATCATACTAGCTTCACTTGCATTTGTATTACCACTTAGGTGGGAACAACCACATTAGGTTTGATCCCTCTTAGGATTATTGGTATGTAGGCAACTCTCATCACAATAGGGTGTTGAGGATGTCCAACCTACCCCACTAATAAACACACCTTTTGTTAGCGTGTAAATTCACTATTCATGAATCACTATTCACAGACACTATTTGTGGTCATTATTCATGATGAGGTGGTCTACTAATGATGTGGATGGTTAGTGATGTGTCTTATGAGTGATGTGGCTGATTGGTGATGTGGTAGGGGCCCATGGAGAGCATCCCATGAGTGATTAGGTTGATGTGATGGGAGTGGGGTGTATCACTTCACCAAGGCACATGGGTTTGTCCTTTGTAGCCACATGGGTATTGTCACATGGTGAAAAAGATAAAAGAGTTGGTGTAGGGCACATTCTTAGATGTCCAAGATTTACATGTATGGTGATAGTCAAAAGGTGATTGCACTCATCTTTTAAACTCATATGATCACATGGAGAATGAAAATAAGAAGGTTACTATAGTAGATTGATCTCACATGCATGTGGAAGATAATGGTTTTGGGGTCACATGGAGGTGGCACATGTTCTTGTCTAAAGTTAAGATGCCTTGAATATTTTTGCATATGAATACAACACAACCACTAAGGAGATCACATGGCACACCAAGTGTGGTGCATTTTATGGGTGTCACTATTTTTTTCTCTCCTTTATCACTTCTATGTTATAAATGCTATTAATAAGCATGAATCTCTCTTTGTAATTTATCTAGTTAGTGGATCCATGCAAGCTTGTACTTACATGCTTGAGGGTTGGATCTTGTAGGCTAGTTTAAGCTTGGTTTACAACCTGAATGCTTCAGGTAAAATTATTGACTGGTTGTATGTTAGCATTGATGGCATTAATGGAAGAGTTGTTATATAAGAGAGTTAATGATGAATTAATGAAGTTTGAAGGTGCCATTTTGCTTGTGGTTTTTCTTTTCACATTGTAGGGTTTTCATGTAATCTCTTGTGTAATGTGTCCTTTTGCTTGTCTTTATTTCATAACTTGTTTATTCTACATTTATTTACTTTCACTATATGATCTTTATTCCTAACATGTGGTATTAGAGATTTGGTTGTGAATTTTTGATTTCTAATATTTAATATCAGAGCCTTGGTGAAAAACTTCATGTGTGTGAGTGTTTTCGATTGTTGGCTAGTTGTGTGAAATTTGAAGCTATTGTGACAAGATGAGCAAACCAAAGATGGAGATGCATAAGGATTGGAAAAAAAAATGAAGTATCCCACATCTTGAATTTTAAGTTGTCTTCTTAGGAGTGTCTTAGAGAAGGAAAAGACATGTTATTATTTATTGTATTAAATTCATTAGGAGTAGGAAGCCTCGTGTTATCATGGTGATCACTAAACTAGATACTCCTAAGTAATGGGAGTTGTGAGTGGTTCATGGCATAATCCCTATTGGAGGATTGGTTTGTGGAGAAGTGAAGAGTCACTTCAAGTGCTATAATATCCTACGGAGGAATAGATTTTGACAAAGCTGGTTAGGATAAAGAAGTTTTAGTAGTGTAAAAAAACTTCTACTGGGTTTACATCAGGGTAGTAGAGGGCATTGATGAGCATCTAGTTGTAGAATACTCAAGTGTGGTAAAATATTGTGTATAGTAAATTCAAATGGGAGTATGTTAGGATATGAATTAACTATTCATAGTCATTATTCATGAATCACTACTCATAGGCACTGTTCATGATCATTATTCATGATGACATGGCCTAATGGTGATGTGGATGGTTAGTGATGTGGCTTGTGAATTATGTGGTTGATTGGTGACGTGACAAGGGACCATGGAGGGTATCCCATGAGTGAGATTAGGTTGATGTGATGGGAGTGTGGCATATCAATTCACCAAGGCACATTGGTTTGTCCTTGGTAGTCACATGGGTGTTGGCACATGGTGCAAAATATAAAAGGGTTGGTGTGGGGTGCATTCCTAGATGTGTCCAAGATTTCCATGTGTGGAGATAGTCAAAAGGTGATTGAAAGCATATTTTAGACTCATGTGGCTACATGGAGAATGAAGACAACAAGGCTACTATAGAAAATTTACCTCACATGTGTGTGGGAGATAATGGTTTTGGGGCCACATGGAGGTGTCACATGTTCTTGTCTAAAGTGAAAATGACTTGAAGAATTTTTCACATGAAGACAACACAGCCATTATGAAGATCACATGACACTCCAAGTGTGACATGTTTTTTTGGTGTCACTATTGATTCTCTCTCCTATGTCTATTCTATGTTATAAATGCTAGTAATAAGCATGAATCTCTCTTTGTAATTTATCCAATTAGTATATCCATGCAAGTTTGTGCTTGCATGCTTGGAGGTTGGCTTGGATCACAACATAAATGATGTAAATGGAAGCATTGAGTGTTGTATGTTAGCACTAATGGTGTTACTAAAGGAGCTATTGTAGAGGAGAGTTGATGATGAATTAATAAAGTTTGAAGTTGTCATTTTTCCCATGGTTTTTCTTTACACATTGTAGGGTTTCCATGTAATCTCTTGTGTAATGTGTCCTCTTACTTGTATTTTTTTTGTAGCTTGTTTATTCTACATTTATTTACTTCCAATGTAGGATTTTTATTCCTAACATGTGATATTAGAGCTTTTTTTGTGAAGATTTGATTTATAACACCTTTCTTCTTGTATCAATCAGATGCCCTAAGAAGATGGAAGATTAAGGTTTACTCATAAAATTAGTCAAAATAGGCCACTACAGGGGTTTCACAACTTGTGCACATAGGAACATGATTGACAAACCTAGACATAAGTGCATCTAGAAGTTCAAAAAAGTCCTAAATAGAAGACACAACTGCCAAAATAGGGTCACTAATATCATATGTCAATACTTTCCAATTACGATGCTCTTGTTCGAAAGGGGTTTTGACACTCAAATCCTTTTTTCACACTTAAACTAGTCTCTACCTCATTTTTCAGCTTCTAGATCATCTATCTTAATCATTTTCCAACTAAATTATTATTTACATTATTTATTGTTATTTTTAGAAAATTCAAATTAAATCAGTTCTATAAAAATTAATAAATATATTTATTACATATTTTTACCCTAATTTATTATACTAAAATATAATATTTACATTCTCTAAATCCTAAAAGGTTAAAACTATATATATATATATATATATATATATATATATATATATATATATTTCATGAAAATTCCTACCAAATTCAAATTTTAAAAATACCTCAATGTTTTTAGTGCTGCACAATTTTTGACACACTTCTTTAGTCTAAAAATGTTTCTAAGTTATTGATGTAGGAAATAAATTTTTTGTTTAGCATCATCGAATTTGATGCAAATAATGCACAATCATTACTATAGTCATATGGTGCATGAAAATTCCTACCAAATTCAAATTTTAAAAATACCTCAATGTTTTTAGTGTTGCATAATTTTTGACACACTTCTTTAGTCTCAAAAATGTTTCTAAGTTATTGATGTAGGAGATAATTTTTTTGTTTAGCATCATCGAATTTGATGCAAATAAGGCACAAATGCTTTTGCATTAGGATGCGAAAATTAAACTTTTATGTTAAAAATAGCCTATTTAAAAATCTCAAAATCTAGTAGTGACTTGCTCATCTATGTAAACTTGTTGATCATACTTTAATTTATATGCATTATTAATTTGAGAACCATTCATAGAATTTTAATTTAAATATCCATTACTATCATTTGCTCTTGAAAACAAAATTTATTAAGTAACATTGATTACATTTATATATTCTATTTTATTTCTTAAGTAAGATTGGGAATCAATCAAAGAAATTTTAATAAAATCAATAAATTCATTATTAATCTTAACAAAAATAGTAACTTTTGATCCTTAAATTTATTCAATTTTTGTGGCATAAGAGGAGATAAATTGAACACCATGCCATACAAATGTCGTAAGGATTTAAAAATATTATAAAAAAAAACTAAGGTTTGAAATGAAACACAAATGAGTTAGGATTAGTATATATAAAATAATGCAATGAAACATGCATTATAAAAATCAATTAATTTAGATTTTACTTAAGTAATAATATATAAACCAAAAAAATGGTGTAAGAAAACATGAGTGTACCAAGGTCTATTAAAAATAAGTGTGTTAAAATTAAATTACAATACAAATATAAATATACATTTAACTATACCTAAAATATATATGAAAAATCAAATCAAACATAATTTTAAAAACAATAAAAAAAGAAAATTTTAAGGTTTAAAAATATATCTTAAATATAAAAGTATTAGGTAATATTCATCCAAAATTGACTATGAAAATAAAATCCTTACCAGTAATTAAAGGATGAGCCAAAAAACATTTATGATGAGAGAATGATGTAAATATCCTTAAGTTCTAAACTTGGAAATGTCTAATTTTTCAAGTTATATTTTTGGGAATTCTTAGAAAAGTAAAATTTATTTTGATGTATCTGTTCATCAGATCTAAGCATTAATAAACAATGCAATTTATATTATAAAAAGATTATTTTTTTATGTTTTTCATGGTAACAATTTGAGGAATTTACATCCTTTTAATTGGTACAAAGGTGGTCCAAGTTGAAGCAACTAAATATGTTTAGATGTGCCATATGTGGACTACCTTTACTTTAGGTTTGTATTATATTTGTGCCACAATTTTATGCCATTATTATACCAGATTTACATCACATTAAAAAAAGGTAATATAAATATTAAAAAAATAAAATTATTCGATTACATTTAATTTTTATTTTTTAAAATAAATATATATAATAATAATATGTATATACAAATTCATACAAATGTAACCAATATAAAATGAGATTCCACAAAACAAATTTTAAAAAAATTACATTCAAAAAACATATATTTTAATAATTTGAATGAAAATAACATATTTTTAAATATTAATAAGAATGTCAAACTAAAACATAACACTCCACACAAAATTTAATGTCATAAGTAAGTTAATAACATGATAGCAATATAACATTGAAGATTAAAAAAAAAAAAAAAATCTCATCTACAATACAATAACATGAACTTGAATTATAAATTATATAAAAATTATGACTACAAACTCTCTTCATGTAATGATCATCACCATCATCATCATCATCATCATCATATATAAGCTCATTGTCATAATCTATTAAGTTATTATCTATATTATTTGGACTGTACTCTAATCCATACAATGATGGGTTATTGTAATTATAATTGGGACCGTGATTATCATCATCATCATCCTATTTAAAATCAAGTCCACCAATTAAAATGGATGATCTACTCACCTGCAATGACATTATTCAATAATTATTAAAGTATTTGAAATTTAAGTCATGTTAATTAGCTGATTTCAATTAAAAATGTAATTATTACTAAACAAAAAATAAAGATGCCTTATTGACATAAACCCCTTAGAATGTGGTCATTCATTGAATGCATTAGTGTTTCATCCAAGGGATTTCAACTGCTTCCACATTTACTTAGTATCCTTAAAGTCACACATCTTAAATAAACTTACAAATTTGTAAACAACATATTCTACATTCAATTGTTCCAAATATTAAGTTACCAACTTTTTGTGACTCTATAGCTTGGTGGGCTTTGTGATAAATATTTTTAACCCTTGTATGAATATGAAAACATAAAAATTTGTAGTTAATGAATATAAAGAAATAACATTTTTTTTTCACTGTATGGTTTTATTTTTTGAAATTACCACAAACTTGTTTTACATCTCGTATGCATCACTTTTCAGATTGTATTTTCAAAGCATATACATTCATATGTTTAGGTCGACGAGATCCTCTCTCCTCATATGTATTACCTTTGTATTTCTCATACAATTTAAAATTTCACAATTCAATGTAAACATGTAAATAAATTAAAGACATTATTTGAATCAGCTATGTTGTCATACCCACACATGTCACCCCATATTCCTAAGCACCTCTATCGTAAATTTTTCAATTATGATTACATCATAATATGCACGATGAAAATATTTTTGAATACAAGCAACCAACCACTTTTTACACTTAATTGGTTGACATTTGAATTTTAAATGACAATTTTTTGAAAATATTTTTTTGGCTCTCATAACAATTCTTTTTTTAAAGTAAATTAAATACAATAATGAAATAAAATTAATTTATTTTTATTTTTTATAAAAACACATAATAAAATTAAGAAAATAAAATAATTTATTACATTAAAAAAGAAAAGTATACAAACACCCACTTGCCTCAAGCAAATTATAATATTTTTTGTGTCATCATTGATATACAATCTCACTTTGGCACTTCCCTACACTTGTTACCTATTCTTGTCTAGTGTTAGATGCGATGAACAATTGTCATCAGAATTAGGTGGAGAATATATATCTCCCCTTTATGCATCAAACAACACCTCCTCAAGGCTTGCTAGGGTGACACCTTGTCATTTAGATTGGTAAGCAAAAGAGATGACATTAACACTGAAAAGGAGGATTTGAAATTATACAAGGTTTAAAACCAATAAATTAAAAATCCTAATAAATTAGAAATTAATGAATAAAAAATATGATAAAATAAAAAACCTATAAATTAAAAATAGAACAAATAAAATAACATACTTAGCTCCTTGGCTCCCTTGAAGTAGGGACAAAATATAAGGATATACAATTATACAATAAGGTTAAAAATCTAATAAATTAAAAAATTTAATAAATCAAAAAATATATTATGTTAAATTGTAAACATTATGGAAACTATAGTAAATTAAGGTAAATTAGAGTCAAATTAGGCTAAAATATGACAAAATTAGTGAGCAATATAAGAAATTAAATAAAAATATGAAAATTAGTGAAATTTAGAGAAATTAAAGAAATTATAATAAAATTTGGTGAAACTTAATAAAACTAGATTAAACTTAATGAAATTATGTCAAACTTATGAAAATAGAGAAATTAGTGACAAAAAGGAAAAAATATTAAAAATGAAGGAATAATACCAAATTGAAAAAAATATGAAAATTAAAGTAAATGAAAGTAAAATTGAAATTAAATAAGCCAAAATTTACAAAACTAAAGACAAATAGGAAAAAATAGAAAAATAAGGGGATTTAGTGAAACTTGAAAAAATGAGTGAAATTAGTCCAAATTTGATGAGATTAGTGAGAAATAGAGAAAACTAGAGAAAAAAGGAAATTAAAGAAATTTGTCAAACTTTAAGAAATTAGGTAAATTAGAGTAAAATTTGGAGATACTTAGTAAATTAGGTCAAAATTAATGAAACAATGTTAAATATATGAAATTAGGGGAATTAGTAACAAAAGAGAAAATTATAGAAATTTGAAAAATTATAATAAATAGTAGAAATTAGAGTAAATTAAGGTAAAATTAAAGTAAAATTATGTCACACTTGACAAAATTAGTGATTAATATAGAGAATTCAAGAAATTGGAACAAATTATAGAATTTAGTAAAACATGGGAGAAATAGAGAAATTTTATGTCTTTTCATGTGATATTTATCTTAGTTTTTTCTCTAGTTTGCATTTCATTATTAGTATTACCTCATGTTTTATATATTTTTTTGTTACATATATATCAAGCTCTGAATTAGCTTTGAAAATTTATTTTTTAATTCTTCACCACCATTATCTACAAATGAATATGTAGACAATATGGAAATGATAAAATATTACAAAATAAAATGTGTTGAAGAGGAAGATGCCCAAAGCAACTACACTAGTGCACGAATAAATAGTAAGATGCCAACAATTTTGAATAAATTACATGCAAATAAAGGGAATGTTAAGATTAAAAGTTCTGAGGAAGAGCCCAAAGATGATTTAGAACTTCCTAATCAAGTGTTGTCAAAATATAGATCTTATTTCTCCAATTGATGAGATTGTGGGGCATGGCCAATTCATAAGCCACTCCCAACACCTTACATGTGATATTTTCATTAAAAAAGTAAAGTAATATAATACAGTCGTTGAGTATCCTAATATAGATATTGATTTATTCACATTGTTAGCAATTAATATTGGGCCTAATATTTGACGTAGTTCAAGTGTGTCGATGCTACCTTTTTATGACTCAATGAATAATTTTGCAGATTGGATTTTTACAATGGGATAAAAATTTATATTGTCAACTTATATCATGTGTTCTAATGCAAAGATAATGGGAGAGCAAATTCATACAACCCTAAAGAAAACCCGATGTATACATGATCATACCGACATTGGTGGATGTCTTTATGCATTTCAAAATATTTTTGGTTTAATCAATATTACCCAAAAGTATATGCATTATACATCTCTCAATTACTAATACATAGTGTATGCTAATGTCAAAGAGGATGATAAATGCCATGGTAGAAATAATAGTAAATATAAATGTCGATGAATTTCCTCTTATTAACCATCAATATAAAAGGAGTCAAATTATGGTAGAAACTCCAAGAGCATGGTCAAGAACATTCAACAACACAAGGATGCTGATGTAGAACATCTTTCAGAGAGAAAGAGTCCCAAAAAAAAAGATTCACCAAAAAAGCTTGATCGAGTAAACTCAAGTGCCACTTAACCATCTTGTACATCATGTCTAATCGACAACAAGAGGAACCCAAACATCCCTTCCGAGTGGAGGAAGAGCGAACCCCAAAAAAATTCCCAAGCGTATTCAGTATTCTTTTCAATATCCCTGTGATTTCAATATAATCATTTTTTTTTTCAAAATTAATTTTATCAACATGATCACCGAGAGTCAGAAGTACATGGTATATAATCTTTTATATATGGTATTTAATCTTTTTACAATGTTTTCTCCTTTAATAAAATCACTCCGTAGGTAATTATTTCAGCTAACATTAAAGAAATAAAACCTCTAAATATTTGACGCATAAGAATGTCGTCGATCCTCACATCAATTCTCATATCTTATCACGGTAGAATTTTGAAAACCTCTTAAAAATATTAAAATGCTGATGGAACACTTGACAGATTGTCTGATGGAACACACAATGGAAATCCGTCAGACGCTGCATCATACAGAGTTCCAGATTCCTTTAATGAACGACAGGGAAAAAGCACAATTCATGATTTGGTTGATTACGGATGAGAGGTGATTGGTTTCGGGTAAGTTTGAAATTTTTTTAGCCTTTGAAAATTTTACATTCAAGCATTGCATTCTGTCTTTTTCAATTTGATAGTTTTATATTTTTTCCAAAATCGTGCAATGCCAACGTGCAAAGATTCCGTTGAGATAAACATGTTTATGTCATTGCAAGTTAATGATAGATGGTTATTTTTTTTCAAATGAAATAAAGTTTATAATTTTATTATAAATAAAAAATATATAAATTATTTATTAAAAAAAGTGGAGAGGACATATCAATAATGAGATATTAGGTCATGCTTACAAATCAAATGGTCCAAGATCACACAAACAATAGATAAATTAAGTTAAATTTAAAGAAAGTTTTTATACATCAAAAATAGGGTAATTTAAGCAACGATAGCAAATAAATCAGGGAAAGGTAGGTTATTGTCAAGAGGACCCCATCTAGATTCATGGAAGTCTTTTTCGTCATCCACTGAGTCCCATCCAGCATTGGTATCCCCTTGTTCAACATTATCTTTTTCTTCAATAGCATGCGAGGGCGAAATGGTTAAATTAAGTAGAGAATTTTTTTTATCAAATCGGTGAAGAGAACCACCTTGGGAGCTCCCAGATTGAAAATTCCCCCTACTGGAGGGGAGAGCCCCACCCCTGATTGTGTTGAGGTGGCTAAGGCAGATAGCCCCAATGAGAACGTCTATCCATGGAGGAGATCCCCAGCCACCCTACTAAGCCAGAGGGGGAGAGTGATGTTGTTGCGAAGAACTAGAAGCCTGGGAACGGTGATGAGGTTAACTGCGATGAGAACCACCCCTAAGAGGGTCACCTCAATGTCGAGGTGGAGTGTCTTGGATGGGTAAGGCAACAAGCGAGCAATGGTGCAAGGAGTGTCAGCTAGTGATGGAGGAGCTGATGTAGGTAATCAAGTTCCATTGCCACTTTGTTTGTTTGCACTTGTATCTACAGAATCACATTAGAAACAATGGTAGCTTTGTCATAAGTAGCAAACAAAGCGTCAACATAATTATTAAAAAATAATGTTGAATTACGCTCTTTCCATAGCCAAAATAAAATTTCCATTCTAAAAGCATGTCAGAGTTAGGTGTCTCAGGGAGATAGACTAGGATTATCTCCAAACAGAATATGGCACTAGTTGAAGAGAATTGAGCAAAGGGGTTGGAAAAAGCCCTAAATCCAAATCCAAGCACATTGGGCCTTTAGACCACCAAAAAGGGTGCATTATGGTTTCAAATTGGCCACATAAAGGACATTTGTGTAGAGAAATATGCAATCAGACAAACCTTCTGCCAATTGGTAGGCCTTGATAAAACACATACTAATTGAAATGCGTAATTTTGGGTTAAGTACAAGTTGACTAAATAGTGTGGAAGTGCTTCTCCCAGATAGAAGGGGAGGAATGGATGCTCCACCTTTGGTTGAGTTTATCAAAAATAGTAAAGTGTGAAGAGAGTCGTTCATAACTTTTTCTAGTCGTAGAATTTTGGGAAAAAGTCTCTTTATACCATTTCCAGTCTTTCCACCAATGATGAACAAAGTTGACGGAAATCTTGTGAAGAAATTTCATAGTGACCACTGCCAAATATAAATGAAAATTTGACAATTAAATACCCAAACATATGATATTTGAAGAAAGATACAAATTGTTTGACAAAATATTTCAAATGATAATATGAGTACTATTTATAAAAAATGTCAAACATCTTTATTCCATTAAATTATTACATATGAATTTATTAAAAAATAAATTAAAAATTAATTTGTGTAAACTTTTTAATCATATACTTTTTTGTCATTATACAAATAATTTTTATGAAAAAATTATTTGAGAATATTTTCTTTTAAAAATAATGTCTAAAAAAAAGTATGAAAATTATTTGAAAAAAAGTTCCAATTAATTTTTTCCCTCTATTACCATAAGTGACTCAACCAATACAGATCTTTTTTGAGGTTTCCATCTCATAAGAATATATGAAATTATTGTTTAAAAAATGTCCTAATTTAAAAAAAATAAAATCAATCACCATAAGTGACTTAGACAATATTGAACCCTTTTAAAGTTTCCATCTCCTAAGGATATATCAAATTATTAGTCTCGAAGGGAACTATCTATTGGATTCATGAAGTTTTAAACAGTTATTATTCCCTCTTTTTGCCCAATCAAAGCACTCTATTTTCTATGTTGAAAAATATGTTTAGACCTCTGTAAAAGTAAAGTGCATTGGTTTTGATTGATATAATAGAATATTATTTAAACTGAACGTTTATTGGAATAAAATCTTTCGTGTTATTAAGGACTTCACTTGGTTCTAGGTCGCAGGCTGCAATTTAATGCTATCAGGCAGGGCCGTAATCATATGAGACAGTGGCCAACTGGAGTCATTTTATTATGTCTAAGCAGTCTTCTTGAATGGTCTTTGCCACTTTCAAGGATACACATGGCAGTTGTTTTTATTATCAAGAGGATAGAGTGGCTTAGAAAAATTGTTCCAATAGACAGATGGTACTTCAACTTTCTGCATGGCTTATTCTACTTCTGCTTGTGTTGCGTATTCCCTCTCTCTTCCTCTAATTTATAATATTCATTTCATTATTTGCGGATATTGACAGTAATATTTCCTTCATTTTGTTTTAAAGTCATAACACAAGGGATCAACGCTGGAGATGTAAAGAAGCTCTAGGATGCAGGCATTTATACATGCAATGGCTTGATGATGCACACATAAAATCTTATGGTAAGTTCTATAATTCCTATCTATTATTAATTTAGATGATATAATTGAAATCGCTAAGTGTTATCAATCAATCATTTGTTCATGGAGCACACAACTTATTCCAAAGGTGCCGCTGCCACACTCAAAACCATTTACGATTATCACCACCGAAGGTGTCATTGGCCATACAAAGGAAGGTAAATTCATCTGCCCTAAGAATGTGGAAGATGTGCCTATCCTGCCAAAAAAAAAGAAGCAATTTTCTCCCTGTAGCGGAGGAGGTAATTTCGCCATTATTCACCTTGTCACCGCCCCAACATTTTCACTGACTGCACTGAACTCAGCGAGCACCACTGTCCCCTCGCCACCACTGCATAAATAATCACCACCGAGAAAATCTTTTGAGGATAGAATAATCTCTATGTAGAAATTCTTATTTACAAATATTTTTTAGTGATTCTTATTTATTAATTACACCTACACAAGGTGCTCTTATTTTATATCATTTCTTTAGATGTCAATGCTTTGAGGGCATAAGTATACAAAATTTGTAACATAAAAGGTTATTATGTTAGCTCCCAAATTTTTATTGCAATTCATAACATAGCTATATCTGTTTTCAAAACCATATGTATGTTCCTTTACTACTAATTTGGCTTAGTCTCCACGTATCATGAAAGATATTGCTTTTGTCAATGCCATTTCTGATCATCCATTTTTCATCATTCAAAACGAATCATAATATGTGATGATTGATGCTAGTGTCTAAATGCTAGCATAATTTATTTATTTTAATTATGCTCATGTATTTAAATTATTAAAGTTGTCTTTATACTTATGTTTTTATGTATTGTTTTCTTTTTTTTGGTCAAATATTTCCTCTGCATTTGGATGGTTGCTTACTTGGGTGTATGTAGTAGGCAATGGAGATAATAGAAAATGAAGACACTCAATCGGGTTCTCTGCAAAAGAAGTTGAGAATGTTGAATATGATTCCAAAATCATATGCGCTTGGTCAGAATCAGAACATGTCTTTGTCCATAGGCGTGCAATAAATTTTTCTTTTGCACTACCTTAAAGTTTTGCTTGACTAACTTTTGCATCTATAGTTTAAGTTATTGGTAAAATTACAAGAAGGAAACGATTGGACTGCAAGTATGACATATTCTCAAAGGCCACCATAATTCTTACTTTTAACGTCACTTGAATGCTTTGCACTTTCCTTGGGCCATTGATGATGGATGCAATCTACCTCGAGGGGCAGACCTTATTGACAAGGCTCATTTACTTCCAAATCAAAAATTTAACACATGTTTAGTTGTGTCTAAACTAATTGTATAACAACATTATTCAGGTTGTGAATTTATACCTACATGGCTGCCTAATATCATTGTATAGCAATAATTATTTCTTTCATTAGTTCTATCCAATGTCAATATATAGCGATTATTGACATTTGATAAGTCCAATATTTGCATATTTATTTGTGTTATTGAAAATCATAGTCTAAATAATATATAATTATGACTTAACGAAATTGTTGGGGTTAAGTTCTGCAACTACCATTTGCATGAAAATCAGTCCTTAAAGCATAACTATTTGAACGAAAATCTAATTACCTTCTGGCTCATTTGTTTGGCTTTCAATTCATTGCCATTTCCACAATACTGAAAATAAAAACATAGTTTTCAATTTTAGAACTAATGCAACCCTTCCCGTAGGCACTTGGCATTATGCACCCTTGTTTTGAAAGTGCATTAGTTCCACACCCACAATAGTTCTTGTTCTTATAAAATCTAAATACCACATTTCATTTTGTGTACCTCTTCCTACAATTATGAGGTATTTTTAATGATTGTGTTGTTATCCTTTTATTTTGATTAAATTTTGTATATTATGTATTTTTTAGGTTAATGAAGGTAGCCCTTCACAACCTCCCTCCATTCAGATGACATGTGGTGGATTTAGAGGATGTGGAAGATTGATGTATAGAGCATCCAAATGTGCCCGAGCTGCAGAAAACTATATAATTGCCTTTAGACTTTTTGAGGTAATTGAGTGTAATTTTGAATAAATTCTATCAAATATACAAAAAATAATCTATTGTGTTTGATTCAGGGAAAATTGATCTACCATAAAAATATGATAGTAGAAATTGTTCTAAATCATATGATTTACCATTGAAATCATTGTCCTTTGGTGATTATATCAATTTATATGGAGATGAAGTGCAAGGTCAATGTAGACTAAGCAAATCAACAAGAGTTGTTAATCTATAAGTAAGTTTAACTAAGACTCAAAAATTAGTTTATTTTAGTTACGCAATCAAACATTTAAAAAAAAATATTTATCCCTTTTTAATATGGATTTATATGATTGGTTGTGAGTTTGGACCCACCAATTTGTGAGTACTAGTTAAGATTAGTCTTAATCTATTAGTTATATATTGAGGAAAAGAACAATTAATTCATTATGTGCAAATGTCTAAGGTATCTAAACTTGATATCTAATGAAGAACACAAATACAAAAAATTATAACTTTAGAGACTATGGAGCATGAACTTTTGATAAATTCCTACCTACTGGTTATATGGAGTTCTCCTTTTGGGGTAATGATATATGATATGACCATCATGTATATATGGATAGAATTTAGAAATTTTTATTTTGACAATTTTTCATGTCACTTCACAAAATTGAGTAGGTGCACCATTGCTACCCTTTTTGGGCCCTGTAAGGGAGAGAAGACACTAGTCATGCACGCTAACTTTACACTAGTGTGGAGCCTAAACCATGACACATCAATACTTAAAATTGATGTCAATGGATAGTTTAACGAGTCTACTTATCAATTCTAGATTTTCAACTCATGACATGTCTGCACATACCCAATGTTTTGATCCATTTTGGAGGTCTAATCGACCCCTAGGCATGCCATGGAAAAAAAATCAATTGGGGAACAATAGTGGGGCATACACTCCCCAAAAAATCAAATGGCTATGTCAAAAGTTGGGAGTTTAAACTCTAATTAATAGTGAATAACTGACGAAATGTAGACACTAGGTTCAAGGTGGCAGAGTATTTATGTCTTTCCATCCTGTGGTTATGACCCACCACCTTGCATTCATTTCATCGATGCTTGGGTATTTCACCCTAACCTTCTAGCATGCTCATCCCCATTCACATACATTTTATAAGCAAGGAAGAGGAGATGGAGGGTTTAAGGGATGATACATCGATAAAAATAGCAACAACAACATGAATGCTTACACTTGCTTGCCATTACTGCTTATAGGTGAGGTTTTTTACACCTCACTAAGGATGTGAACCATTTGGTTTTGAAAATGTTAAAAGCTTCGAATGCCTGTAAAAAATATAGTAATTTTGTTTTCTCATTCTATCAATTAAGACTAGTCATTCTATAAATCATTTGGAATCATTTTATGAATCACATGGGTAATTATCAAGATTTATGAGTGTGCGAAGCCCAAGACCTTCTAGAGTGGAAGATTTAGTGGGCTGTGAGTGCCATTAATGGAGGATTTAACTAGGAACCATATAGCTCATAGCCTTAGTGAGGTATAAAAAACCTTACCTTTAACCCTCCATCTCCTCTTCTCTTCTCATCAAAATTTACCCAAACATTTAGAAATGAATCACTACAAAAAAAGGGTGAAGGGGGTTAACATTACAAGCATGAAATTATTTTCTCAGCTTGTCAAATGTGCTAGGTAGAACATTTTCTTGTTGACTATAAAGAGCATTCAAATTCACCCTATAATAAAAGATTTTGTAAAGAATATTCACTATCATAGGGTGAATTTTAATGGTCTTGATAATGAATGAAAAACTTCAAGGCTTCCATGAACACACCACCTCTACTCTTCCCCTCAATGAAACACACATTATTCACAATAGTGTAGTCACTTTATGAATAATTTGGAATGATTAATTTTGTATAGCTTGGTGCATGACTCTGGATTTGCAAATGCACTAGCTAGAGAAATGATGGTAGCCATTTCTATTTGTGATGGAATTTTTGAACATGGTTAAACCTTATATTTTGTTTGGTTATCACTACTTACATGTGAGGTTTTTAAAACCTCACCGACCCTATGAGGAAAATGGTCACATGGCTTGGACTGTTTCCTTTTGATTTATGTACAAATGGGTTACTGGGTGTAGGTACTAGGCTTTGCAAAGGCACATTTGAGGAGATCCATGTCTATTTTCATTGGTGTTTCTCAAAATGACAAATCCTTAGATTTTATTTACCTATCACTACTTTCAGGTGAGGTATCCTAAACCTCGCTAAGGCTATAAGCCATTCTGGTTTTAGAATTATGAATATGGCTTGTAATGTTGTTCAAAACATTTAAGTCTTGGATTTTGTTCATCATTGCTTATAGGTGAGGTTTTGTTTCAAGAATGAATATTTTTTTAGTGTTATCTATGTGTGAATCATTCAGAATGAGTAATTTTAGCTTGAAACAATTACCTCACATTTACAAATGGATTACAGTGTAGGACCACATGCATACAATTATTTTATTGAATTGTCAAATGCAGTGGGGAGAATAGTCTCTTATTGACTATAATAATCACTAGAACTCACCCTATAGTAAAGGAGTTTGTAAAGAAAATCCACTACTATGGGATGACATTCAATGCTCCTGATAGTCTATGATAATATTCATTGCATCCATCAACACATTAACTTCACTTAGAAGCAACGATGATAAGTACTAAAGCTATTATTTTTGCTCTTACCATCCTATCATATCTGAAAGCCTCGATCCCCTCTTCCCTGGCCATGCAAGGTATGCACCAATGGGGATGAACATTCTAGAAGGTTGCGGAAAATTACCCAAGTGTCAGCAAAATGAATGCAAGGTGGTGGGTCATAAACATAGGATGGTGAGACATAAATGTTGCAAAGATCGAGCTAGGTGTTTACCTTATGCCAAATGTGTAATTCTCTAGACATTTTGAAATGAAGCAATATAGAAAAGAGGATTAAGACTACCATTAATGTTTGGAAGCCATAACTACTCATTCCAAACAATTCACCAATGACTACACTAAATTTAACACATCTTAATTGATAGAATGACCAAATAAAATTACTAATTTTCCTTACAAACATTCGAAGCCATATCAAATTTTTCAATCATGTTGGACTATGTAATGTTATTTTATATTATGAGTTATTGTTTGTCAGTTTGGAATATGATTTTTTAATTTTGGTGAGCCTTACATGCTTTTTTCAAACATGAAGGGATTTGGACTACAACAATAATAAACTTCAATGGAGAAATAAATAAAAGACAAAAGGGATATCTATTTGAGTATAAAATATTGTAAAAAAGTGAAAACTTGTTTTGGAAGTTAGCACACTTTGTTGTAATAACTTGGTAGGATTGTAACTATTGATAGTCAGTGAAAAGAAATTTTGTAGTTGACAAGAAATATAAAATTTATGTTTTTGAACCTAATTTTTGCATTTATCCATGCAAATCTTAAATCTAGATATTAGTGGTTGAGATAATATGTATTAATAATAGTACACTATCTTGTGTTTAGGTTAAAGTATTGTTATGAATCTTTGTAGAATACCAATGTTTAAGTATTGGGTACTTATGTGTTTGTAATCAGTGGAAAAATCATCTAATTTTAGTAAAAAATATGTTTTAGAGTTGAGCCCCATACCCTCAACTACCATCTCAACTATTGGACCCTGCTCAATTATTGTGTCTTCTCCCTTATACATTGATGTGGATTCCATTACATTGGCAAGCCACATGTTTTGCATTTCAAAGTAGACATTAAATGCAAATGCATCAACTTTGAGGGAAAAAGGGGAAAAGAAGGAAACACACTGACATATGGATGATCACATATATAATGATGTTTGTGCTATAAATTTAAGGACAATGTCCAATTTATAGATAGTTTTAAAGGTTGCAGGATACAAGGCCCAAACTATAACTTTGTAGAGAGTGTGAATGATAAAGAAAATAGAAACACCTTCAATTTTAATAAGATATGTCATAGTTCAAGCAATTCAAAATTTAAATTTGGGGGATGAATTGATGTAGTAAATCCATGGAAAGGAACATGATCTTACATGTTTGAGACCATTTTATGGTATCATGGACACATCAAAAATTTTAGACCATTTTGTTGGATTTTGAGAGGAGGACCATGTTTGAAATCTTTTTTAATGACCATGAAATAACTTTTTGATCAAGGAATTAAGACTTATAGAGGCCATAATTTCTTTGTATGGACTTGTTATTAAGTGTCATTTTTTATAAATCATATTTTTTTTTCAAAAAGAATAAGAGGTGACACCATAATTTATAATGAATGATCTATCACATAGGAGAGAATTTTTTGGATCCAATAATGTGGTATTTTTGCAATGATACATAGCTAAGATAATAACTTCTTCATATTGTTTACCATAAATTAGGTTCAATGGCTTAATTAGGATAAATGATTGCAATGAATAGATCTATAAACACACACAAACATTTTGATGAAATAGAGTTTATTATTGATATAAATATATCAACATACAATACTATTCACAAAAAAAGAGGTGGTAGAGGACATGCCACGATGCCACACTAGGCTATGTCTAGGAAATGAGTGATGACAAGCCAAAAAAACCAACAAATAAACTAGGCTCAATCTAGAAGAAGCTCTAATACATCAAAAAAGAGATAATTAAGAAGTAGTAGGAAAGAGACCAACCAAAGAAGGGTCTTGATCAGGAGGATCACCCCATCCAGAGCCTAGAATATCTTTCCCTTCAAGAATAAGGTGCCATTTAGAGCCAACAACATATTGGCCACCTTCTTATTATTCAACATTATCATGCACAGAGTGTCGGGGTAAGATAGCTAAAGAGAGCCAAGGGAAACCTTTGTCCCATTGGGGTTTAAGATTTGATCCAAAACTCAAAAGCTTTGGTTCAAAGATAATTCAATAAATAAGAACAACATAATTCAAATAATAAGAACAACATAATTCAAATAATGTTATCTCTGAGAAGAGATGTTTTATTGATCAAATTTGCAGACCCAAACATATGCCTATCTCTGAGAAGAGATGTCTCATTTCCATTTCAGGTTACATCTTCATTTATACATGTTTTGAAGGTGTGAGGAGGATTTGGAAGGTCACCAATCTTGACTGAGATTAACTGGTTTGACTTCCATGATTTACAACAATACAGAATTCGAGGAATTACTATTTTTAGAAACTTACTATTTTTAGATTGCACTACTAAAATTGAAATTTGGGGAGATTTTGTTGGGTTTTTTGGGTCAAAATTCATCAATAAAATCTCAATGCCATCTCATGATGTTTCCCTCATTATTATCTTTCCAACGGTTCAAATGGCGAGTCAATTGGAGCTACAGTGCAAAAGTTATGGCTCCAAGAAGTTTTGTCATCAATTAGGGTGGATCCATCACCTGAATTGTCACATGAATTGTTTCTCGGATCAAGATTACCAGCCTATGAACTCCTAGGAGGAAAGCTCCACCTATGCTGGTTTTTAAGAGGTAAGAATACCACCCTTGAGCTTGTTGAGAAGGAAGGGCGAAGAGCCCTAATCTTTACATTGAGTGTAGGGGGGAGAGTGGTGTTTTTGAGGAGAACAAATAGCACGAGATCATCTATGAGAGTGGTTTCATAAATAACTACCCAAAGGAGGTCCACTACCTCAGTGAGGAATATATTTATAGGGCATGGAAGGTAGAACATGGACAACAACACATTGCACATCTTCTTAGTGGTGGAGGATCTATTGGAGGTAATCCAATTCCATAAACACCTTATTAATTTGAAATTAAATCTACAGAAGCATATTAAACACAATCATAACTTTATTATAAGTAGAAAACTAAATGTTAGTAGAATTATTTTAGAAAAATTTAAATTTTGTTCCTTTCATATCTAAAAAATAATTTCAATTCTGAAAGCATGCCAGACTTGGGTGAATTGTGGTGGCATTTGTGGGTCATCTCCCAATAGAGTGTGAGACCAGCTAAAGGGGGTCAGGTGATGTGGCTAGACTAAATCATGTATCCATGTATAGACACACTATGCCTTTGGTAAATATCAATAAAGGAGCATGATGGTCTCTAGGTGCCCAAAAAATGGCATTTAGGTTGTGCCACCCCTAGTTGAACAAGTCATTTTCCTATAGGAAGCCCTTGGTGGAGAAGACACCAATTGAAATGAGCTAGCTTTAGCTCCTCATAAGTAGACTACATATTTTGTAAGCATCTCCCTCAAGTATTAAGGGAGGAATGTATGCTTTAATGATCATTGAGCTTGTCCACCATAGGTAGGTGGGGAGATATCATTAATAACCTTTCCAAGTAGTGTAGTTTTGGAAATGTGTGTCAACATACCACTTCTAGTCTTTCCATGAAGGATAGGAGGAATTGACTATGATTTTATATAGGAGAGTTATAGGAACAATTGCCACAATTTCCTCAAAATATAATTTATCAGAAAAGGAAAGTTTGTATTTCACTTTGAATTCATCTTAAGGGAGAAAAAATGAGTGGTTTTATAGGACAAATCATGCACCATACCTATTCCCTTATGATAGAATTTAATATCATGGATCCAAAGAATTTTAACAAGGGGAACCACATGCATATTGATAATGGGGGCACCACCATATATAATGTTGATTGATAAAGAGACCATCCAAAAAACCATTTCCGTTCCATAACAACTAAGGTTTTAATTTCTCCCAGGTTGTCCATATACACTTGATAACAAAAGAATCCATAGTTTTGACTAAAGTTGTAGGAGTGAGGAGATTGGCAAAACCAAAAAATTTCCAAGATGGTCACCCATAAAGAGAAACTTGGGTAATACAATTACATATGATCACCTTTTAGGATTTATTACCTTTAATGGCATGAACAATCCATTTCACACAATGTGTTGAGCCTTGTTGGGAGACATTGATAAGGCCCATTCCATCTACTTCCAAAGGGAGGTAGTAGTAGTAGCATAGGGAACTCAATGAAATCTGTTACCAGTGGTGGGGTTATCCTAAATAAAATAATGGAGAAGATTTTTAGGATTGTAGACAAACTACTTAGAAGGAACCCATGAAGAAAAGTAGTCTACATGGATTGCTATGAGCACTTCCTAACAAATTAAAAATTTTCCAGCCAATGGAAGGGGCTTGGTTATCCAATAAAGGATTTTTTTCCCACCCTATCCACCACATATTGCCAAAGTATAAAGGGTGAGGCATGGAAAGTGAAGTGTATGCCTAGTAATTTAAATATTTCATCATGCTGAAGCAAATTCCAATTGAAATATGCCATCCAAGGGGGCCGGGGGAGGAAGGATTATCTATAGCATTAGATTTTACGTGATTAAATGGAAGAACTAGAAACAAGAAATTTTTTATCAAGACACATCATGGAATTATAAAAAAATTCCTCATCCTTGATGAGAGTGAGGAACAAATCATCTACAAAGCATGTATTGAGAAGTTAGAGGGATTTCACAATAGGTTATAAAATTCCACAAACAAGTCCTTGAGATTAGGCACTGGCAAAAAGATATCCAAACCCTTAGCAACAAGCACATAGAGAGATGTGGATAGGGAAAAAGTTTTTATAATACAATTGAAAAGGACAAAATATTTTGAGCTTATTCCATTAATGGAGAGCGCATTTGAAGCATCAACAAAGAGCATGCAGATTGATTACAAGAAAATGGGACCAAATATCAGGGCTTGTAACATAGCCAAGACAAATGGCCAATCGATGTGGTCATAAGATTTTCAAAATCAATCTTAATGAAAAATACCTATTGGTTAAAAGGTGATCCCATTCCTTACCTTCCTACACAACAATGACATTAGTTGGGATGTAGTGACCTGGTATAAACCCAGTCTGCTTAGGTTGAATAACCATAGGGAAAAGATGGCAGAGGTGAAGTGTTAAAGCCTTGGTGATAATTTTGTAGGAGACATTGAGTAGGGTGATAGGCCTCCAATTATAAATTAACTTAGGGTCGCTAGATTTTGGAATAAACTTGATGTGTCTATTATTGATGCCTAGAGTCAAAGATTGATTTTGAAAGGCCTCAAGGTAGATTTGGAAGAGGTCAACCCTAATAGTATCTCATAAATTTTTATAAAATTCATAAGGGAACCCATCATAGCTAGGGGCTTTATCATTGGCCATTTTTATATCCGATTCATATAAGTCCTCAATAGAGAGTTGTCTATCACAAACAACCCTTTAAATGGAAGTGACTTTGATTGGGATGACTGAAAAACATTGGTCTAGAGTTTGCTGGTGCTTGAAAGAGGTGGCTTAAGCTATGGACACTTATTGGTAGTGATTAGAAAAGGCTTGGACCATATCTATAGTTTTAGTATTGTGATGGAAACCTTCTTAGATGGCTTTGATCTATTGGGGTGAGGAGTTGGACTTGAGAATATGAAAGAAATTCTTAGAGACTTTATCCCCCACTTTGATCCAATATAGGAAGGCATGAATTTGGGCTCCACAAGCATTGTACAGGTCTATAATTTACAATTTTTTGTTGTCATTCAACCACCTATAATTTTAAAGTGTCATTCAAGGGGTGTTACTGAAGAGCCACCATCACATAACTTAGCTCTAAAAAGGTGGATGCATAATATCACTACTAAATCTTGGCTCACTCATAGCCATAGATTTGAAGAAACATGGTCATTCAATTGAGTGCATCTACCCACCATTGGATCCATCCTGACTAGTGAGTTAGTCATGGCACAAATCTATAAACCTGCTTGATGTGGGCCATGATCTAACAAGGCCATGTTTATAAAACATTGGGTTTTTTTAATTTTGGGCCTTTTCAATTCCCAAATAATATAGAAGTGGATTGGTGAGTGCTCGAATAGAAAAAATATGGCATAGCTTTCACTAGGAGGGAGAAGGTATTGTTAAAATAGAAGTATTGTTACATGGAAATCCAACCCAATCAAGCCATTTAGCACATGATTGGTGCCACTTTGAAGATTGGTCTAGATGTACCAAAGTTTAGACATGGGACAAGGAGCGATATCGATGTCATAAAATTCAAATTTATTTCTCATTAAAATTCACACTTTTATTTCATCAATGTTCCAATGCATGAGAAGGGTGCCTATCTTGTCAATAGTTTGCTCCACCATATTAAAGCCACTGCAAATGACCTAATGGACATCAGGTAGTGAGTTATCAATCCATCATCATAGAGTTATCCTTTCATGTGCATCATTGGGAGCATAAACATTAATGATGCCAAAATAATGTTTCTTGATATTGAAGAGGGCTCAAATGACATGATGTAAGGGGTCATTTTGAGAAGCCACCAAGTGTGGTCACCACTTGAGGGAATTGAAGGTCATAAGGTCTTCATCACTTACATCATAATTTTTATTCATAACTATGTTGTTAGACGAAATATCTTTTTTGAAAACACAAAGAAGATAACCCACGACCTTAATTTACTGAAGGCAGAGAATGTCCATGTCTACAAACATTTTTTATGAAATATCTCACCACATACTTGCGAGCTAGGTCTATGAAACCCTGAACATTCCATGAATAACTATTAATAGATTATGAATGTTAAGGGACATATCTTTGACATCAAGCCCTTGAAGGGATTCATATCTATTCTTCATAAATTACTCCATGTTAGAAAGAATAAATTATAGACACTGGGAAAATTTAACTACATACTCTACCTCTTCAGAAGAGTCTCGATGATCAAGACTATGAGATTGAGGTGGAGAACCCTAAGAAGAACTACACAAGTGATTACTTGCACCTGAATGGAAGAGTGGTGAAAGAGAAAAAATGATGGAAGCATATTCTTAAGAAACTTGAGAACTAGAAAAAAACATTCATCACCAAAGGGGTGCTATGAAAATGTGGTGAAAATTAACTTAGGTTCAATATATTAGGGAATAAACTTGATTTGTCCTTTTTTGATGCCTAGGCCCAAAGATTGATTGTGAAAGGCCTCAATATATATTTGGAAGTGGTTGGCCCCAAAAATATCCCATAATTTTTTGTAAAATTTGTAAGGGAAACCCATCACAGCCAGGGGCTTTATCATTGGCCATTTTCATAGCTGATTCATATAAGTCCTTAATAGAGAGTTTTCTATCATAGACAACCCTTTGAATGGAAGTGACTTTGATTGGGATGACTGACAAACATTTGTCTAGAACTTGCTAGCACTTGAAAGAGGCAAATTGAGCTATGAACACTTATTAGTAGTGATAAATGAAGGATTAGATGATATCTAGAATTTCAGTATTGTGATGAAAACCGTCTTATATGGGTTTGATCTATTGGGCTTAGGAGTTGTACTTGAGCATATGAAAAAGATTCTTAGAGACTATATCCCCTAATTTGAGCCAATGTAGGAAGGCATGGAGATGGGATTCACATTCATTGTACATGTCTAAAATTTACATTTTTTGTTGTAATTCAATCACTTATAATTTCAAAGTGTCACTCAAGGGGTGTTGCTCAAGAGCCACCATCACATAACTTAGCTCTAAAAAGGTGGTTGTGTAAGTTAACTACTAAATCTTGGCTCGTTGGTAGCCATGGATTTGAATAAATATGGTCATTGAATTGAGTACATCTGCCCACCATTGGATCCATCCCAGCTATTGGGTTAGTCATGGCATAAGGCTATAAACCCACTTGATGTGGATCATGGTGGAGCCATGATCCAACAAGGCCATGATTATAAAAAGTTGTTTTTTTAAAAAAAATTGGCCTTTTAAATTCCCAAATAATATGGAAGTGAATTGGTGAGTCCTTGGAGAGAAAAAATCTAACATAGATTTCACTAGGAGGGAGAAGGTATTCTCAAAAGAAAAGTATTGTTGCATTGAAATCTATCCCAATCAAGCCATTTTAGCACACAATTGGTGCCACTTTGAAGATTTCTATAGGCATACCAAAATTTAGACATGGGATGACAATCAATATCAATGTCATAAAACCCAAATTTATTTCTCATTAAAATCCACACTTCTCTTTCATTAGTGGTCCAATGCATGGGAATGGTGCCTATCTTGTCAATAGTTTGCTCCACCATATTAATGTCACTACAAATAAACAAATGAGAATCAGGTAGTGAGTTATAAATCCATCATCATAGAGTTATCCTTTCATGCACATCATTGGGAGCATAAACATTAACGATGCCAAATAACGATTCTAGATATTAAAGAGGGCCCAAATGACATGATGTAAGGGGTCATTTCTAGAAACCACCAAATGTGGTTGCCACTTCAAGGAATTAAAGGTCATAAGGCCTCCATGACTTTCATCATGATTTTTATTCATAACTATATTGTTATACAAAATATCTTTGTTCACAACACAGAGAAGATAACCCACCACCTTAATTTCCTAAAGGCAGAGAATGTCCATAACTACAAACATTTTTATAAAATCTCTCACCACATACTTGCGATTTGGGTCTGTGAGACCCCAAAAATTCTATTAATAAAAATTAATAGATTATTAGTTTTAAGGGACATATCCTTGACATAAATACCTTGAAGGGATTCATATATATTCTTCATAAATTACTCCATGTTAGAAAGAAGAAATTTTAGACACTGGGAAAATTCAACCACATAATCTACCTCCTCAGAAGAGTCTCAATGAGCAATATTATGAGAGTGAGGTGGATAACCTCAGGAAGGAATACATGAGTGCTTACCTACACCTATATGGGAGAGTGGTTAAACATAAAACCTATTGAAAGAATATTCTGAAGGAACTTGAGAACTAGAATTAAACATTCACCACCAAAGGTGTGCTATGAAAACATGGTACAAATTAAATAAGGGTTAGTAGCTTTTGGAATAAACTTGATGTGTACTTTTTTGATGCTTGAGCCCAAATATTTATTATGAAATGCCTCAAAGTATATTTATAAGAGGTCAGTCCCAATAGTATCCCATAACCTTTTTTAAAATTTCTAAGGGAACCCATCATAGCTAGGGGCTTTATCATTGGCCATTTGCATCGCTGATTCATATAATTCCTCAATAAAGCATTTTATATCATAGAAAATCATTTGAATTAAATTTAATTTGATTGGGATGACTAAAAAACATTGGTCTAGAGCTTTATGGTGCTCAAAAGAGGTGGCCTGAGATATGAACACTTGTTGGTAGTGATTAACAAAGGCTTGGGCCATATCTAGAGTTTCAGTATTGTGATGGCCACCTTCCTAGATGGATTTGATCTATTGAGATAAGGAGATGGCCTTGAGAATATGAAATAAATTATTAGAGACTTTAGTCCCCACTTTGAGCCAATACAAGAAGGTATGGAGCTCGGCTCTATAGGAATTGTACATGTCTACAATTTAGATTTTTTATTATAATCCAACCACCTAAAATTTAAAAGTGTCATTCAAGGGGTGTTTATTAAGAGCCTCCATCACATGAATCATCTCTGAGGAGGTGGTTTAGTAAGATCATTATAGAATCTTGGCTCACTAGTAGCCATAGATATGAAGAAATATGGATGTTCGATTAAGTGCATCTTCCCACCATTGGATCCATCTCAACTACCAAATTAGTCATGGCACAAGGTTCTAAACCCACTTGATGTGGGCCATGGTGGGGCCATGATCCAACAAGGCCATGCTTATAAAAAGTTTGGTTTTTTGAAATTTTGACCTTTTGAATTCCTCGATAATATGAAAGCAGATTGGTGAGTGCTGAGAGAGAAGAAAATATGGCATAGATTTCACTAGGTAGGATAAGTTACTATTGAAAGAGAAGTATTGTTGCATGAAAATCTATCCCAATCAAGTCAATTTAGCATATTATTGGTGCCACTTTGAAGATTGGTCTAGGTGTACCAAATTTTAGACATGGGATAACGACTGATATCAAGGTCATAAAACCCAAATTTATTTCTCATTAAAAGCCACACTTATTTTTCATTGGTGATCCAATTCATGGGAAGGGTGCCTATCTTGTTAATAATTTGATTCACCATATTAAAGTCACTATAAATATCCCAATGGGAATTATGTAGTGAGTTGGTAATCCATCACCACAGAGTTGTCCTTTCATGCACATCATTGGGAACATAAACATTAACGATGCTAAAATAATGATTCTTGATGTTTAAGAGGGCCTAAATGACATGATGTAAGGGGTAATTTCTAGAAGCCACCAAGTGTGGCTACCACTTCAGGGAAATAAAGGTCATAAGGCATCCATGACTTGCATCATGATTGTTATTCATAACTATGTTGTTACACTAGATATCTTTATTGACAACACAGAGAAGAAAACCCACCATTTTAATTTCCTAAAGGTAGATAATGTCCATGTCTACAAACCTTATTATGAAATATCTCACCACAAACTTATGAGTTGGGTTTGTGAGACCCTGAACATTTCATGAATAATAATTCATAGATTACGGGTGTCAAGGGACATATCCTTGAAATCAAAACCTTGAAGGGCATCATATATATTATTCATAAATTAATCCATGTTGGAAAGAAGAAATTTTGAATGTAGGGAAAATTCAACTATAGACTCTGCCTCCTTAGAAGAGTCTTGATGAATAATACTATGAGATCAAGGAGGAGAACCCCATGAAGGACTTCACGATCACTTACCTACACCTGAACGGGAGAGTGGTGAAAGAGAAAAACTATCATAATTATATTTTGAAGAAACTTGGGAACTATAAAAAAAATTCACCACCAAATGGGTGCTATGAAATGTTGTTTGAATTCCACCTCAACATGTGCATGTTCCATGGTGGGTTGAGTGTTGCTAGGCAACTCCCAACAAGTTGAGATGCAGACACAACATTGGTAGTTGGATTATTGTTATTCATGGTGTTATGATGAGTGAGACCTTTATTGTGGTTATTCTTTTTGCCCATAACAGTTTTCCATCCTTCCTCCTAAGAACTTTTGGGAATATCAGATGCAGGTTTGGGAATTGGACCATTCTGAGGCAGATACAAAGGAAAATCCTTAATCTTGTGATTTGTGGCTTGACATAAAAATTAAGTGCTGGGAAAGTTAATATATAGGAATTGTTAAGAGTAATAGCTATCACCCACTTGAATATCAAAAAATTCTTTGAGATCTTTAGATAGGTCAATTTGAATACATATTCATTTTTGATGACGAGTGTAGTAAAATATCACCAACTCTTGGAAAAGTACACAACCAATGGAAACATAATTTGATTGATAAAAATCCAATAAAGCATGGGTAACCCTAAAAAACCAACGTAGAAAGGGACCTTCAACATAGTATGCTATGAAATAACAAAGTCCCAGGTCTAGGGGGATAACACCATCAAGGAGTTACAAATGTACCAAGTATCAGATTTGTTCAAGATCACACCTGCATGGGTGGGGTCAGATAAATGTAGGAGGAAAAATCCCTTGGGCGTGTTTTGGACACTCTCTATATTAATTCCATGAATGGTCTAAGTAGACTGAACCCAAGTCTTAATCATGATTTTATAAGGAATATGACCCACAAAATAATTGATTAAGAAAAATTGATCTAACCATTGATAATCTTTATTAAAGTTAGGCATGGGTAAAAACACACTAGGATGAGAATCATTACCTTGTGGTACACTTTGGGGACAAAATTCCTCAGTTACTTTAGAGGTGGTACCATGATTTAGAGCTCTTCCTTCATCCATCAAGGATTCAACAATTAGAAGGGGAGGTGAGGAGGTCATTATATAGCTAAAGCTCACCGAAAGAGCAAGGTTAGTAAATGCCAATAAATATAATATCCAATAGGTGCCTTCAAGGACCATGATGTGAATGGAAAGAACTAGATGAGAAAATATAGTAGTGTTGTGCATCAAACCCATAACACTAAAAATCCCTCAATATTCTAGAGTTTTCTAATAATCAGACACATATATTTGGTATTATACACCTAACAACATTAATTTTGAATTATCTTTGATATACACGACTTGTGCATGACTCTTTCCCACATTCTCTCCTCGTCATCTATCTATCTTTGAGTTAGCCAACCCAATTTTCCACTATTCATACTCATGATATCCTTAGTCTGTGCGATAATTATTTATTATCCTAAGCAAATTTTTTATTGTATTCTAAATCATTGTTTCTTCATAATTGGATAATGTTGACAATTTTTAGATGTTATCGGTTACTGATGGTTTCTACCTTCATCACTAGTGTCCCATTTTCCTAAAATGAATGTTATTCAAATTTAAACCTTTACATTGGGTTGAACCACATGTTTCACATGTTGGTTATGGGGAGAAATCACACACACACATGCATACACACACACACACACACTCACTACATTCCTCAAGTGACTATTATTCAAATTCAAACCCTTCCCTTAGGTTGAATCACATCTTTCACATGTTGGTTATGGGGACAAATCACACACACATGCATATGCCCATGCATGTACTCATGCACACGCACATGCACACGCGTACACACACACAAACACACACACACACACACACACACACACACACACACACACACACACACACACACACACACACACACACACACACACACACACACACACACACACACACACACACACACACATGTATGTATACATGAACACATAAAAACACACACAAATTAAGGCCATTTCTATATAGTTCTTATTAAAAAATCATTGAACATACTTTGGCGCATCCTCGAGGAAAGATTTAAAAGCTTTCAAATTTGAAAACTCCTCAAATAAATAGTCTAAAAGGCAAGCCTGAACACTAATTGTAAGGTCAAAATTGTATGTTTGATGTAAAATCACCTAGGTACAGAAGTTTTATTCCATCATGTTGGAGGTTATGTATTGTTTTGCACCAAACTCAAGTGTGTCTAGTGAAGGATAAGGCACAAAGGCTTAAAATCAAAGGCACAAGCTTAAAAATTCAAGAATGCTAAGGATATGCACAAAATTGAAAATGCACACATGGAAGAGTTCCAAGCACATGTACAAGAAGGGTCAAGGTCATTAAATGGAAAAACCATTTACTTGGAAGGCCACATCAACAAAAACTACCAAATTTTGTATTTAGTGTACACATGGGAGAAGCAATTAATGCATAGGTCTATTAGTTGAGGTTTTAATAGATAATTCTAATTTGAAACTCTAACCACTAGTTGCATTTAATAAGGTAGCTAGAATAATGGAATAAGAAGACCTCCAAGAGCCTTCCAAAATGGGATTTAAATGAATGACCAGGCAAGCCATTAGATAAATATACAGAGAGAGCATGGAAAACCTACTGATATTTTAGTGAGAGAGGGAGAGTAAAAATTTAGGGGCTAGAGAATGTCTTGAATAGACTTTGAGAGTGAGTGTTGTATGTTTCCAAGGTAAGACACTATTGTAATCCAGATAAGGCTGGGATCTAGATTTTAAGATCTTTATGTATTCTATTTTCTTAATTAATAAAAGTGTCACAAACCTATTGTAAAGTGTTGTGGGTTTCTGAAAAGGAGGGTGAGTGAACTTTAGGTTGATCAGGTTGACATCTCTTAATTTGGATCTTGATCCTTGGTGCTATGTCAATCTGGTATTAGAGTGGCTTTCACATGCTATTGAGTGTGGAGGATATTTCCTACATAGGATTGTAAGCACAATACTTATGAAATAGTGTGATAATCTAGTTGTGAAGATGCCACTACCAAGAAGAGTCACTTGCATAGGAACCATAATTACACAAATAACATGTTGACTAGAGGAAGTCCTAAATGAGTTATGTGTAGTAAGAACACTCTTGGACGTTGTTGAATATGACTGATGATGAGGGTTCATTATAATAAATTATGTAAGTGATGGTGAAGAAGAGAGACATCATGATGGAAGAGTCAAAGGTGTTGTAGGAGAAACACACACTAAAGAGGTAGAGGGTGCTAAAAATATAGGAGATGCAGAAGAACAAGCTAACACTAGTGATGAGAGGCTCTTGAGATCTATATCATGCATTGGCAAGGACACAAAGATGGAATTTCCTTGTTATTCAAGAAGCTTAAATCTAAAGGAATTGATTAACTGAATTGACATGGTAGAATAATTGGAGTACAAAGATATCACTGACCCTAAACACATCAAGATGATGTAGAAAAATTTGAAGGGACACACGTCCTTATGGTGGAAGGAGGTCCATAATGAATGGTGTTGAAGGGGAAAGGATAAGATAACCAATTGTGACTAGATGTTCATTAAGTTAAAGGCAAAATTATTGCTATAAGATTACTATATGGAGTTGTTCATTTAACTCTTATTCTCGAAACAAAAGGAAATGTTAATTAAATACTACATGGAGGAGTTATACAAGATAATTATTTGGTTAGGACACCAATAAGTGGATAAAGAATGAGTTATGTGATAACTTAGTGGAAAACACCTTGGAATCCAAGAGGAGTTGAGTTTGTTACAAATCCAAACTATTGTGGAAGCCTATCAATTGGTCCTCAAGGTAGAAGATAAGTTGTCACATAGAAAACTAAATAATGCATAGGGATGAGGAATATTAGTCCATGAAGGAAGAGTAAGTGTAAGAAGAAATTTGTTAAAGTATGGTGCAAAAGTATCCTTAACAAATGGTGCACCTAATCAAGATCAGAATAGGGTTTGAGGATTTGAGCAGGAAGGCACTAAAGGATGCAATGTATTTGGTCAAGGAAGAGGAAGAAAATTCTCAGGGACATACTTTAAATGCTTACAATAAGTGCATTGGGCCTTTGAATGTAAAAAAGTGAGAAGTGAAGAAATTCAAATAATATATTAAATAACACATGTTATGCATGGGGATGTAGAGTCTGTTAGATCAATTGAGTGCCTCAAAGACTTGGAGAATGGAGAGACATTAATGATGAAAAGAGTATTGTTGAAGCCACCAAAGGAAAGCAAGGAAATGTCATAGAGGAGGATCCTGTTTCTAACCATATGCAATTCGTAAGGCAAGTGATATAAGATGATAGTAGACAACAATGACACATATAATTTAGTATTTACACTAATGGTCAAAATGTTGGGGTTGAAGAAAGTGGTGCACACAAACACTTAGAGAGTTTCATGGCTATAGAAGAGTCAACAAGTACTCATCAATGAATAATAATTGGTAAAATTTAAAGTATGCAATTATCAATATGAAGTATGTGGTGACATTATTAACATGGATGTATGCCATGTAACTCTGGGGAGGCTTTGAAAGTATGACCACAAGGTCATACATGATAGGTGAGAAAATACTATCTATCTGGAGAAAGATGGAAGAAATATACTCTGAGTCCATTGAATGATGAAGAAGAAAAAGGCTGCAATAATGTGGGAGTGAAAGTGTTAATGGTTTCAAGAAAAAAATTCCTAAAAGATGCATAAAAGGAGGAATGTCGCATGCTAATACTCAATATGGTGGGTGAGGCTAGTGTAGAAGACCAAGAAAAGGTCAACGAGACACTACCACACGAACTAAAGGAATTACTATATGAGTTCACCAACATTATGTTGAAAAATATACCATATGTGTTAACATCAATAAAAAACATCAGCCATAACATGGATCTAACTTTGGGAGCTAGTTTGCAAAACTAGATCATGCACAATATGACACGTATGGAGAATAAATAAGTATAGAAGAAAGGGCATGAACTATTAAAAAAGGCACTGATTATGGAAATTCCAAGCTTTTGCGTAATAAATATGGTATGGGCATCCAATAAGGATGGATAATGGTGCATATGTATAGACTCACATGCCACAAATAAGACAAATATAAAGTTCAAGTTTCCATTATTGTGCATGGAAAATATGATTGATTATTTAAGAAACATGAATTACTTTAACAAGATTGATTTGAAGAGCAGATACCATTGGATTAGAATTCACAAGGGAGATGAGTGGAAAACAATGTTTGAGATAAAGGAAGGATTTTATGAGTGGTTGGTTATGCCATTTGGGCTAAATAATGTGCCAAACACCTTTATGAGGTTGACGAATGAGGTGCTAAATCCATTCCTAGGAAAGTTTGTCATTGTATATTTGGATGACATTTTGGTATTAAGTAGGATCAAGGAACAACACATGGAACATATGATAAGTGTACTGTAAAGATTACATAATGAGAAACTACTGATTAATCTAAATAAATATAGATTTATGAAAGAAGAATTGGCATATTTGGATTTTGTCATCTCTAAAGAAGGGTTGAAGATGGACTTGAGAAAGTGTTGGTGATAGTAGAGTGGTAATCACCAAGGAGTGAATTTGAGGTGCAAAGTTTCCATGGACTAGCGAGCTTCTATAGGAAGTTCATAAGAAAATTCAATGGAATATATGCACAAAAAATATGGAGATGTTTCATGGAAATCAAAACACATTTTTTTGGACTAAGGAGGTAGAGCCAAACTTCTAACAACTAAAAAAGAAGGTGATGAAGCAACCAATATTGAAGATGATTGATTTTAATAAAGTCTTCAAAGTGGAATATGATATGAGTGGCACATCAATATATGTGACATTAATCCAAGTGGGAAGGCCCATAGCCTATTTTAGTGAGACACTAAATGATGCCAAGTGCAAGTATTCAGTCTATGACAACGAGTTCTATACCATAGTATAAGCACTAAAGAAGTGGAGGCACTACTTTTTTTTGAAGGAGTTTGTGTTGTATGTAGATCACCAAGTGATAAAATTTATCAATAGGAAAGGAAAACTTAATTAGAATCATATGAAATGGATGGAATACCTATAGAAATATGCATTCATGCTAAAGCATAGAAGTGGAAAGCCAAACAAAGTAACTGACACACTGAGTAGAATAGTGCTAGTAATATAAGAGAGAAGGGTTGAAGTATTAGGATTTGATGCATTAAAATAAAAATATGTCAATGATGATGATTTATAGGACACATGGAGAACATGATTTGATATAAAAATCATGGAACAGATGCCATGGTTAGACTATGTGACCCAAGATGGAGTGTTTTTTTGAGGTACACAACTATATGTCCCAAGGGGATCAATACATGAGAACTATATCTAGGAAAAACATGGTGGAGGATTAGATGGAGTCTTCAAAGGTGGTAAGACATTGGTGCTATTGGATGAACACTATTATTAGCCTAGGATGGGTGCATATGTATGAATACATCTATAAAAGTGCAAAATTTCCAAGTTGGCAAATGTGTGAAGTCAAAACATGGTTTTGTATCAACCCTTATCAATTATGGATAAACCATGGGAGATATCAACATGGATTTTGTACTTGGGTTACCCAAGATATAGAGGGGAAAAAATTCTAATTTTGTTGTGTTAGATCGAGTTTCCAATATGGCACATTTCATTGCATATTAAAAGACTAGCAATGTGACATAAATCACAAATTTTTTTCAAATAGGCGGTGACACTACATGTTCTAACACACAACATTGTGTTAGACATAGACACCAAGTTTATAGCTTATTTTTTGGCACAGATTGTGGAATAAGTTAGGAACCAAGTTGAACTATAGTTTGACATACCATCCATAAACTGATGGAAAATAAAGATCATTAATAGGAGGCTCCAATATTTATTGAGATGTATGGTAGGAGACAAAATGATGTAATGGGACATGGTGTTAGCACAAGAAGAGTTCAGATACAATAATTATATGAATTAGAGAACTGAAAAAACACCATTAAAAGTTGTTTATGGAGTTAGTCCAAGAGAAGTCATTGAGCTAAGAAAAATAGATAAGTGTATGAGATAAGCATGAAAGTATAAGCTTATGTTGAATGCATGTGGGAACTTCATGGAGAGGTGAAAAAAACTAGTCAAAGTTAAAAGCAACATGAAAACAAAATCTTAGTAGAAAAGGATTCGAAGAAGGAGACTTGGTGCCAACACATTTGCACAAGGAAAGGTTTCCATGAGAAACCTATAACAAGCTAAAATTGAAGAAAAAAGGACCATGCAAAGTGTTACGTAAATTTTATCCTAATGCATATGAAATTGAGTTATCATAATGACTAGATATATCACTCATCTTCAACATGTTATATTTGTATTATTTTTATCAATTGTAGAAGGAATGTGAAGGGGAAGAGAAAAATGCACAAGTCCTGTATTAGAAATCATAGATACCTAAGAAAGAAATATAATAAATAGAGGTCATATTGAAATCCAAGGTTGTAAAGTGAATGCGCATAAATAAATATAAAAGGTATTTGGTGAAATGGAGAAACCACACTATAGAAGATGCTTCATGTTTAGACCTTGAAGAATTAGGTTGATATGGCTATGATGTCACAAATATAATATATGAGATGGAGCTCACTTTTTAGTTACTTAGGGTGTCTGATGCAGAAGCATCTAGGTGTAGAAGTTGTCTTGCATCCATTTTGGAGGCTAAGTTTTTTTTACACCAAACTCAAGTGCATCTAGTGAAGGACAAGTTATGAAATCTTAGAATTGAAGGCAAAAGTGCAAAAATTTAAGAATGATAGTGCATAAGGACAAATAGAAGTATCACATGTAGAAGTAAAAGTGCATGCATGAAATATTAATAAGCACACATGCGAAAGAAGGGTTAAGGTCACTAAATAATAAAAAAATTACTTGGAAGGCCATGTCACCTAAAAGCACCAAATTTTGACTTCAACATACAAGTGGGAGAAAAAATTAATGCATAAGTCTGTTAGCTAAGATTTTGACAAACAATTCAAATTCAAAACTCTAATTGCTAGTTACATTTAATAAGGTCGATGCAAGAATGGAGGAAGAATACCTTCGAGACCTTTCCAAAAGGGCTATAAACAAGGGACTAGAGATCCCATTGTAGTAAGATACATAGAGAGACCATGAAACTCTATTGAGATTTTAGCGAGAGAGAGGGAGAGTACAAATTTAGGGGCCAAAGAGTGCCTTTAATAGACTTAGAGAGTGAGTGTTATATATTGCCAAGGTGAAACACTAGTATAAGATAGTTAAGGATGGGATATAGCTTTTAAAAGCTTTATGTATTCTGTTTTCTCAATTAATAAAAAGTGTCATAGACTTCTTGTAAAGTGTTGTGGGTTTGCAAAAATGAGGGTGAGTGAATCTAAGATACTTGGATTGACATCTCTTATTAGGATCTTGATACTTGGTGCTAATTCAATGTTTTTAAGTGTCAAAATCCAAAGATATCTATTACATTATAACAAAACATTATTAGACACACATACACATAGGTGGGATAACTATGTGCAGTTTGAACCCTCTTCAGAGTAGTGGGGCATAGTTGGTGTTATCTAACTCATCTTTATAACCCATATTTTAGGTTAATAAAGTGGATCTAGGGTTTCAAGGTAAAATAAGACAAAATTAGGATCTATGCATAGGATAATATTGAGGTCAAAAAATCATATAGAGAACATTTTGATAGGTAGGTTTAGCAATCTATGATTAAAAATTCTAGCAAAAAATGTAGGGCAAGTTTTGATAGACAATGAATGAGTCTAGTCATTTCAAGTGTTTGTGTTTTACTAGTAACATCCTGATATATTATGGTAATTAATTTATTCATTTGAGTAGCCACAACCATTTTAGATGATTGTACATAGACAATGAGAAAAACATAATAGAATATCTGCTAAATGCCTTATCCCTTTGTCATTTCTATATTTAGATATACAATCAATTCTATATTAGCTTTTAGATTTGTCTATTAAATAATATATCTTATATAGTATGTAAGGTTTATTTTAGTGGTCCATATAAAAATCCCATGGAGGTCTTGAGGTGAATCAGATTCACAATGGTGGTGAATTAGTTTGGAAGGCATATCATTGCATAGGTGAATCATGCAATGCCATGCACTAAATCGTACAAGGCCTACCAAGTTGCTTTGACCCTCACATAGATGCCAAGGTAAGAGTGTTTTAGCTATGATGAAAACCTATAGATGAATGCTAACAATTGGTACAATATAGGAAAATGCTAGCATGATGCAGTTGAATGCCAACATGATGGAGATGAACACCAGTGATATGTGGATGAATGTCTATGCAATGTGAGCAAGTGATGACATAGAAAAAATGAACACTGACATGATGTAGATGTATGATAGCATGATATAGATGCATGATGATATGATTTAAACATTCACTAGCACCATATAATGTAGATGAATGTTAGTAGAATATAGACACCCGATGACACAGTGTGGGCGATTGCCAATACCATATAGATGAATGCTAACATGATATGGGTGGGTGATGACACTGTATGGATGGGCATTTGTGTCATATAGATGAGTTTTGAAATAATTTTGATGGATGAATAATCATCTACAATAAACCAACACTCATCTACATCACATCATCATTTATCTATATGGTGCCAATGCTCACCTGCATCATGCTAGTGTTCACTCACTCTATGTCAACATTTGATTGTAATCCATAGTCATTCCCTAGAAGGCTACTAGTGAATTCATGCATGTTGAAAATAAATACTATGGATGGGAATTGATGTGATGTGGATATATGCCTACATTTTAGAGGTGGCCAACAAGGTGCTAGTGAACATCTATATGCATTTACGATGCTGGCTTGGTCCAATCTGCCACACAACGGTGTCTCTAATGAGTACCCACATCATGCAAACATTCACCCATATCCATTTAAACACTTATAAAAGTGCCAAACAAACCTCATTGTGCACTTTTTTCCATTTTTTACTCTACTTTTGTGCTTAAATTTTTTGCACTCTTTTCCATGACTTCCAAAACCCTATTTTCATCCATGGCTACCATTTCTCAGAAATCTTCTAGTGTCAATGCAAATGTAGGCACATAAGTAACCAAAAACCCCAAAATCACTTTCTAAAATTTGGGGTGCACTATCATCCAAAGGCTTATACATTAATAAGATGTATACAATGATTGGGTGGAGCCTTGTAAGTTCAATGGCATTATCTGCATGCTATAGTATGAGAAAGATATTCATTTGTTAAATGTTCTCTTACAAAGATTTAATATTGTTTCCTCCTTATTTCACATCACCTTGGGCTCCTAGAATTTTTCATTTGGAATCCATCCAAAGGATACCTAGAGACTAACAGGACTACCTTACAAGGATGGGGACCTGTTCACCACAAAGACCTTGCTGAGAGATGAGGAAAAAAGTATTTGGAGTCCCATTAATCACTATTGTTAGAACGTAACTATCTACTGAGAGGGAGGGGTGAATCCGTAGATTGAATAACTTATTTCTTTTTGAAACTTTTAATGTAGACTAAAAATATATGTAGAGATCACATACACACAAATAGACACAACACCATATGTATACGAGGAAACTAATTATGGAAAAAATCACAATGAGAATAGCTACTAGAATCTACTATTATAATCTAACCTCAAAATCAAAACCTCAATTGTTACAACATTTAAGGGCACCGACCTTAAGGAGACACCACTCCCATGGTTTAAGAGCAATTACTCTAAGGAAGCACCAACTCCTTAATTGAGCACCAACTCAGCTTATTTGATAGAACCCACCAATTAGATATATATTCAAAATATGGAACTACGACTCCAATTTAAAATATTGATTCACAAATGAATCAAATTTCAATTGTCTATTACAAGTCTATTCTGAAACTGCTCAAACTTTGCTCTTCATCTCTCTCTTCTCTTCCACTCTACCCTCTTCCTCTGTGTCTCTATATTTTCTATTTGACACAATTCAACCACTTTAGCTCTACCTGTCTCTCTCTTAATTTGAATCTATTCAACAACAATAACTTGTATCCTAGATGACATATATATAAGCATTTGATCTAGGTTTCACATCTTCTCTGTGTTCACACTTGTTTGCTAACACATCATGCCAATTCTAGACTCAATTCATATTTCTTGAACATCAAGTTTCCTATGTCTTGAATTCACACTCCACCACCATGATTCTTTGTCTCATTACTATTTTTTAGAATATACAGGCTTTGGTTTTGATTCACATGCCATGTTACACAATTTAGATCGATCACAATGATCTATTTCATTGTCTCTGTCATATAATGTATCTTTCCTACATGGTCCTCTACTTGATCATTGTAATGAACATACATTTAAATATTGGCCTTTGATCTTAAGTTTTACACTATGATCTAATGATCCATATTCAATTTTCTCAACTTTAAAAAACATCCATTAGATTAAGATTTGATAGGCTCATGCTCTCCATTAGATCCTTGTACGCTTATGGAATTTAATGTCCAACTTTAAAATGCATTTTTTGGATATTTTGATCTAAGTTCCTACGTGTCATTGGAGATTCAAATATGCATGAAATTTACCCCTATCTAACGTTAAACATCAAGCTCTTAATATCATCTCGCTACTTCTTGAGTCTGTAGAATGAATATGCTCCATCAATCTTGTCAAAGTATCTCAGTATTTCATTTTTTTCTATGTCATTAAACATCTAGAACTTGATCCCATTGAGTCCACTCATTCTGTTAGATCTTCATTGCATGATCACATGCTCGCTATTCAATATTTTGACAAGATTAAACTTTATATCTAACAAGCTCCTATGAATGTGACACTTGGCATTCTTGTGTACCTTCTGTACACTTGTTGTCAGTGCCCATGCTTGTGACACTTAAAATCCTTATGTATATTTTGTACATTACTGTCAGTACCTATGCTTGTGACACTTAAAATCCTTATGTATATTTTTTACATTACTGTCAGTACCTATGCTTGTGACACTTAGCATCCTTGCGTGCCTTCTACACCTTTATTTTTAGTTCATACTATTGAGACACTTGGCATTCCCACCTTAATCCTTGACTATTTGATTTTAAACCGATCTATAGATTTACTATGCAAGTTCCATGATTATGACACTTATCACTAGCACATCTACTCACAAGTGCCTTTGACAAATTAACTTTGCTACGCTTCATTTGATATTCAATGTATGATTAAGTGCTAACCCTTGATCAAGATGGGATAAATATTAAGTCTAAGACTTAGGAAATATTAAGATTTTTTATCACTACTCGAACCCATAATTGCTAGGTCGAAGGGGCCGATTACACAACAATGACAAAGACTTAAGATATAACTTAAGTAACCAGAATCTGCCTATATCCAGTCAACATAAAAATAGAACATGCATGTGAATGCCACCACTAAAGCCCTTAGGGTTTAAATGAAAAACCATGTAATGTTTGAGAGCAAATATAAATCAATTCTGAGCTCATTTCTTCTCAACTAAACCTATGGACCATATATTTAAGATGCTCTTTAAAACCCATAATAGATATTTTATTACTTTTTCTTCAAGTGGTCTAAAAATAGTCTATATAAAAGCATGACAACTTTGCATTGTGCAACTTTAAAACATGCTCTTTTTTCCATCAATCTTACCTAATCCTCTGATATCAATGACAATCATAATGCCCATTTTGACATCAAGGACAATCATATCACGAATAATCTCCCCCTTTGGTATTGATTTCAAACTAAATGCTCTGATCCTTCTCTAGCATTGACTGTACTTGCATTGCTTGCATTGGCTTCTGATGAATTGAAACTAAAATATCTTATACCAAACTTGCTTCCCCTTAGGCGATGAAACATTTTCCTAAACTCAACTTGGATACATGCTCTACTCTTTCAAACATTTATAGAGAGAATTTGCACTTTTTCTCCCCCTTTGACATCAATGGCAAAGGGACTCCAACTTTCTCATAGTTTATCCAAAAAATTATCCTCCTTTATCAGATGAAGCAGTTTGTCCAAAAATATGCAACCATCAACTCATTAAAATTTTGAAAAATTATGCATCCTTGAGTTGCCTTTTCTCTCTTCTTCTAAGAAATAACAAGACTTTTGTGATACTCCCCCTGTACTCATGCCTTATCAGTAAGATCTAGTGATGTGATGTAGGATCCACCACTCCCAAATTCTATCTCAGATACTCAAATTGTTCCTTAGAAAAAGGTTTGGTAAATATGTTTGTAGCTTGATCCTGTGTTGGTACATATTCCAATGTGACCTCTTGATCTACAACCTTTTCTCTTAAGAAGTGATATTTTATTGATATGTGCTTAGTTCTGGAGTGCATCACTGGATTCTTTGATATATTAATAGCACTTGAATTATCACAAAGAATAGAGTAGGTGATTTGTACTCTACCTTGATGGCTTTAAGTGTTTGGTTCATCCCCAAGACTTTAGTACAAAATGTCACTACTACAACATACTTTGATTCAATTGTAGAAAGAGTGACTAACTCTTGCTTTTTGGTCAGCCATGAAACAAGTTTGTTTCCAAGGAAAAATACACCACCACTAGTGATTCTTCTATCATCCACACTTCCTACCCAATCAACATCTGTATATGTTGTTAAAGTTAAATATTCACTTTTAGGATACCATAGGCCATAGTCAATTATGATCTTGATATATCTAAAGATTTTTTTCATTACATTGACATGTGACTATTTAGGAGTAGCTTGAATTATTGTAATCATGCACACTACTTGCTTGATATTAGGTCTTGATGTAGTTAGGTATAACAAGCCACCTATCACTGATCTGTACATAGTCTGATTTGCATCAAGGGACTCATCCTCTTTTCTCAACTTACATTCAGTTATCATGGGAGAACCAATTATTTTTCTATCTTCCATTCTGAACTTCTTGAAGATTTACTTAACATACTTTGTTTGAGATATAAATATCCCTTCATCAATTTATGCTATCTATAGTCCAAAAAAGAAAGAAATTTCTCCAAGCATAGACATCTCAAACTCATTTTGCATTTGAGTAGCAAAGTCTTTTCACATTCTGTTGTTGTTTCCACTAAAAAATATATCATCAACATATACAACAATAATTAACATATGCTCACCTTTTGATTTGAAGTACAGATTATTGTCTACACATCCTTTATTGAATCCTTGTTGTTGCAGATATTGGTATAATCTTGAATACCATGCTTTAGGTGCCTATTTTAGACCATACAAAGATTTCTTCAATATGCACACATAATCTTCTTTCTCTGATAGCTGAAAACATTTACGTTGTATACATAGACTTTCTCTTCTAGGTTCCTATTCAAGAAAGTAGACTTAACATCCATTTAATAGACTTTGAACTTATTCTAAATAGAGAATGCTAAAACATTCTTATGGCTTCCAATCTAGCAAATGGAGAAAATATTTCCTCAAAATCTATGCCCTCAACTTATGCATATTCTTTGCATACCAATCTTTCCTTATTCATTATATTAGTTCCATCCTCATTGAGCTTGTTTCTATAGACCCATTTTGTACCTATTCCATTCTTTTTTGAAGGTCTTGAAACTAATTCCCAAGTTTTATTTTCTTTTAAATTTGGATCAGTTCTTTTTCCATGGATTTTATCCAATTCTCATCCTTGCTAGCTTCAACATAGCTCTTAGGCTCAATTTCAGACATTAGAGCAAAATTTACTTGCTCTTTGTTCATTGCAACTCTTCTCAATATCTGAACTCTTTCATTTTTATTACTAATGATATGCTCTATAGGATGATCTTTTTGAACAAATCTTGTAGGTGCCTTTTCATTTATGTCCTCGTGCTCGTCATTAGTTGCTTCCTCTTCATAATCTAATTCTTCATTACAAATTTCTCTGTCAGGTTTAACATGTTTCAATCCTTCTTCAACCTTGACATTGATGCTCTATACAATCTTGTGTAGCCTTTTGTTGTAACATGTAGGCTTTGCTTTGGGTGGATTAACCAAGAAATATTCCTTAATCACATCTTTATTCAAAGCTTCCCAATTTGTCTTAGTTTCTTCTAACGTAGCATTTGATACCAAATACTCTGAAATACTTCACAAAGGTAGGCTTTCAATACCATAGTTTATAGGGGGTTTTATCACTATTTACCATCAGTTTAACTCTGTCCAAGATATATACTATTGTATGTAGTGCTTATCTTCAGTATCCATCAAGTAAATTGAGCTCTTTTAACATTATTTGGTCATATCCTTGACTGTCTTGTTCTTTCTCTCAACAACTCCATTTTGTTGTGGAGTCCTTACTGCAAAGTAGTGTCTTTTGATTCCATGCTTCTCACAGTACTCTATAAACTCATTTGAGATGAATTCTCCACCTCTATCAAATCTTAAGCATTTGATTTTTCATCCAATATCATTCTCTACCATGGCCGTAAATAACTTGATTCTTTCAAATTCCTGAGACTTATCCTTCAAAAAAGTTACCCATGTCATTCTTCAGTAATCATCTAAAAATAACATGAAATATCTCTTTCTTTTAGATCCTCTTATCTTAGTGCATGCACCTAAAATCGATCGCTTCATTATAGTTGACTAATATTTCTATTAGTCGACACTAATTCTGCTTATCCTATTTTATTATACTAATTTATCCTATTTCTAGCCATATATCCAATATCCCCCTCTAAAAATTCTTCATTTTACTAACCTTATCCCATCCCACTATTCCAATAATTCTTCTAAATCTCTCATCATCCTAATCTAATTCTACTTATCTATTATTTGAGAATTTTTAATTCCCATAACCTCACCTAACCACCTACTTTCCTACTCCCTAGCCTTTCCTACACCCCTATATCTTTAATATTCACCTAATCCCCTAAACACCATTAGATTATCTAATGGAATCTAGAAATCTCCACCACCATTTTCTTTCTGTAGAGAATTCTCTCTCTGGAGAATTCTAAAGAATTTTAAATTTTGTAGAATTCCCTCCTTTTCTAGAGTCTTCTTCTCGAGAAACCCCCAATGAATTTTTATAATCCTTCGCCATTGATCCTCATCATCCAAATTCAAATCTAAGCCATTGATCTTCCCTCCCTTCCTCTATTTAATCAACCTCTGCCTCCACCCTCAAACCAACTTAAGAAATCATATCAAAGCCATGCCAAAATCACTCTAGGAATTCCATATCAAATCCATCATCCAATATCAAGCACCCATTATCACAAATTCACCATCAGGTATCATTTTGTCAATCTGAGTCTACAAGCAATCATCTACTTGCAAATCTTGGAAGGAAGTAACGTAAAGCAAAGGAATTGGTAAGCTTCTTATTATTATTCTGATTTGCTTAATAAATGTTTCTTATTAGTAATTTGTATTTTGAGTTTGGATTTACTTTTGTTTAAATTCATAAAGAGCTCAAAATATTGCCACATTTTGACGACTCTGATGGGACCTCTCCTTTTTAAACTAACATTTTTGACATTTTAAATATGTTAGCTTAAGATTGCAGGACAACTTTGAGGATGGTAACTCAACAATTTTAAAATTCCCATCTATATTAATCATTAAGGTTCTGGTTTGTATACTTACAACATATATTACTATGTTTTTCTTCCCCACGCTGCCATTAAGTTAGTTGCATCTCTTCTTGTTTATAAATTGCATGTGAATGATAGTCATAACATTTAATATATTTTAAAAGTTAAAAAATCAAACAAAGTATATATATTTCACGTCTATGTACATATTTTGAAGCTTTTTATGTATTCCCTAAATATATATATTTATGTATACTCTGTATATATTCAGCGATACATATATTTTGTAAAGATATTTTGTTTGAAGGTCGAAGTACTTTGACACCCAACGTTTTGGCTTATTCTAGCCTTATCACCATTCTGCGTATATCCCTGTCAAAACAGCAGGTAAAATCGTGTCTTTCTTCTCTTTGCAGACATTGTCACGTGGTTCACGTGTCTGGAATCTGGTGGCCGCTTTTAAAATCTTTTCCATCATGCTATGCTATGGCCCGATCATTCAGCACAAAACTGAACTGCCGTGCTTAAAATAATTGATATAATAGACAGTTTGAAATTTGTAAATTCATAAAGAAATTTATTACGTCTTAGATCTGCAGCAGGTCTGAACAAAGACAGCAGACAGCACTTTTTACCAGCTGTATAGGAAGATTTCTGTTTTTTTTGGACAGCCAATCCTGTGTTTGGACGCCACAGGTTTTTAATTCAATTTAACCACACGTAAAATGCATACTGTATGCTGACGGTAAGAGTCTTTTCAAGCGTAGGATTTCTCTCTCTTCCATTGCAAATAGAATACAAAATTCATTAATCAATCCGTCCTTTTTCTGAAAGGTTTTAAGAGGCTGCTTTTCTAATCGCGCCTTTCCCCAGAATAATCCATCTGCTACAGCCATATCTCTTATAATTGTTCTGCTGTTTGCAGGTCTGGAGCGTGATTAATTGAGGAGGGCGAATTGGTTGGCAAAAACGTTGCACGGGGCTCTCTTGACAAAGGCAATTAATGTTTAAACCAGAAGGTTGGTTGGCGTCTGTGGCCCATCAAGATCATTATTAAAACGCCCTTCAATATTATACGCCATCAAGAATGTCTTGTTATTATCAAGATTTAAGTTGTTTTTTTTCTGTAGTATATTAGTTATTTACGCTTTTACAGATATTTTATTTGTTTTGGACTTTGGTAATATAGTTTTTAGACACTTATTATTGATAGATTAGTCATATTAAATATTTTTTTTTTAATGGTGTAGAATTAAATAAGAAATGTGGGAATTTTAACAAATAGAAACATTAAATCAAATTATTAAGTACTTTTTGTAGGGTGATTAATGGAACAATTTGGCTCTAAAAATAAAAACTAAAAAATTGAAACATAAAAAATAAAATGTATTGTGATTTATAAAACAGCTCATTATTCATAAATAATTTTATTAATATTTTTCTGGTTATTAAGGTCTTACTCCCAGAATTTCAAAACATTTTACGGTTTTAAATTTTGTTAAATATTTAAAAAGTTAAGATTGTTTTAATATTTTTGGATATAGTTAGTGTTGACCATTTTTGGTCCCATGGGCAAAAAAGCGGTCTCCCTTTTCTTTTCTTTCCATTTCCACGCCCAGACATGAAGGATAATGCAGAATTATGCTTCTGCAACTCGTTTTTCTGTTGGCATGCAAAAGGCTCAACTTCAAGCATTTGGTATGGAGAGTACAGGGAGGGTTGGAAGGAGTGATTATGCAGTTATTTGCAAAAGAGCAAGTAAAACCGCTTCAGAAGGCTCTTTATCGGCAAAATGAACCAAGTTCAAAGGGCCAAAGGATCGCTTCCAAAAGCCTGAAGGGTAGGTGCCCTTGTGGGGGACACCCAAACGACAAGCAAGACATTTATAACTCTTCTAAAAGTCAATTTTGGAGACCAAGCAGCCCTTGCGGAAGGCAGTAAACACCTTCGTGAAAGTGGACAAGGCAGAAAAGGTAAGGTTTTCTTCAGAGAAAAGACTAAGGCAAAGGAAGGATTTCCTTCGGACTTTTGTCCGAGGAATAAATCTGAAGGAAACCTAATGGAAGTCAACGTGAATTCTTTCGGACAAGGTGCCCAAAGGAATTCCTTCAGACATTTTGTCCGAAGTAATTCACAAAGGCAAAGAGCTAAACAAAAGATCACCCTTTGGAAGGAAATCCGTGGCAAAATGGCAAAGGCAAATTCCTTTGGACAAAAAGTCCAAAGGAAAAGCTCGATCGAAAGAAACAAGCAACAAAACATGAAGGGAATATTTCCTTCGGACAAAAAGTCTGAAGGAATTCCTTCAGACATTTTGTCTGAAGGAATTGAGGAGCCAAGGTAGCCCGAAGGAGCCTGAAGGGCAATTGCCCTTGCGGGGGACTCTCGGTTGCCAAAAGGGGGACCTTTCTACAAGCCCTGAAGGGACACCTTCCCTTCGAGAGGGTTCAACGACAAAAGCTCGAACAAAGGAAAAGAAAAGGGAGATATCCTTCAAGAAAAAGGTCTGAAGGAACACTTTGAAAAGTGGAGCCGAAGGAAAGAAATCTGAAGGAAAGTAAAGACCGAATGAATTACAAAAGGCTGAAGAAATTGCCAAATGGGTTACGGGCCCGAAGACATCAAATACAACATAGCGAACTAGCTATTGGAGTTCAAACCTCTGATGATGGGCACCTGAACATCAAATTTATGATGATGAAATAGCCATTTGGTTTTTGAATAATGATGGGCCCGCAAACGTCAATTTTTGACAAGATACATTAGCCGTTAAAGAGAAAACAAAGGACTAATGCCTTCATGACAAGTGGCCCGAGAGAGTGGCACAGGCCCGACGAAATTCAAAGGGGCATAAGTCCATGTGTGGAAACTCAGTGATCCACTGAGGAAGGAGCCCGAAGAGCCAAAGGATTGACATAATTTAGCCCTGAGGGCTGAAAGGGCCAGGAAAAGACAAAAGTCAAGAGTGAACTCAGCGACCCGCTGAGAAAGGAGCTCAAGGAGCCAAGCACAAATATGGATAAAATAACCCAGGTGGCAAAGGGAAGCATCGTCAAAAGAGTTATTACAACGATTCGAACAGTCCCTATGAAATGGTCATCCAGGAGCGCAAATAATGAATTGCGCGACCTATTTTTCCTCATTTTTGCATTGATGAGCAGACAACCACATGAATGTCTTTAAGATGTGGTCTTGTTAGCAGACAAAGGGGCGCGACCCATGCTTTCAAAATAATGTTTGATACAAATTTAAATGCCAAAGTCAAGACTGACAATGACACAACATATTCTTTCAACGACTTCCTCTTCTCAATGTTTTCAATGCAGCATGGGCCACTTGTAAAAAAGGGTGCCATTGCTTCCTCTCTTTCTATATATATTGTAAACTCTCATTTGAGAAAGATATCTCTCATTTTGTAAGTAGAAGCCCTGCCAAATTTTCACCTTGAATTAATAGAATGCATTTTTACCTCTATCTGGATGGATATATATTTGAGTGTGTCTGAGTATTAACCTTGTGTTCAGCCATTTTGTATGATGCTTTCCCAAGTTTGACACCAACATACCTAGTATAGACAAATCACCATTTCTGCAGGTAACAAGAAGTGTTGTATTTGGAGTGTAGAGACAGAAGAGGGTTACCAATCAAAGTGTTTTCCTACAATGCCTGTGGTAAGTTCATTTTCTTTGTGTCTTCATTAAGCCTCCCTGTTAAGCCCCCTACAGTCTGGTTTTATCATTAGATAAAGTGTATGTATGTCCTCTTTTGGTCTGAAGTGTGAGTAAATGAGCAGATCAAACTTCTTTGGTACATCACCATATTAGTTTAGGTTCTATTTTTAGTAATCCTTCTCTCTTTTCAACCCCCCCACTATATATATTAGCAATAGTACTTGAATAACATAGAGATGCAGCAAAGGGAGTTAGCCCTTATTTAGAGATTCTCTCCTCAATTTTGCCATACCCATAGCAAGAGGGGAGTCTCCATTGTGCCGTGTGGAAGACATGAGCTCAGCCTCCTGTCAAGGGTGCAATCCATAGTGTCAACAATTTTTGGCACGCCCAGTGAGACCAATTTTTAAACACTTAGAAAAGTTCCAAGATTGATGTTGGTCTTATTACAACAAAAATCAACCATTTTTCTAGCATCTGGCGACTCCATTATCAAGAGCATCAATCTCTAGCCAAGGATCTGTATGACACCTTATGCCTAAGGTCACCACATGATCTGTTGTTAAGGTTGTCCCTTTTGAATTCATTAAACTACCATTAAACTCAGCAAGGTGACTGAGGTTTGCAAGGACTCATCCCTATTCAACAAATCATTTTCCTAGACCTGTTATAAGATACACTTACACAAGAAGGCTCCAGTTGAATCCTATCATATCTATGGCTTTACCATTTATGGCCTTTCATGGTCAGAGTCCTTTGAATCTTTTGCATTATGATCCAATCCCAGGTACAGCCCTTAAGAGTGTGCCTCTCTTTAATGGAGAAGGGCATATTACTGCTATTGAGCACATCATAAATATTGCCAACCTCTACAATATTCACAATGTCACTGAAGAAAACATTATTATCAAATTACTAGCATTATCTTTTAAGGGCAAGGTTCTAGACTGGTATGAGACTCTGCCTATGAATTCAGTCAGCACATGAAATGAATTTGGCACCCTCTTAACAAATAGATTCAGAGAGAAGAGTGACCACCTCTCACTTACTGAGTAACTAACCACCATGCAGAGAGCTCCACATGAATTTATGTAGGATTTCAATACTTAGTTTCAGAAGACATGGGACAAAATCCCCATTTTGGTAAGGTCGACCCCAAGCTATGCTTTCCTCTATCATTTGAAAGCATTGAACAACAACATTGTTGTCATGAAACAATCCATGGGAGGACATGTGTTGCCCATTGCCTATGAAATAGCCATAGCAACTAAGAATTACCTGATGCAAGTGGGAAAGATAGCCCCTAGACCTCATATGCTGCTCTTCCCTAAATTGTCACCTTTAGTCTAAACTATTGCACCTACCTTAGCTCTTCTGCCTGGCATAGAAAAGCTGGCTGTTACTCCATCCAATGACCTTCATGAAGTCAAAAGCTTGTTATAAAGCATGACCAATGAACAAGTGGCTCTCAAAAGGCAGCAAACTCAAAGCAATCAGCCAAATTAGAGATATCAACAGTTTGGGCAAGCAAATAGACCCCCTTTCTAGAATTACAATCAAGGACAGGGTCAGTTTGCATAAGCCAAACCTTATCAAGGCTATAATCTAGGTGCTCCTTCATCATCCAAGGCTCTGGTGCCCATTCAAAATAATCTGGTACAAGAACAACCAAATTACTCACCCATGGGATATGGTCAAGAGAGGTTATTTATACAAATGAGATGCCAGGTTAATACATGAATGCACAAGACCATTAGGAAATTGCCCCATTTCCAAGCTTTGAGATGCCAGTGCAACTTGGTATGGACAGTAGGCTAGCTCAGTCTAATTTCACTCTCATGAATCACCTAGAGGGTGAATTCTATGCAATCAACTACGTGGGCAATGTGGACAATCAAGGTGATTATGTTGCAGAAAACACAAGGTCCAAAAGGAGAGTTATGGAGGAAGCTCAGGCAGCTACTCAAACATCCACATCATCTTCTTCATCACATGTGAACCAAAAAATTTCAAATTTTAGGCCACCAGTTACACTCTCAGCTCCTCAGCCTGTGCCTCAAGCTACAAGCAACCCCAAAGAAAATTTGAAAGGGAACAACCCTCAGATTAGTGTGGTAGACTAGATGAAGAAGTTACACATGAATATCTCCTTGTGGGATTCATTGGCAATGCTGGGACAAAAGGACATACTCCAAAAGGAATTGCACGGGCTAAATCAACAAGCTATCCTAGTAAAAGCTGATAATGTTTTGATCATGAATGGGCACCCTTCCACAACAAACCAGGTAAAGAAAGAAGAATGGTTCCTCCTTTCTATCTATCCTTAGTCATAGGAGATTTCTTGGTGCACAATTGCATTATTGATAGTGGGGCAAGCACCTCAATAATGCCCAAATGTATAGCAGATAAATTGGGGCTCAAATACAAAGAAATGACTAAGGGAGTCCTACAGCTGGATGGAACACCAACAAAGACAATAGAAGTGGTGAGAGGCTTGAACTTGACGCTCCATGCATGTTTGACTTTCTCGGTTCCTCACGATGTGGTGGTGGCGAATGTTCCTCCTTACTTTGCCATTTGCTTGTCTAGGGATTTCACATCCAAAATAGGTGGCTACCTAGCAACAAACTGATCCTACCTAGTTCTTAGAACCAAGTATGGGACTAAGGTCAAGATTGAGTTGGAGCCAATCCATAGAGATCATTGGATCTGTACTCACTCAAGGGGAAAAATGTCAGCTATGCCATTATTGATCAAGAAGATTTCCAAGTGGATCAATCTCTACCCTCTGCCCTTGAAGGAGTCGATGACTTGCTCTTAGATGAGTGGGAAAGTGACAACTTTGAACATGATCCTTACAAGTTCATAGAAGAGGCTGGCCTTGGAATTTATCGCATACATGAAGAGGGTAATTTTGTACCAAATTTTATGAAAGCAAGCCAAGAGAGCTCAAGTTTATGGTAGATTTTCTTGGATGGCTCAAGAAGCAAGCTAGGAGCTAGTGGGGGAGTGGTGCTAGTTTCCCCCTCACAAGAAAAATACTTTTTGGTTCAAGTTCTAATTTTCTTGCACATGCAATGTTGCAGAGTATAAATCTCTCATCCATGGTTTGGAGTGGGCGAGGAAAAGAGGAATTAGAGAACTGCAAGTTTTTGGGGATAGTGATCTGATCATAAATCAAGTGAGAAGCCAAAATTTGACCAAGAATTCCTTACTTAAGTCTTACAAACATAGGGTGTGGGACTTAGTAGAGATTTTCCTTGCTTTCAATGTTACCTCCATTCCAAGAGAGCAGAATAAGCAAGTAGATAGACTAGCAGCAGTTGGTGCTCAGTTTGATGTCCTCAAGAAGATAGGCTAAGACCGCAGTCTGCACCATTTGAAAGTGGTAATTAGACCCTCTGTGCCTAACAACATCACCAACTGGTAGGTGTTTGAAAACAATCAACATATAACAGTCTTCTTGTAAGAGGAAGCTGAGTTTGTTGCTAGAAACCAGGCTAAGCTATAACAACAGTATGGCAGCCAGATTATTCAGCTAAAGAACAATAAACTTCCCAAAGGCTTGGTCACTCTTGAAAGTATCTTCAACAAGGATGACCAACTGAAGAATGATAAATGAAGCATAACAATGAAGAAGGAGAACTATGAAAAAGTTGAGATATTCAAGAATAAGCTGCTTGCACTTGGGAAAGTGTGCACAGATCATGAAAGGCAGGCCTTTATCTTGTTGTGGCAGGAGTTTGCTGATGTCTTTGCTTGGGAGTATATCGACTTGAAGGGTTTTCACTCAAGTTTGGCCCAACATAACATTAAGCTGGAGGAAGGCGCCAAGCTTATCAAATAGAAATAGAGGCCTATTAACCCAAAGATTGAGCCTCTCATGTGGAAGGAACTCACCAAGTTGATTGAGTCTAGAATCATATTTTTGATCAAACACTCTTCTTGGCTGGCCAATCTTGTTCCTGTCTGAAAAAAGAATGGGGAGATCAGATTGTGCATAGATTTCAGAGACCTCAATAGAGTCTCTTTGAAAGACCATTATCCTCTCCCAAGTACGGAGTAGATCCTCCAAATGGTGACAAGTAGTGAGCATTTCTCCCTACTGGATGGGTATTTAGGGTACAATCAGATTTTGGTGCAAGACTGTGACCAGTACAAGACAACCTTCACTACCAAATGGGGGACATTTTATTATCAAAAAATTCCATTTGGACTATCTAATGGCGGTGCCACTTTTCAATGAGCTATGGACATGGCTTTTCAAGTCCTGATAAATAACATTATATTGGTGTATCTTGATGACGTGACGATTTTCTCCAAAGAAGCAAGCTAACACATAAAGCACCTTAGGCAAATCTTTGAGAGGTGTAGAGAGTTTGGTATCTCTCTCAACCCAAAGAAATGCATGTTTGCTGTCCATGAGGGTAAACTCTTTGGCCATATGGTTTCTAAAGAAGGCTTAACCATTGATCCAAAAAGAGTTCACTCCATCCTAGAGCTGTCCTTGCCTAAACATAAGAAGGGTCTACAAAGCTTCTTTGGAAAAATAAATTTCGTCAGGAGATTTATTCCAAATTTTATGCAGGTAGTCAAGCCATTGACCTCTATGCTGAAGAAAGATGAGAAATTCACGTGGACAATGCAAAGGAAGGATAGTTTTGAAGGGATCAAGTAGGGTATCGCCCAGGCTCCTACCTTGATTAGTCCTAACTTCACCAAGGATTTCAACCTCTACATCTTTGGAAATGAAGAGGTAATCTACGCTATGCTTACCCAAGCGAATGGTGAGAACCTTGAACAACTGCTTGCATTTTTTAGCCAGGGTCTAGAGGGTTTTGAGGTCAGGTATACATATGTAGATAAGCAAGTCCTTATGGTCATATGGAGTTTGAAGAAATTTAGACATGTGTTGTCCAACAGCAGGGTTCACCTCATGGTGTCACATCTCAGCGTCAAATATTTCTTGATCAACCGTGATCTAAATGAAAAGAGAGTGGGATGGATCACTAAAGTAATGGAATATGATGTGGATATCAAAACCACCAAGCTGATAAGAGGAAAAGGCCTATGTGAACACCTTGATGTAGACTTTAAATAGTAGGAGGATAGTTTGCTAATTCATGATGTAGCCACAATAGAAGAACTAGCAGTCATGAAGGATTGGACATCAGACATGAGATGTTTCCTTCTCACTAGTGAGTGCTTACAGGGCCTTGATAGGACCAGGAAGAGATATTTCAGACTCTAATCTCTCCCTTATGTCCTAATTCTTGGAGTACTATTCAAAAGGGATTTCTCAGGAGTAATTTTAAGGTGCATAGACCTAGGTCAAATCGATAGGGTGCTGTCTGAGTTCCATGATGGGCCAGCTGGTGGTCACTTTGCTCCTAAGCCTACAACTACAAGAATTATGAGATCTAGTTACTTTTGGCCCAATTTATTCATAGACACCCATGCTTGGGTATGAAAGTGCCAAAAGTGTGCTCTCTTTGATGGGAAACAATCACTAGCTGTAATGCCTCTACATCCTATTCAGGTGGAACAACCATTCATGTAATGGGGCTTATACTTCATAGGGATGATCAATCCTCCCTCTAGTGCTGGCCATAAATGGGTCTTGACCACCATAGACTACTTCACGAGATGGGTAGAAGATGTTGCTTTGAAGGAGGCCAATGAAAGTGCAGTGCTAGATTTCTATGAAGGCCTGGTGACAAGATTTGCAGTCCCAACTACCATCATATCAGACAACACATTGGCATTCTTGGGAACCAAAATGAGTGAATGGGCATTGAGATATGGCATCTACCTCAACACTTATTCCAACTACTACCCACAAGGGAATGGGATGGCTGAGTCTACCAACAAGAATCTGATCAGGATTATCAAAATAAAAATGGAGGAGAATCAGAGAACTTGGCTTGCCAAGTTGAAAACAACCTTGTGGGTAGACAGGGTCACTCCAAAGAGGGCAGTTGGCAATTCGCCATCCACGCTTGTGTATGAAATGGAAGCTCGACTTCCTCTTTCACTTGAATTGCTAGCTTTGGACCTTGTTCACTAGCTGCAATTAGAAGAAGGCAACAACATAGAGGTTAGGCTATGTGAATTAATGGAACTTCAAGAGACAAGGGACCAAGCTATGGCTTTTATGACCAGCCGTCAATAACAAATGAAGAAGCACTTTGACAAGAGATCCTCATTAAAGGTTTCTCTGAAGGAGACATCATCTTGAAATGGGATGAGGACCAAGCTAAGCCTAGAAAGCACATGAAGTTCAATGCCCTGTGGAGTGGTCCATATGTCATCACTCAGTGAAAGCAGCATAATGCATTCCAACTCTCTAGGTTGGATGGTGAAGAATTATGTATCCCAGTTAATGGGATACATATTAATCATTATCACTGAGCCTTCTCCCATCATGTACACATTTTCCTTATTTTTCCCTATTTTCCCTAAGTGCTTTTGCACATGTTTGTAGTTTTCTTAACCTTGTGTGTGTTTTGTTTCCCTTTTGGGGTAAAAGCTTCATAATTGATTCTTGGATATCTCAAGGTTATTGCTAACTCTTTCAAATTCCATCTTGACTCCATGCCCAATGGACTTTGAGGCTACCAATCTTCTTCAACATAACAAGCATGCTTCCCCTGGGAATCGCTAAATTATGGACCATTTTTGGTCCTGTGGGCAAAAAATTGGTCTCCCTTTTCTTTTCTTTCCATTTTCACACCCAGATATGAAAGATAATGCAGAAATATGCTTCTGTAACTCATTTTTCTCTTGGAATACAAAAGGCTCAACTTCAATCATTTGGTATGGAGAGTATAGGCAAGGTTGGAAGGAGTGATTATTCAATAATTTTTAAAATAGCAAGTAAAACCACTTTGGAAGGCTCTTTATCAAAAAAATAAACCAAGTTCAAAGGGCCAAAGGATCACTTCCAAAAGCTTGAAGGGTAGGTGCCCTTGCGGGGGGCAACCAAACAACAAGCATGACCTTTATAACTCCTTCAAAAGGCAATTTGGGAGACCAAGCAGCCCTTGTAAAAGGCAGTAAACACCTTCAAGAAAGTGGACCAGGTAGAAAATGTAAGTTTTTATTCAGAGAAAAGACTAAGGCAAAAGGAAGGATTTCCTTTGGACTTTTGTCTGATGAATAAATCTGAAAGAAACCTAATGGAAGTCAACATGAATTATTTTAGACAAGGTGCCCTAAGGAATTCCTTCAAACATTTTGTCTGAAGTAATTCACAAAGGAAAAGAGCCAAACAAAAGATTACCCTTCAAAAGGAAATCCACAAAAAAATGGCAAAGGCAAATTCCTTCGACCATTTTGTCTGAAGGAAAATCTCGATTAAAAAAAACAAGCAGCAAAACATGAAGGGAACATTTCCTTCAGACATTTTGTCTGAAGGAATTGAGGAGCCAAGGCAGCCCGAAGGAGCCCAAAGGGCAATTGCCCTTGTGGGGGACTCTTGGCTACCAAAATGGGGACCTTTATCTAAGCCTTGAAGGGACACCTTCCCTTCGAGAGGGTTCAACGACAAAAGCCTGAACAAAGGAAAAGAAAAGGGAGATATCCTTCGGGAAAAAGGTCCAAAGGAACACTTCAAAAAGTGGAGCTAAAGGAAAGTGAAGCCAAAGGAAAGAAAGCTGAAGGAAAGTAAAGATTGAAGGAATTACAAGAGGCTGAAGAAACTACCAAATGGGTGATGGGCCCGAAGACGTCAAATACAACATAGCGAACTAGCCGTTGGAGTTAAACCTCTGGTGATGGGTGCTTGAACGTCAAATTTATGATGATGAAATAGCTATTTGGTTTTTGAATAGCAACGGGCCTGTTGACATCAATTTTTTATAGGATGCATTGGCCGTTGAGGAGAAAACAAAGGACTAACGCCTTCACGACAAGTGGCCTGAGAGAGCTTGAATGGTGTAGGATCGACAAAATTCAAAGGGGCATAAGCCCATGTGTGGAATCTCAATGATCCATCGAGGAAGGAGCTCAAAGAGCTAAAGGATTGACAGAAGATAGCCCCAAGGGCTGAAAGGGCTAGGAAAAGATAAAAGTTAAGAGTGAACTCAGTGACCCACCAAGAAAGGAGCCCGAGTAACCAAGCACATATATGGACAAAATAACCCAGGTGGCAAAGGGAAGCGTCGACAGAAGAGTTATTATAGTGGTGGAATAGTCCCTATGAAATGGTCATCTAGGAGCGCAAATAATGAATGGCAAGGCCTATTTTTCCTTATTTTGCATTGATGAGCAGACAACCATGTGAATATATTTAAGAAGTGGTCTTGTTAGCAGACAAAGGGGCACAGCCCATGATTTCATAATAATGTTTGATACAACTTTAAATGACAAAGTCAAGATTGACAACTAACATAGCATGTTCTTTTAGTGACTTCCTCTTCCTAATGTTTTCAATGCAGCATGGGCCACTTGTAAAAAAGGGCACCATTACTTCCTCTCTCTCTATATATATATTGTAAACTCTCATTTGAGAAAAATATCTCTCATTTTTTAAGGCAAAGCCCTGCCAAATTTTCACCTTGAATCAATATAATGCATTTTTACCTCTATCTGGCTGGATATATCTCTGAGTGTGTTTGAGTATTAACCTTGTGTTCAGTCATTTTGCATGATGCTTTCACAATTTTGACACCAACATACCTAGTATAGACAAATCACCATTTATGCAGGTAATAAGAAGTGATGTATTTGGAGTGCAAAGACAAAAGAGGGTTACCAGATAGAGTATTTTCCTACAACGCATGTGGTAAGTTCATTTTTTGTGTGTCTTCATTAAGCCTCCTTGTTAAGCCCCCTACAGTCTGGTTTTTTCATTAGATAAAGTGTATGTTTGTCCTCTTTTGGTTTGAAGTGTGAGTAAATGAGCAGATCAAACTTCTTTGGTGCATCACCGTATTAGTTTAGGTTCTGTTTTTAGTAATCCTTCTCTCTTTTCAACCCCCCCACTATATATATTAGCAATAGTACTGGAATAACATAGAGATGCATCAAAGGGAGCTAGCTCTTATATAGAGATTCTCCCCTCAGTTTTTCCATACCCACAGCAAGAGGGGAGTGTCCATTGTGCTGCGTGGAAGACATGAGCTCAGCCTCTGGTCAAGGGTGCAATCCATAGCGTCAACAGTTATATATATATATATATAATTTTTAATAATAATAATAATAATAATAATAATAATAATAATAATAATAAAAATAATAATAATAATAATAATAATAGAAATAATTAATTAATTAAAACAAATAAAAATAAAAAAATAAAATAAAATATATATTATATATACTAGTAATTTTTATCATAAGTTTTATTGAAGTAATCAATAATTTGTCATAATAATTTGGATATTAATAAGTAGAGGTAAATTTTTCTAACTTGTAGGTAACACGATTGTCAAATGGAAATCATTGAAACTATTAATGTTTGTCTCACAAGTCACCTCTTTTTGAGTGCCACCCATCAAACTACTAATGGTGTGCTTGCAGGACATTGGTCAAAGAATCCATTTGGTACTTTTAAAACCATTTTGAATCATTTTAATCACTTTTATCTTTAATCATCTTGTTGTGACAAATTGTTTCATGTATATACTTTTGTGTGTGTGTGTGTGTGTGGTTATTTATTTGTAAATAATTTGATGTATCATGCCAAATCATGCATAGGTAATTAGAACTATCAATTAATCATATCGTGAGCTTCCCTATTTGTATAAGCCTTCCCTTAGGATAACACATGAGGTAGATTTCATCACCACACACGCAGCTTAGTCTTTAGGAGTTAGTATCATCATGTGTCAATGACACTCTGTATTTTGGTGGAGTATAAAAATTAGGGGAGCATTGTCATTACAGCCTAAGCAAAATTTCTTATAAAGGGTTCTATGGAGTGAGGAAGATTAAGTCCATATACCCAAGGCAATCATATAGCATCTTATATGGATTTGGTCCCCATCGTACCTTGTGTATATAGGGGACTCCCTTAGATCCTTGTGTAAACCTTAGAATAGGAGCCTACGATCGTAATAGGTGTTTGACTACTGATGTCAGTTTCAGCATCCAAGTGACCATTAGGAGCAAGCAAAGTCGAGAGGGTTTGGTTGATTCCGTAACGGGTCACTGACCTAAAACCTCACTTGTGTAGCCGTTATATGGTGTGGACATCAAGTTACACTCTCATATGGTTTACTAATTAGAGTTTTATATGTGCATGATTTTTTTATTTGTTATAATAAGGCTCATTTTGTTTGTTAGCCGAGTCGGCCACACCCTTGAAATTTTTGTGTGAATACCTTACATAACCATCTAGGAACATTCCTCTCAAATTTTTCCACTTTCTCCATTATACATAAAGACCTTTCATCATATCCATATTATTGCATCACCATTCCTTTTAGTTATCTGTAGTCACCTTCTACACACCCCCATCACATTTATATCCCTTAGTCATCTATAGTCCACCCACCATCATCCATATTTTCCTTAAAAAAACACATTACATCACTCTTCCTACATCTATATCATCTTATTTTGATCATTTCCATACTTTGGCCCATCCCATTTCTAGCATTCATTATCCCATTATCATTCATACATCTTTCATCATTCCAATATAATCTTATCATCATCTTACCCATTTTATCCTTCATCATCCCAATCCTACCTTATCATCATCTTGTCCATTTCATCCTAATCATATCTTACTTATCACATATTTTTTTTGTACATCCAATCATATCACATCCAAACCACTTCTCCCTTATTGTACCCACATATCCCTACATATCATCCCATATCTTTATCTCTTGAGTAGATAAAATCATCATCCTTCATATATAATATTTGTACCTCCATCTTTGGTAATCCATTTTTTGTATCCTTAAATTTTTGTCCCCATAATTTTTCTTTTGTCATACCCCATCATCATTTATCCATATTTATTTCACTTACATAAACTACCCCTTGTACTTAGACATTCACATCACCCATATAGTCATCATCAATACCTTGACATATTACATATCTTAGTATCACTTGCATATCACTTATGGAGGTCCATTCCCCTCGTGAATATTATCCATATTTCATAGAGTATTTTTCATCAACCACTCTTATTTTTCATCCATTTCTTATATCATCACCTTAACACCTAGTCCATAGTCCATATATTAAAATCATATCCCCTGTATTATTCTTCACTTACCATTATCCCTTTTTCATTAATCATCCCTTGTCCATGCCCATTATAGGACCAAGAGTCATCCTTTTAATAGATTATAATCACCTTCATTTATCCATCATAAATTTACCATTTAAGAATCACTTGTGTCCACATATTATTCCCCCAACCCCTTATTGAGCATGGTCAATATCTTGGCATCACCCCCATCTATTTATCTTGATTAGTGGTCCTTGTCCATGCACCTTTTTAATCTCATCCCATCATCACCCATTTTCTCCTCATCCCTCTTTCAAATATTGGTTGAGGATAAAAGATCAAACTATTGGTGGCCATTGCCTTTCTACACATCATCATCATCCTATTGCAACTTGAAATTATTATTAAACATAGCCTTATAAGACATCAAGCTAGCACCCATCATTATCCTTTATCCTTATCAAGTGTATTTTGTCTCTAGCACCCATCAAATTTTCCACTTTCTAGTTGACAAAATTATTTGATCCCATCATCCCTTTTTTATCCTTGCTAGTTTGATCTCTTAAAAGAACTATTGTTATCCTATCTATCAAACTTTTCTCTTGACCACTAGTAGTCTCATCTTTTGGACTATAATTTAATAATCAAAAGGCCTTAAATATCACCTCATCACACCTCATCTTCTTTCATCATGGTCATCCAAACCTGATCTCAATTCTACCAAGGACAAGGTTCCAATCAAGAAGACCATACTGGGGGGAACTCATGGACAAAACACAGGATTATGTGGATTTCCATCGTGACATCCCTACACCTCGGGGGGAAAATGATAACACTTACCTTCTCAATAACCTCCTTAATAATGAGGGTGTATGTAAACTCTTGGAACAATATATACAACAAAATTAGAATATGGAAATTGGGGGCACCCACCTGAATAATATTGACCATCCATCAACCCCGTGACATAATGATCATCAAGAAGTGGACCATGGATTCTTAAACATAGGTGACCAACAACCACCTCTCATTAATCGTCATACTGAGGCCAATAGGAGATGAGCTACAATTGAGGATCACTTAGACCATCTTACAAAACTTAATCTCCTCCTCTGGAATCAATGTACATCATCCCCAACCCACAATAATACCAACACTTTCTAGGCAACAAAAAGTTCCAACAATGTCCACAATAATAGTCATACCAATCATATCACTCATAAAAACCACCATACTTATATCCCACAAGGACGTCAAAACCAAACTGTCCATCCCCTTAGGGATCCTACCTTTGCCCAAGAATGAAAGATGATGAAAGAAACCCTCCAACAGATGGACCCCAGATCACAAGCCCTTAAATATAAATATAAGGATTTTTTCTCATCACCTTTAAACAACAACATTCTACAGATTCCATTCCCTTCACATTTTGAAATTCCAAGGTTTGAAAAATATAAGGGAAAATGAGACCCGAGGGATCACATGTAAGAATTTTTCATTACTTGTCATGAAGTATCTCAGGAGGACACCCTTCTATTAAGGCTTTTTCCTAAAAGCTTAACAGGACCAACATTAGAGTGGTTCATGCATTTTCCCAAGGGGTCAATTTCTATCTTTGGAGAATTATCAGAATAATTTGTCAGGGATTTCTCCTTTAACATAGAGCATGATGTGTGTATATTGACCTCTATAACACAAAATAAAGAGCTAGTGAAAATCTTGTTTATTTCTTGCAACAGTGGCACAGATTAGCAAGTCAATTGAGATGCACCATACCTAAAAAGGAGATGGTAAAAATATTTGTGGACAATATTAATATAGAATTGAAATATCATTTAAAATTATAGTGTGTGAAGACTTTCAATGAGATTATAGAAAAGGGGATGTAAATTGAAAGAGCCCTCATAAAAAAGGAACCATCAAGCCATTCTCTCATAATGAACACACTACAAATTCAGGAAACTCTTTTTCAAATAAGCCAAAGGTCTTCAACAAAAATAAGAATGTTGTTGGAGATGGAGTGATAGATTTTAAACCACAAGTAAAACATGTCCAAAATATTTAGAGAAAAGGGCTCCCATTGCAACCACACATCTCTTCTATCAAGGTTCTTAGGGGGAAGCCAAGACCTTATATAGGTAGGTGACCTTTTACAAGTTTGGGTATCCCTTTGGCCCCTATATTAGAGTAGTTGGTTGCAGCAAACATGATTAATTTTCTTGAGATTCAACCTATCGATGATTGTCAACCCAAACTAGATTGGTATCATGATAATAAATATTGTAAGTTTCATAGGGTAAAGGACCATGATACTGAGAATTGCATGCAATTCAAACACTATGTGAAAGACTTGATTGAAAGAGGTGACATCAAGTTGGAAGGAAAACTTACTTACACCTAATTAAGAAATAGACAGTTGGGAATTTATAAGGATCCTTTTCCTAAGCATGAGCAAAGGAATTAGAAACCACCAAGAGACCAAGGATGGGCATCCTCTTCTAATTGTACTAACTATCATAATGTGCCATATCATTATATTAATACCACCAAGCTTCACCACATCCCCACCTCTGAGGAGCCTCCCTCTCCAGTTTTAAAAATAAATTTGGCCACATCTCATTGTACCATTACTACTAGGCATAACAAAATCACCATCCTAGTAGCACCTTCCCAACAACCATCCACTTCTTCCACTATACCAAGGGGGAATACCTATAACAGATTCACAAATAGGCTTGATAAGTCCTATAATATTATTCATCAACTAGAAAAGACCCCTGCCTAGATTTCCTTTATAGAGATTCTAAAACATCTAATTTATATAGAGAAATATTAAATCAAGTGCTTAATGGCCTATAAGTACCTGGTAACTTGGACACCAATCAGTTTCAAGCACTGGTGGCTCATTTATCCCCCTCCTCATAACTCACCTTCAACACTCAGGATCTACCACCAGCTGGTCCTCATCATAACTACCCACTGTACATTGAAGTTTCCATTGCCCATCACCGTGTCTCCCATGTTCTTATAGATGGAGGATCAGAACTTAACTTATGTAATGTGGGATTCCTAAAGAAGATGGAGTACTCTAAATCATCATTGGGGCCCAATCTCATCATGATCAAAGCGTATGATGATAATGAATGTCCATCTATTGGGTCTATTTATCTTCCCATCGTTGTGGGGACCATAGTCCATCAAACATTGGTGCATGTGGTCAACATGGACTTACTGTATAATATGATTCTTGGGAGACCTTGGATTCATGAAATGTAAGCCATCCCATCTACTCTTCATCAAGGCCTTAAATTCCCACATTCAGGGATGGAAGTCACCATCCTAGGGATTATTTACCATCATAGCTATCAAATAGATCAAATCCCTTCTCCATCATTATCTCAAGGAACTAAGAAGTCCATCCTCAGTCCTATAGCTACCAAATATGTCTCTCTTGATCAATTAGCCACCATATCTACCCTAGTGCCAGACCTTGCCAAGTTAAAAATTACATCTATGGGTTGTGGTGAATATGAGTACAAAACCCTTTGGATTGTCCATCTCCCATTGCCTCTCCAAAGCTACGGGTCCCCTAAGATGAAGGAATTCTGGACCATCAAGTATCAATTTGGGCCCACAACTTTTGAAAGTGAAAGGTTTTTATTAGATGAACAAATTGAAGACAATAATGATTCATGGATCTTACCCAATGATGATACCTTCATCTCACCCCAACAAAAATATCCCACTGTCCACTATATGATGGAATACATGAACTATAAAGGAAATGGACTAAGCAGGCATGAGCATGTTTAAATATAGCCTATTTATGTTCAATAAAGCTCATCCATTATGGTCTAGGGTACAAACCATATGGTGATGACCCTCTTGATGTCATTGTGGATTCTATCTTGACCAAAGAACAAACTCTCCTTGATGAGGATACTAAAGTGGGGTTTGTTTGTAGTCAATTCAAAGAGCTGGCTACCACCAACCTCTTTTCTGACACCTCTATATTCACCATTGACATCTCCCTCCTTTATCCCTCCCTCATAGACTAGGATGCCAAACAAGATCCCACCTTTGACACATTTCAAAATGATGAGGCCATTGTCGAGTCCTTGAGGGTAAGGACTTTCATGCCATCTAGAGACCACAAGCAAGGATTCTCAATCAATCTATGTGAATCAACATATTTTGGAGAAAAAGAAGCACTAAGCACCCAAATTGATGATGAAACATCTGAAACAAAAGGGGAATATTCTATAAAATCTGATAACATTCTAGACAATCCCATTCAGTTAGAAGATTATCTAGATGTTGATACTAAGCTGCTAAAAATTACCACTTCTAACATGCCAAAAATCAAATACCCCCTTATCTATCAGAACAATCTCCCTCACTCATTGAGGAATTCATCGAAATAAACATTGGAACTGAAGAAAAACCCTAGATCATGAAATTGGGGGCATATCTTATGCAATCAAAGAATGAAATCCTTAGTGCCTTGCTCAAAGAATTTATTGATGTCTTCCCTTGGAGTTACAAAGATATGCCTAGGTTGGATCCTTCACTAGTAGTCCATCATCTTGATATCCATTTTAATGCTAAACCAGTCAAATTTTTTTAATGAAAGATGCATCCAAAGGTGGCATTGATAGTTAAGGATGAACTAAAAAAATTCTTGGATGCAGGATTCATTCGTCCTATTGCCTATTCTAATTGGATATCTAATATATTTCTTGTCTCAAAACCATATGGCAGGATTCAAATATGTACTGATTTTTTTGACATCAATAAGGCATTCCCCAAAGATGATTTTCCACTTCCTAACATTGATATGATTGTAGATTCAACTGCTGGTTATGAGATGTTGTATCTCATGGATGGCTTTTTAAAATATAAATAAATCAAAATCATTCCCAAAGACTATAAAAAAATAACATTTATCACCTCATGGGGCACATTTTTCTATCAGGTCATGTCATTTGGCCTAAAGAGCATAGGGGAAACATATCAATGTGTAATGACTATTATCTTCCATGACATGATGCATGATATTATGGAAGATTATGTTGATGATATCTTGGGAAAGTCTCACTCATGATCTCAGCATCCTGCAATCCTCCATAGGATCTTTGAAATACTACAAGAATACAAGGTGCACTTGAACCCCAAAAAGTGTGTCTTCGATGTAACATCATAAATTTTGATAGGGTTCAAGGTAGATCCAAAAAAAGTTTGAGTAATCACTGAGATGCCACCTCCATGGACACTTAAATAGATTTGTAGTCTTCAAGGTAAGATCTTGGATATTAGGTGTTTTATCTCACATCTCATCGATAAGTGTCATCCATTAACTCACTTGCTTAAGAAAGGAGAAACCTTTCACTAGGATGAAAACTGTCAGAAGGATTTCTAAAATCTTAAGGAATACTTGGCAAATCCACCTATCTTGTCTCCACTAGTTCTAGGCAAACCATTATTGCTATATATATCCGCCACTCCCTATGCCATTGGAGCCTTAATCATGAAACATAATAATCATGAAAAGGAGTGAGCTATTTATTATCTCAGCTCTAACTTAATAGCATATGAGTTAAACTATACACTAGTTGAACATGCATGTTTAGATATGGTCTTTGCCTCTCAACAACATTGGAATTATATAATCAATAATCAAGTATACTTAATTGAAAAAATAGATCCTTTAAAGTATTTTCTATCCAAATTAGCATTAAATGGTCATGTGGACAAGTGGATCATGTTGTTTAGTGAGTTTGATATTGAATATGCCCATTAAAAAATAATCAAATGATAGGTCATAGCAGATCAACTGACAAAAGCTCCACTAGAATCAACTAAGTCACTTACCTCTCCCTTTCTAGATGAATCCATTATGAGCATCTCATAAGAAAAAATATGGAATTTATATTTTGATGGCTCCTTTACCACTCATGGGTCAAGGGTAGGAATCCTGCTGGTCACCTCATAACGTGATCACGTTCCCAAAGCATTTCATCTCATGTTCCCTTCTACCAATAATATCTTGAAATATGAGGCCCTCATAGAAGGACTTCATCTTTCAATACATTGGAACATTCAACATTTGAAATTATTTTAGGACTTGCAATTAATCATAGAATAGGTAAATTAAGAGTTCCAAACAAAGGATGAGAAGGTTCTCCCGTACAAGCAACTGGTTGACCAATTAAAAACTAGTTTTCAATATATCACATTTGAGCAAGTGTCGTGAGCCAATAATAAAGCAACTGACTCTATGGCTACTTTGGGCTCCCTCATTTATTTTCTTGAAGATGTCTTAGAGGGAAATTTTTTAATTGAACAATTGATCACCCCAACTCATCACTCTTTGGCTCCTATACAAATTTGTACCATTAATAATCCCAGTCTCCCTTTGTATCATGCCATCTAACAATACCTCCATGACAATACCCTAACTCCTAATCTTAATCACCATCAATGGAAATACTTTATCCATTAGGTTTCTCATTATACCATCTTAGGTAGCATGCTTTATTGAAGGGGTTATGATGGAACCTTGTTAAGGTGTCTGACCTCAAATGAGGTAGCTCAAGCAGTCGAGGAAGTCCATGCTAGAATTTATGGAGGGCACATTAGTGGGATGGTCTTAGCCAAGAAGCTCCTCTAAATCAGATATTATTGGCCAACCATGGAACATGATGCTTGTCACTATGCATAGAAATGTGAAGCCTATCAAAGGCATGGAAACCTTATCCATGCACTGACATAAAAACTGTAACCTACCAGAGCCTGTGGCCTTTCTCTATATGGGGCCTTGATCTAATTGGCAAGATTAATCCTAATTTCTTAGATGGGCACAAATTTATTATCACAGCTATAAAATATTTCACAAAATGGGTAGAGGCAATGCCACTGACTTACACAACTAATCTCTAGATATCTAAATTCATCCTCAATCAAATCATCTGCCACTTTGGCATCCCTACCAATATTATCTCAAACAATGAAAAGTCTTTCAAGAACTAGGATGTTGACGTCCTTTGTCAAAATTACCACATCACACAACATTTCTCTTCCCCATATTATCCCCAAGGAAATGAACAAGCAGAAGTAACCAATAAGACACTAACCAAAATCCTAAAGAAGATAGTCAATCAAGCTAGGTGTGATTGGCATATTCAATTATATCTAGCATTATGGGCCTATCACATTAATGTTTGCACACCCACAGGAGCCACCTCGTATGCTTTGGTATATGGAGTAGAATCAATATTACCCATGGAAGTAGATCTCCCTTCTCTTCATATCTCATATTGAGGCATAATTATTGACCATAATTGCCAACAAGAGCACCTACATGAGTTAGAACTCCTTGATGAAAAATGATAGCAGGACTTGAATCACGTGAGGGCATATCAAAATAATCTTAAAAATCAATACCATAAGAGGATTTAGGCTCGAGAGTTTGAAATAGGTGACTTGGTCCTCAAGCAAAATTAGAAGAACACTAATGCATAAAGGGACAAGAAGGGAAAATTTGAGGTCAATTAGTTGGGCCCATACATCATTATTGCCAAATTTGGCTTAGGAACATATAAATTGACCACACTTGAGGGAGAAGAATAGGATGATCCTATGAACACCATACATCTCAAGTGGTTCTACACCTAGTCCTTGTATCCTCCATCTATAGGACCCATCCATCACATCCATCTATATACAAAAAAAAATTCATCCAATGGTGAAAACTAGCTCGTTGGTGCCTTGGGAAAGTACCATGGTGAAAATTGGTTCCTAACACCATGGTAAGGATAGCATAGCCTTGGTCTCAATAAGTGGGAATATACAACAAGGAATCAATGTCTTCATCGTAAAAGAAACAAGTGTTACCTTTGGGACATTTGTTGGAGGGACCTTCCCAAATCATCTACCTATCCTTGGATACATTATCTATATCCTCTAGATCCTTTATCATCTCATCAATCTCTATCCACTCTTTTAGACAAGATTCCTATGATAGATATGTATCCTCTTAGCCCCAACCACATCATACTAAATCTTTTCCATCCATGCAACTATCCACTCCCACTATCACTAGCAAAGGTCAACATAACAATGGGATTACTATGATTTTGATTCCTCATGGAATAGTCCAAACCCCTTTATTTTGGGATTTATGATGTGAACCTTGTCCATATATCATCTTTAATACATTCCCCTATCACCTACAATAAGTTATCTATCACTACATCATTATCATCTATTTACCTAGTCATCATCATCCTCATCATCATCAACACCCTTTTAGCCAGAACTACATTGGCATGAGGTATTTTAGATTATGCATATAACACTTGGTTACATTTATGTTTCCAAAGAAATCTCAAGTACTATCATTCAAATCCACTACTTCCCCATCATCATCTGATTACATTCATACCTCACATCACCTCCCCAGGCAACATTATCTCTCCTAGGGATGATGATGATACTTGGTCTAGATATTTGGAGGGCTCACCATTAAGAATCACTAAAAGCCACCAAGACAACTTGGCATCTAGAATCCATCATAAAATAGGTGTTGATTAAATAATCCATCAAATTTTCATGCCTTGCATCTCACCCATCATCTAATAAATCAAGATGCACATAAAAAGTCCAAAAAAGTCAAAAAAGAAAAGTAAAAAAACCCTAAAAATTATATAAATCTAAAAAAACCAAATTATTCAATGATGACTTGTCTTATATCCAATACCCTAGTCACATACATCTCCATGTCATGTATTTTTTAATTTCCCATCTTTGGATACCACATTCCATCTTATAATTCAATCCTAATTGGTCACCCATCATTTCATCATCCTTTTGGTTAAGTATTATTGGCATACATCACCTTGTCAAGATTTTAATCTAGCACCCATCACTCCTCTATCAATGCCTTTTCATACCTAGCACCCATCAATCACCACTCTACTAGTGTGGAAGGTACTTGATCCCATAACTATCCTTATCATTACCTCTTTCATATCTAACACCCCTCCAATCACTCTTTCTTAGTATGAAAGGTCTTTGATCCCATTATCATTTTATAGTCTCCTTGATAGATTGGACTCTTGTAGGGCCTTGTCTGTTGGTAATCTTTGGTCATCATTAACCACTTTTCAATTTAATTTCAAGACTAAGTTAGTATTCAAAGACCTTATCACACCTAATCATGTCATACATCCTTCCATCCTAAACTAGGGGCAACACCTCAGCTTCATCCTAATCATCATCATCCTATCCAAATCTAAGTCTCCCTCCATCCCCATCACATCATGATTATCCTAATCCATCCCATCTTATCATTACGTAAGACATTATGACACAGCATGAAGATACTTGTGTGTGTTGCTTGTTTATTCTATTTCTCTTGATTTCATGTCATGTATATATCGTGTTTGTCTCATGTTTGTTGTGTCTCTTTTTGTCTATTGGGTAATAAATAGGGATGCTAAAGGACACCAAAAGTGCCCTCGAGGATGCATATTTTGATACTTACCCATGTACTTTGGCACAATATCCTCTTGGTCATGCTTATATCATGGGGTATATTACCAAGTGCTATATTTTATTATATTCATTAGACTATGATGAACATTATGGCATTGTGATGGCTTTATCAATCGCATCATCATCAGTCCTCTAATCATCTCATCATCCTTCTTTCCATTACTAATCTAATATTGTCAATCCATCCAACTAACATCCCATATTTTATTTCCTCTCATCATCTACATCAAATACTTTAATCACTAAAAAGCTTAATCATACTTATTATAATCATTTTTCTAATCATTAATAATCATCATCATCTCCTAATCAGAACTACATCAACTTGAGGTCTTTTCAGACTATGTAGGCAACACTTGGCCATGCTTCAGTGACCAAGGAATCAGTTATGCATAAAATATTGTTGTAGAACTTGTCATTATTATTAAATCTTTAAAATAATATTTAATTAATTAAAAACATGGTATTCTATGAATTAGTGCCTCTGTTTGGAATTTCAAATTCATACCTAGGTATGTCTTCTTGTAGAGACATTTATTCAAAAGAGTTATTAGTGGGTTCTACATGAAAAATGATTTAATAAATTTTAATTATTATTTAACACAACTCAATAAATAAAAAATATTATTTAATTGAAAACTTAGTACCTATGTTTGGTGTCTGGCTAAAATAAGATAATAGGTTATTTTATTTTTTAAATTTCCTGGAGGCCTTACCATTTTAAATAAAAGACATATAATCAAGCTTGTAGAGCCATGTATGAAAGAAAATTAATAAGAAAATGAATTTGATTTAAAATAAATAAAGATGCCTGATATATAAATAAAGAATCATGACAACAATTAAACATGAGGGCATCCATTGGTAGCTTGCAAGCACCCGACACCATCCTACAAGTGTGGGCACCTGATGACAGACTACTAGTGCTTGACTGTAGCCTGTCATCATTTGATTATAGCTTATTGGTAGCCTATAAACACTTGAAGATAAATTATCAACATTCAATTATAGATTGTTGATGTATACCCCTAGCCTATCAGTGTCTAACCATAACCTTCCATCATTTACCAATAGCCTACCATCATCCATTGATATCCTACCATCATCTATCCTCAATCTCCCATCTAGAACCCATGGCCCTACATTTTTAGGCTACCATCAAGTACCTACAAGATACCATTGGATATTGGTAGGCTACAATCAAACACCCATAAGATACCATCAGGGACTTGTACTCATAGGATACCATTGGGTGCCCACATATTACCATCAGATGCCCTTATGTTTAATTTTCATGATGGAAATTAAAGGTTAGTAAATGAAATTACAGTTAAAAAATTAAAAAAATATATTGTAAAATAATCTTTGCATACCTTGTTAGAAACTATTGATTTTTTGAAGCCCTCCTGGGACCTAAAATACAAACCACCAAATAAATTCTTAAAGTCACCCAATAGTATGTGGTGAATTATTATGAATTGGATTTTGAGGCACTAACAAATTACATTTATATGAGGAATTTTATATTCAAATATAGGTGAACCTACAGTTGAAATTAACTTTGACCTGAAAAATTTAGGTGATCCTGCTCTATTGGCCACTCCAAAAAAATTGACAAATACTAACTTCAAAAATTGGAATATTCATATATTAATTAAGATTCACCACTAAAAAAAACTATGATAATATGAATTTCAATAGTTTTATACTTGTTTAGATCACCTAAATCCAAAATAATTTAAAACATTTTGGTGAACCCAATGATTATTTTATGTACATCAAACCCTAAGTATTCCCTTAGGGTTTCATCCTTTCATCTTAGGATTTAAAATTTATGCATTTATCTGTTATAATTCCCATTATTCACATAAATAAAGTATGGATATAATGGATATACATAGTTGATATTCTCTGATTCAATCTATAATTGTTATAAATACATGTTGTTTTCTTGAAATATGTAATATCTTTCAAAATAATGTAATGAAATGCGTTCAATGTATGTGCAATAAAACTAAGTCTACTATTAATAATGAAAATTTCTTAGCTTTCCCTACTGACACATATTTTTTTTTAATATCCTATCTAAGATTTTTTACATTACCACTCGATGTTAGTGAGCATGTATTACTTTCATTCCCACCCTAAATCTCAATATAGTGATGACTACCATCCTTGCCCCATTATTCACCTTAGGCTTATATTGAATGTTGAGGTCCATGATGTCACAACACAAAGAGGTAGGTTTAATCAATCTATAACACAAAATAGAGGTAGTAAAAATATCCTTCCTCATCCCCCTCTACCTTATAGGATGCCAACCAATCCAACTAAGGAGTATGATATTATTAATTGACTTAATAATCCTTTAGCTAAAATATCTTTGTCAAATTTGATTCACAATTTAACTATTTATAAGGATATTCATCATGTGGAATTGCATGATACCACCTTACCAAATGATTTTGAACCAACATATGTTACATCTAATATAAATATATTATGATGGATTGAGGATACTATTTCTTTTAAGAAAGAATACCTACCTCCTAGACATATTATTAATCAACATCTCCTATTTTACATTCGATTATGAATATTAAATAAGAGATTTAAATAGGTTTTGGTAGTGTGTACCAAATTTTAGATCCAAAATATATTACTAAACTCAATAACAAAAACCTAAAACTCAATGACACCAATAAGAATAGATAAAAGAGGCAAATCAGAACAATAAAAACATTCTCACCATCATTTTTATCTCGTTATGGCTCCACTCTGATATTTTCAAATGAATAGTTTGATGTCTAAAACTTGAAATTTTGGATTGATTGATAAGTCTTGCAATGGCTTCCAAGTGATTGAATAAACTTGATAGTAGCTATGGATGATTGTAAGAGAGATTTAGGGATGCAATGTGGTAGCAAGATAATGGCTCTATGGGTTTCCATGATAGTTTGAGGGTGGAGGGAGAGTTTTTTTAAATAGGCATGGCGGGGCGGGGGTGGGGGGGGGGGGAGGGGAGGGTAGGGGGAAGAGCAATGGCTTACATTCAAATTTGGGCCATTGATATCAAGGGCTAGATATTTTCCATGGAATTTTTAATTCCATAGAGATCTATAAAATTAGAGAGTTTAGAGAAGGGGGATAAAATGGAGAATATTTATAGATTCCTCCAATTCTATAAATCTCCCCATAGGATTTAGGGTTTTATGAGAGGTTAGAATAGAGTGGTGGGTGGGTAGGTAGATTGTTTTGGAATTTTAAATTGGCTAGTTAGTTTAGGGAGTAGGTTAGTAAATGATAGGTTCTATTAGGGTTTTAGTGAGTTAATTAATTGGTTTTTAAAATGGGGTAAAGGTTTATGGGATATAGGAATGGGATGGTGTTTATTAGACTATTAGTTAATTTATCTAGGAAATATAGAAATTAGACTAAATTAGCATAAATTGGTACAATTAGTGGGGTGAGCATAATCTAGTGCATACATTTTTCACCTCTTTTAAAGGGTATTGTGAGTGGAGTGAAGTGGAAGAAGTAATGGTATTTCAAATAAAATTCATGATGTTAGATGGTGTCAGAGGTTAATATGATGTAATGCACCTTTAAGGGAGTATGCAAGAAGAAATTAACCTAGACGATCACTCAAAATGAAATTCAAGAGTGGGATAAGGCAATGATGAGATCGAGTTGGGATGCCCCAATTGATCATTGAGATGTCCCAAAAATGAAGATGATAAAGTAGCTCATGTGATGGGTTTTAGACAAAAGATAAATGTCTATAAAATGTTTTGATTGATATGATAAGATTGATTAAAATATGATAGGTTCAAGTAAGTGATAAATCCCATAGCAAGGACACATGTTAGGGAAAGCTTGAAAAGGGATAATAGTGATGAAGATTGGTGATTGGTGATAGACGGATACTTTTCATAAGATTTGGGGCTTAAAAAAATGTGCATTTATTGAGTGATGAATTTGATGATGGGATGGTGATAATAGATAGATGGGGGCCAAGCTATCCCTAGGAAAAAAAGTGGGAGCAGGTGCTACCTACATAGTCATAAAAGACCTTAGGCCAATATAGTTCTTGATGCAGGATAAGGTGGATGATAAGGGGTTGGTCATTCCATGCCCTAGATGATGTTAGAAGGTGATGAAAAATGACTAGATTGGGACAATTAAGCATTTGGATGATATGTGGGATAATCAATGTTAGTAATGCATTATTAGGGATGTATGGGGGGTCATATAGGACAAAAGAGTCAAAGTGGGGTCATTTGTACTTTTTGACTTCTTATGATTTGAGTTCTGAGGTGAGACAATAGAATGACTACCCTGAGTTGCCCATCATGATGAGAGAGTTCAAGAACACTAGAGAGATGTTGAGGTTGGACCTGTGATGATTAAAAAACCCTTAGCTCAGTATTTTTGTGAATTTGTGCTAGTTTTAGTAGGATTTTTAGGTGGATTTAATAAGAAGAGATGCCATTAAAATCACCCTAAAAAAACTGTGACTGTCAATTTTAACCTTAGTCACAATTTTTTCATCATGATTTATAGATTTGAGGGGCCAACCTATGGTATTGAAATATCACAAGTCCATAATTGTGGTATTGTAATACCATAATTAGGGAATCATGATATTATAATATTAAAACTATAGTGTTGTGATTTTGAAATATTGCTTATAGGAATCAATGGTTTTGTTTGATGGAAGGTCTAATAAAACTGTAAGTTATGAGTAGTAGTTTTGTCAAAATCGCTACTAAGGGAATTTCATGATTAGCGATTTTGTCAAGGCTATGAAGAATGTGTATGTTTTTAGGGTGATAGGTTAGTTTGTATAACCTAAGGTGTTAGATTAGTTAGTTAGATAGGCAAGTTAGGTGGGTTAGATGGATAGGATAGATTATTTTAAGTGGATGTTAGGAGGGAATTGATTAGGTTAATTATATGTTAGTATTTAAGGTTGTGGGGATGTGTGGTAGTTTGTGTAGTAAGATAGGGGTTAGGCTAGGGTAGTGGATTAATAAGGTAAGGATAGGGGTGATTTATATGGTTTAAATAAATGATATTGATTTAAAGATTAGGGATTAGTTAGGGTTTTACGGGACTTAGATAAATATGATAGATGAGTTAGGAAAGGTATTTGATGATGAAGATAATGATAGATAGATGGTGATTGGTGTAGGAGTATATAAAAGTGATGTCATCATGGTTGTGACATCTAGAGGTGCTTCATGAGATGCATTGACTGATGACAGTGGAGTTTGGAGTGATAAAGTTTATTGGTTGGCATGATGTGGTGATGATGCCCATGATACACATTGATCAGGCCCTGATTACATCACTTATGGAGTGATGGAATCTAGAGACCAACACCTTTCATTTTATTATGGGTGAGATGATGGTCATGCTAGAGGATGTCTATAGGATTTTTCACTTGCTGATGTGGGGAGAGCAGATATATTGGAGGTCTCATACATTGATGCAAACATTACAGTGCCAACGAGGGGGATTACAGGTGGGGATGCAAGATAAATGCACTGATATTGATAGGTGTTTACATGATGGGACTATTGATAGACTGATGTTAGTGGTGATGTCTCTTTTTTTCAACATTCTCTTACTTGACAAGAGTGGTCAGTGGTTTCCCCTAGGCTTGAGAGATGTAGTAGTAGATATGGTTCAGGATTAGGTTTTTGCTTAGGGGCATATTATTTTGGCACATGTATACATAGATCTTCACTCAGGAGCTTACAAAGGAGTGGCCAATTTTGGGCCTTCATTACTAATGCAGATCTAGAGCTGGGAGCACATTGTGATCCAAAAGTCATTAGGGACACTAACAATTCATGAGCTTGAGCAACTAATGGTCTTTGGTTAGTGGGTGTTATTAAGAGTGAAATTGGGGCATGTAGGTGAGATGAGGTTTTATATAGATGCATTTGATAGCCTATGCCAAAAGCATATGCTAGATAAAGGCATTTGATTTGGCTGGGATGATGAAGCAATGACCTCGTATATGCTTAAAAAGTGTTATTTGATGGGTTAGAGAGAGTTAATTATTGAGAGGTATTGAAATATGTGTAGAGATAGTTTGGTTTTATCTAGGATGTTCCAAGTCCATAGCATTTATTTGTGTGTAATGAGTAGGAGAGGTCATAGTGGGGGAAGCCAGTGGATAGAGTAGATGCCCATATAGATTATGATAGTATTTTTATATTATAGTGGGATTTTTACACTCTGATATTAGATCTAGGTGTGATAGTAGTGTATACAACATGGTGGGGACCTTAGATACTAATTAGGTTAACATGGCTTAGGGCTGTGGTTAGGTAGGTTGTAGTGAGGAGGGTCCTTTAGGCACAGGCTAGACTATGGAAGAGGATGAGATAGGTGTCAATATAGGGTGGGTAGGATGGAGATGATGGGCATGATGCTATGGATGTGGATGGGGGAGATGGGGCTTAGGTGGTGGAAATAGGATAGATGGGGCCACAGGTCTAACCATAGGTATATATACCAATACAAACACGAGCGTAGGTCAGGACACAGGTGGGTAGTAGAAGTGGTGTAGGTCTTTCTCAATACCTTTTATCACAAGATGATCAATCATAGTTAACCTGATTATACACCAAGATATAGGCATGCCTATTAAAAGTTCTAGGGCTCACATAAGAGAGAGACTAGCTATAGGCCCAAATTCAGAGTGTGATAGATATAAAGTGATTTTTACTCTATGTCATTTTTTATTTCTTTCAGTCGAGCACTACAATTTTGGTTCCTGCGTACCCTGGATGTGGCGGCAGAGTTTTGGAGCAAAGGGTGGGTTTATTTTTGCCTAAATGTCAAAGTGCAGTAGATGCTGCCAAGTGTCACCCTTTGAGTATGGGTCTTTTTCCCCTTTGTTTCTGTGGTTTCATTTTTGCCTAAGTATTGAATTCAAGTGGAAGCTGCCAAGTGTCAATTTTTGAAACACAGAGCCGGCCAGCTATCACTCTCTAAGCCCCTTTTTGTAACTTTTCAGAAAGCCACAGAATGTGCCACGTATCCAGTAGTAGCTAAGTGGAATGCACCACATGTCAGTATCCACGTCTCATAGAGGCACCCACATTTCATTCTACTTTTTTGACAAGGACTTTCAACAAGCTGAGTAATAGAGAAGCAAAAAGCGCTAGGTGGCAGTCACAGAAGGCCCTGAACTACCTTTTTAAAGAAGTAGCAAAAGTCACCACGTGTTAGCATCTGAGAAACTTTGGTTCAACACCTGGGTCCAATGCTTTCATTCAACACATAAAGGCGTCATTTCATTTTGCCTAAAGTGCCAAAGTGTAATAGAGGCTATCAAGTGTCACTCTCTGAGTCCCTCTCTACTCCATCCCCATAGAAAGCAGAAGATGCCATGTACGCCTAGAAGAAGAAGCAAAAAATGCCACGTATCTTCCCAGGAGTAGTGGAGGTCACCATTCATCAACTACCGAGAGATCATCTTTGAGCTTCATTACCAAATAAGATTGTGGTGGGCCCTAGGTGTTACTTCAAGGGTCTATGGAAGTGCCAAGCATCAACAAGCAAAGACTGCCATGTGCATCCATCCCCTCATTAAGAGTTGCTAGAGCGAGAAGCACAGTGAGTTTTGTTTTGATAAAACTATAAAGTATCAAGGAAGCAGATTGCGACAGGTGTCAAAGGTAGAGTGTCCCTGAGCAGAATAAAGAGAAAGCAGAAGTGGCCAAGTGTCATTTTTTGGTGCCCTTTGGATAGAAAGATAATTTTTCATGGATTAACTAAGTGTCCTCGTGTTTGTCTATCTGTTACAACAAAGATGGAGGGAAACTCAGTGAGAGTTATTTTTGGTAGATAGAATAGTGTACCGGGTAGATTTTTGGGGATCGCAAGCATTAAAAGCGCCATCCATTTGTCCCCTGTAAGCAGAGGTAGACTAGATAGTTGAGCAGCCAAACATGTGATGGAATGAGAAATTTAGGCATAAAGGGAGTTACTAGACATGAATCACCATGCCATAGTCACGGTAGTTCTTGATAAGACCAGGATGCATCCGAGGCATTGAAAGCACCATCTGTTTGTCCCTTGTGAGTAAAGGATGGAGAAAAAATACGTGGGAAAGGGGATGATGGAAGGAGTCATCTGAGGATATAAAAGAAGAAGAATTGTAAGAGAAAAAGGGGGGAATTTTCTCATAGTTTTAAACTCTATAGATTTTAGACCAGTAATATCATTTGCTCTTGTCTTAATTTCCTTGAGTTGTAAAGTTAATGTAACTGTGCATGTTTCTGTGCCTTTTATGTGGTTGAATGAATCAAGAAGATTTGAACTCCATGCCTTAGTTGGTGTTATTTGTGTCATTTGCAAAGTAGTCTATGCTGTATATTCTCTGGAGTTGTGATTAGGAATGTCATTTGATTTTGTTTCATTTTCTTGAGTTGGAAGGTTTACATAACTGTACGTGACTTTTGTGCCTCTTATGTGATTGGAAGATTATGTTAAGAATATTGAACACTATGCCTTTATTGAAATTTTATGTATCTCAGCAAAAAAATCCCTATTGTGAGCCTCTATTTCTGTTATTCTAATCTTTTACATTGATCATGCACTTATCTACTCTTAAATGTAATTGAATCCTGTAATAGTCTCACTGTGCTCAGGTTAGGATTAGGATTACACTCAGGCGCATCACCATAGTTAGGTTTCATTTCCTGCACTTGCATTTTTATTTAATTTTCCTATCCCTTTTCCCCAACACTTGATACAAAAAAAGAGAACAACTTATCTAAAATTTAGAGGTTGTTTCAAGCCGCATTGTCCCACAACTTGAAACTTCCCATTGTTGATTGGTTAAGATCAAGCACAATTTTAAATCATCAACAGTTTTTGGCATGCCTGGTGGGACAAATATTTCAAGAAGTTGAAGACTTTTGGTGTTATTTAGCCAATTGGCATTTGGAGGTTTTTATCAACACCAACAATGACTCTGAGTCATCAGTCGATCAAGCAGTATCATCAAGAAATCACCTTTTGGTATGTATAATTCTGTTACTCATAGCTATGGGTCTTATTCTCCTTCATATATTTTCAATCAACAACAAGCATCTCCTAGATTCATGTCAAGTAATAAGGTTGCAGATGGTCATGAGCTATACCAATCTTATGACCAGTCTCCCCAATATGTCACATCCCATGCTCAACCTAACCTTATTTTCACCTTCAAAAAAGCATTGCTGGGATTTAAAAAATATGTGTTAGAGCTTGATAGCCATAGGGGATATGGCCAAGAAATTCCTTGTCATGTCATCCATCAAGTAAGGGACGCAATAGACCTAATTAAAAGTGAGTGGGATCCCATTGAAAGGGCAAATTGGTAAGGGCTTACATATGAGATGCTAGATGTGTGTGGACTGATTGCATTTCTAGAAGAGAAGCTGAGCATTCATGAGAGATAGCTTTACCAAGTCTATCAACCTGCACATTCATGCGCCACCCCTATTCATGAGCAAGGTCAAACTTGTCAAGATCATTTACCCAATAATGCAGAGCCTATGATAGCAGCAAGGGAAGAGGACCCCAAACTCTCACTTCCCCCTCAAGTCCCTTCCATCCTTCCTCAAGAAGCTTCTTGTTTTTCATCACAGTCCTCTTCTTTATCCCTTTTCAAAGAAGAATATATTTTGGAGGAAGCAAATGAGTATGCAGAGGAGTACACTCAATTCATGGCTAGACAAGAAGATTCCATAAGTACAGATAAGGAGGAAATCACCTTAGGTACTCCCTTTGATGAACAAGAGGACAAGTTGCAAGTTTTTTCCTTAACTTCTAATGAGGAAGAGATCATTTCCAACTTTTTCCTCACTTTGCAAGAGGATATGGAGGAGCATGGACACTCCCTTGATCAAGTCATTGAGATAGGTGACATTATTCTTAGCCATGAACTAGCTGAATGTGGAAAAGATAGCTTTGAGACTCAACTGAGTATGCAGAAGGGATGTCAGCTTTTAGATTTATCCTTTCAAGAGGATGAAGTCATCAAGGAGCATGATGATGAAATAAAGCTGGAATTTGAAGAAGATAAACCAAAAGATAATGGATATCAAAAGTCACAGAGTGAAGAACCAATAGCCAATGATTTCTTGATGACACACAATAGTAAGAACTAGTATTTGATGGGCTTTCAAGGACAAGAAGAGTTTGTGGGCGTCAAACACATGTTTTACTCAGACTTGTTTGAGTGCAGGAAAATCCATGTGGCCAGTGCAGAGGATGTTTCATCAAAGATATACCCACTGCAATCACTGGTATGGCAACATAAGTTGGCTTGTCATAAAGAAGACATTGGAAAGTTTGTTTTTGACCCCGGAGGGAAGTTAGGATGATTAATTAATGTAGTTAGGTAGTTTCCCATTCCCGCATTGTTTTCAGTTGTTATTTTCTTGTTTTTCTTTTAAAAATAAGCATTTTAAACATAGAGTTGGCATCTTAGAAGTTTTAATTCTTTAATTTTTTTTGCCACATTAAATGCTTCCCCAAATCTTTCGAGATCTCTAAGGTACCTTGCGCCGCAACTTGCATAGCGTGTCTACCTCACTGTTTCCCAAAGATTGAGTAGGATTTGATAATGGTCACCCAAATTTAATGCTATTTGAGACTTGATAGGCCCATAAATATCCCTTAGAAAGTTTTAAAGTTTACAAACTCTCAAGCATTCTTGCAAAAAGTATCCTACTCATTGCGATTATTAGCGCCTAGTAAAAGTTTGCTTCAGCGAGCGTGTTTCTATCTTGCACAAGGCTCATACTAGGTATTATACAAGAGATATAGAGATGATGGGAACATCATCTTCACAACAAAGAATAGGGACACTTGGATATCTCGATAGGTTACTGGCTAGTAAATCATACGCTATCGCTCCAACGCAACCACCAAGAAGCTATCTGAGAACAAAATCCTTGGGAGTTAGACAAACTAGTGACCGTTCAAAGGTTAGGGACTATGCGGATGGAATCATGGACCCGATTCTGTAAAGAGCTAGTAGTAAGAACCTTAGAGAAGGGGCACACCAAAGGTGTCTGCAAAGAGCCAGAGCAAGGAAATATGAGACATTCAAAATGAGGATATGGACCTCACAACTGGCCCAATTCATTGTCCCAGCCATGCATCCATGCCCTGATGTGATCTAATTATGCATGAACTTGTTCCATGCACAATCTTGCACCATCCAACAAGGCCCCTTCATGTTGTAGGTCACCCCACAAGCTATCAGGGACATGCTTGCCCTGCAATATAATGGTACTACCACCTTCCCCACTATTGATAGAATGCAAAGGATGTGGGAGAACATCAACACTCAGGCAAGGTTTTTAAGGTCTGAGTTACAAATGGCTGATGGTGATACGACGGTACCCATGCTCCCTGCATCAAGAACTTAGTTCACACTGGCTAGCCAAGACATGCCATTGATGATGGATCTCATCTTCGACATGAAGGATGACATGGTGGTATATGTTGAGCAAATGTCCATCCTTTTACAGCTAAAGATGATCGACAAGACGCAAGAATATTGAATTGACTTCTCTGAGCACATCAATTTTTCAATGGTGGAGTAGCTAACCCATTTTAGGTCAAAAGGGATATTCAGGTACTCCTTTTTGTTTCATCTAATACTACACCAAAACCCTGACCTTTTCACCCAATTTATGAGTCTAAACTTGTATGACCCAGCTTTTGACCCCCAAAGAACCATTCTTGTGTCTGCATGGACACATGTTTTATCAATAACTAGTGACCCATATGATTTTTGGGAACTGTTCATTACCCCTATTCTCCATTGCCTTAGCCTTGAACCTATCATAAATAGGTTATTCCCAAGTGTCATGAACCTCCTAGTCAGTTGCCCAATCCCGTGTGACTTCTATTTTGGGTCCCGTCACACGATCATAAGGGTCCATGGATTTTGTGCAAAACCAGTGTTGCTACCAAAGACCTTAACTCTTAGGTTAGCATTCTTGGAAGTTGCTAGGTAGGTATCTGTAGTTGATAATGGGTATGGTTTCAGGAAGAAGAGGAAAATGTACAATCTCGTATGGATGGTAGGCAACATAAGCCTGAAAGCTAGAGAAGCTAAGACTGTGCTGCTGAGAAAGCTGGCCTTCCTAGGGTTCTTGTTGGTTGAGGACAAATGGGTTTATGACCCAGCTGATTACATAGCCTTCGTAGTGAGGAAAAATATAATTGGAGCCAAGATTGTGCATGAAGGCTACCCTTTTTGGGAGACCAAGAAAAACCCTGCAGAAGATGCCCTTGGTCTCTATGTTGAACTAACAGATTTGCCCATGCCACCAAATAGGCCATGGGAAACCTTCTATGACAAACAGAGGGATTATGATCCCAAAGTTAGGATGACTTCTGGTTTGAGAAGGACGCTGAGGAATAAAGGTTGGGATGTAGAGAAGATTAAGGCCTATTGGAAATATAGGCAAGAAATTTCCCAAACCACCCATGCTTTTAGAGGCATAGATTCAGATGAAAGGTGGGAAGAACTCTGGGATGAGTGGCATCCATCCCCTACATCTAGCCCAGAACCAAGCCAAGTGCCAACACTCGGGGCAGAGCAAGAGGCTAGATTAGGTCCAAGCTAGCAACAATAGACCTCAGAACACGCTGCCATTAAATAACAAGGGAGTGTGGTATCTTCACCACCACAGGATTCCCCATCATCGAGAGTGATTGAAGTCCCCAATTCTCCACATGCACCACTAGCAATAGCAGAGGTAGAAGGGAAACAAATGTAGCTAAAGGCAGAGACACTGATGAAGAGGAGGGTGCAGTTCCATTTGGATTCAGAGGGGGAAGAGGAGCCTTCACAGTGCCTAATGCAAAACACTGTGACTTCCCCCCAGGTAAGTATTACTCCCCCTCCTCCCTCTTAATCTATTCCTCACCTTGTTGGCATGATGCCTCCACCCAGTCAAATGACACCTCCTGCCACTGCTGCCATTCCAATTTCACAAGTCACCCCATCATTGGTGCCTCAGGCCCTCACATTACCCCATTTCTCTCCCTCCGTTCCCAAAAAGATGCCCCTATAACTCACCCCTACCTAGCCAATGCTATCTAATATGGCTTGCCACAAGGGTTTCCTTTCATAGGGGGACATATTGCATCCCCTTCTACCTTCCAAACGTAGGCTGATGCTGCGAGGAAGGCAATAGATGCCCGATTGGAGAAGAAGAGAATTAAGGAGAATAAGGCACTGGATGTCCCACATTTGCAGTCACAATTTGACCCAATCCAATAGCAACTGATGGTGACCCATTTTTCACCCAACATTGCTAAGCCGAGCAAGCAAATGTAGCTGGAGGAATACATGATGAACGTAGTGGCCATTGACATGTCCTTGTTCAAGCCCCAAGATAGAGTTGAGTTACTGACTGAATCCACTTCTATGGTCACAAAAGATTATTTGAAGAGATCAAAAGGACTACAAAATATGGAGGCTGATTTGGCCACAAAAAAGGCAAACTGTAGCAGTTTGGCTGAAGAAATAAATAAGAAAGATAATGAAATAGCTAGTCTGCATAAATAGTTGCAAGATACTATTTCCTTCCAGACTCAATGGGCAGTCCAGGCCCAGAATGATTCATTGAAGGTAGAGATCACACTTGCAAAAGATGCAGCAACATCCCTAAGGTGGGAGAATGCAACATTGCAGGGAAGACTCAAAGGACTTCAACTGTAAGTTACCCAGTCACAGCAAAGGTTGCTAGAAGAGTAGAATAAGGCTATGGCTTTTCAAGCCTAGTTCCAAGTAGAGCAACAGAGGATGGTGCAATTGACAACTGAGCTAGATAATAGGCCAAGAGGTGTCAGAGTAGTGTAACTAGTGAAGGAGCTCTACGAGTCAGCATGGGAGAGAATCTCTTCAAAGATTATCAAGCTCAGGCCATTTCTCACCTTCTTGCTCAATGCACAATAACTGTGTGAGAGGGTAGAGAATTTAGTACAAAACACTCTAGCCATGATCTCCAAAAGAGTCATAGACTCCCATTCATTACTACAGAAGCTCTATAACATGATGGATGCGACATTGGCAGCCGTGGGGATCCCTGACAGAATGGTTGCTACAAAATGGGTCAATGAGGAGCTCAGTCACAATGCCATGGCCAACAGTTGTCGAGAATGTCTCAAAGTCGTAAAAGAAGGCATTAGTGAAATGAGACAACATATTGAAGATCTTGTGTGATTGGGCCTTCCTTCCCTATTTTTGGATGCAAAGACGGTGCTGATGGTTGATCAAATTAAACCATTGCTGCTGACCAAACAAAGGGATCAAACAATTTTTTAGAGCTTGTGGGATGATTCCTCAGCTTCAGAGGTCAAAACTATTTTGGTTCCTATTTTCTAGCTAGAATTCAAGCTAAAATCTACCATCCAGATCTTGAAAACCTTTTTGCATAAGGATATCATTAACCTTGACCTGGCTTTTGTTGAATTGCAGAACAAGTAAGGGCTATTTGACCATGAGTGGTCAATCTACCAGACAACACTTTTGAGGCTATAAATTTTGAAGTTTTGATAGAGAAAGAGTCAGGTTCTTTTTGAGTAGGCTCAAAAGTGCTAGGGGTCACCAATAACTGTAGAGTAATTTTTACTCTACATCATTTTTTATTTCTTTCAGTTGAGCACTACAATTTTGGTTCCTGCGTACCCTGGATGTGGTGGTAGAGTTTTAGAGTAGAGGGCAAGTTTATTTTTTCCTAAGTGTCGAAATGTAGCAGATGCTACCAAGTGTCACCCTCCGAGTACAGGTCTTTTTCCCCTTTGTTTCTTTGGTTTCATTTTTGCCTAAGTATTAAATTTGAGCAGAAGCTGCCAAGTGTCAGTTTTCAAAACATAGAGCCAACTAGCTGTCACTCTTTGAGCCCCTTTTTGTAACTTTCTAGAAGGTTAAAGAATGTGCCACATATCCAGTAGTAGCTAAGCAGAATGCACCATGTGTCAACATCCACATCTCATAGAGGCACTCGTGTTTCATTCTACTTTTTAGCAAAGACTTTCAACAAGCTAAGCAGCAGAGCAGTGGAAAGCACTAGGTGGCAGTCACGAAAGGCCCTGAACTACCATTTTAGAGAAGTAGCAGAAGTCACCACATGTTGGCATCTGAGAAACTTTGGTTCAACACCTAGGTCCAATGCTTTCATTCAATGCATAAAGGCATTGTTTCATTTTGCCTAAAGTGCCAAAGTGCAATGGAGGCTACCAAGTGTCACTCTCTAAGTCCCTCTACACTCCATCCCCAAAGAAAGAAAAAGACACCATGTACGCCTAGAAGAAGAAGTGAAAAATGCCACGTATCTTCCTAGGAGCAGTGGAGGTCACCATGCGTCAACTGCTGAGAGATCATCTTTGAGCTTCATTATCAAATAAGATTTTGGTGGGCCCAAAGTGTTACTTCAAGGGTCTATGGAAGTGCCAAGCATCAACAAGCAAAGACTACCACGTGCATCCATCCCCTTATTAAGAGTTGCTAGAGCGAGGAGTGCAGTGAGTTTTGTTTTGATAAAACTACAAAGTATCGAGGAAGTGGATTGTGACAGGTGTCAAAGGCAGAGCGTTCTTGAGCAGAATAAAGAGAAAGTGAAAGTAGCCAAGTGTCATTCTCTGGTGCCCTCTAGACAAAAAGAGAATTTTTCATGGATTAACTAAGTGTCCTCATGTCCGTCTATCTATTACAGCAAAGATGGAGGGAAACTCGGTGAGAGTTATTCCTGGTAGATAAAACAGTGTACCAGGTAGATTTTTGGGGCTCGCAAGCATTGAAAGTGCCGTCCATTTGTCCCCTGTAAGCGGAGGTAGAGTAGATAGTTGAGCGGCCAAATAGGTGATGGAACGATAAATTTAGGTGCAAAGGGAGGTACTAGACATGAATTGCCATGCCGTAGTTAGGGCAGTTCTTGATAAGACCAGGATGCATCCAAGGCATTGAAAGTGCCATCTGTTTGTCCCCTATGAGTAAAGGATAGAGAAGAATTATGTGGGAAAGGGGATGATGGAAGGAGTCATCTGAGGATATAAAAGAAGAAGAATTGTAAGAGAAAAAGGGGGGGAATTTTCTCATAGTTTTAGACTCTCTAGAATTTTGACCAATAATATCATTTGCTCTTGTCTCAATTTCCTTGAGTTGTAAAGTTAATGTAACTGTGCATGTTTCTGTGCCTTTTATGTGGTTGAATGAATTAAGAAGATTTGAACTCCATGCCTTGGTTGGTGTTATCTGTGTCATTTGCAAAGTAGTCTATGCTGTAGATTCTCTGGAGTTGTGATTAGGAATGTCATTTGCTTTTGTTTCATTTTCTTGAGTTGGAAGGTTTACATAACTATACGTGACTTTTGTGCCTCTTATGTGATTGGAAGATTATGTTAAGAAGATTGAACACTATGCCTTTGTTGGCATTTTATGTATCTCAGAAAAAGAAATCCCTATTGTGAGCCTCTATTTCTGTTATTCTAATCTTTTACATTGATCATGTACTTATCTACTCTTAAATGTAATTGAATCCTGTAATAGTCTCACTGTGCTCAGGTTAGGATTAGGATTACACTCAGGCGCATCACCATAGTTAGGTTTCATTTCCTACACTTGCATTTCTATTTAAGTTTCCTATCCCTTTTCCCCAACACTCGATACAAAAAAAGAGACCAGCTTCTCTAAAATCTGGAGGTTGTTTCAAGCCGCATTGTCCCACAGCTTGAAACTTCCCATTGTTGATTGGTTAAGATCAAGCACAATTTTAAATCATCAACTATAGCTCAGAGGGATGGTTAGTTATCTTAGGTACAAGGTTAGGGTGTTATATTATAGGCCTAGGTATCACATAGAGATGGGATGTTGACATAGGTGCATGGATAAATAGATGACCTCAAAAGCCATGTTAAAACTTTATAGGCATAGGTAGTGCAGTGAGATGGGCAGCTTACCCATGCCTAGTAATAGATTGCCTTTTTATAGAGTTAGATCTAGAGTAGAGACACCTAGATTATAGGGTTTTAGGGTCAAGTGGTACAGATGGAGAAAAACATTAGGATATTGATAGGCCAGGTAGAGGTGGTTGAGAGGGCTAGGGATGAGGCTGATCAAGAAATGAGGGAGTGTGGGATGATTTATACGATGAGGAACATATGATATTGAAATGCAAGGTGCAATATTATTGTACTTTATATGAGGTGGTAGTACCATTGGGCCAACGTGCATCTTCTTTTTGAGCTAGCTCATCTCTTTCAGTCCATCAATCTTCTAGGGGAGTTTGAGGGCTGTTAGGACCACTAGGGCCACTTGGGCCACCACCATGATTTTGATATGTATAGATGTATAGAGGGGTTTGTATTATTAGCTCATTCTTTCCCCATGGGCTCATGTGATTGTATTATATATTTTGACATGGATTTCATGTGGATGATGTATATATGATGTTTATATATATATATATATATATATATATATATATATATGATGAGATATTGTAATGATGGATGTATGTACATTATTTAGTGATTTTTTCATGTTGATGTGGGATATTTATTTTTATGTGATTACATATATGGTATTGAGACACATGACATTGTTTGGATTTACATGATGTGAGTAGATTATATGTTTATGGATATGCTATGATGGATACATGATTTGGATGATGTGTTTTCCTTGGTATGATTAGATGCATATTATGTCTTTTGATGGATGAGTTTGGTATTTTAGTGATGATGTGATGGTAGGTATATATGCTATAGATGTTTGATTTTCATGTATGATATTAGATGTAGTGTATATGGGATATGAATTTTATTGTGGATATTGCTTCATGATGTGAATTGAGATGTTTATGAATGTATGAATCTACTTCATGATATACATATTTATGAGATGAGTATGATTTGAAATGTAATTAGATTTATGCATATGCCATGATATATACATGAGGATGCCCTTGAGGTGAATATGCCAAGGAAAAATTAATTCCCTCTTGATTCACTTTGTCTTCACTTGCGATGGTAAGGATCCTTCTACACCATAGAGGTAGGGTGGTGATGGGATGGAATAGGATTAGGCTTTGGGTAAGGATAGATAGGGTAAGAATGGTTGTGATAGGAATAGGGATAAGTGTTAGAGTAAATAAGATAGATAATGGTTTTGGAAGCCATTAAAATGTTTGCAATCCCTTTTAATATTGTATCATGCATATATGTGTTAGGGACACAAGAAGTCCAAGACACATGAGTATAGATGCATGGGGAACTTTGTTTAAGAGATGACCTTTCATAAATCAAACATCCTAGGGTCACTTGTACCATCCTTTTTCCCATGCAAATTTTAAAGAGAAGTCATACACAAATACCTATAAATACTATTTAACAACATTATATACACTTGAATATGTACATAAAGATCTTAAAATTGATATTCACACAAGATAAGCATAGACCAAAAATAATAATGTTAACAGGGATATTTACATGAGTAATGAAGTGATTAAGGATGATTATAAATAATGGGCCTAATAATGATGTTAGGGTTATATATAGGATGTGTGGTGCCCAAAATTTTGTATGTGTTGGGACCCCAACCAAGTTTATGAGTGATTTCGATATGGGGGTCATGATGATCCTTCAAGAATCAGTATCATAAGGTATGCCCAACATCTGGGGAAGGGAATTTAAACTTTGTAACCCTCCATAATGATGATATTAGTGGGAAGGTGTGGATCCAAGGATTAATGATAGTAATATATGAGTAGGGATGGAACATCAGCTTGAGGCTAAAGGAAACACACTTGGCAAATGAGATTTTGAGGTACTAAAAGGATAGGAAGTAATGAGAAGGATGTGATGGGACTTGGGGATATATATGCTAAATATGGATAAGTTGTTTAGAGGACCCTTCAAAAAATATCTTAGTGCTTTTCAAGCCATGCCTACTTCATTGTACTGAAGTGATAGATTCCCACTATTGAGACTAGGGTCAAGATTATTTTACCATGATGTCAGAGACTAGTTTTCATCATGGTACTTGCCCAAGGTGCTAGAGAGTTGGTTTTCACTACTGGATTTTTTTTACTATTGGACTGGGGAAGAGATGTAATGGGTAGACATAAAGGATACATGATGCCCCCAAGAGTGGGGACTCATAGACAGATCATGATAGAGATTGTCAGGCAGAGAAGTGCTTTAGATACATGATGTTCATAGGATCATCAAGTTATTCTCCTTCTAACATGGTCAATTTATATGCTTTTGATCCAAACTTGGTAATGATGATGTAGTGCCTAAGCCAATTAAATTCAAATTTCCCCTTCTTATCTCTACCTGCATTGGTGTTTTTTTAATTCTCTTTAAATATGAGGCCACCAAATTTAAATTCCCTGGACTAGATCTTGTTATGGTATTGGCCTTTGAGTCTATTTTGGTATGTTCATAGGTGATTAACAACCTTCTATTATTTCCTATCAAGAAGTTTTAGTTCTTATGGGCATTCCTACATACAATTATGGTCAGTGATGATCCCTCTTAATGATATTTGAAGGGAGGGAAGATCAACTTACACTGGAAAAATTACTTCTATCCCATAGACCAAGGCATATGGAGTTACCCCAGTAGGTGTGTAGACGCTTATGTGATAAGAACATAAAGCTAGATATAGTTGTAGGTGACAATTTATGCCTACTTGATTAATTATTTTATTCAATATTTTGATGAGGGTCTTGTTGGTAGCCTTTGATTGTCCATTACCCTAGGGATAATAAGGAGAGGATAAATGTTGCATGATATGATATTTTTGACACAAGGCCTCAACTTCCTAATTTTTAAATGATTTTTTATTATCTAAAATGATTTTAGCAGGTATGTTAAAGCGACCTCAACTTCCTAATTTTTAAATGATTTTTTATTATCTAAAATGATTTTAGCAGGTATGTTAAAGTGACAAATGACTTGATTGAGAATAAATTTAGAGATTTGGAGGCCTATGGTATAAGTGAGTGGCATTGCCTCTACCCATTTAGTAAAGTACTCTATTTTTGTGATAATGAACTTGTGATGATTTGATGAAGTTAGATTAATCCTACCAATTAGATCAAGGCCCCATATAGAAAATGGAAATGGACTCATGATAGGATATAATTCCTATGTAGGGGCATGAAAATGATTACCATGTTTTTAACATGCCACATATTTTCTCACATATTGATAGGAGTCTTATTCCATGGTTGGTCAATAATACCTACTTTAGAGAAGTTTCTTGGCTAGGGCCATTCCACTGATCTTCCCACCACATATACCATCATGAAACTCTTTGGTCTCTTGAGAGGCCTCTTTCAATGTTAGGCACCCTAAATTTTTTTCATCATAGCCTCGATGGTAAAGTGTGCTACCAAGGATGGTGTATCGAGAGGTATGATGAATGGATGCTTTATGTTGGTGGTGATTAAGATTACGAGGGAGGATGTTATCATGGAGATACTAATAGATATCATAGTATCAAGGGAGATTGGGATCATTAATTGCATAAATTTTCAAAGGATACATAGATTGATGGGCTAGAATAATTAGATGCTCAATTAAAAATTTCCCTTCCATAACGTCTTCAAAGAGATGAATGAGAGAGCCAATGGTAGCCATTAAATCAACTACTTTTTTGCTTCCTCATGGAACTTGTTAAACTATAATAGATTTAAAATTTGATTTTGGTTGATCCACCATCTTCTTATAAGGGAGTAAATTTTCATCCTTCATCTAGACTTCATCATTGACATGATTTATTATTAACTGTGAGTCACCGAATACTTGCAAGTGATGGATATTTCACTGAATATCTAGGTGAAGATCAACTATCAAGGCCTCATAGTTAGAAATATTGTTAGTGCATGGGAAGGTAAGGAAAAAATCATTTAGAATAAGATCACCTTTTGGGGTGATGAGGAGGATGCCCACCCTTGATCCATGTGTGGTGAATGAACCATCAAATTATAATTTCTAGCTACTTGATTATGAAGTAATCATTATGGATTCATTTGGGATGTTCATCACAAGGGGATCAGTCACTTCAAGTGGTGCCTCAACTAATTTATCCATGATGACTTTTAATTTTAAATCGTTTTGATTGACGTATTCAATATCAAATTCACTAAGCAACATGATCCACTTAGCCATTCTAATGGTAAGATCTCATTTGGATAATAGATACTTCAGGGGATCAACTTTGGAAATGAGATGTACTTGATTGTTTAACAAGTAGTACCAAAGTTTTTGTGAGGAAAAAACCATGGCTAAACATGCCTTTTCTATTGGTGTATAGTTTAGTTCATAGGATATAAATGTGTGACTGAGATAATATATGGATTGTTCCTTACCCTGATCATTATGTTGTGCCAAAAGGGTAGTTATTTCACATGGCGTTACAAAAATGTACAAGAGCAAAGGTCTTCCCAAGATGAGTGGTGACAATACAGGTAGATTATCCAAATATTGTTTGAGATTTTCAAAATCTTGTTGGCACTTAAAATTATAATAAAAGGTCATCCCCTTCTTTAATAAATGGGTGAAGGGGTGACATCTATCTGTAAGTTGGGAAATAAAGTACTAAATGGCCTATAGTTTTCCCTGAAGACTTCTAAGCTACTTTAAATTATGATGTGGAGGCATTTCTGTGATTGCTTTGACCTTTACAGGGTCTACCTCTATGCCTTGTCTTAAAACTATAAATCCCAACAATTTCCATGAAGTGACACCAAATACACACTTTTAAAGATTTAGTCTAACCTTATACTCTCATAATCATTCGAAAATTATTCTTAAAATAACATGGTATTTAGATCTTAGGTGAGACTTTCCTAGAATGTCATCCACATAATATTTGACTATTTTGTGTATTATATTATGAAAAATGACTGTCATCGATTGTTTATATGTTTCACCAACATTTTTAGGGCCAAAAGGCATGACTCGATAACAAAATTTCCCCCATGGAGTAATAAAAGCTAGTTTGTGATGGTCTTCAGGTGTGATTTTAATTTGATTATAGCCTAATAAACCATCCATGAGAGATATCATTTTGTAATTGCTGGTGGAATCTGTATACACAGTATTTTTAAACTTTTATCACTAATGACACTTTGTATCTTTTAAGAACCTGTCAAGTCTCAATCTCTCTGAGTGTATGCCTTAAGGGGTGCATTGAGAAAGGGATGGGCAAACCATTGGTGCTTCATAAGATTATTTTCCCTTTTTCCACTTGCCATCTACACAATTTTATCCTAAAATCATTTACACTAAGCTTATTCTTCTCATTTTTACCCATTCCAAACATTTATCATAACATTATCCTCCTTTTTTTTGCCTTGATCCCCTTTCACTAGTTGACTGTACTAGGTCATCTAGGTTGACCTTATACAACTAACATATTTGAAAATATTTAGGGAAAGGCGCGCGCACACACACACACACACACACACACACACACACACACACACACACACACACACACACACACACACACACACACACACACACACACACACCCACACACCCACACACACACACACACACAAGTTCATTTCAAACCATTTGAGGATAGTGAAGCTAAGAAGAATAAGTGCAGAAAAACATCTACTTATTGACCATTCTACTTGAGGAATAAAGCTTAGGGTTCCACACTTTCTTTGGAGATACAAATCTTAACTTGTGGAGAAGTCTTTTGGATGAATAGATAGGTTGTGTAGCCTAGAGCTGATTTGTCTTTGTTATCCTTACGTACCACAACAATATCTTGCAAATCACCTTAGCCAAGGGAGAGATTGAGGCTTGATGGGTTCACCCTCAAGGTAAGTATTCTTAACTTTATTTCTTCTTTGTAAGAGTAGATAGATAATTTAGTTGTGCTTATCTCCCATGCATTAGGATTTCATATACATTGACATGAGTATATGTCTTCTATGCATGTTTAGTTTAGTTTATTTATTTTTTAACCCCCACTTTGAGCCATAAGCTTTGGTGTGCACTAGATTAGATTTACTTTCTTGTTTATTAGAATAGAGTGAATATCAAAACCTAGGACTCTTTTAGGGTTATTGCATGATTGTGTTAGACTGTAAGATTTGAAACCCTTCCTATCATGGTGTATTGTGTCTAGTGGATCCCTATATTGGTCATGTTCCTACTTAACAAATGTATTCCTAATCAAAAGTATAGGTATGCTCTATCTTCTCTGAGCCAGAATTGATTTATAGACATGATGCATTTTTGATTGCATACATTCTGGTGAACCCAATGTGAACTAACCATTAAAGGATTTATTCAAATTATTTCATTCTTTTTCATCATTCTATTTATCTTATATTTTCCATATTGGGTCGATTACATCAACCTATCTCTAATTTTTGTGTGTAGGTTTTTAAGTACAAACTATTGGATCGACCCAATCAACCTAGTATAGTTTTTAAACTTTCATAAATTCCTATTCAACATACTAGGTCACCCTAGTCAACCTTGTACTTTTTAGGCACTTAGCAATAGGTTTCTGTAAAGCTTGATCAAGCCAATCGACCCAGTTAGTAGAATTTGCAAGCATATATCAAGGTTATTGACCAAAAATATTCAATCTTTGCATCTTTGATATACCAAGGTTCCTTTATATCTCTTTGTCTCTTTCTTTAAAATTTTTCCTTTCATAGTTTATAGTCTTTAAAACTACCCCTAAAAATTATACTAGATCGACCCTATCAACCCAATTATGTGTTTTGTGTGCTATCTGGATAACTAGGTCGACTCCGCCAAATCTATCCATTTCTAGACCTTGCTTCTATAGTATAAGATCAACCCTTTCAACCCTATTTTATATTCTATATATACACTATTGACTGTATCAAGACTATACCTTGTTTCAAAGTTGGAATTAACCTTATATACTAGTAGTTAGTTCAAACTTTCTTTTCTTTTTGCTTGCATGCTTAGAATAGATCACATAGTTTAATTAGGTGGTTTTTAATTAATCGTTTAGTTTCACTATTTTCTATTTTATGCACATAACCAAATAAAAAAATTTAAACAAACATTTTAACATTTTACTACCCAAAACCAACCTACTTGGATTTCATCACCAAGGGGAAAGCCGACTTGATGTTCTAGTCAAGTATAAAGCATGGTTAATGGTATATTTTGGCTAAGCACCTGACACCCTGCTATGGTGTGTGAAGTGAGGGGGTAGGCCCTAATACCAAGCCTATACCATTATGACTATAAATTCCATTCATCCCAAACTACCTGAAACTCTCCTTAGATTGCTCTCTAGTTCCTTACTTATAGCCAACTTCCCATCACATCTAAAATCATATTCAAATAATATAATAAATATGTAGGTTGAACAATAAGTTAGATATTTACTTTCCAAGTTGATTGCTTTCTCTTTGCTCAATTATATTTTGTATTTCAAAAACTTGCATTAGCTAGAATTGGTGTAAGGCTTTGTGTTGTGTGCTTCAATTTGATTGGCCAACATTGATCCAATTCATAGATTATTTCCCTTTAGTTATTACTTTTCTAAATTACTTACAAAAATTATCTTGTTTCAATTCACAATCTATTATATAATTCTTAATTTTCCCTACTTATTTTATTGGGTTGACCCAGTCAACCCTATATCTTTTTCTAGCCTCTATTCACTGTATTGGATTGACCCAGTCAACCCTGTACTATTTATAGGCTCTATGTTTTGTACTTGGTTAGCCTAGTTGACCCTGTACTATTTTTTACCTTCCCTATTTGCCAATTTTGTCCCTATTTTTTCTTCTAGCCTTTTGTTAGCCACTCATTCTTGGTATCATGAAGCCTCTTATCAAATTCTTTTTTGATAGTCTCAACCCATTATATATGTATATAGGTTTTTCTCTCCTACCTCTCCTGTCCACCATTGAAAATAACTCTATATGGTGCAACTCTTCATCACACAGTTCTAAATATTCTCAATCTTGATCTACCCCATACCATATCATATATATACAGATATTCCTATTAGACAAATCCTAAACCATGACAATCATATACCTTATACCTTTTTTACACCTTCTAAACCTAGAATTCATTAACTCATCAACCCATTAACATCATATGTTGGAACCTCACATTATGTTCCACCTATTACAATCAATGTTCATAATCCTCTTGTTACACCCATAACAAGAGCACCTAGTATTATCACTTCCAAAATTAACATGGTTAAAACCAATCAAATTTATAATCTAGATGGTTTCTAATTATTCAAAAACCTTGATGATAATACTATTTACACTCTTACCAAGAATGATGGATTTACCAAGCTTCCTTCTTCTTATAGCATACTTAAGACAACTAACACTAATGTTAGGAGTCCTCCACCTATAAGGAATCATCCTCCCAATAACACTACCAATCCTCTTCTTAACAACAATAATACCCATCCTACAAACACCAACCCACCTATTGATACAACTCAACTCCTTGCATAAGTCATACATCAAATGAACATCATGTAAATAACCTATTAATTTAAAATAATGAACATTCAACAAAATTTATTAAACATGGCTAATCAACCACCTCAAGTCATCATGTACCAACCAAATCCAAATTTTGTCCCTCCTCTTAGATATGCCAATGGGAATATCATCCCTCAACCTTCGATAAATAACAAAATGCTTCAAAATTTTCAAAATGAACCTTTAGCACCATTCATTACATCTATAGATATTAATTTTTTTTTTCAACTATCACATATAATGGGACTAAGGACCCTACCATATTTCTTAAGTATTTTGGTAATCTCTATAAAGAATGGGTCTAAACTAACACCTTTTCTATCACCAATCTCTTAGCCAAAACCTTTATTGGTGATGCACTTAAATGGTATAACCAACTTCCGAAACATTCCATCTCACAACTCGAGGATTTATTTAATGTTATAGTGAAGAAATTCCAACATGATGACCTTACTGAAAATTGCATTAGTCATTTTATCAATGCCAAACAACTTCCTAATGAATCTACTCATACTGTCCTTAAATGATGGAAGTCTCTTTCTCATAAAGTGGACCATAACATGATTGATGATACTCTTTGAAAACTGTTTTTCACATAACTTAAAATTCCCCTTCAATACAAATTTTGAATCTTTTCACCTAAAACCTTAGAAGAAGCCTTAGACCAAACAAAAAGGCAAGACTTTCTTATGACTCAATTTGAACCATCTCAAACAACTACTAAAGAACCTTTTCAATCATTTTCTCATAATGTTGATTCATCCAAGCCTCCCCAACCTCAAAGTAGAGAATCCAATTCAACCAATTTTAACATAACCTACCCACCCTTGAGTCTCCAAGAACATAAAAAGAAATTTCCACCTTTTAAACCCATGAGCTTTGATTCTTCCAAACATCCTAAAAAATGGTACACTCCTGATAAATTTTTCTGGTGGCATGCTAGTATAGGTCATTCTTATGAGTATTGTCATGATATTTACTAATTTATTCTTTCTTCCTTGTTTGGTCCATATTTCAATCTTGATACTTTAACAAAACAATGTTATCAATATTATCTTCAAGCTTCTAAAATTCAATCTCAAGAACTATAATCACATCAAAATCAACTACGTAATGATAAAAAATAATCATCCCATACCCATACCTCATCCACTAATTTTGATCAAACCATAGTTTATCCTTATTTCTACACTAATAAGGAAAGGATAGATCATATAAACAAATTTAAACATATCCATTGAACCTCAACCTCTTAAGTCACATGAAACCAGAGAATACCTAGTTCAAATGTCTAATCTAATGCATATCATACATGGTCCTCCTTTACCTCCTATACCTCTCCTATACATCATATGCCATATTTAATCTCCTTAAAATATAACAAACCGACACATTTACCTATCTCTGAATGCACCTACCAACCCAATGCAAACCATTTTAATAGTCCAATGTTACCTCACTCCACCTCACATGTTGGGGCATCTTGTAATGCCCATCCACATGTCCCTTTAGATTTTGAAGCATCTTTCAATTCCCATCCCTACATCCACTTACCCACTAAGGCATCTTACAATGCCCACTTTTATTCTACAATACATAATACCAACCAAATTCAACTTCAAGAAACCTTTCGAGACTTATATGCTTGTATTAGACATGTTCAACTTTGATACAGATGTTAGCATAGATCCTAATTATTTTTATATCATGTTTATTTTATTTTTTACACTTTATTTATTTTACTTTCTCTTTATAAGTATCATTATCTTCCTTTATGTTCTTTGGTTTTATTACATATTACATTTGGCATTTGCTTTCATTTTTTTCCTCATATTTTTTTTAATCTTTTTATGTTATTCTTTGCCTTAGTAGCTTTATGATTATTTCCCCCCTTATTTAGCATTCAACCCTATGGATTTCTCTTTTGTGAGTTTGTAGTATAAGACCATGGATAGGACCCGACCCTCCTCATAAAATACCACCTTTGCTTCATTTCTCAATTTATTGGTTCACATGTTTCTTATTGGCACCCTTGTGGGTTTCTATTTTATGAGTTATAGTATAATACCATGGATAGGACCCAACCCTCCTCAGAAAATTACTATTTTGTCATTCCTTTTATAATAAAAATACCACTGATTCTCATTATGAAATTTAGCTTTCTATTCTTTTGATAGATGGAATTTGTACAACAATCTATGTTAGCATGTTTTCATCACTTTCCTTTATTATTATGATAAGGAATCACAATTTACTATCATTGTATCCCTTTTTCCCCTTTGTCATTTTTTTTTTTTTGATTTGAAGTAATTCAAATTGTTCCATGTGTCACTCCTCTTGACTTCCCCTTTCTTTCACTCCATATTGGATAAAATAAGGTTAAAGTTAAGATAACACTTCTATTTCACCTAGATTTATGAGACTCTTAGACCCCATTCTATTTGAATTTATCCCTCTTAGAAACCAAGTCCCAAGTATTCAGATGAAACTCATCTTTATCACCCATGTTTAGTTTTCCAAATCTATATGGAGGAGGAATAGAAAAATCCATCAAAAAAGTTAAAAGTAAAATCATTCAAAACAAAAGGAAATGATATATAAAGGCAACATACAAATATTAAAAGTCAAATCAAACCAAACAACATGATTCTAAGCATATTTCCTATCTCTCATCAAAGCTCAAACTCCATATTTTTCCTCACATAGAGCCAAGGTCCATTGGGGTGAGATAGGCTAGTAGATTGGAATAGGATAATTCAAAAACTCTATGCTTCTACCTACTTTCTCATGTAAGGAACCAATCTTCATAGTAGACCAATGGCTCTATAAGGGATCTTGAGGAATGGGGAACACGTTGTGGGAAGGTAGGTCCATTTTACTTTTCATGCATATAGCCTTCATGGGATGATCTATATACTTCATTTTTTGACCTAAGAATTGTGTGGCTAAGAGAGATTTTTCATTGTCATTAAGGTTGAAAGTCCTTTTGTTTTGATAAACCTAATTTGAGTATCTTGACTTTGATAATGAGTTCCTCTACCTTGATTTTTCCTTCATTCTCTCGTCCACCCATTTCATTTCCCCCCTTGACAAAAAAATTATGATTCCAAATCTATTTTCCCTCTTATTTAAATTCCTTATTCTTCACCTCTTAAAAACATGATAGCATTAATTTGTTTTAGTTTTAACTATTTTTAGAGCAAAATAACATGTTTGAGAAACTATGGATTACACTCTTACACCATTTATTTACCACACCACCTCATTGTCATACTATTTATGTTATTAGGTAGTTGTGTTTTCTTACATTATATCTTCGATCAAGCACTAAGTTCAAGTCTTCATCCTTTAGATCTTTTTGATTTTTATTTCTCCATCATGTTCTTATTTGATTTGATTTTTTCAGACTTCACTTATCTTACATATGACATTTTCCATTATTACATGTTTCTCTTTATGTATGCCTTATTCATTTTTGTCTCACATCTTCAATTAAATTTCGTTTTATATCTTTCATGTTTTTATTTTTTCCTATCTTACATAAGCTTAATTTTAAATTTATTACATATCTTTGTTCAAGTTGTCTTGCATGGATCTTTCATTTGTCATTTATGTTTTACATACTTCCCAATGTGATTTAGTATATTCTACATTCCTTTTTGCCATTTATGTTTTCCATATTTTCCTACATGATTTAATGTGTTTCATAATCATTTGTCATTCATTTTCTATCATTTGTCATTCATTTTCCTTCTTTTTTATCATTCATTTGCCTTCAATATTATATTCTTGCCTTAACAATCCTAATTTTCCATTTTTTTCTAATATGCTCATATCTTTTCCTTAACTCATTTTACACTACTATATGCCTATCCTCCCAATATTTTGATTTTTGGCTATTTTTTTTACACTAAATTCTATAGGTTCACCTAGTGTTCTTCACATTGGACACCTTCACATCTCTTATAGTCTACTTATTTATCTATAGAACTAGGTTAAGTAAAGCTATATGTTTTTTAATTTTGTCCTTTATTTTATTTGCTACTTACTATACTTTACTTAGCATCAATGTTGTATTTTATCATGTTTTTTGTTCCTAAAGCACCATACCGAGTTGCACTTACATGACACATGATGAGTTTAGAGTGGGGAATATATACACACATAATATTTTCAAACTTTTATCATGTACTAACACTTTATATCTTGTAAGAACCTATCTAGTTTCAATCTCTCTGAGTGCATGCCTTAAGGGGTGTACCAAGAAAGGGGTGGGAAGACAATTGGTACTTTGTAAGATTATTGTTCCTTTTGCCACTTTCCATATACACACTTGTATCCTAAAACCATTGAACATAAGATTATTATTCTTAGTCTTAACCATTCTAAACATTTTTCATAACATTATCCTCCTTTTTCTTGCCTTGACCCCTTTTTGCTAGTTGACTATACTAGGTCGACTAGTTTGACCCTGTATAATTGACATATTCAAAAAGATTTAGGAAAAGATCCACCTATATATACAAGTTTATTTACAAATATTTGAGGATAGAGAAGTGAAGAAGAATAAGTGAAAATGAACATCTGATTATTGACCATTCTACTTGAGGAATAAATCTTAGGGTTCCATAGTTTCTTTGGAAATATGGATCTTGTTTTGTGGAGAAGTCTTTTAGATGCATAGATAGGTTGTGTATCCTAGAGATAATTTATATTTGTTATCCTTACATACCACAACAATCTCTTGCAAAGCACCTTGGTCAAGGGAGATATTGAGGCTCAATAGGTTTGTCTTCAAAGTAAGTATTCCTAACTTTATTTTTCCTTTGTAAGAGTAGATAGATAATGAAGTTGTGTTTCTCTTCCATGCATTAGGACTACGTATACATTGACATGAGTATATGTCTTCTATGAATGTTTAGTTTAGTTTTTTTTTTTCTAACCCCCACTTTGTGCCACAAGATTTGGTGTGTACTATATTAGATTTATTTTCATGTTTATTAGAATAGAGTGAATATAAAAACCTAGGACTCTTTTACTGTTTTTGCATGAATGTGTTAGACTGTAGGATTTGGATCCCTTCATATCATGGTGTATTATGAAAAGTGATACCTTAATCAAGTCTAGTTGATCTGCATATTGGTCATGCTCCTACTTAACAAATATATTCCCAATTATAAGTATAGGTATGCTCTACCTTTTCCAAAGATATGATTGATTTATAGGCATGATGCATTTTTGATTGCATGTAGAATCCATGATCATGTCGATGTTTAAAAGGGGAAGTCATCCTTTGGACATTATTTTTTATATCTCAAAAGTCTATGCAAATTCAAAATTTACCTTTTTGTTTAGTTACAGGGACAATATTAGAAATCCATTTAGAATAATCTATGGGGCAGATAAAACCAGCTTCCAATAATTTCAATAGCTCTACTTTGACTAATAATGTTAATTTCAGGTGCATCTTCCATAATTTGTGTTTGATTATTTTTGTATTTGGATGCACAACCAAATGATTCACCACTAAGGAGGGATGCAATCTAGGCATGTCAACATAATTCCATGCAAATATCTCAATAAATTCTTTAAGCAGCTATACGATGACTTCACATTTCGTTAGTGTGAAAGATGCCCCCAGTTTGATTATTTTAGGATGTTGATCCATCCCAATGTTCACTTATACCACATACTAAATAAGGGAGGGTTATTGTTCTTTTAAATAAGGGGGCAATGATATTTTTGGAACATTTAAAGCAAATCAGTTGGGAAGTTTTATGTCAATGTCAAAATATTTTTATAATTTTAGGGAGACATGTGGATGTTCATCTATTTCTTTAGGAGGATCTTCCACTTAATAATACTCTTAATAAATTTGATCATAGGGTTCTTGCTATCCCCTAAAGTATGCAAATTGGTATAAATTTATGAAAAATCCCTTTTTATGGTCACCAAATGGCATAACATCATTCACTCTCATATATTCTAGAATTGCTTTGTCATTTTGAAATGTGTGAAAGAAGGATCCTATTTTGAATCTTAGTCTATAAGTGATGGATAATGGTGGGAAATATTGATGGTGGAGATGGTGGTGTTAGGGGAAAGGTTAGTGGTAGCAAGCTCCTTGAAGTGACTACAACTAGAACCTGTTTTAATGTCTTTATTAGGGAAAAATGGCCCAGAGATTGAAAGAGAATCCATAATGATCTTGTTTTGGTCATCATCATATAGTTCATACCCTAGACCAAAATACTATGGATGTTATTGAACCATGATGGGTTCAAGTCTGAATTTCTCTTGCTTTCTTAGTCCTTTACATTTATAATACATATTCTCCATCATCTTTTGGACACAGGGATATTGCTTTCCTAGAGAGGTAAGGGCCTCATTAGCTGGAATGAACCATGAATCATTAGATTCTTCAATGCATTATTCAAATAATAATTCAACACTTGAGAAAGTCATTGGTCCAAATTGGTATTTGATGGGATTAGTCTTCCTCATGGATGGGCACCCATAGTCGCATGGAGAGAGAGGTAAGTCACTAATGTAGAAGGTTCTATATTCTTATTCTCCACAACCTATGGAGGTGATATTTAAATGAGTGACATTAGGCAATGGATTAGATGTGGATTTTAGCTAATTAGGGGAGATGTATTTGGTAGCTATTGGACTTAAGATGGAATTGTTTATACTAGGATAAGGATAGGGTGATGATGACTAGTCCATTTGATAGCTGTGAAGATGGTAAATGACTTTGGGGATAGTGACCTTCATTATGAAGTGAGGGAATTTTAGGAACTAATGTAAAGTGGATGGAACATCTTGAATTTCATGAATCTATGATCTTTTAATCAACATGTTATATGGCAAATCCACATCTACAACATGAACTAGTGTTTGATGCACTATGGGTCCCACAATGATAATAAGGTAAATTATCCCAGTAGATGGCCTGTCATTATAATTATAGGCTATTATCATTATCAGGGTGGGCACCAATGATGTCTTTTAATATCCCAATTTCTTCAAAAAGTCTAGATTACATAAATTTAGTGTTGATCCTTCATCTATGAGAACCTGGGAGACATGATGATGGGATATGGACACTTCAATGTATAGGGGATAATTTTGGTATTGGCCAATGGGAGGCATATCCTTGTCACTAAAAGTGATCTTTTGTGAAGGGTATAAATGTCTTACTAATGATTGTAACTGATTAGTATCCAAGTTACTAGGGACTTTTAGATCATTCAAGACTTGGTTTAGTATTTCTCGATGTAAAGTAGATGTTCTAAGAAGCTCCATTAAGGATAAATGGGATGGAGTTTTCTCAAGATACTAAATGATATTATAATATTTATTAGAATAAATTGAATCTATTTTAGGATCATTCCCCTTTTGGGTAGCAGATGAAGTGAATGGGTTTTTAGGTGGTGCCATAGGAACTACTATTTTATTACATCTGATAGTAACTATGCAATCAGTAGTGGCCCGATTGATTTTTAAGATGGGGGATGAGGATGGACTGGGTTTTTAGAGGTTATATGTTTTAATGGTGTTAATGTAATGGTAAGACACATGGTGGTATTTGGTGTGGTTAGATGAATACGGCTGACCCTAGTCTCTTTGTGGTCTTTAATTTCTTTGGTCATGTTTAGGGAGTGGATCATTGTAAATGCCAAGTTTCCCATTGGTTGATTGATTTGGGGGAGTTTCTTCTTCTATTTTAATATCACCCCTCTTAATTAAATACTAGATGTAATGTTTAATATGAATACATCATTCCATATCATGCCCTGGAACCCTATGGTATTTGCAAAACTCATCTTCATGATACCAATTTGGCTTTGGCTAGCAGTCATTCAATGTCTAATTTTAGACAAGGTGATCATATTGGTAGTAATTAATTGATCCAAGACTATTTAAAGTGTAACTCTAAAGCTTGTGAGTGGTATTTTACCTATTTGAGGATTTGGCTTGCCTCATGGAACCCAGATGGAAGAGATATTTGGTTGTTGTTTGGGGTTTTTCATTTGAACTATTTGTACATGTTATTGATTAAAATCTGTCACCCCATCTCCCACAACCTTCTTGTTTTTTTAAAGACTTTATATTTTCCTAAAAAAGAGTTATCTTTATTTTGGGTGTGCTCATTTTGAGAATATAAATTGATTATCCCTTTTTCAGTAAGGTCCTTTTCGATTTGCATTCCTTTTTATATTATCTCATCAAAGGTCTTAGCACACTGTAGTTTTAATTGATATTTGAGTTTAGCATTGAGATTATCCACAAAGATCTTATTCAATTTTTTATTGGGAACTATACATCTAAAACATCTTACCAAACTTTTCCATCTTTATAGGAAGTATGCCAAACTTTCACCACTTCATTGTTTGGTATTATAGAGGTTAATTATGGAGATGCCATGTTCAATTTTAAATGAGAAATGTCTAAAGAATTATTCTATCAATTATCTAAAGATAGATATTGACCCCTCAGGTAAATTCACAAACCATTCTAAAGTGGTTCCCTTCAGAATTTTGGGAAAAATTCTGAACAAATAGACATCTTCATAAGCCACATCATGGCAAACTACATAAGATTTTTATACATTGTTTTTAGGATATCCTTTCCCTAGATGTTTTTCAAATTTAGGTATTTCAAAGTGTGAAGGAAAGGGTATTTGTAAAATACTCATGTGCAAGGGTGAGGAATAAAAGTCTTCATACTTATTTTTGAGGGCTTTTGACTGTGGATCTATTTGTTGGAGGGTCTCTTTCATCACTCTCCATTTTTGGGTGAAGTTGTGATCCCCAAGAGGATTGGTGGTTTGATTCTGACTTCCTTGGGTAATATGGGTTTTATCAGTGTTATTATTATTTTTAACATTATTGGTGGTGTTTTTATTAGTAGTATTATCATTTGGATTATTTTATCAAGAGGATGGTGGATGTTGATTATGAAGTAGAAGGTTAATTTGTTATGTTAATAGGTCTAAGTGATATTTTATGAAAACTTGTCTTCGATTAGCCTCAATATGGTTATTACGAAGGGTTAGTGGGAATTATTCTTTTGTACATCTATAGTCCACATCTTCCTCTTCTTAGGGTATTTGATTGTCATGTATATTTTTATGAGGTTTATTTGGGTAGGATGGAGGGTAGACTAGATTATGTAAAAGAGTACGGTTGAAAGTGGAAGGTATTGTGCCTCCTATTTTGATGGCATAGGCTAGGACATGATCATGGTTATAAAATAGAGTGGTTAATTAAGTTCTAAACTTAGTCATTATAGAGGGGGTTAAACCTTTCATTATGTCCCCCAGGTGTGTGCATATCACTATGAGTTTCATCATATTCCCAAGTGGGATCAACTATATGCCCCAATGGTTTATTATCTTGATTAGAGGCTTGTCCAATCCTAAGTTGAGCATGGGTGTGGACAATCATTTTTAAAAAGAGATGCGATAGATGAAATGGGAGTCCTCAAATACTATCTCTGTCTAGAGACCAAAACTACTAGTGGTCAAAAGAGAGTGATATGATGATTTTTAGAAGATGATGGGGTGACTAAGAATTACCAAGAGACAAAGACTCATAAGAGACCAATATAGAAAGGATAAATAATAGAAATGGGATCAAATACCTTGACTACTAGCAAAGATACAATTTAATGGGTGTTAGGTGACAAAGGTACTTGTTAAAGACTAAGATAAAAGATGGGTGCTAGAATAGAGTCTTATAATACTATGTGTATTGATAATACTTAGTCTAAATGATGTAGAAAGGGACAAACAATAGAAGTTAAGTGACCATTAGAACTTGATTTCAAGATGGAATATAGGACTCAAAGGTGATAAGATGGATGAGGGATTGGAGATGTATGATGTATAGGATGGAAACTATGATGTGTAATGAGTGGGTAAACGTGTGTGATGGATGTACAATTGGACAAGAATGATGAGCACTCAAGATATGTTATACAAGAATGTTTATTATACATAATTAGTTATTATACACAAATGGTTATTGAGAAAATGAGGATAAGTATAGACAAACTAGTTACTAAAGAAAGATGTGGGATGAATATGAAAATGTGTTGTGATATGGGTAAAGTAGGGTAGATGGAAACTAAATACTAATAAAGGATATGAAAGAGATGACTACCAATATATGATGTGGTATGATACAAGATTAGTCAAAAAGGATTTCTCAAGATATATAAATGGATATGAGATAATGAGGTATATACAAGCTAGGTACAAAAGAAATATGTGAAAGGGGAAAGTGTTATAAAATGGATATAAATGGGGTGGATAGTGGATGTAGAAGATGGATAAAATATTAGTAAATGGAGTGAATATGAAATGATAAAACACATAAGGTTTTTGAACAAAATATAGTGTTTAAAGGTGATAAAGACATAGACTTAAATAAGAGGGATATCTAAATGTGTATTATATGAATGCTAGGTGTGGAAGAAGAAACAACACATGGGGATGAATGACCAAAATAAATATAGGTGAGTGGTGTGTAGATTAGGATGTGATGATATGATAAGATGCTGAGTATTAACCTAGATGTGTATAAGGTGTCACAAAAAATATAGGTATAGCCAACTTAACTCACAAACAATACGAGCCTTTGCACAACACTCAAACAAAAAACACAAGTATAATCCCTAAATTAGTTAATTATTATGGGTGTGTAACCCAATGCTTGCACCATTCAATGGATTCATGGGTGAGGCTATAGGTCAATGACCTGTTATGGTATCAACTGAAACCTCTCAACCCCACTCAGACTTGATGGCTAGTTTAGAGTTAATACTGACTCTCATAGTGGTACATATGTTATGATTGAAGGTTCCTAATATAAGTATACACAAAAGGTTATAGGTGAATCTCCTATATATGCAAAGGTATATTAGGGCCCAAGTCCATATAGGATGCTATCTAACTACCTTGTATTTTAGAGCCTAACTACTCACTCCATGGAACCCTATATGGAAAATTTTGCTTAGGCACATAATGATATCTCTCTTGATTTTAAGACTCTACTAAAACATGGAGTTTGGTTAGTGTATGGTGATGAAATCCATGTCACCAACTCCTATATGCTAATCTTATGTATGGGGATGAATTCCATGTCATGTGCTATTCTAAGGGAGGAGATAAAAATTAGACAAAAATGGTATGATTAATTACCTATATTTGAGGGGCACAAATACAATAATTAATCACAAGTTAACACACACATAAAAACAAATATACAAGAAAACAATTTTTTTTCAAACAAAGATATATACAACTAAAAAAATACACTAGAGGCACCCCTTCCTATAAGTAAAAGGGATAGAAATTGAAGTGTGGTGCCTTAGTATTGAGGGGTCCTACACAAAAAGTATGAGTAGTTTAAATTTAAAAAAAAACACAAGTCCCTAAAAAACCACAAATACATAGAGCGATATCGCAGCCGTAATGTACAAATATGCAACTAGAAAAAAAATCGCAAGTTGTGAGTTGTGACTTTGAAGAGGGTTAGTAAATCATGATGGTTAACTTAAAAAATCACAACAATTATACACAATCACTACTCAAACTAAAAAAATTAAAATCATCAAGGAAATGCAATGTGTAGTTTTGTAGATAATAATAGAATTATAAAATATATACCTGTGTCACTAAGATAATTATTCTACTAAATTAATTACAAGTCAAATCATCCTAAAACAAATCTTAAATAAATATACAATAGAATATATATAATTGATAAATGTGGTATTATTCTACGAAATGGAATAAACAAGATGTTATATACCCTAATGCTACTAAAACTTAAGTCTAATGCTAGCTGAGTAACCTAGGCTATTAGATGTCAACAAAGTCATGACTACAACTGACAAAGTCATGACTACCAAGATAAAATCACCAATTCGAGACCTAAAGTTTTGTATAAAATCTTAAAATAGGTTTGTGATAGGGTCTGTGATGTTGGTATTGGACCTCCTATACCCCCTATAGATCCTGCACCCAAAAACAAACACTGTTAGAACCAATTTTATAGGTGGGTAATTATGCCAAAATACCTAGATGGGCAAATGGTTAGGATGATAAAAACAACCTATAGTTTAGCTTAAATACCTAAGAACATTATCAATAAAAGTTAATAAACCTAATATCTATAATACAAAAAGTGTATAGGTTCAAAATTTTCTAGTTCTATAAGGAAAAATAAAACCATAACTATCAATGTCAATATCACTATTACCAGGTTAGAATTGCTAGTCATAGAGTCATGATTTTATGAGAGACGGTTAAGAGGTCAAGGTTTTGGTCTAAAATCCTTTTTCCCTACAAAAAAAGGCTAGAATACCCTTCAAAACAAAAAAATCAATGTACAAATATGTCTTATCATTAGGTGACAATAGAAGGTCTAAAATAAACCTAAGTTTTTGCAAAACTGTAACTTTACCTGACAAAACTGCTATTATGAGTTTAAAATTACAACTATTAGAGTCATGGTTTTGTAAAAATATGTACCAATAGATGAATTTTAGGTTAATCCATTCCTTGTAAAGCAAATAGAAATATAAAATAGACAATAAGATATCTATAGAAGGGGGGTTAGTAAGAAATAGATGACATATTTACCCCTAATTATTACTTTTGACAAAATCATGACTACAACCTATAATATTATGATTACCAAAAAAAAATCATAAATATTAGAGTTATGATTTTGTAAAAAGATAAAACCTTGCAAAAACCCTAACCATTAGTGGTTAATCAATAAAATCACTACTAGGTTTACAAAATCATGACTACAATACCACTAATACCAATGCAAAGTTGCAATTTGCCTATATGTGACAAAAATTGAAACTCCAACCTTCAATTGACATCTATTTTATGATAAAATCACTAAAATAACCTCCAAAAAGGTTTTAATGTTAGTTAAGGGAGTAAAGTCCCACAGTGGTCGTCAAAATGTGCACCAAATTTTAGATCCAAATTATACTACTAAACTTAGTAACAAAAACTTAAAACTCAATGACACCAATAAAAATGGATAAAAGAGACAAATCAAAATAATAAGAAAATTCTAACCAAAATTATTACCTCCTTATGGATCCACTCCAAGATTTTCAAATAAATAGTTTGATATCCAAAACATGAAGTGTTAGATTGCTTGATAAGTCTTGATAATGGCTTCCAAGTGATTGAATGAACTTGATAGTATCTATGGATGATTGTAAGAGAGCTTTAGGGATGAAATGTGGTATAAAGGTAATGTATCTATGGGTTTATAAGTTATTTTGAGGGGGGAGGGAGAGTTTGTTTAAGTATTCATGGGGGGAAAGATCAATGGCTTAAATTCAAATTCTGGCCATTGATATCAAGGGCTAGAGATTTTCCATGGAATTTTTAATTCCATGGAGATCTCTAGAATTAAAGAGTTCTAGAGAAGGGGGATATAATGGGTAATATTTAAATAATCCTCTAATTCTATAAATCTCCCCATAGGATTTAGGTTTTTAGGAGAGGCTAGAATAGGGTGGTGGGTGGGTAGGTAGATTATTTTGGAATTTTAAATTGGCTAGTTGGTTTAGGGAGTAGGTTAGTAATTAAAAAACTCTATTAAGCATTTATTGAGGGAATTAATTTTTATTTAAAATGGGGTAAAGGTTTATGGGATAAATGAGTGGGATGGGGTTTATTATGCTATTAGTTAATTTATCTAGAAAATATAGAAATTAGACCAAATTAGCAAAAATTGGTATAATTAGTAGGGCAAACATAATTTAGTGCATACAGGTGGATAATATATTTTGAATCTATATTTTTAATATATATTTCCTTCATATACTTGCTATAGGAGCCAAAGATCTTACCTTTATATAAATATTCATGGTTGTGATATTGTACTCCATAAGATCTAGGAAAAATTACATTGAATATCATAATGTGTTTAAGAATGATAATAACAATATGCTAGGTTATGCCCAATGATATTAATTATAAGATCTAATTTGGTATAACTTGAATTCATGATATAAATTCAATTTCTTCTATCTTACATTCATGTATCAATTTTATCCATGAGGGAGATATATACACTTCTTATATGGATCAAATACTTTCCAAGCACTACATAATGACTCAACCTATGGAAAATTACATAACTCATATAAAAATTTATCCTGAAGAGTTTGAACATATTATTTTGAATAATTACATGCAAAAAATAGTATCTAATATGGTTACCCTTCTACTATAGGCAACACATTCAATGTAGTATGGTTTTGGGTTAAACTATCTACAAAAGTTGGGATACACAAGGCAATGATTGGGAAAGTAAACACAAGGAATTATAACACTATCTCCCCATCTAATCATAAAAGGTAGAGAAGGCATTGGATATAATGATGATTCATAAGCTAATGAAGAAAATAACGAAAATAAAATTAGTATTTATACACACTTCCTTAAATCAACACTTAATCGTATGCAAGAAGTTCATCATGTATATACAATACAATTGGTATATCTTAACCACATTGAAGATATAGTCTCACTAAAAATTTAGACATTAGATTATTTATCTAATGATGAGTCTTTCTTATAATGTTTTGGGGCATATGAGGATCTCCTTTCCTTATATAATAAGAAAATATTTATTTTTACAAGAAATACACATGCATATTTTAGTGTAGACACCTAAATCTATCCACATGTACTTGATAATGTTAATTATTGACACATCTTAAACCACTTGACTTGCAAAAATATCACTTACCATTCCTCTAAGATATTTATTTATATGCAAGATCGACCCATAAATTTTACTTTACCACTAAAAATAATTTATAAGCCAATTCTCAAACCTCTCTATATAATTCTAAGTCTTATTTACATCTCAGGGCATGCATCCCCAATTATTTGAAAAGAGTCTACCCTAGGCAAACATGTCTACTGCCACAAATAACTCTACCTAGAGTGGCCTTGTCACTACAACAAATAATGATTAGATTCAAAACTAGAAATATTTTTTTGGGTCTTCTTGCATAGTTTTCAAGGTCAACTAAAGGAAATTGTAAAAAATTCACCATATAAATAAATGAAAATTTCATTTTAAAAGACTGAATCTCTAATATGCATCTATATTTTACATTGAGAAAAACTCCCATTTTATTCTCAAATAAATATTAAGCACTAGGAGCAGTCTTAAATTAGGTCTGAAGCACCTCAAATCAAGTCAAGAGTTATCATTGTCAAGCATCAAAGCCAAATATCTAGCTACATATATAGTCAAGCACCACAATTGCACAATCACTCTAAGTGATATAACTACATGTGGCTACATTCTCTTAATAATGTGTGGATTCCTCTTTTTTATCCTCATCTACAATAACTACTATAAAAATAAAATAATTTTTTAATAATGATGTCAATTGATAATGATAATTTATTAAATAATGATTAATCTTGTACTTGACTAAAAATTTATCTTGTATTTGGTTTCAATATATCAAATACATGGTCAAAGTCATGTGATGAAGTCATATCTGTAAGTTGTAATTCTAGTGGAACTTAATATGTGTTGATTGGAATTAGAGGTCTATAACTCAATTCATGCACCCACTCCTATTACTCATATTCATTACAAATGAATTCTACCCATGCAGAACAAAAACATGCCATGTGCCTCGTATGGACTATCTAAAAACATGTATTTGATATACAAAATGAGTGGAGCTCACTTGTTCCTGTTATAATCTTACAATCCTCATGTCTTTCCAATTCTTCTTCATATATTAACAAAAAATGTCTACAAACACTTGATTTTTTTAACACCATGGACCATTTTCTTGTTACACTATTCAACAATGGTTTTTTTCAGTCAAATTAACACCATATTTGAACTTCAACTCCTCTCTTGCAAGGGATATTTTCCCACATGACCCAAAACTATCATTCCCCCCATTTTCATGACCAAGCTTATTGAAACTCCAAATATATTGTACAATAATAGTACAATACATCTTGCTCAACTAATATAACATTCATGCATTATTAAATTACGATGTGTAAATTTCTAACCAAATATAATTTTGATTGAAAGTAATGTTCCATTCAGTCAACTTTCCATAGAACATCTCAAAACAAACTCGCACGTACTTTGTATAATGTGATCGATCCTCACTAACATAGAAATGATACTCCCTTAATATTTTTTGATCTTGATTTATACTATTAAGTGCATGCATGAATGTTATATGCACAAAAATGTCAACCTATAGTGATTTGTATTATTATGAATGAACCTCTATTTGTGGTTGAAATGTGTAATTCTTAGAAAAGTTGACCACTGAAATAATAAAACCAAGTAGAAATGTGTCTTTGTTTAACTTGAATTATTCAGTCAACCATCAAGGTCTACATGTGTGCCTTGTATACTCATAAATAATTTCCTTCCTGAATTTGACTATAAATTATGAAGCATGTATTTTTTTTAATAACAAGCTCACACTTTTTGAATTATTTGCCATATTTTAATTTATATGCCATAACTTTGTATTTTTTAAAACTGATCAATTCATGAATGATTTTGCCTATACTTTCTCTATGGATACATTATTTTAATTTTTGTTAATCCACCACAAGCATTTCAATTTCCATTCAAACATACTTTGTTTTATAAAATTATCCATCTGGGCTTTCACAAAAATTGGTTGGAATAAATTTCCTTGCTAATTTTGGTTGAACTTCTATTCCACACTCCTGCAAAAATTTATCAATATGCAAAGTATAATGTACATAAAAAAAACATCATAATATATTAAAAATTATCATGTTGTGTAAAATAATAAGTGGTGCACTTGTGATTTATTTTTACATATAAGGGTTTGACCATTTCAAAATATCTTTGACTAATAGAGGTTTTTGGACATTTTTGTAAAAAAGTAGAGTACAATTGTGTTTGGGTCATATCTAAGAAATGTTCGAATACAGTTCAAGGTTATGAGAACTAACTCTTCTTTTCACTAGATCTCTTATATTGGGTGAAATCCTTGTGTTTTCTTTCTATAATTATGCAAGTTAAATTTTAAGAGCATCAATTATAACATTCTCTTTTCATGGGAGTCTACTAAATAATTCCCATGAGTCATTATTATTGGCATCATCAAGTATTTTACGACTCCCAATTATTTTTGTTAGGGTTTTTTGGTCTATGTTTAGTGTTATTCTTATTTGTATAATAAAACATTTTATCCATGTTTGAAAATTTACTATATAAGTTGTAATTACATGTTGGGAAGCGTTATTATATTTGGTATGTTTTTTAATACCTAAAGTATGTTATGCATTATGTAGATTTTCAACAATTGCCTTATTTTGACCATCAATATTAGATGTTCTTAGTTGTACTGTATTCATTAAATGCTTCATCTTATGCAATTTCATCAAGAAAACAAACAACTGACATCTTTGAGTATCATTCAAATTTTTAAAGTAATTATCAAAAATTTTTTTAGCATTTCTTGAATGACAATAAAAAATTTTCTTAGGGGTTTTAAAATATTTTCATCAAGTTCAATTAAGCACATAGAGTTTTTACACAAAATATTAGGAGGTGTTAGTAATGGTATAATTTGATGATTTGGTGTTTCCATATTGTTAACTTTATTACTAGTTTCTTCATTTTGTGTTTTCATATAACTTACTTCATTGTTACTTTTACTATTCATTGTTTCCATAGAATTTTATTTATTGTTACTTTTACCATTATGTGTTTCCATGTAATTTTATTCCTTATTAGGGGGTAAATAATCATACATATTTTCATCATCACCAAAATTAAAATTTTTATTTTTTAAATGTAGACTTTTAATATAATTTGGGTGTTTAACTAAACATTCATCATCATTATTCATTTCATGATTGTCTATGACAATAGGTTCATTGGGGATAGTATAAGTACCTTATTTTGCCTAAAATATTGGCATTTGTAGATACTAAAATCTGATATATATGGTACTTCAATCTTGTACACTTGGTAAATACCTATCATGGATGTACCTTTCAGTTCTAGACATGTCCGCTGTTAAAAGACTCATGTTCACTATATTTTTATGTCTAATTGCTTATAATTTAGTCCAAAAATCATTATTTTTATGACCAAGCCTTATATAATATGAAAAAAAATCTAAAATTGATAATTATCCTTCACTACTAGTTGTAGACCTATACCTATTTTATAGTTCCTTAGATACTTGCATCTCAGATAGACACCTACATCGATGCAAGTATCCATTTTTATTACAAAGAGTTAAGTGCCCAAAATTCATCTAAATTGTAAAATAAATGTATCATAAAGGTTGGACTAAGGGATTTATTGTGATATATTTATAAAATAGATTGGTATATAGAGAAGATCAACCCTCATTCATTCCTCACCTATAGAACACCTAGAAATCACATACAACTCACAAGACCATATACCAACAAACATTCAATAAAGCATTCAAGTAAGCAAACTTACCATATTTGTCCCTATTTATATATAAATAATAAAATCACTATTTCCATAGGTTTGAATCATTCAAGGAACAACCCATGATCCATATTTTCCAAGTTAAATATTAGGTCATTGCATTCATTTTATTATCACATGTTACATCTTTATGCACATAAAATCCAACACATAGGGGGAACTACATAAATATGATGCCCTCTTCAGATTATTATCATAGTTTAGATATAACTTATTGATAGAGGAGTTTTTGAGGCAAATTGACATTGTGAACCCACTAACCTATATTTCCCATTACCATTCTAAGGGTGAAGAGCTAGGGTTTTGATTATTTGACAAAGGGTGAAACCTGTGCATGTGATATGAAGATATCAAAATAAAAGTGAAAAAAAAAATAGAAGTATCTATTTGGTCACATCTATATCTAGTTAGTATTTTGTACATGACACCTACATTAGAGTTAAACACCCACATTGACGTAATTGTCCAAATTTGATGCAAGCATCTGAGGCCATAAGAATATAGTTCTAGAATCCGATGACTATTACATATCATTTTCTAGTTCACTTATAAGATATTCTAAATCAGACCTAGATTTACAAATTAAACTAAGTATAATTTATTTCCAATTCATTGTAATATCTATCAATAACTATACTTTACTATTTTTAGCAATCTCAGTTGTATAAATTCTAAATATTATTTGTCTAAGTTTTATATAAATAGGCTTGCTCATTAGGTTATTAAAAAAATCTTGTGTAAAAGCTAATATAATCCATTTAAACCTATATAACCTATCATAAATAAAATTTAAGGTTAAAAATTTGGTGAACCTGACATTTGCTCTCAAAACCCTAGATTGACCTAAGGTTTTATGCTTTCTGATTGCTGTCAAATTGTTATTTCAAATTCTAAATTTTTCATTTTTATGTAATGGAAAATGATAATAAAAAATAATTTTTAAATGGAAGATAAATAAGCATTAGTCACTCATCTCAATAAGGACAATGACTTAATAGATGCATTTTTATATGTTACAAGAGATGAAATCAAAAAACATTCCAAGGCTAAGGCATCCTCCCCTAGTGATTGCGAATCCTTAGGTGGTTTTAAAAATGATTCAATAAAAATCATCCTTCCTTTGATCAAATCATCAATTCATACATATAATGGGGGCATGGTTTATGTTTTTACACCATTATTCCCCAAAACAAATACTACTATTGTTACATCCTCAATGGGAATTGTTAGCACTTCAACCTAGTTACCAATTTTAATGCCTATATCAACTCAAACCATGGGTAAACCCCATTTAGTGGATTATAAAATTACCATTATTATCAATTAAAATGTGCAAGATCTTGTCCAAACTATAAAATGTTTGCAAGCTAAGGTTGTTAATATTGAGAAAAATTATATGAAGTCACCTTATGATATTGAGTCACAAGAGGCTTACATAACCCTCTTGTACCTAAGATATCTTTTCACCCCTTTCCAACTAGTTTTGTTACATCTAATATCACATTTCATGATGTTAAGGGTGATGCTAAAAAACATATTTGATCTTTCTATGTTGCATGCCTTGATTATGCCTCCAATAATAAACTTTTGACTAAATTATTTCAAAGGAGCCTAAAAAACTATGCTCTAAGATGGTTCTATTATTTACCAATCCAATGATTAAAATATTTAAAACCTCATATGGATTTTTTTTAACACATTTATATATCAACATTACCAAAAATATATCTTATGCCCAAATTGCAAAAATCAAACAAGGAACCAATGAACTTATCAATGAATATGTCTTGAGGTACAAGATAATGTTGGCCAAAATGATAAATCAAATAGCAGATAAATAACTTCAAGACATATTCAAGTAAGTTTTGCTTGCCCCATTATATGAGTCCATTTTTTTCAAAAAGTTCAAATATTTTAATGACTTATGCCATAATTTTAGAGATATTGAAATGAAACTTATGTCATAGAAAAAACTTAAGTATATAACAAACACATTGACTACATCTAATAATAAGTTTCATAACAAACCAAGCTACAAGGTCAAACCTACAAAACCTAAAAAGGAAGAAAATACAAATTTTAATGCAATGCCACAACAACCTAATCAACTTGTCTTATCCAATGTACCAATGAAATTTTTTACATGATTACTTGAATCTAGAGCTTCACTACTTAAGAGGCTTGTAGATTATCATCTCATATCTCTCCCTCCTCCCATAGAGGTTGATATGAGTATACCTCTACCTCATGGATATGATGTCAATGCTTATTGTGACTATAACTAGGGCATTGGGAATTCTACTAGCCAATGTTACCCCTTGAAGCATAAAATCCAAGACCTTCTCGATAACCAACAACTTACATTTGATGACCCTCCTAAATAATCAAGGTCATGACCTAGTGACTATCAAAACCAAAACATGTGTAGTGGTCCATTACAAGATCATTCTCAAAAGAATCCAAAAGTCCAAATGGAATATAATTCACATTATCCTCTACCACATTATGATCACCAATTAGATGGGATTATTTGTACTTACACATGATATATACCTCATATGGATCAAAGACCATAATTAATTTTGATGACAATGATATTATAGATGATGACTCAGATCATCATTTATTATTTATTTGTGTATACCTTGATTATTAGCCTATTCACAGTGTTATGATTGATAATGGTGATAGAAAAAATGTTTACACGATGAAATTAATTGCATATTTGGTATATAAATATTATGATTTATGTGCTTCAACCAAAATGATCATAACATTTGATGGCACCTCCCAACACGTTATTAGTGAGATTGACTTATCTTTACAGGTTGTCCCAACACATGTGATCACTAACTTATAAATTATATCATACACATAAGTCTTTGATATGTTATTGGGATGACTTGGGATGCATAAAATCCACACAATACCTTCCATAGTGCATGGGTGTATTAAATATTATCATACCAACAGAGTAGTCAGTTCATAGAATTCCATATGAACATCCACTTGAATAAGAGAATTTTATTCCAAGATAACTAATTATAAAAAATAATAAGGATAATACTCCATGAAAGGTTAAACAATAATCAATCCCCTTTCTTAGGTGACCCATAGTAGAGAGACCATTACATCAGATATACACAATGGATTCCATAGAATCCTCATCTACTACTATGTGACATTCTTAGTTATCAAGAGAAACTAAACATGTTCCTATTATTGATATTTAAAATACATTATATAGCACAAAAATATGGGTTCCAGTAACCCATACTCCTATTACCTCTTTGAGACCACAAAGTCCTATGACACATATACAAAGCATAACAAATCCTATAATGCTAAATATTACACCTATACATGCTCCTTGATAGTACCACCAGTTTGATATATCATATACAATGTTCATAACACTTTTATATGATCATAACCTAGATGGGATCATTGGATAGACTTTTAATTTTTCAAATATTTCAAAAATTAAAAAAAAAAATATTCCGAAAAAAAAATCAAAAATACCAAAAAAATTTCAGCATGTTCTTAGTTGTACCATTTCTTACACATGTGTTTTGGTACATGTTAGTAGATAGCATATAATTACTTATATATATACACACATGTTTCATGATTCATTTGAATGTGATACAAACATACCCAAATACATGATATATGCACATACAAATGTTGGGTCTTCCCTCCATTCACATCATAAGTACATTGGGGGCATATTTTTATTTGATCATGATACACCTAGGTTATATTATTCTATGATAATTTTTTATTATCAAGTTTGATATTATATACTTACATATGCATATATCCATGATTATATTTTAAAAGTGTACTTGATATGATATGTACTTAATATTACTTGCAAACATATGTTTAAGAACTAGCATGCTATGTTCATGTTGGTTGCATATATTCCATGATTTCATTTATACACTTCCTTGAATGTGTTCTTTTCCTTCTATTTTCTTACATTGTATTTCATGTTTGAGCATTTGAATATGCTCTATTGATTGTAGACCCTATGTCTTTATTTGCATATTTTGACATTTGAATATGTCATCATATGCTTTGTAGACAATTGAATAAGTCATGTCCCTTTCATTGGGTGACATTTTGAACATTCTCCTTGTACGAGGTTAGCTTTGGCCATTTTTCCTTTTGTTTTACTTTTGAGTGTTCTTGTGTATGATTAATTACTTGTTTAGCTTGTACTATTACTCTCTAGAAATTGCCATGATCTATATCATGCATCTTAGGACTTGATATGATCATATACTACATACCTCAATGATATATATACCTATATATTTACTCTTATATGTTACATGATCCATACATATATTATATAGTTATCTTATCCTTTGAGGTAAGGTAATTACCAGATTCTATTTCCCCTCATATCAAAAGGGTGAATATCAATGGGGGCATGTTAGAGAGGAATGAGTTACAAAATTTTACACTTTAAGATTCTAATAGATGCATCCCAAAAATGCATGACCTCCACATTTATTCAGTAATCAACATCTCTAGATTATAGTGGGGGAATGTTATGGAAACATGTTCTCCACATTTATACTAGTTCTCAGATTTCCTAGATTTAGTAAGATCATGTCATAGAAACATTTCCTTCACACTTGAAATTATATAAAAATCACCAAATTTCATAGTTATATGATTTAGATACATATTTGTGCCAATATTCTATATATTGGTAATTTTATTATACCCAGATTTCAACTTGAGACATATATGATTTGTATATGCCATGCAAAGGGCACATAAAATTATAAAATCAAATCATTTCCAAAATTTAAAGTGTTATTATGGACTGGTATCATACCCATGATGAAATTTTATGGATTGTTATCGAGCCAATCTATTATAGTAGTTAGTTCATCTTTGGAAGGTTAAGTTGATTAAATCGCTCAATCCTATACAAATTCCAAGTTAAATTTGATTAAATCATTTAAATTTAATAGACTTATAGGTTGAATTTTATAAAATCATCCACCCTCATCATATACATAGTGTGAGTTAATTAAGTCTCTCACACTCACTAGATCATGCACTTTTTTTGGTTGCACGATTGAAATGAAACAAACATAGTAGCCATGTTATAACTCACCTTTACACCATGGTTGGGGGCATTTTCCATCCAATACATATATATATATATATATATATATATATATATATATATATATATATATATATATATATATATATGTATGTATGTATGTATGTATGTATGTATGTATGTATGTATGTATGTATGTATGTATGTATTTTTAGGCTTAGAATTTTCCTAATCTCAGATACAATGTTTCATAATGAGGCATCCTTTTAAATCAAATTACCAAAAGGAAAGATGGTTGAATCAACACACATTTGTAGTCCTAACCTTTCTCTTCTTACTAAGCATTTCAAATTGTTTAAATTTTAGATTTCATACATTGATTATATATTGTAACATGCTCTTGGTTTTAGGTTAGCCACCAGTAAAACATTCAATTTGGGCTCACATAAAAACATAGTGTGGTATACACACCTAGGTACACATTTATTTATTTCAAACTAATAATTTTATTACAAGATTAAATGGTGGGAAAATGTAGATACTAAAATCTAATTTATATAGTATCCTTGTCTTGTACACTTGATAAATACCTATTATAGATATACCTTTTAGTTGTTGACCTACTTGTTATCGAAAGGCTTGCATTCATTATCTCTTTGTGACTAATTGCTTATCTATTACTCTAACAATTATTATTCTAATGTCCAAGCCTCCTATAATATGTAAAAAGTTCTAAACCTAATTATTATCCTTCAAAGCTAGTGTTGATGCTTGTATTTACACCTTTGAAGTAAAACCCAGTCTTATTTATCCAAGCAGCATAATGAAATCATCTCTTTTGTTGTGAGTGACAATTTCTTTGAGATGAATCTCTAGATTTAAGGGTTAGCTCCCCTAATACACTTGTGAATCTCTATCTATCCTAATCTATCAATTGTGTATGAAAAAAGAGAAAATAAAAAATATAAAGAAATAAACGGTGATGCACCAACATGTATTATCCTCTCACTTTGACTGTAATCACTACTTAAAGAATGACAAGGTTTCCTTGCACAAGACTCATGACATTTTGTGCATTGTTACATCAGTGTTTTGCTTGTTAGATTCAAAAGGTATTCAACATTCAAGAGGGAAAAAGACAATTATAGAAAAGAATATGACTTTGAACCACTTCAAAAATGTCTATAAACTTATTAGAGAATACTAATGAGAACCTATAACCAAGATTTGTTTGCACATTTGTCTTACTTTCTTCATGAGTTTTCAATACAAATCTGGTCAAAGTTAACCAATGGAGGCTACTTTGAGAATAGGCTAAATACATACATATAGTTTTTTGAAGGGAGATTGAATGATTGAGATTGCAAGATCAATTGGACATGTGTCAATCAGGTATAGGAATATTTGTCATTGACAATTACAAGAATGAGCTTTGATATTACTAAGTCCATCTTGCTTTGGATAGCTTGGTTTTTACTGACTCAATATTTATTTTGCACATTTATTATTCCCTTTATTTGCATTTAGGTTCCCACTCTAAACTTAATAGCTATTCCTCACAATTTGAATTTGATGTTCTATGGGCCATTTGGTATTTTCTATGGACTTTTGTTTTCTTGAACATTCCTGCAGACAATTTATCCACAAGGATTCTCTTAGACTCTTTGTCCACATCTTTGTTATTTCTTTCAAGAAAGATGTCTTGCTCATTTCTTTTGAGAAATTTTCTTGAAATAAATCATTTTTGTCTTTGTCTCTATCTTGGTCTTCTTTCAAACTTTTTGTCTGAGGGAATTCTTTATGTCTTCTATTTGTGGGTAAATTATCTCGAACAATTTTCTTGTAAGAAATACTTTCTCTTCCTTTCTTGATCCCTTTAGAAATGACCCTTCAAAAATCTTGAAAAGCTACTCCTACCTATCATATTTATTGAAAAATACCCTTCAAAAAAAACTCTTTGGCCCTTCAAAATAATTGTAAACATCCACTTTCCTTTGGTTCTTTTGAAATGATCTTTTGGGAAAGTTGAAAAATCCTTAAAAAAAAGTCACAATGGTGCACCTACTCTTTGAAAAAATTGAAATGATCTATTCAAACTTTTTTTCAAATGTCCATGTCCCCTTTAGAAAAGTTTTCTTGTACCTTTGGCTTCAAAAACTTCCCTCAAATTGGAAAGGTCCACTTAGCTTGAAAATATCCCATTGGGAAAGTTGCAAAGTACCCTTGGGCTTGGAAGATATCCTTTAGAGAAATTGAAAAGGACCTTTAGAAAAAAAGTCCTAGACAAAAAGTCCACAAGAATTCACTTGATTTATCTCATAATTTTATTTTGAAAGAAATACTTTGAGGCTCCGGTAAAACTTTTTGAAAGAATTCTTTTAGACAAAAAACCTGAAAGAAATAGTCTTGTACAAAAGTCTAAAAGAATTCACTTATGATTGGAACAAAGTTTGTAAGTAAAAACACTTGAACAAGAACTTGAAGAAAGCTTTCTAAAATGAAATATTTGAACCTTCACCATGAACTTTGCACAAAGATTTTTTTGGACAAAGACACACACTAGACTCATCCAAACATATGAAAAAATAGCTAGTTTTTCAATATGGGTGGCCAATTTTGATTTGAAAGATCAAAATTTGGTCATCAACTAGTTCTGTACCTATACGTATTTTCTAGCTCCCTATAAACTTGCATCCCAAATGGATACTTGTATCGATGCAAGTGTCCACTTTTTCTAGAAAGTGTCCAATGACCAAACGTTGTCCAATTTGTAAAATAAAAATATCAAGGTCGTCTACGTTATTTAATATGAGATATTTTAAAAAAATACTGGTATATATATAATATCAACCCTCATTCATTCCCCACCTAGAAAACAATTGGAAATCACATACAACTCATAAGAGCATATACCACTTGATGGACTCAATCAAGCATTCAAGTGAACAAACCTACCCTATTTGTATTTATTTCTATATTAGTTATAGGCATAGTATTTCTACATGTCTGAATCATTCAAGGAATAATTGATGAACTATATTTGCCAAGCTACAAGATAGATCACTACATGTCTTCATTTATCACACATTACATCTTTGTGCACACATAAGCCAAGATGTAGGGGATAACTACATAAGTTTGATGCCCTCTTTGGAGTATTAGCCCTATGTATCCAATACCCATTGATAGAGGTGTCTTTGGGGTAGCTCGACACCATGATCCCACCAACCCATTTCTTTCATTGTCATTATAAGGGTGAAGAGATATAATTTAGATCATTTGATAAAGAGTGACAACTTGTATACACGATATGAAGATATCAAAGGAAAGGTGACATAAAACCCAAAAAGCTCTAGTTGGTCATATCCAAATCTAGTCATTATTCTGTGGACACATACATTAAGGTTAAACACATGCATCGATGTAACTATCTATATCCAACACAAGTGTTTGAGGCCACATAAATAATATTTGTAGAATCTAACAATTGTTATATGATAATCTTCTAATTTACTTCCAGTATATTTTTTTATTAGATGTGCATGTGCAAAGTTAACTAGCTTAATATCATTTGTTTCCAATTCATTGTAATATCTATCAATAGTTGTACTTTACTATTTTTACTAGTCTTAGTTTTATAAATTCAGGATACTATTTGTCTAAGTTTTCTATAAATTGGTTTTCTCATTAGGCTGGTTCACCACCTTTGTGTAAAATCTAAAATAATCCCCTTAACTATTGATAACCCAACATATCTAAAATTTAGGGTTAAACAACATTCATTCCATTTGTTTTTTTCTCAACACTTGTAATTATTCTAGAGTTTTGCACTTTAAATTTTTCCTGGCTTTGTAATCTATCACCCATGTTTAGACAAAGTTGACAAATTTTGAGTGTGGGGACATCTATGAAATTATTAAAAAATAAATTCTTGTAACACTTGCATAATGACACATAAGAGAATTTTGGGGATAAAAATCTCTATATGACAACATATTGATGTTGGGGCTTGTAATATATTGTTAATAAAAGAAACATGTAGATGTTATAATGCATACACATTATTGAATACCATTTTCTATCCATACCTTATACTTTTCTAATTCTGTGAATGTAATGAATCCATCACATTCAATACTCAAAATTAAGTTTGAGAGGGGCTTAATGTTTTCCAAATCATATCATTGATTACATCAATTAATTACATATATTGATTAATTACTTTAATTTATGATAAAATTAAGGTCAATTTATCCATAAATTACATCCTTTATAATTGATAGCCATAAATTAGGTTCACATGGATCAATTTGGCTAATATCATGTCATTAATTGTATTAATTGACTAATTGGCTCAATTCACAATGGAATCAAAGCTAATTTTACCCCATATCACATCCTAATGTCATAGTTAGGTTCAAAGGGCTCAAATTGGCCCCAATTTCATCCATGATTAAACCAATCAATTTTTCAATTCTACATTAATAAAATCAGGCCCAATTGAGCCCCAAACCATGTCCTATATAGTTAGAATTAGGTTTGAAAGGTGATCAATTTAGGCCAAATTATGTGATTGATGAAGGTTTTGAATGAATGAAGGGAGTGCAAATCAGTTTTGATTTAATATAAAATTGAACCTATATATCAACCAATCTATCCTAGAATTACTAACTCTTAATCTGGCAGTGTTGTGTGTTTTTTGCCAAAAATTGAATCGAATAACTTCAAATTAGAAAACAAATGATTTATACTTTTATTTTGTGAATACTCATATTAAATTTATAAGCTAAACACATGAAAAAATAATTTTAAATTGGAATTATTGTGCCACACTACCATGTGGACAATTCTTTATTAATTAAATAAGGCTTAAAAAAACCAATTACAAGAAACTTGTATGACAAGAAACAATTCAAAGTGAAAGTTAAATTAAGACCTTTACTTAACAACTAAGTAAACTACAAATTGAATCAAAGATAATTTAAATTAGACTCAAGCAAACAAGTTGTTTTATTGACAAGACAAGATCAACATGCAAGAAACCTTACTCAACAAGTAACTCATGTAACCTAGTAAGTTATGCATCCTAAATCCCTATAAAATAGGAATTTAATTAAATATACTTTAATTTCAATTAAATAACTCTATAAACTGTGTCTTGAATCTTGGGGATGAATAGATAACAATTCAAGCTCAGTTAAGTACACAACCAATGAATTACACTCTAACTGACACTTCTAGCTATGTTTAAGGAAGTTATTAAAAAATGTTTAAAATTGATCAATAATCTAGGACATAAATGAATTAAATAATCACCATAAACTAATAAAATGTGAAATAAACTAAGTATATCATAAGTAATATAAGACATAACTAAATTAAATAATCATCCCAAACTAATAAAACAACAAATAAACTAAATTAACATAAATACTCAAGTGCTATATTGGCATCATGCTCAACATCTGATTGCACCAACTGACTAATTTTATCAATTTATGATAAAACTATGGAAAATTGAGCTCCCAATCACATATTATTGTCATAGTTAAGTTAAAAGGGGTCAAATTTGCCCCAATTTCTTTTGTGATTTAATGAGTCAACTATTTCGTTCATTATATGATGACATTAGGGTCAATTGAGCCCTAAATCACATCTTATATAGTTGAAATTAGATTCATATGGCTCAATACAACCTAAGTCACATCACTGATTTCCCTAATTAACTAATTTACTTAATTTATGATGAAATCAGGGACAATTTAGCTCAAAATCACATCTCACAGTCAAAATTAGGTTCAAAGGGCTTAGATTAACCCCAATTACCTTCATGATTGAACTAATTAAATATATGATTCATTATGTTATGATAATGGGGTTGATTGAGGATCAAATCACATCCTTTAAAGTCAAAATTAGGTTCATGGGGCTCAATTTGGCCCAAATTACATCATTGATTGCACCAAGTGACTAATTGGTTTAGTTCATGATGGAATCATAGTTAATTTAGTCCAAATGACATCTTATTATCATAATTAGGTTCAAGGTGCTCAAATTGGCCCCAGTTATGTTTGTGGTTTAACTAATTGATTCTTTGCTTTATTGTTTGATGAAATTTAGGACAATTGAGTCATAAATCACATCTTATACACTTGTACTTATGTTTGAAAGGGGCTCAATTTGGCCCAAATCATGTCCTTGATTTCACCAATTGACTAATTAACTCAATTTATGATAAAATTAGGGCTAATTGAGCCTTCAATCACATTTTATAGTCGTAGTTAGGTTGAAGGGGCCCAAATTATCCCCAATTGTCTTCTAATTAATTTTTTTTGACTATCTGCTTCACTTTGTGATGACATTGAGGTCGATTGAGCCTCAAACAACATCTTGTACATTCAAAATTAGGTTCATAGGGCTCAATTCAGCCCAAATTATATCATTGATTTCACCAATTCACTAATTGGTTAATTTAACCACAAATTTAATCCTATAGTCATAATTAGGTTCAAGGGGCTCAAATTGGCCCTAATTGCCTCAATTATTGAAATAATTGACTCTTTGGTTCATTTTGTGATGAAATTGAGGATGGTTGAACCCGAAATCATATCCCATATAGTCAAAAATAGGTTTATGGGATCAATTTAGTCCAAACCATATCATTATTTACACCGATTAACTAATTGGCTCAATATATGCTGAAATTAGGGCTAATTTAGCCTTAAATCACATCATATGGTTGCAAGAAAATTTTAATATATTCCATAAAATTCTCAACCTATAGCGAATTATGAGATAGATATACATCTTAAGTGTATTTAAATCTTAGTACATATTACTCCAAAATGATAAATTAGTAAATAAAGGAATATCCAATCAAAATTAAAAATAAAAGGAAAAAAACATAATGGTTAGCATTTAAACTTGATGTACTTATACAATTTTCTATGTAGTGTATCATTTTAGGGTTAAAACAATTAACTTCTTATTTTATTTTTACTATGATCAATCAATTTGGCATCTTAGCTCGTCAATGGTATCATCCTTTAAAATAGCTTAAATCTAAATTCATTCTCCTTATTATCATCGGGTATGGATAACTGAGATGTGACATGAGATGTTAATAAAAAACTTCTTAGATAATTTGAAATGAAAGTTTCTCCCTAAGGCAGAGGCATTTATATAGTGAAAAAAACCCTCTAAACTATGTCCTTCGTATGGTGGTGTATATATTGAGACACACCACTTTTATAAAAAATAAATAAAGTTAAAACAAAAATACACATACTTCACATTTACATCCCTCATGGTGTAGGATTCAGCTTTAGGGACTATAGTTAGTTACCTATATGGACTACGAAAACATTGTATTTCTATGTATGAACCTTGTTGGTTATTAATAATTACAAACCACATGAAACCAATAAAAATATAAGCACATACGTGATTTTGATTTGTATAATATCAAACACATGTATGTAGGATTATAAATGGCTTGTAATCTAGAGTCTAAGGCCTAGACATGTACATTACAGTCGAATATGTGTTTTTTTACTAAAAATAACAAACCTCAACTTCTGCCATGATAAACACTATGAATTTCATAAAGACATTTCTTAAAAATATTACTGTGATGTTGAGCACACTCCTCTTTCCAAACATATAATTATTTTATTTTATTTCTGACTACTTTAAGGTTTTCATCTATATTAATTTCTACATACATCTTTTTATGCCACTATATGCTACAACTATACATGTCTATATTTGTTTACATTTTTTTTTTCATCCATCCATATTCAAAAAATATTTTATGGTTGTAAACTAGGGCTTTTTCTATACACATTAAAAAAATGATTTTTTGAGGTAATTAGGGGCCACACACTCGTCTATCCATTTTATATCATTTTAGGGTCTATTTAATTTTAAAATTAAATATTAATTATTTTTAAACAAAAAAGATGATCTTATCTAACTTTCCACTAAAATGTTTTGAAAAATAGTAAACGATGTTTAAAAAATGAGTGTGTGCATGATTGACTATTTACTATGTTTTTCTAAAGAACATGAGTTCATATTCTAATTTCAGATGTTTGACCTAATTATACTTGACCATTTCAAAACAAATAATAGTTTAGAAATTATACTTGTAATAATATAATTCATGTTCTTATATCATCTTCAAATTTTAAGTGTAGCTATTTTAAATAGTTTACACAAGTTGAGGTTTGTCATTTTTCAGGACAACAATGATCACTTAAGACCCCCTCTTAGCCCACTAGTTTCATGCACTTACCCCACATTTTATTTAATCATAACCACCCCTCACAATATACCCCAACATAAACCAAACTATTATACAGAGCAGAAATTATATATATATATATATATATATATATTGGAGTGTATATATACACCCCAACATAAACCATACACACACACACACACACACACACACACCCCAACATAAACCATAGTATACACCCACACACATATATACATATACACATACACATAGTATGCATTGAATCCCCCATTTACTTCATAATGTCATGAAACATTTTTTTTAATAATAACCACCCCTCACAATATACCCCAACATAAACCAATCTATTATACAGATCAGAAATTACACACACACACACACACACACACACACACACACACACACACACACACACACACACACACACACACACACACACACACACACACACACACATACACACACACACACACACACACACACACACACCAACATAAATCATATATATATATATAATGGTTTATGGTGGGGTGTGTATATATTTATATATAAATAAACCATATATATAAACACACACACACACACACACACACACACACACACACACACACACACACACGATTTATGTTGGGGTGTGTATATATTTATATATAAATAAATCATATATATAAACACACATATATACATATACATATACATATACATATACACATAGTATGCATTGAATCCCCCATTTACCTCATAATGACATGCGTGATTATGTAGTTTCACCCCTTGAGGTTTGGGTTCAAATTTCCCTTGAACACTTAACATTCTAGACATTGTCGGTATATATTACCTTCACTAGGACAAATTTTTCTACAAGGGACATTTCTTTGTCATGTAGTTTGATCAACATTTGACTACTTACATTGTATTAATCATTAATCTATTTAAAAATTAGCTGCAAATTAGTTTCTACCTATACCACAACATCCCCATGTGTGAAGGTTGCATATAGACCATCAATAAGTTTTTTATAATATATAACATTGAGTTTTCTCTCATCTCTTAATTACTTTTCTTTGAATTTCATTTCATTGTTATGAGGGCCATAGAAATGCATATGCAATCCATCACTATTTTTCAAGAAGGGAACGGTAATTCAAAAATATATATTTTAGTCCATAATGGTTCCTATTAATACATACTAAATGTTCCTGGGGAACCAATTCACATATTATAGACTTCATATTTGTGATAAACCAAAAAATGAAAAAAACATATCCAGACATGCTAGAGCATGACTAGAACATACTCTCAACAAGTTAAAGTGTCATCAATCGTCACCAAGGATTTGATAGCCGATAATGGATTTCAAGATTTTAGTCATAATGCATCCAATCATGTTGAATTATTACTACAGTGTAACGGAGACAAAAATGAGATCTATAGTGGCCTAAGTATCATGAACTAGTGATTATGATTTGCCAAAAGGCTTCATCAAGTTCACTATAGATAGTATTAACCAAAAAACACACAAATACGACCCAAGCATATTGTACTAGAAAAGAGAAGGGAGAGGTGGGATAGAGAAGTTCAGATATAGTCCAAATTAGGCAATGATAATTTTTATATTTGTATTAAGAAACACTTTTATTGATAATATTAAAGATATAGCTCAAGCATGCTATAGTAACCATTACAAGTATGACCAAAATTGTGACTAGAAATAGAATCGAACTTCAAATTGATGAGTGATGTCATCAAAATGAATTATAGATTAAATTTTGAAATGCACCCTAAAATATCTCATTTTTTTTTTACTCTAGTCCATGTAGATCCATGGATAAAAAATATTCAAGGATTTGTGAAACCTTGGCAATTCAAAATATGAGTAAAGGATATTTTTGAAACCCAAGTGTTCCTCTAAGTTTATCCATATACACTATAATAAAACCTAATTTTGAGTCACAAGTGAATTACTCACAAAATTTTGTCAATCCAAATGTTAGGGAATGAGGAATCATAATGTAGGGTTACACAAGGTTTTTGATCAAATAGATCTTGTCTTCACACATTACCTTACACATTGTGTTATGCTTGTATTGGACCTTGCCTCATGATCATATCACACTATCTATATCTTTTCATCATACCTAACTCAACTATGACTCAACTTGATTCATGCAAATAGTGGAAGGTTACGATAAAAACTACAACTAATTCTAAATTTACATTGTAGATATGTGGAAGAAACTCCTAAAATTTGCCTAACCTTAGAACTCAACCCTTTGTTTGCAATCCTCTCCATAATGTCTGTCACTTTCAAAAGTTTTAAAATAATCATAACCCTTTAATACTCTTCATTATACTATTCCTAATTTCAATTGATTTAATAATCCCCAATATATATACACGTACTATTCTACCACCCCTAATAATCTTGCATACTAATTTCATATAAAATAGTCGTAAAAATGGGCATACTAGGGAAGGGATTTGATACCTATCATACATTTATCAGTATATTGTAATTATCATGTACAACATTTTTAAATGATTCATGATCAATCATATCTATATGAAAAACACATAATCATTAGGAAAAATATCTATCTTTATGCAAGCATGTAAAACTTTTATTATATTCAAATCAAAAGTGAAAATTTATGTTGCAGATGATTATACCATTACCAAATTTGATGATGATGGGATACTTTTCAAAATTCTCTTTGGATGTTGCATGACATCCTCTTTCAATGGTGTTGATTTGCACCATGTTTATCAAGAGGCCTTTTGTACTCATTCTCTAGGAAAGAATATAAATAAAAGAAACATTAAATTCATAACTAAGTAGGGGGATCCCAAGTTGATATATAATTGGCAGCCTATCACCCTCTTGAATGTTTCATATAGAATCATTGCCAAGGCTCTAGTACTCTAGTTGTACAATCTATTGCCACACATCATTCACCTTGAGAAAATAGAATTCATCAGAATTAGATATATATTAGATAACATCATGGAAGTCTGGGAAGGTATGGACTAGGCTAGAAGGTCTAAACAACAATCTATGTTCATTAAAATTGACTTTGAAAAATCTTATGATTGTATTGATTGGCCATTCTTCTTGGCCATGCTTAAAGCCCTGGGCTTCAGGCACAATTTCATTCAATCCATCCATATGCTATTTTTATATGCCTTGGCTATTCTCTCCATTAATGGAGTCACTTCTGAGCAATTTGGCTTATTCTACTCTATTCACCAAGGGTACCCTTTGGCACCCACTCTAAATATGCTTACAACTGAGGGTTTTGGATATATCCTTAGTAATGCCCAAGCTAACGGCCTTATTAAGGTAATTTATCTCCCTTTAGATATAGTAAACCCACATGAAGATATAAAATTTCTTAATGATCACTTTACAGATAATTATTTCCTTACTCTCATTGAGGAAGACGCTAATGTGGACAATGCTTTGCAGTGTCTCAACACCTTCTTCATTGCCTCTGGATCCAACCTCCGATGAAAAAAACTCATTACTACAGGCAATCATACCTCCCTTTGTTGGTATGAGCTATTAAATATGGTTGGGAATAATTTAGGAGTAGTCTTATAGATATTTAGTTAATGTTGTATTTAGGTGTTGATAATTATGAATTATTTTTAATCAAATAATAACCATAATACATATTTGGTGTTAGTCTGATATCTCTCTTGCTAATAATCCTTTATAATTCTTTCATTATCTATATGACATTAGCTAATGAAGGAATGATAAATCAAAGTCTGGCATGGTACCATGGATAGGAAGAAGCACATGAATATATTTCTATTGAAATTCAACTTATGAAAATTAGCTTTCCACATATTAACAAGAATAGAATGATATATAGCAGAGAGATATCATCACCTATATCAAGTAGGACATCTAGGCTATATGTTTTAAAACCATCCCAACTAAATCAATCTCTTGATCAGATCTTAAGTTTCTCAAAAAATGGATAGTAGACACAGACTTTGTTTAGAATCCCATGAAATCCTTAACATTTGCTACATCTATAAAAGATTTTACAAACAAATTTATTATCAGACTTGACTCTCAGAATGATCTAAAAGACCATATGTTAAACATACAATTGCAGTAACCCTTGCTTCCAATCAATTCTCACTATCTGCATCTCATGAAAGTGCATGCCCCTTAAATAGATTCATATTACCGTATTGATTATCAAAAAATGATAAGTCATCCAGATCATTCCAATATTCACATGGCTAAAAGGGATTTAGCCATAGAAGAAATGCTTTAGAAAAATAAGAAGTTACTTGTTGAAGCCAAAAGAATTAATATAAAAGGAACTTTTGGAGAAAAGACTAAAAAAGAAGAAGAGAAAGGTCATATATGGAAAACTCCTCTAAGAGATGAATTATACATAGAAAAAAGATTTCCAAAGTATTTTATGGGGTCTATCCATAACCGACCCCATAACTAGTTTGTAATGATTAGAGGGCAAGTGAAGAGCATACGTCTTTTCCTAGTTTTTAATAAACTTAATCATATAGAGAGTTTATGATGCAAATGTATTCTTGATATTATGATGGCTTATAGACATGATATTACCACATATAGTAGAGTGATTATACTAAACATATTTAAAAAAAACATATTTAGAATTTTTTTTTGATTCACAAGATCCCACAAAGAGGGCAAGCAAAGAGCATATGCCTTTTCCTGACTTGTTAAGACTCAATTACGAGACTAAAACACTAGACTTGACTCCAAGCATTCAATTTATTATGAAATGAATAACTCCACAAAGATCAAAGGTCGACACAAAGATGCTAAATCAATGGATAGAAGGTAAGATGCCAAAAGTTAGTGGGTTATGGGCCCACTGTGCACCATCATGTCATAGCATGACTTGAAAAGGATAAAGGTTATTAGAAAAATTTCTTGTTAGATATTATTTAAATAAATTAATGTGTATTCTTCATTCTACTAATAATCTAAAGAAGGGATTTGTGAGCAGGTCAACCAGGTGGGCAATATTTTTGTCAAACTTTGATTTCTCTATTGAACATATTCCTAGAAAAAATAATTGTCTTACTGATTTCATATCCAAAGAATTTAATTTAAAATAGTTAGTCATGGCAGTAATAGTTATTGAAGTTTATGAATAATTTCATCAGCATATATGGAGATCCACTCCATTTGCTGCTAATCAGTTAACTCATGAAATCAATGCCCTCATAAGAAAATCTCATGAAGCTTTTACAGAACTCAATAATACTCATTTGGCATAGACATCTCAGTTTCAAGAACCTGATCACAAAAGGTGGTGTTCAACAATAATGTTATGTCATGAAGCTAATAATCCAAGGATTAATAGTATAAATAATCCATTTAAAAATTTCATTTGTAGGCATGGTTTTGAATTCCTAATCTAATGGTCTACCTTTTGGCCAAGTTTTAATCCTGCTATAGAGAATTTTTGGTCATTTGCTGGAATGTCAGATTATTTGTTTGAATTTCTAGATTATATTATGCCAATGAAAGATTATGATGATCCTATAGTCTGTATCCCTCCAAATCAAGTGAGAAATATATTTATTGTAATGGTATCAGAGCCATGCCAATATTCTATTAAGATTATGTTCAAATCATGTTGCTTTTATAATATTTTTCTAATAAATCAATAAAATTACACTTTCATCTCTTGTTATCTATATTATTTCTATTCTAGTCTTTTGTCTCAATATCATCTTCAGAAAATAGCCAAGGGAATAATCCCATAACGCTATGAGAAAGGTGTGTTTGAGGATCTGTATAGTGCCAATGATACAAAGACTATAGATGCATCAAACTAGATACTTTCAGATACTATAGGTACATCTAATGTTTGTACTCTCTTTGATATATTTATTGGTTTATTATTTTATAAAGATGAAGTAACTATAGAATTTAATGAAGAAAATACTAGTCTTGAATGGAAGCTCCCAACTCTTAAGGCCACAGATGTGTATGATAAACTTTCACCATTTCATTTAATTGGTAAAACTACCATAAAAGTTTCTAAAAATGTTATCCAAGTTAATGAGAATGATGATTATAAATGTCACTTGCAAATAGTTGATGACAAAACTATCTGATGTTAAAATCTTAGTCTAAATATAAGTTACTATTGGTGTTTTCCCTTTATTCAAAATTTCAAAAAATGTTATCCAAGTTAAGTAGAATGATGATTATAAATATCACTTACAAATAGTTGATGATAAAACTATTTGATAATTAAAATTCTAGTCTAAATATAAGTTTTTGCATATTGGTGTCATTACTATTGGTGTTTTCCTTTATTCAAAAGAGGTCTAAATGTTAGTATTTTAGGATATTTACTTGATAATAGACATACCAACTTTAGTGATTTTTTACAAAATGCTATTTAAACTAGTATTCATGATGGTCTCATTTTCACAACTGTGTATCCAAATTATCCAATCGCCATTCATCAAGAAGAAAACCTAAATAAATTATTGAAGTTTTCCTTCAAACTAATGGATTAGATATGATCCTTGGATATTGTCCTCTTGCTATTAAATATCGGGTTGTGTATCACCTAACCAATACCCTTCATCCTACCATCAAGCATACTCCCGTAGAAGGCAAAAGTGTAGTGTGTCATACTATAGAAAACAGTCAGATAATCCCAACTGAATCAATCTCTTAGTCAGATCTTAAGTTTCCAAGAAAATGGATAGTAGACATAGACTTTGTTTAGAATCCTAGGAAATCTTTATCTTTTGCTATATCTATAAAAGATTTTCCAAACAAATCTATTATCAGATTTAACTCTCAGAATAATCTAAAAGACCATATGTTAAACATAAAATTGTAGCAACCCTTACCTCCAATCAATCCTTACTGTCTGCATCTTAAGAAATTAAATGACCCTCAAATAGATTCATATTACTATATTGATTTCTAAAAAATCATAAGTCACCTAGATCAATCCAAAATTCACATGGCTAAAAGAGATTTATCCATAGAAGAACTAGTTAAGAAAAATAAGAAGTTACTTGTTGAAGCTAAAATAATTAATATGGAAGGAACTTCTAGTGAAAAAATTGAAAATGAGGAAGAGGAAGGTCATATATGGAAAAATCCTCTAGGAGATGAATCATACATAGAAAAAGGATTCCCAAAGCCTATTGATTTGAATCAATATTCACCCGATAGAAAATATAGGGCACAAATGTATTATCTAAAAACTTTTGACAAGAGTCTTGATCGGTTTACAGAAGTTAAGTTAATGAATTAGAATAATCTTATATAAAGATGTTAGAATAAACTTTATTATTTGAATATCTCTCCTACCTTCTTATCATTATTGTTTACTAATAATGATATTACTATATTCATATTTTGAAGGAATAGGATGTTGAACAGACAAAACATATTTATTAACCTGTTCTGATATTTTATTTACATAAGACTCTTCACAATCCCAAGAGCTATTAGAATATCTTATCAAACCTAATAATAAATACTAGTCTTGGTAAAATCTTAAGTTTCCTAGAAAATGGATAGTAGACACACACTTTGTTCAAATGTTTAGGAAATCCTTATCATTTTATACATTTGTAAAATATTTTCCAAACAAATCTATTGTCATGTTTGACTCTCAGAATGATCTAAAAGACCATATACTAAACTTATAATTGTAGCAACCCTTACCTCCAATCAATCCTCACCATCTACATCTCAAGAAATTCCATGACCCTCAAATATATTTATATTACTATATTGATTGCCAAAAAAATCATAAGTCATCCAGATCAATTCAGTATTCACGTGTCTAAAAGAGATTTAGCCATAGAAGAATTGATTAATAAAAATAAGAAGTTACTTGTTGAAGCTAAAATAATTAATATGGAAAGAACTTCTGGAGAAAAGACTAAAAAAGAATAAGAGGAAGGTCATATATGAAAAACCCCTCTGGGAGATGAATCATACATAGAAAAAAGATTCCCAAAGCCTATTGATTTCAATCAATATTAACCTGATGGGAAATATATTGCACAAATGTATTATCTCAGAAATTTAAACACGAGTCTTGATCAATATATAGAAGTTAAGTTAATGAATTGAAATAATCTTGTAACTAAATATTTGAATAATAAAGTTTCAGAAATACAACAAAGTCTTGATAAGGTTTCTAAAATGTTAAGGAGTATTGAGTTATATCAGAAAGGATAAATTACTAGAGCCATTAATGTTTTGAATGATAATATTACTACCCATCATAGTCAGTTTATTCAAAAATTAGATAATGAATTCAACAGTATTAGACTACGTCAAAAATCTATTGAAATAAAGATAAACGATATGATTGCTTAGAAAAAGGTTATCAGTTAAAGTCAAGATCAGCTTAAGACTAGTATGGTTTCTATTGAGACAGATTTGAAAACTCAAATTTCTACTCTTGAGATGAAATATGAAGAAGCACATCAAGAAATCAAATAGCTATCTTCAGCTTCTAATAGCATAGCTAGAGAAATTATAAACCAAAATTTTAGCTTATCTTATATTCCTAATATTTTAGATTCACTAAAAGACAAAGGGCAATCTTCTCAACAACAATCAAAAACTGTTATTTTAGAACATATTGATTAGAGTCAAAATATTCATTCTTGGTAACATGTTTTAAAAATATAAAGATAATCATTCACAAAATCTAAATCAAAAAGTTTGCCTGATTTTGAAAAATTTCTTGATAAGATCTTCCAAGTAGGTATAGGTAAGATTAAACCTACTGAAACTAATATATATTTTGATATAGGATAATCATCAAAGTCTAGACCTCTACTAGATTCTCAAATAAGGACATTGAATCTTCAACCTTTCTTCTGGAAATTCAATTACGAACCACTAAAAAAAAGGAAAGAAATGATTTATGTGATGTTAGCTTGGGCCAGTGTACAAATTTATGGTCTTAAGAAAGATCATTTCAGTATTAGTCAAAAAATTATACATGGATTCATAGGAAATATCAAAGAATGGTGGAATGCTAGTGGTCCAGTGTTTCATGAAAGCATATACACTCATCCAGAATCTATATTTGCACTCTACAATGCTTTACTTTCTAAATTTGTTGGCACACTTGATAATGATAAAGAGGCAAACAAAGCAATTTTTTATAAATCCCAATTGTATGATATGATCAGGCTAGATGAATATATGTGCTATATGGAAAATTAATTCTATAATATTGGAGAAATATTTAATCCAACATATAAGATTAGGTATATAGAATCATTTCCTAAATATTTTGTTACCAAGTATCAAGCTAATATGGGAGATAATCTTCCAACCATGTCCTTTGGAAGGATAAATTAGAATATTAAAGTAGTTAATGAAAGGTTATGTGCAGAAAGAAAGGTACAAAAAAAACTATGAAATTTCACAAACAGATTGGTGTAAAATTTTATAATTCTATTAATGATAATTTTGGTTATGTGGATGTGCATAGATATAGATAGTATAAAAAAAAGAATAAATCTCATTCTTGTAAATGTTCCTCGGATAAATAATTTACTTATAATATGCCTTGGAAGACTAGATATAAATCTAGAAAAAAAAATTGGTCTGAGAAGGATATTCAAAAAAATGAAACATGGGTTCCAAAAGAAGCCTGTCAAATGTTTCATCTATTAAGGTGATCATTATGAAAATAAATTCCCTAATAAGAGAAAATAATCCAACAATATTGATTTTTTGAATAGCCATGGAATCAATGAAGATAAATATATTTTACTTAAGCAGGACATCTAGGCTAGTATTGAAATTCAACTATCAGGTTTACCTTAATTAAGTATAAGTGGTTCAAATATATGATATCTCTAGAATTTCCAAAATTAATTAAGTATTATTATTTAAATGGAATAATCTTGCAACTAAATATTTGATACCACTTATGGTGTCAAATATTCTATGAGTAGTCTTTAAGCAAGACATCACAATAAAATCTCATACTTGCCACCAAAATATTCTTTATACAAGAAAATTAGAATATGTTGAGAAACTTTTATTCATCATTTCTTGAAATATGTTAGGAATAGTCTTAAAGCCAAAGGGTAATACATTCCATTCATATTGTCCAAATGGAGTAATAAATGCAGTCTCATACATGTCTTGTTTTACTACTTGTATCTACCAAAATCCTAATTTTAAATCAAACTTACTGTAAACTTTGCTTCCACGTATTCTCTGCAAGATTTCATCTTTTGAAGGAATGGGATGTTGAATATGCAAAACATATTTATTAAGAGGAACATAATTTATGACTAATCTCTTCTTTCCCTTTATCTATTCTGATCTTTTATTTACATAAATTGTTTCACAAGCCCAAGGGTTATTAGAATCTCTTATCAAACATTGTTCTTTTAATTGCTTTACCTCCTGAAAACGTTTTTCTCTAAGTGAAGGAGACATTACTTAATGATGTGCCTTAAACTTGGGTTATATTTCTTTACCATTTTTGTCATTAACCATCTTCAATTTGATTATGCATTCATGCATTTTCCTATATCTAAATGCTAAAGGATTTTCATAGCAGTAATCCTTTTTAATTTTTTTAATTATTGGTTCAATGCTAGAATGGTAAAGATTTACCTTTTTCTGTATCCATCTAGTATCAGTTAGATTCTTTAGCTTTTGAAATTCTTCACAAACTTTGATAATTGTTACTATCATGACTGACTATTCTAAATTATCTAAATTGAATTCTTCTAAATAAAAGGCTAACAAAAAATGCTCCACCATAGTTGAATGAAATAACAGAGGCCATTCAGAGAATAAAATAGAATTAGTCACCCTTGTTGTCCCCAAAAAATATCACTCATTTTTGGGACAACATTTGAACTATTTTGGTCTTACAGACCAAAATTGTCTCTTCCCTTTTCAAAATTTGTCTTGGGCATTCAAATTCCTCATTTTTTGAGCTTCACGGCTTCTGTAGGTGGGTTCAATCAAAAGAATCATTGTCTAACAATTGGTCATTTTCAGAATTGGTTCATCACCTTGGTTCAAATATAAATCTCCATCGGCAAGCATCAGTAGTAGGTTCAATGTTTGGTTCGTCCTTTGGTTCAACCGATTGGTTCAATATCTTGGTTCAACGGAATGGTTCATCACCAAAGTTCAAAGGGGCAGTTCAATGCAAAAGGAAGCTTCCTGAAGGACAAGTGCCCTTGCGGAGGACACTTAATCGATAAAAGCACCCTTCAAAAGGGTCATTTTCAAGGAAGCTGAAAGTTAATTCTTTCAAAATTGTTTAAGGCATTTACAATTGGTTCAGCGGACTTTTTGTCTGCGAGAATTTTCCCTAGACTTTTTGTCCACGAGAAGTTTCCCCGAGGAAAATGTCTGTGGGAGGAAGCATAAGAAAATCCTAGGGGAATATCTGAAGGGTCGCCCGAAGAATCCCGAAAGGCCATTTAAAGACTGCCTAAAGGATAGATATCCTTGCGGGAGGCTATTTTGACTCAAAATGGGTCATTTCTCAAGGCCTAAAAGGGCAAGTCCAATCCAGAAAAGTTTCGAATAGAAAATCCGAAAGAGGACAAAGAAATAACGCACCCAAAAATGTCAAATTCAACACAATGAACTAGCCATTGATCCTTTGAACTTACATACCAGAATACATTCACAGATTTCAAGGCCAAGACTAGTAGAAAGCAGAGAAGGAACAGAACAACAAACTAAATCCAAGACCCGATTCAATTAACCAAAAAAGGAGGAATGATGAAGATAATATCAAATCGCCAGGTGGACATTGAGTTGCAAACTTTCAATAAGCGTGACTTATTTCCCTGCATTGATAAAATGAAATGGGTAAAATGCCCCTAAGTTCTAGCCTGTCTTCTTAATAGATTCCAACGCGACATGATGTATTACTATTCCTGAGTCCTTTTTCAAGAGGCTATATAAGGGACTCTCTTATATTGTAATAAGCATCTCTTTTTTGACAATTAGAATGAAACTCTGCCCAAATTGTAAGGCATTACTAAGACTTTGAGCTCAAATTGCTGATCATATTTGCTTACTAGAATAAGAAAGCAAGTGGTTTTTCAAACTTTGTGCTGTAATATTTTTGGTGTTGAGGAAATTATACTTATGTCTTTTTCTCTAATATATTTTTTATTCCTTTAATTCAACAAGCAAAATTAGTGACAACAGTCTAGAAGGTGTCCTAAAGAGTGAACTATGGAGAGATTTTGTGCCCCCATAATTGCCTTTAGTGTGTTTTCTTTTCATTTCTGTGTAAAGGACCTTGAGGTGACTTTGTGCCCTCATTTTCCTTTGTATCTTAATCTTGACCAATCCAGGTGAAGACTTTGTGCTACATCTCGATTTGCTGGTTATTACATCCTTTGCTACATTTTTTTGTTAATAACAAGAGTATTCTTGTGGTTTGTTGAATAGTAATTATGAAAGAAGAGTACTATCTATCATTTCCCCTGAGTTTTTCCTTTGATCCACATGCATCATCTCTGAAGAAAGAGAGATGGATGGTTTGTCCTACCCATGAGTATTATTTTCTATTTATATATATATCATACCTATAGGGAACCTCCCCTTGATGAGAGGAGAGATCAGTGTCTTTCTGATGTGGTAAAACTACACATTTGGATGACTAATCTTCCTACTTTGGCTGATTAGACTTATTTTGTTTATCAGTACACTGATCAACAAAATATTCAACCAATAGTTTTTGGCGACTCCGCTGGGGATATACATAATATTGTGCGATTTGGAACCTCATGTTTCAGATTGAAACATCACCTATATAACCCATTATCATTATAACCTTATCCATTACAGACTCTGGTGAATCTATTTCATGTCTTACCCATTATCCATTTGTAGCCTTACCATTTTCATCCATCTCCATTTCCATTCATCTCCATTATATTATCTGGTTTGCAAAACCAGAGTTGCTGGGAAAGAAAGTGTAGTGTGAAGCCTCAAGCTTTAAGCTGAAGCAGGGCCAATTTCTTTTCCATTTTTGTCCTATAATATGGAAACTCTACTCAAATGTGTTATCCCTATTGTTCATAATTAAATCATGGTAGTTCGAGGCCCTTGGGGTAGCTCTTTTAGCCCACTCAACTTGACTCCACCTCTGCATGAACTCCCACATAGTTCAAGAAAGAATTTTTCCAAATTCTTTGGTGATGGGATAGTTCACCCTGATGAACACATTGCAGCCTTCAACATAGCTTGTGGTGTTTTAGGGGTGGAATTTGAAGATGTGGTAGTTAGGGTTTTTGTGGAAACACTACAAGGTGCTGCTGCAAAATAGTTCTACCATCTACAAGCTGGATCAATGACTGACTGGGATACGCTTAAAGCCAAGTTCGAAGCAAGATTCAAGCCCATAGAAGATGCACATTCCTTATTGGTCCAGCTCACATAGATGAAGAAGGAGCCCCATGAACCTATGAGGGACCTCATTGCCAGGTTCAACAAGCTAAGGCACAGGATTCCCATGATCGCCCAACTGACACCTTAGAATCTCATGTGTTTCTTCATCAATTCACAGCTGCCTGAAGTGAGTTTTCTATTGAGATGGGCTAGACACATAAACCTTGAGAATGCTCAAGACTTGGCTACTGAGCTAGAATATGACCTTATCTTGGTAGGAAAGATAAGGAGATATCCTAACAGAGCTAAACCCTCTTCATATTTTGAATACACACCCACAGTCACCACTGATCCAATGGTATAAAATCTGGCAAATGAATTGCTAGCCTTGAAAAGGCAAATGGCACAAAGTATGTCTTTTGCTCCTCTATATAAAGATATATAAAGGAAAACATTCCATAATTAGCCATATCAAGGCAATGCTGCCAGAAGTCAAGGGCAAATAAATCATCTTCTTCCTCCATAGAGGAATCCTGCCTTTGAAGCACCTCCAACAAACTCAATAGTTAGATATTTGGAAACAGAGCATGTTTCCTATTTCCAACCTAAGTTAGAGCAAGAAAATGGCACTGATATCTTCATGAAGGATCTAGAAGAATTAGCTAGTGACTCCCACATTGGTTTCTTAAATTACCAGGATGAATCCAAAAGTGAAGGTGAAGCAATCAAAAGATCATACGCAGTTTTCACCCAGTCCCAGAATCAGTCAGCCTAGTAGGCCAACAAAGAGAAGATAGAGGAGTGACCCCAACCACTAATTTCAATTGCTGAGCAGAAAACCCCTCTTCCTTTTCAATCAAAGGACCTGGTGATTACCAAAGAAGTAAGTACATCAAACATCTCTGTACCTTCTACTTCAGCTTCATAAACTAGTTCTTCCCCTCCTGAAAATCAAAAGGATGAACTCCCATCCTCTCTTCAAAATCCATTCCACTCATTTGACATGATTGATCATGTCAAGGAATCTAAAATTCAAATGACTGAGTTTGAATCCCTTTAAGTCAATCCTAAGCAATTGGACATTGATGGAGAACCAGATGCGGACATGTCTGAAACAAAATATGCGGTCACCCAAACATCAGCCCCTATAGCACAAATTCTGTCTGGGTCTTCAGGGAGGGGTAATTATTTCTTTACCATAGAGGATGTTCATGTTTCTGTAGATGAAATTCCTATAGCTAACAATCCAGGAATTGATCCAAACAAGACTTTAGGAGAATTGGTAGGATGCAATATAAACAAGGAAAGATCTTCCATCTCTAATGAAGAGAAATCTAATAGGAGATCAGCTTCTGATGATGACAAAAATTCTTCCACCAATGATGAAGTTGGAACTATGTTGATATCTCCTCAAGGAGATATTCTTCCTTCATGCAATTTGCAAGTCAGCAACACCAACAACACAGCTGGATGTGAATCTCTATTGCTTAAATTGAAGATTGCTCAAGATGAAGAAGTCAAACTCCTTCACATCAAAGGAGATGTTAATTTGATAGTTTGTTAGGAGTTTGATATGGACAATCCAATCCAATCATATGCTAGACTAAACCAGAAGAACAACCAATTATGGTAATGGATCATGCTATTGCAAATCAAAATCAGGCAAAGGAACCCTTCGTAGGGAGAGCAAGGAGTTATGGCTTTGAGTTTGAAGACCACGTCTTGCCACAGAGCAAAAAGAAGGAAAGACCAAGAGGAAGACACAAAAAATTGGTTTCCTAGTGGAGAGCTCCATTCACCTGTCATCATTTCTAGGGACAAAATGTCTTCTTGCTAGTTTACGAAGATGGTGCACTATTTTCACTGTCTCTCAAGAAGAAACATCTGAAATACTTCAATTCTTGAAGTATCAGATCATTGCATATGTATATATGTATATTTGTACATTTTTTAATTCTATTTTGTTTTGTTTGTTTTCATTTTTGATGCTTTTCATTTCTGGGTAGCATGACTCCATAACCCAATGGCATACTTGAAGACACTGGAGATTATGGATCCTACTCCTTTCAATTCATTTTGCAATTGATAGAAGTTCCCCAACTGGAGCCAGCTGTTGTCCCCCAAAAATATCACTCATTTTTGGGACAACATTTTAACTATTTTGGTCTTACAGACCAAAATTGTCTCTTCCCTTTTCAAAATTTGTCTTGGGCATTCAAATTCCTCATTTTTCAAGCCTCATAGCTTCTACAGGTGGGTTCAATCAAAAGAATCAGTTTATAACAATTGGTCATTTTTAGAATTGGTTCATCACCTTGGTTCAAATAGAAATCTCCATCAGCAAGCATCAGTAGCAGGTTCAACATTTGGTTCATCCTTTGGTTCAACTGATTGGTTCAATGTCTTGGTTCAATGAAATGGTTCATTGCCAAAGTTCAAAGGGGCAGTTCAATTCAAAAGGAAGCTTCCTGAAGGACAAGTGCCCTTACAGAGGACACTTAATTGATAAAAGTACCCTTTAGAAGTGTCATTTTCAAGGAAGTCAAAAGGTAATTCTTTCAGATTTGTTTAAGGCATTTAAAATTGGTTTAGCAGACTTTTCATCCACGAGAATTTTCCCCAAACTTTTTGTTTACGAGAATTTTCCCTAGGGAAAATGTCCTCAGGAGGAAGCGTAAGAAAATCCTGGGGGTATATCCTAAGGGTCACCTGAAGAAGCCTGAAAGGCCATTTAAAGACTGCCCGAAGGATATATATCCTTGTGGGAGGCTATTCCAACTCAAAACAAGTCATTTCTCAAGGCCCGAAAGGGCAAGTCCAATCCAGAAAAGTGCCAAATAGAAAATCCAAAAGAGGACAAAGGAATGACATGCCCAAAAATGTCAAATTCAACACAGTGAACTAGCCATTGATCCTTTTAACTTACAGACCATAATACATTCACAGATTTATGGGCCAAGACCAGTAGAAAGCAGAGAAGGAACAGAAAAACAAACTAAATCTAGGACCCGATTCAATTAACTAGAAAAGGAGGAACAATGAAGATAAGATCATAACGCCAGGTGGACATTGACAGTTGTAAACTTTCAATAAGTGTGACTTGTTTCCCTGCATTGATAAAATCAAATGGGTAAAATGCCCCTAAGTTCCAGCCTATCTTCTTAACAGATTCCAATGCAACATGATGTATTACTGTTCCTGAGTCCTTTTTGAAGAGGCTATATGAGGGACTCTCTTCTATTGTAATAAGCATCTCTTTTTTGACAATTAGAATGAAACTATGCCCAAATTGTAAGGCATTACTAAGACTTTGAGCTCAGATTGTCGATCATATTTTGTTACTTGAATAAGAAAGCAAGTGGTTTTTTAGACTTTGTGCTGTAATATCTTTGTTTTTGAGGAAATTATTCTTATGTCTTTTTCTCCAATATATTTTCTATTCCTTTAATTCAACAAGTAGAATTAGTGACAACAGTCAAGAGGGTGTCCTAAAGAGTCAACTGTGGAGAGACTTTGTGCCCCCATAATTGCCTTTAGTGTGTTTACTTTTGATTTCTGGGTAAAGGACCTTGAGGTGACTTTGTGCCCTCATTGTCCTTCGTATCTTACTCTTGAGCAATCCAGGTGAAGAATTTGTGATGCATCTCAATTTTTTGGTTATTACATCCTTTACTACATTTTGTTGTTAATATCAGGAGTATTCTTGTGGTTTGCTGAATAGTACTTCTAAAAGAAGAGGAGTACTATCTGTCATTTCCCTTGAGTTTTTCCTTTGATCCACATGCATCATCTCTGAAGAAAGAGAGATGGATGGTTTGTCCTACCCATGAGTATTATTTTTTGTTTATATATATATATAGCATACCTACAAGGAACCTCCCCTTGATGAGAGGAGAGATCAATGTCTTTTTGATGTGGTAAAACTACACATTTGGATGACTAATCTTCCTACTTTGGCTGATCAGACCTATTTTGTTTATCAGTACGCTGATCGACAAAATATTCAACCAACAACACTTTATGGATCAAATAATAAAATAGAAATGTCAAATATGAATGGAATGTCTTACCCTTTATGGATCTCATAGTGGTATCAAAGATAAATGATATGATTTCTCAAGAAAAGTTGATTAGTCAAAGTTAAGATCAGCTTAAGACTAGTATGGTTTCTATTGAGATACATTTGAAAAATCAAATTTCTACTCTTGAGATGAAATAGGAAGAAGCAAATCAAGAAATCAAATAACTATCTTCAGCTTCTGATAGCATAGCTAGAGAAATTATAAACCAAGATTCTAGCTTATCTTCTATTCTGTATATTCTAGATTCACTAAAAGACAAAGGATAATCTTTTCAACAATAGGGTAACACACACACACACACACACACACACACACACACACACACACACACACACACACACACACACACACACACACACACATCATTTGTATAGTTTAACAAGTCTAGATTCAACAAATAGAATACTGTAACTTATTCTCTACAATAATCTTGCAACTAAATATTTGATACCACTTATTGTTTCAAAGATGCTAGGATTAATCTTTAAACATGACATCTAGGCTCTTTGGTACATCTAATATATGAATTCATATTCTATTCATATAGTTTAATAGCAAGTCTAGATTCATAGAACTTTATCATTCTATTCTTGATGATATATCAACATTTTCGCATCATGAAGAATAGTTTGAACAACATTTTGTAAACAAGCATTAAATTTGGTATATCTATTATCAAGTAAACATCCTAAAATAATGACATTCAGACCTCTTTTGAATAAATGGAAAACACCAATAGTAACGACACCAATATGCAAAAACTTATATTTAGACTAGGATTTTAATTGTCAGATAGTTTTATCATTAACTATTTGTAAGTGATATTTATAATCATCATTCTACTTAACTTGGATAACATTTTTATAAATTTTTCTGGTGGTTTTAGTAATTAAATAAAATGGTAAAAGTTTATCATACACATCTGTGGCCTTCAGAGTTGGGAGCTTCCATTCAGGACTAAGATTTTCTTCATTAAATTCTATAGTTACTTCATTTACAGAAAACAATGAACCAATAGATATATCAAAGAGAGTATAGACATCAGAAGTAATTATAGTATCTGGAGTTATCTAGTTTGATACATCTATAGTCTTCATATCATCAGTACTATATGGATACTCAAACATGCCTTTTTCACATCTTTACGAGATCATTCCCTTCCCTACTGTCTAAATATGATATGAAGACAAAAGATGAAAATACCAATAAAATAAATACAAATATAAAGAGATAAAAGTGTAATTTTATTGATATATTAGAGAAATATTATACAAGCAACATGATTAGAACATAATCTTGACAAAATATTGGCATGGCTCTGATATCATTATAGATAGGATCGATGGGACACACAAAGAGCTTACAGATATGTTATTACAACATATAACTGATTGATTATACAAAACATATTTTAAACAACATATTAGGAAAATGTTTATGATTCATAGGATCCCACAAAGAGGCCAAGTGAAGAGCGTACACCATTTTATAACTTGATAAGACTCAATTACTAGACTAAAACACTAGACTTGACTCTAGGCGTTCAATTACTTATGACATGAAGAACTCCTCATATTTATAGGTTGAAATGAGAAGATCAATAGTCGACACAAAGATGTCGAATCAATGGATAGAAGGCAAGATGCCAAAAGTTAGTGGGTTATGGGCCCACTGTACACCACCAAAAACAAAAGGACAAAGAGAGAATCTATCAACATGATCATCATGTTATCACCTTTTAAAAGTGGTGAGGTCCATAAATTAAAAAAAAAGAGGGTTATCATGCCCACATTCACAACTATGAATAGACCTCGTAACTAGTCTTGATATCAACTTAATCATCATCATTAAATTTATATTCTCCTTAGGGAGAATAATGGTTGTCATTATCAAAATCAAAGTCAGTGTGGTCCATGTATAAATATGATGGAATCCTTAAGATATGACTACCAAGTGTAGGAGGAAACATAGCTTGATGACTTATAGTGAATCATTTCCAAAGGGATGCTAACAGAGGTGCAGGAGCTAAATTGACATGTAGATTAGCTTGGAAATTTTGAACTAAGAATATGTCAAATTTAATCTTGAAAGGTATAATTAAAGAAATAAATATATTTCTCACTTGATCTGGAGGGATACAAACAAGAGGATCATCAGAAGCTTCCATTGACATAATATAATCTAGAAATTCAAACAAATAATCTGGTATTTCAATATGTGACCAAAAATTCTTTGTAGCAAGATTAAAACTTGGTCAAAAGGTAAACCATTGGATTAGGAATTTAAAACCATGCTTGCAAATGAAATTCTTAAATGGATTATTTATACCAGTAATTCTTAGATACTTGGATTATTAGCTTCATGATATAACATTATTGTTGAACACCACCTTTTGCCATCAACTTCTTGAAACTGATATGTCCATGCCAAATGAGTATTATTGAGTTCTATAGAAGCTTCATGATATTTTATTGTGAGGGAATTGATTTCATGAGTTAACTAATTAGAAATATATGGAGTGGATCTCCATATATGTTGATGAAATTCTTCACCAACTTTAGTAACTATTACTACCATGACTGACTGTTCTGAATTATCTGAATTGAATTTTTTGGATATGAAATCAACAAGACGATTCTTTTTTCTAGGAATATGTTTAATAGAAAAATAAAAGTCTGACAAAAATGTCACCCACCTAGTTAACCTGGTCACAGATCTCTTATTTAGATTATCTGTAGAATGAAGAATACTCATAAAGTTATTTAAATCAGATCTAACAAGAATTTTTTTGATCTTACAAAGAACATAAAATCTTGAATGACCTTAATAATAACAAGAATTTCTTTGTGAGTAGAATGATAATTTTTTTGATCTTGTTTAAATTTTATTGAATAAAATATGTAGGGTTTTTGTGAACCATCTGACAGTCTTTCTTTAAGGCCTACCCCCCAATATAGTTTTGAAACATTTGTTTCAATAATCTTTAGACTGTTACCAATTAAAACTAAAGGTGGAAAATTTTGGCAATTCCATTTTATTCTTTGAAAGGCCTTTGTCATTTCATCTGACCATGCTAGAGGATTTTTTATTATCCTTTTATTTAGAAGAATTTTATCTTGTGCAATATTATAATAATAACCTGCTACATAGTTTACACAACCAAAAAATCTTTGTAGTAATTTTTTATCTTTGAGCTCATAAAAAAAAAAAAATTATGTTCGTAAACTACAACTTCTCCCAATTTTATAGTAACTCCTAAGAACTCAATCTCATCTCTGAAAAATTATATTTTTTTCTTAGACAGAACTAGATCATTATCAAACATAATTTGATAGGATTGTTCTCAATGGTTGAGATGATCTTTAGGAGATTTTTAAAAGACCAATATATCATCTATGTAGACAATGATAATATTAAAATATGCTGAGAAAATTTTATTCATCATTTCTTGAAATATGCTAGGAGCAGTCTTTAAGCTAAAGGGTAAGACATTCCATTCATATTGTCCAAATAGAGTAATAAATGCAGTCTTATACCAATCTTGTTTTGCTACTTGTATCTACCAAAATCCTGATTTTAAATCAATTTTACTGTAAACTTTGCTTCCACTTATTCTTTGCAAGATTTGATCTTTTGAAGGAATAGGATGTTAAATAGGCAAAACATATTTATTAAGAGGAACATAATTTATGACTAATATCTTCTTTTCCCTTACATATTCTAATATTTTATTTACATAAAATGCTTCACAAGCCCAAGGGCTATTATAATCTCTTATCAAACCTTTTTATTTTAATTGTTTTATCACCTAAAAACATTCCTCTTTAAGTGAAGGAGACATTTTTGAATGATGTACCTTAAACTTGGGTTCTATTTCTTTGTTATTTTTGTCCTTAACTATCTTCAATTCAATTATACATTCATGTATTTTCCTATCTCTGAATGGTAAAAAAAATTTAGAGTAGCAATTCTTTTTAAGTTTTTTAATTAGTGGTTCAATGCTAGTATAGCAAAGATTTACCTTTTGTTTTATCCATCTGGTGTCAAATGGTTTCTTTGGCTTTTCTTTCATAAGAATTTTGCATTCATATCTAGATGTTTTGTATAAAAAATATTTTTCTACAAGAATTATTTTATGCAATTGAATTGTGACGGGATAAAAATTAGCCAAGTTATTTGAACAAATCATCATGTCATACATTGGCATTTCATGTTGTAATATTTTAAAATGATATATAGAGTCACCAAGCATAACAGGAATAACTGCATCCAATTTTGAAACTACAATTTTTGTATTAAAAGTCAAATTATGAAAATAATCTTCCCACATATTAGAAGGAATGGAATGATATCTAGCAAGATAGATATCAACACGTGTATCAAGTAGGACATCTAGACTATATAGTTAAAAACCCTCTTAATACAAAAAGCTGAATATTTTTTGGAATCATCTGATAGTGATGAATCTGATAATCAAGTAAATATGAATCTTTTTAATATTTGATCTAAAGATGAATCATCTGATTATGATTGTTATATATGATTTTAGATTCATATGATTTCTACTCCTTTTCTAGATTCTTTGAGTTTATCCCAACAAATATCTTTTCTTAAAGAAAGATATGCTAAAAATCCTACCTATATGATCTCTAGAATAATATTTATATAACAACAAATTGTAGCTATTGAACACAAATATTCTCTCCATTTAGCTCAATAAAAAAGGCAAAATGATATTTTGTCCCAAAAAATTTAGTCCAAAAATGAAAAATCTCCTCTAGTTGAAGCTACCTATCAACCTAACACATGATAGAGCTACTTGGTGAAAGAAGCACGTCTATCAACTTCAGCACTTCTTAGATAAAGTTCAAAATGAATTGAAATATCTTCTAAAAGAAGAATCTCTTGTTGGTGAACATGAACAAATCTTTGAAGAATAGTTTATCCAAGTAACTAATGAGATAGAATCTCATTTTAAGGAGGGGAAAAACCTCTCATAATAATTCAAACATACATCAGATATTAGTATATAATACTAATAATCTAGTATGTGAAATTCAGATTAAATGGGATGGTTTTAAATCATATTTCCTGGATGTCCTTCTTGATATAGGTGTTGATATCTCTCTTTCTAGATATCATTCTATTCTTGCTGATATGTGGAAAGCTAATTTTCAAAAGTTAACATTCAATACAAAAACTATAGTTTTAGAATTGTCTATAGTTATTCTTGTTATGATTAGTGACTTTATCTATCATTTTAAGATAGTACAATATGAAATGCCAATGTATGACACAATGATTGGTTTAGATAACTTGGCTACTTTTTATCCCATCACAATTTAGTTGCATGAAATAATACTTGCAAAAAAATATTCTTTATATAAGAAATCCAAATATGAATGTAGAATTCTTATGAAAGAAAAGACAAAGAAACCAGTTGATACCAGATGGATACAACAAAAGGTAAATCTTTTTCATGATAACATTGAACCAAAAATTTAAAAACTTAAAAAATATTGTTGCTCTGAAAATCTTTTAGCATTTAGAGATACAAAGATACATGAATGCATAATCAAATTGAAGATGGTTAAGGACAAAAATGGAAAAGAAATAGAACCCAAGTTTAAGTCACATCATTCAAGAATATCTCCTTCACTTAGAGAAGAATGTTTTTAAGAGATAAAGAAATCAAAATAACAAGGTTTGATAAGATATTTTAATATCTCTTAGGCTTGTGAAGCATTTTATGTAAATAAAAGATCAGAATAGGTAAGGGGAAAGAAGAGATTAGTCATATATTATGTTCCTCTTAGTAAATATGTTTTTCCTATTCAGCATCCTATTCTTTTAAAAGATGAAATATTACAGAGAATAAGTGGAATAAAATTTTACAGTAAGTTTGATTTAAAATAAATATTTTGGCAGATACAAGTAGCATAACAAGATAGGCATAAGACTGCATTTATTACTCCATTTAGACAATATGAATGGAATGTCTTACCCTTGGGCTTAAAGACTGCTCCTAGCATATTTCAAGAAATGATGAATAAAATTTTCTCAACATATTCTAATTTTATCATTGTTTACATAGATTATATATTGGTATTTTCAAAATCTCATAAAGATCATCTCAACCATCTAGAATAATTCTATCAAATTGTGTTTGACAATGGTCTAGTTTTGTCTGAGAAAAACATGTTAGTTTTAAGATATGAGATTGAATTCTTCGGAGTTACTATAAAATTAAGATAATTTGTAGTTCAGGAACATGTTCTGAAAAATATTAAGAATTTTCTTGATGAGCTTAAAGATGAAAAAATTGCTACAAAGATTTTTTGGCTATGTAAACTATGTAGTAGGTTATTATTATAATATTGCAAAAGATAGAATTCTTCTAAATAAAAGGCTCACAAAAAATCCTCTAGAATGGTTAGATGAAATGACAAAGGCCATTCAAAGAATAAAATAGAATTTCCAAAATTTTCCACCTTTAGTTTTACCTGGTAATGGTCTAAAGATTATTGAAATAGATGCTTTAGAACTATATTGGGGTGCATTTCTTAAAGAAAGACTATCAAATGGTTCAAAAAAACCCTATAGATTTGCTTCAAAAAAATTTAAATAGGCTCAAAAAATTATAATTCTAATTACAAAGAAATTATTTCTATTATTAAGTTCATTCAAGCTTTTATATTCTTTGTAAGATCACAAAAATTTATTGTTAGATTTGATCTAAATAACTTTGAGTATTCTTCATTCTAATGATAATCTAAAGAAGGGATTTGTGAGTAGGTTAATCAGGTGGGAAATATATTTTTTAGACTTTGATTTCTCTATTGAACATATTTTTGGAAAAAAAATTCTTACTGATGTCATAGCCAAAGAATTCAATTTAGATAATTTAAAATAGTCAGTCATGGTAGTAACAGTTACTCAAGTTTGTGAAAAATTTCATCAGCATATATGGAGATTGACTTTATATTTTTATAATCAGTTAACTCATAAAATCAATGGCCTCACAATAGAATCTCATGAAACTTCTACAGAACTCAATAATACTCATTTGACATGGACATCTCAATTTAAAGAACTTGATGGCAAAAGGTGGTGTTTAACAATAATGTTATATTAAGAAGCTAATAATCCAAGGATTAATGGTATAAATAATACATTTAAGGATTTAATTTACAAACATGGTTTTAAAATTTTTAATCCAATGGTCTACCTTCTATCCATAATCTTGCTACAGAGAATTTTTGGTCATCTACTAAAATGCCAGATCATTTATGAATCGAGAATGTGTGAGAAAAAGCTAAAAAATTGATATGTCTACACATTTTAGTGAATTATATATGATAGAGATTAGTAGGAGTGGTCAATGATGATGATGATGATGATCACATGATGACATAGGGATAATATATATTTTTTATTTTATGTTTTATTTTTGTGGTATTTTTAGAATTTTAGATGTTTTTACATTTCCTAGGGTTAATAGGAGTCAACATCAATCCATAATGGATTGATATCAATCCCCCAATGATCGACCATCAATTTGTTATGGATCAATATCAATTGGATAATTGACATCAATCATGTGATAATAAGTGTCAATCATTTAAGGGTCGGTGCCAATTCCTAAGGGTAAAATACTTATAGTATAGGATTAGTGATTAAGAAACTAAAAAAATCTAGGAGGTGAATGGGATTATAGGTATGCATACTATTAACCATGTAGGATCAAGTGCCACCATTATTAGAGATACTTTGAGAGGTGATTAAAGATGTAGATTGGGATCATGTAGAGGCAATAGGGTTAAAGGGACTATGACACTATCACTAAGTACATTCATACTAGAGTCTGCTTGTGGCATTAATAGAGCAATGGCATCTAGTTAAGGACCTTTTGGCTGTCTACTAGGGAGATGACCCTAACACTAGAGGATATATATAGGATACTACGAATATTAGTGTAGGGAGTAGAGAATATTCTAGTGGATGAGAGGGGATGGGCAACAATGGTGACACATATATATGGAGTTGATGTTGCGGATACTGATTTTATAGTAGGAGGATTTAACATTGAGGTAATATATGATTAAGATAGAGATATGAGATGAGTGATCACCATGATGATGCTAGTTATCTCTTATTATTATTTTCTTGATTTTAGAGGGGAAAGGATTACATGGATCTTGGTAGGGGTTCTAGCAAACATGTGGGAGCATCAAACAATATTTACATGGGCTCATACACTCATAACATAGATATACAAAGAGATGTGGGGATGGAAGACATAGTAGCACTTTGGGCTGGATGCGACCTTTGTATTATAGTGTTGGGATTATGAGCACATACATGTTTTGTAGCCACTAGGGATACCATGGATGGGATGGCACTAGTTTTCATTTAGTGTAGGATTTATGTGATGGAGAGATGACTTTGCCTATCCACATAGAGTTGGGAGAGTACGTGACTTAGAATATTATAAACATGGTTTGGAGGAGCTAGAGGAAGAGGTGATATGGATGACATATGTCAATTTTATAGCATGGATAGGGATGGAGAGGGAGTTGATGGAGAGGCAATAAGCGAGATGGCTACAAGGATAACACATGGAACATGTAGATATATTATAGTTTGGGTGCATGCAATGATAGTTTGGGCTATGTCAGGATATACCTAAGGAAGCATATGCATAGAAGAAGGATGAATATGAGAGGAAGATGCTAGAGCCACATGTGATAGATCTTGAGTTTTTGGTAGAGGAGGAGATATAGAGAGCAAATGTGGATGATGTTAGGGTTACAGAGGCATAATTTTTATGGTGGATAAACTAGTGGGGAGGTGGACATGAGAGAGTGGTGTAGCTATGATGGGAGATAGAAGATGTAGAGATGGTGGATGTGGAGGCTATAAGAGGATATGAGGAGGGAATGACATATTTATAGATAATGATAGTAGAGAGGGATGTGGCATAGGTATAATTATCTAAAGCTGAGTTTGATCAGGACCACCTACAAGCCAACTTGACTAAGTTACAAGGGAAATATGATGCATTACAATATAACTATGATGAGGCATACCAATTTTAGGATAGATATCATGACTAGCATGAGAAATTCTTAGTACTAGAAGGGGTTACACGAGGAGCAGCATCAATATCTACCATAGGGGAAGGGACATAGGTTAGGAGGATGGGGCCACCATGTACAATGAGTATGGATAGGTACCAGGATGTTATGGTAAAGCTCTAGTATTATGAGAATATTGTGATATAGTAGTTACTAGAGGTTCCTAGATATGCCACACACATAACCACATAGGGTTTGATTCCATGATGGACATAGATTACTAAAGCTAACATGAGGAGCATACCATGAGGGAGAGATTTAAGGGATGGAAGAGGAGATGGAGGTGAGGATGGAGTTAGTGGAGGAGTTGGAGTGATTATCCACCTGATCTAGCTCTAGTTCATAGAGTACCCATCTCTATGGATTATTATATGGATTGGCCATGTAAATATTGTATATCATGACATTATTATGATGTACATTTGAGATTACACACACACACACACACACACACACACACACACACACACACACACACACACACACACACACACACACACACACACACACACACACATTGAAAATAATTAATTATCTTAAATATCATGTGTAAGGAGCAAATTGACTTATCTAGAATAAAACATGTACCACTAGATGATGAAAATGCTAAAATAGGTCAGGAGAATAGTCTGGAGACCTTTTATTATAAGGGGCCCTAAGACTTCTAGGGATGTTTTTGGGGGTATTCTAGTTTTGGTAGGTGTGCTTAATATATTTTGATCATTATTCTACATCACTATTTGTCTTGTTTCCCTTAAAAACCCTAATGAACACCTGTACACATGAAACAATAATGGAATCAAATATAAAAGGAAGAGGAAAATTAGGTTTTCATATGTTAATATCATGCAATGAATAACCCATATTATTTTTACCACTACCTACATTATCTACAATAATAGGGGTCTCATATTGGATGTAGTTATCCCTCAAGGAACGTGCATAATCAACATGCACGGTATGTTAAAACAAGTTTTCCTTAGGCCCATGATTGATCAAACATGTAGATATATATGTTATGTTTAGTAATATCTGGAGTGTTGAGTTATATTATTGACTAATTTTTATGTAATTGTGTGCCAAAATAGTAAGTGTTAGATGTAAAATTCCTTGAGAAGCTCTTTTTATAAAACAAATTGTAACTTGAATGTGAGACACTTATCCATAGATTGAAAAGGTGAAAAGATATATATAATAATAATAATAATAATAATAATAATAATAATAATAATAATAATAATAATAATAATAATAATAATAATAATAATAATAATAAGAGACCCAAAGAAGGGTAAGGAATTTAAACATTCTAAAAATATGACCACTAAATAATAGCACTGAGGTGGACACTAGTACAATGTGCTACTATCCAAGACTGCATGATTGTCTAGTATGTAAGAAACTAGTTTGTGACTAAAACAAATAGGCTATGGGCCCATATCAATAGGATTGACATGACATAAAACCAACTTAAGTTTAAAAATAGGGAAAATAATTATTAATAAAGATAAAAATAGCAAAGTTACCATGCTAACAAGACTCCCATTCATCATTAAGAACTTCCTATGAAAGAGTTACAAAATACATATTACTTATTTTTATTTGGCCAATTTAGGGTGTGTACAAATGTTTTAATGAGGGGAGGAATGGTGAATTTATTTCACCACTTTTTTCTTCTTACCCTCTATCTTCCTTTCCCATTTTCAAATGTTTTAGGTAATGTAGTGCATAGTAAATCACCCTTTCAATCAATTCTATGAAGAAATATAATAAAAAGAAGGGAATGTAACATGTAGTCCCTATTATTAAATACATAATTATTTAATATTATTTTAATTTGGGCTTTATGAACACCAATAATACCTTTATTAATAATCCTTTAATATTTTAGGATTAATGAAACTAATTCACTCCAAGGCACGAGTTGTTTGGTATTCGATTTTTTAACAATATGGTGGAATAGTAATGAGTGATACATATTATTTACCACATATGGGTTAGATATAGATGAAATTTAATCTAATATGAGTGGGTGTAAGGATGATGTTTTTAAATAAGGTGGGTATGATTCTCAAATAAACTCAAAAGAAGAGGGAAATGAAGGGAAAAATGAGGCCTATGTGCCACACCAGATGAAAACTTTTCAAGGTCAATTCTTGACCTAAGTTTAGACAATAAATTAGAAGACAAATGCCTAATTCAATTTTTTGTATCACACCAAAACTTAAACATAGTGAGGAGTCAAAGGAAAATAAAACATATTAAACTTAAACATGAAAATTTAAAGGTTTCCACATTTATAATTTTTCTATTGCACATCTAGAAGGGGGATTATCATTAGCATGCAAAAGGTATTCAAATCATCTATAGATTAAAGTGAATAACTATATTATAAAATTAAATCATATAAAATTAATTAACTAAAATACTTTAATGATAGCACATCCCCCAAATTCCATAGAATTAGAGAAGATTCAACATTTGAACATCAAAATCAAATTAACAAAAATTCTCAAAATTTATTATTAATTTTAATATCCAAAATTCTCCTCCATTTGAGATTAGGAGGTTACAAGTATATATAGGCTTGGGATGGGGAAGCCCTCATATCTCAAACTCATCTAAATTTACATGTTTAAAAATATAAAAGTGTGTTTTGAATCATGCAAAAGATGTATGTATAATGATAAGATGTAGAATAGACTCTTCAACTAAAAATACAAAGTACATGTAAAGTAAGCAAGTTAGGAACTAAAGTTCCAACCTAATTAGAACATGTAAATACATATATTTATTTATTATGGTGATGATATGGCACCATTAGTTGAAAAATATGGTGAAGTAATTGATGTTGTTGTTGATGTAACAATTGGGGGTCCCCGAGGGATCAAAATTGGGCCCATAGGAATCTACAGGACTGTAAATGCTAAAAATTAGACACTCTATTTTGTTGTGTTAACACTAAAAATTAGTTAAATATTGGGAAATGATATATAAGTTGCCTTTTTTGCCCTGTGTTCTTCAAATAATTCATGTGCAACATCAAAATCTTTCTTTATGATATCAAAATTGAGTAGATAAGGTTTGAATATTTGCTGGACTCAACTATCGACCTTGATTGTTCAGCTTCAGAGCTATTCAATTCTACCCCAAGAGTTTTAGATATCATTTCTCTATCTTTAGTAAAATTATTCACTTGTAAAACTTATTCAATGGTTCTTTATATAGTAACTACAAGTTATTATTTGAAGTTATTTTTAGATTCCATGAGGAGGTTCTCAAAATTCATCCTATTGACTAACTCTACTTTAGGAGTGATCACATTAGTGATTCTCATGTCCCTCAAAATGTCCAATCCCTCACTTTCATGATTATAAAAAAGTACCAATAGAGTCTTCATCTAATTATGTTAATTGAGGGAGGTTTTCCTTATTATAATTACATAGTTCGGCCCCAAGATGCATAAATTTTGGTCATCAAGTTCAATTGGTTGAATGCACTAGTTTTAGAACATCAAAGCAAGAAATTCAACCTCTTATCTAATTCTCTCATTTGATGGAAAAACTTGGTTACACTCATTTTGTTGGATTGGCTTCCTTCCTTGGAAACTTGGATTTTATTAAAAATGTTTTATATCTTAGTATCTACACTTTTCACATCATTTATTAATTCTATAGGAGTAAATATAATTTGTGTCTACTAGAATATTTTATATGTTTATAGTTTGCTCTCAGACATTTCCTTCATGGTTTCACTATTAGAATCCACAAAAGCATAAAAATATTCATTATATTCATTGTGATTCTTCTTGGGCTTATTAAATAAGGGGAAAAAATTCTCCTTTTATTCAAATTCCACTTCCTCCCTAGTATTTATATTTAAAGACTTCCTCTTTATCACCCTCTGAATAGTACCACTCGTCTTGTTGAACTAGGTATAGACTATAGGTAAATCTATGAGAACTAAATTATGTTTCTCATCCCTTACACCCTTCATACCCTTTAACAATTTGGGAGTAATTAGTTCCCTTATTTATTCACATAGACCTTGGTATTTGGATAAAGAAGGTGGAGTCATAAGAGGTGGTGTTATTTTTGGTGGTGCCAATGATGCACTTGTTTAGATTGGGAACTAGAGAGGTGCAATAAACAAATATCTCTAATGGTAATGGTTCCCTTATTGGAGTAACCTCAGCTAAAAACTTGGCTATGCTCAAGATCTTGTCAACAGTAATGGTAGTTGATGGCATGGGTGATGACTAGGGTATTGGGAGATCTAATTGAGCTAATTATTTCTCAATAACTAGTGGACTATTAGGTTTCTAGGTGGAAACCTTAATATTTACTTGAAAATGATCCCCTTTATTTGGGACCTTTGTTTGTACTAAAGGAGAAACAATGGGTTAATTAATAGAACAAGATAAAATAATACATGGATAACTTAAGGCAAGTTTGTAGCTAGAATATTTATAGTAGGAATAGATGAAACAAGAGAATAAAATTCCTCACTTATCTTCATACTTTATTCCTATTTGAGTATTTTTAATCCAAATATCTAGTTATAGCTCCTCCTTGTTGTGAGCTTTCCAAGCTCATGGCCTTAGCCTTGTCCAATTCTACCTCTTCATCATCTATAAGTCCCTCTTTACTCATTTTTTTATCCTATTCCCTTCACTATTTTTACATCTTATTATTCATTAGTTGAAAAATAAAATTTAGGAACAATGAAATAATTAAGATTAAAAAAATGAGTAAAAAGGCACCTCTAGATGATGAAGATGTAGAATTAGGGAGGACTAAGGCCATGAGGTGCATATTTACTAATTTCAACTCCTTTTATTATTTCTAAGCTCACGGGCTTAGCCTTATCTAATTCTACCTCTTCATCCTCTAAAGGTGCCTCTTTACTCATTTATGATCCTTCTCCATTCATTATTTCTACATATTCTTCTCCAATTCTACCTATTTATCCTCTAGAGGTGTTTATTTACTCATTTCTGATATTAATCCCTTCATTATTTCTAATCTCATAGTCTTAACCTTTTAAAATTCTACCTATTAATCATCTAGAGGTGACTTTTTCATCATTTATAATCTTGATCTCTTTATTTTTTCTACATCTTCTTCTTCATGAGTTGAAGAAGAAGATGTAGAAAAAATAAAGGGAGTAGGATCAAGAATGAGGAAAGAGGCACTCTAGATAATGAAGAGGTCGAATTGGAGAAGGATAAGGCCATGAGGTGATTATTTACTCATTTTTTATCATGTTATCTTCATTATTTCAAGGCTCATGGATTTATCCTTCTAAAATTCTAAATATTCATCCTTTAGAAGTGCCTCTTTACTCATTTATGATCCTACTCCCTTCATTGTTTCTACATCTTCTTCTTCACTTGATAAAAACTTTATGTCCTTAGGATAAAATGTTGTATCTTCAGGATAAAATATTTTTGTCTTTAATATAACACTTATGATCGCTCCTAAGGTTATATTTTTTTTCATATTTTAAGACAATGTCCAACAATGGGACCCACTTGATTTGTACATATATAGTGCTAGAAAAACCATATAATCGGTTTAGGAAATACATATTTATTCTAATTCTTGGTCTAAATCTGATATTAAATTCGATGATATTCCTCCCTTCAAGTTCATCCTCTAGCCCCAAACTAGTTGTCATTTTAAATTTCCATATATGGTGATTTTCTTGAGCCAAACATTGGCTGAGATTTGGTTATTTACAATGTTAGGGACCGAAATCCTAATATACCTCTCAAATGCCCTACTATAAATATAAGCAGTTGTGTTTTTATTTTTCCTAATGTGTAGATAATCCTCATAAAATTTTAAATTAAAAAATAAACCTCTAAGTAGGTCTATGAAAGGTATTACCTCTAGTTTTTCTACTTCTTGGTGGAGGCCTTATGATTTAATGGGTAATAGATCATCTATATATTACTTCTTATCTAGATAAATTTAATATTATATATAATATAGAACCACATATTCTAGTTCATCCCACCACATCGAGTAGGGAATGAGTTTGATGTCTAGGGCACTCTTCTCGAAAAAATTATCCATAAATTCCACACCTAAAGCACAAGAATATGTGGAAGGAGCTTGAGGATGACCCTATTTTGAATAGGAAGCCATTGTTTCAGTTTTAATGCTATAATTCTTATTATAAATTGACTAGTTCACTTTGGAAAACTCACTTGAAAAAATAGGGCTTCTTGGATGCTTGAAAGCTTGAACTTACAATACTTGATCAAGAGAATAATGGTAAAATGGATTTACTTCATGTATATTTTGCATATATCACTCTAAAATCTAAGTCTTAAATGCATTTATTTGTCATCAATGCAAATAATGACATTTATATTTAATCCTATTTTGATTTGAATGTGCTAATTAGTTTTGGCAAGTTCACTTTCTTTCTAAATTGAAACATTTCATTAAATTTACGTGGTTAGTCACCCCATTGGATATAGATGTCACTTCTTTATTCGATGGATATTTTGCCTTGATGTTGGACTTATTTATATTTATCTTGATTGTGTTTACTTCAGGTTATGATAATTATCTAATTTTATTTCAATTGACTCTTTAGATTTAGATTTATGTTTTATATGCTCTAGGGTCGTGAGTTAATGTGATTGAGCCATCTAGAGCAATCTTGGTCTTATGAGAACTCAAAATGTTAGAACCCTGGCCACTTAAATATTAGACCTGTCTATCTCAAAGGGCTTTGAGTAATAAAATGCTTATAGGTGGCATGATTTCAGAGACCCAGAGACTAAGAGACTTGGGTCGAAGGGACCATTGAACCCTTTGCTTTATTTTTATACTTATGGAGTTATGTTTTGTTGAAAAGGTGACAAGTGTCACTTATGAATATTTGAAAATTTTGAAACTATTAGACTGTGAATCATAAAACTATGTTAATTTTTCTAGGCTTTTAGTTCATGAAAATATGCCAAGTGTCAAACATTTAAAACTATGGAATCTTAAAACCATTAGTCTCTGGGAGTTCATACCTATTATTTGATTGATAATTTTTGTAAAGTCTTTAAGTTCTTAAAGTCATGATAATGCATCATGTGGCATGTTTTTGGAGATCATTGATTAGAAGGGCTTACAACTTTTTTTAAGCTTTAAAAAATCTATGTACCACTCTAATGTCATCTATCAATTTTTTAAAATCCCTGGATCTACCCAAAGACTTAGAAATTTTTGAGAAAGCTAAAGGATTTGGATGATGTGATATTTCCACCTATTAAAAAATGTGAGGACCGATTGTGGGTGATTAATAAGTCCTAGTCAGTATTTATATGATCACATAAAACATATAAGAAAACTAATATGAAAAGATATTAGTATCGTTAGTCGATAAATCCAAGTATCAATTTTGAAAATAAATTATCGAAACCCAAGGTTAAAAATAACTTAAAATGTTCACTTAAATTTTGATTTTCATGATTCAAGTTTCCATAATTTACACTCATGAGAATAACCTTAGGCTTGGTATGAAGAACATAATAGCATAGAATTATAAGGTCTATAGGATCCCCTAAATAGAGGTTTCCAATAATAATGGTTCCTAATTTGAAATTTTAAAATGGTGTGTGTGTTAGGGCACAATAAATGGTGACTAATAGGAGAAAATACTCTTGAGTATTTTGAGAACCCAAAATTTAAGCAATGTATTATAATAAAAAATTAACCCTTCCTAGACTAAAATAAATAGGCTAGACCTTGAAATAAACTACTACTTCATCATGCAACATACTAATCCTTTCACTCCTTGGGTTCAAGTGCGTGATTCTTGTGAAATTAATTGTTTCTTGTCACAAGATGTTTAACCAATTCCTGGATAAACATTGTAAGTTTCATTTTTACCTTATAATTTTGCAGTAAAATAATACAGGAATCGTTGGAATTATTTTGCTACTAACCAGGTATTCATAGTCCCAATAGTGATACCTATGATTCCACTGAAAGCCTTGTTCGACTGTCAACCAAGTATCCATAGACCTGATAGAGATTTCTTGAATCACCAATCCTATATCAATTTGTTTGTTTGTTTTTTTTGAAAAAATGAATAGAGGAAGGTTGGGAACCACCATTAACTAGGTGTATGTATAATAAAATTTTATTTTAGTCAATACATCCCTATCAATGTGTCTTTAGTTTTATATTTATTATTTTTCATCCAATTTTGAGCATGTTGTCATGTGGTGAGACTTTGGAGAAGAAAAATATTTATAAAATTTGAAGTATTATATCAAAATGGATCCCAAAAATATAGAAAGCTCATTTAATACAAGTATAACTCAAGTAAGTCATGACACATAACTCTATCCTAGATCATCTAGTACTTTAAGAATAGATCACTACAAATACTTAATGCTTTTTATTCCTTTGTCCCTTTATTTTTGACATATCCTTTATTGATTTATTAAAGGAAATTGGTTTATCTATTATGTAATTTTAATAAACTATCCTATAAAGCATAAATACTAATCTATTGAAACCAAAATGAATTAAACAAGAAATATAATCTAGAAAGTAGGAAATCTATTCTAGAAAGCAAGAAATCTAATATACTTGTACTCTATAAATTTCAACATGAAGTTCAATATGATGCATCTCCAGTTAGATCAACCATGAATTAGTGCTTCAAAAACTATCTGTTGACTAGAAAATTGAGTTTATGACTTTGCATGTCTTATAAGCAAAAGGCATTATTACCTAGGATATCTAATATCTAATAATGTCTAATCCATAAAGGAGTGAACTTATCATGTTATCCATTATTTTCATGTGTTTTATTCCGTAAAAGAACTAGGTTTGAAATATTGAAGGTCTTGCTATTGGATCTTTTGTCAAACCATCACTTGACAATATCCTAATGTGTATTAAAGTTGCACAATGTTTCAGCTCTCATGTCTTTTAAAAGGACTATCTCTAGTAGTCTATATTTAACCCTTTAATATTCATCTATTATTATTTCATAAAGTGATACATTAGTATATTTAGAGTAATAGGGAAGACTAATTGTTGTCTATATACCAACAAAAAAAAGTGAATCCTTGAGGGTTTGGTTGTTCTTGGTTCTATCCACCCATAGTGCATATTTCAGTAAGTGATGCCACTATATTGGTTTTTATTGTGACAACTTATTAATGGCATCCATTACATTTTGTTAGTATACTCCATTACTCCATTTTCTTATGGATATTATTCAAAGAGAAATTAATTATGATTTGATTTTTATAGGTCCATTCTATAAATTAAGAAGATTGAAAAGCTATACCATTATCACAAACTAAGGAAATGGGAGTGTCAAACCTACTCAAAATATATTGTTCTATACATCCAATGACATAAATTACCCTATAATTATTTGTTTGTATAGTTTAAGTCCACCTGGTGCAGTAATATATAGTTTTGAGGACAAACTTATGTCTTACTTAGGAATTTGGGTTTATTACCCCAATAAAACTAAGGCCCCATTGGGTAAAGGGGCATCCTTCATTAATCGATATAAAGGCATGGTAATATTTATTTCTCTCTTCCCAAATACTTGGGAAATTATGATAGGTCCTAACTTGATTGTGTGCATCCATGAAGATTGTGGGATAGTAGTATCCCATCCTCAGAATCTTATGAGCTATTGTATCACCTAAGGGATGCCCACAACCAATCTTATAATGGAATATATTCAAGATGTCCTTAGATTATTATTTTTAAATGAATATTATATAGACACCTTCATATTTATCTCTCTATAAAACTCCTTTCTTGATCATGTAATGAGCCAATTTGAGCCTAAGTGCTCTTATTTTCTCTCTATTCAATTTAAGGAGACATGTACTTGTGATTAGGTAATTGATTATTTATGAGTACCATTCACCCAAATCTACCTATTTTCATTTGTTTATTTAATTTACATTCATGTATTAGTTTTATTCATTAGTTGGGTGATTCCATGGCCTCTCACTAGCTTTGATGGTCTAATATCAAGATCAAACTCTTATATTTTTTCCCTTCATTTGCTTCTTATTTCACATAAATCATTCTAGATAATAATGAGCTTAACATATAGGTATAAAATTATATCATATTTCTTATTACTCATAATATAATGGCTAAATTTTTTGATACCTTTGATCAAGGCATATATTTATTTGTCAATCATGGAGTATTTGATATTTGTATCCTACATATTGGTGCTTATGAAGGCAATGGGATGTTCATTGTCTTCCACCTTTTATGAATGTACTATAGCAAAAATATATTCTAAGGAAAACATATAAATATTTTCTAAGAAAGATGACTGAGAGGTGGGGTGAATTAGTCTTTAAAAAAAAATTCATTCAATTCCACTTAACATTCATGAATCATTCAAACAATATAGTGAACTAGAAAAGACATCAAGAACCATTCTTATGAGCATGAGTTAAGAGTATAACACATAAAAAATTGATTTTATTTGGAAACTCTTAATTGAAATAAAATCCAATGATCGCTATATATGGATTGTTGTCTTATAAAACAAAATATCAAGTTTAGTGAAGTACCAGCTCAACATGGAGCACTAACCCTAACTAGATAAGCACCAACTTAGGTAGGATTTATCAAGAAAAAAATTTAAAGGAGGAATCAACCCCATATATAACTCATCACCAAATTATCCACCTAATTTATTTAAGCATCAACTCCACATGGAGAACCAACCCCAACTAGCGAAGCACCAACTTGACTAAGCTTTAGCAAACACCCACTTGCAAGGAGAAACCAACCCCCTAAATGAATATGTAATAGCTCAGACATCTCAAACCTTTGATAACCTTCATAACCCTTTATTTATCATATAATATATGATTATCTCCTTATTTATGTATTCTCATTCTTTTATCCCTCTCAAACTACCTTCTAGGTTTCTTCGCTCAACTAGGTCTCTTCAAGATAGATTAGGTCATATGAACTTGATATTCATCTATAATACCAATATTATGTCTTCATAAAATTTTATATACACCCATATTATGGTCTAAAATACCTCATTAAGCTCATCAAATGTATTATTTCATTTTCTTACACTCACCAATTCTCTAACAAATAATTAGGCCTTATTCTTATACAATCCTCTACTTCACACATATCTTGGTTGGATATACATACTTGGACACTTATATTAACATTTAAATATTTTTTATGAAACATTTTTAACATGAATAAATCATTAAAATATGTTGGAAACAACTTAAAATACCAAAACCTCTTTTAGTCTTGAAGGAGACCTAATTCAATTAAGCCTTCATTGGTACACATTACCCTTCGATCTCCTTGGAACACTTTAAAACTCCACACATGGTATGAAAAATATATTTACTACAAAAATATACCTTATACAAATTTATTTTATCTCCACAACACCTTTTATTTCCAACCACCATTTGAACCTTTTTTCAAAATACTATACACAGTAGCCCTTTGCATACACAATTTTTTTTTCTTGAACAACTAAATCATAAACACACTTTACTAAAAAACATGGAAAAAATAACATAATAAAAATAATAATTACCTTAGGGTAATAAAAAAATTCATTATATTTTTTAAGTCATGGTATACAGATTTAAACCCTTATCTCCAAGTAGCCCACTCATAATTGTCAACTAGCTTCAAAACACAATCATGAAAATATGAACTTTTGATACATAAAAAATGCACACTTAAGAACTTAAAATTAATTAATATGATATTATAAATCATTATACTAATCTCAAATAGATATATAACATGTTCATATGAAAATATTGTCTTATATACCAATATCATAACCTCACACCTTCACTATCTTATCTACACTAGACAAATCATCGTATGAGCAACATTTTCATCATATCCACTGACCTCCAAAACATATATCCAACATGAAATTGTATTATATGTATTTAAAAAATTATCCTTTGACTTGGATTCATACATAATGTATGATAACATATCCCTAGAAAATTTCTCATTTCTGCCTAGTTTTCTTATGATCTGCACCATTAGGCTTGTTAGTGACTAGTCAACTTGTAAGACCATTTTAGGATACCTGAGGGATAGATAATACTTAGAAAAAAAAATTTAAATATAATATAAGTCTCAATATTCAACCTTCATCCATTTTACAACATTGACTTAGTCAACTCTGACTGCAACAATAAATCTTTGAGAAATAAGGACTTTCCTATAGGGTGTGCTCACTCACCTATGAAACCAATCATACTTGAAAGTTATTGAGAGAGTTTTATAAAACATAAAATAAATTTTATATCCATAAAAAACCATTATGGGAACTTTCAAACAATATATTTCTCATTGGGTTTGAGTTAGGGTTTTTAAAGATTTAAACCATCTTTCAGTCTTAATGATAATTCATATACCTTAACCCCTCATTACATAAAATAATGCTTAGAACTTTGAGATATGACCCTTTCCCATCTATCATGAATATATTAGGTCATCATGTATAATATTCATGTGCCAATGAGCACTTAAAAAACCTTTTTAGGTAGACAACTCTTCATTCTATGGACTCAAAATACCTTTAAAAACTTTTCCAACCCTTTTCCTTCAAAATTTGACCTAAAAATTCATGAATACACATATTAAAATCTATCATAAATATCATAAATCTCACCTATTCATTATTTCCTTAAACAATGAACTTGATACCCCATTATGCCATGCTTTCACTCTTTGTTCTTTAGGCTTTGACCTAAAAATTGTACTAGGCCTTGAAACTTACCTTCAAACCTCTTTCCAACTTGCTTACATGATAATACAACATATCACATGCTCAAAAAATTTAAAAACATCCTTAATTTGACTTGACAATACCTTATGACACCTCATTAGATCAGGCAAGGTCTATAACTAATATAGTTGTAGATTTGGGGCTTAAGGCCTTACCCTTGTAGGCGTACCTTTGCATTCTCTTGAGAAATCCATCACCTCATATACCATATCAAGTACCCTCATAAAACACCTTTTTTATATATTCAATATAAAATCTTCATAGCTTGATGGGGTATATTTGGATTTGATTATGCATATTTTTAGAGCTACATGTGTGGATCTTTAGAGATTCAACAAAATGGCTTCGAGATCTGCCTAACAGATCTTCAGAGCTTGACTAAGGATATTCATATCCTACTATGTTTTTATGTTAAATCTTCATATAATATTTTATTGTAAAAAGGATTATAGAAAAGTATATCTAAATTTGTAGCCTCATAGGTTTAGGATTTAATTTTAGACTACCACTTGTCATCATATCACGTTCTCATGGAGTTAAGGTGTTTGAAATTTAAATGTAAAAACTGAATACATGAGTATGAAAAATAAGACCATGTAGGATGGATTAAAGCATAAAAATAATAAAATTATCCAAGTGTAATGATTGCAAACATAAAATTGAAGTGACTTAGCCAAACAAGTAGATAAATCATAGTCTTTACATTAAAATGACTAGCTAGGTAAAATTTAATGTTAAAGTGAAAATAAGGCATGTATTCAAGTCAAAGTTCTATGGGAAGAAAAGGAATTCAAATTCAAATTCACTGAGGTGGGTAGTAAATGTTATTTAATGCCATTATTCCACATGAATTGAGATAATTATCAAATGAATTCATAAGCACGTGATAAGAAAGTAACATGAATCCAAAATTTAGGGCAAGATGAAGTATCTATGTTCATTCCACATAGGCTAGATATTGATAGACATGACATTATTTTTCATGGAATTTTGGCACATAATTACAATTCTATAGTGTCACATTTTTATGAAATTCAACATCAAAGGCATGTTAGTGATTATGAAAATCTTTCCATTTAGACCATGGAATAATCTATCAACATCATAGTTATCAAGACAACTGAATTACATTGATTCCTAACCAAGTGAGAGGTGTGTCCCTATGAAGACCTAGTTTATAATTTATTTTGATCCAAAATAGTTAAATAAATCTGGCATGACCCTTTCTTGAGTCATGACTTGTTGATGAAAAATGCTAAATAACTCTTCAAGCATCCAATTTTGGACCTTATTCTATATATAAACAGTTTGTAGAGGTTGCACTATTCATTTGAAGCTGATATGTAAGATTTATGGAAACAAATGGTTTAATCAAATTTTAATCTCCAGTTACTACTTTAGTTTCAACCACATCATCAAATATATTTACTTCATTGGATCCTAGTGAGCCTTGCTTATTTTGTGGATCTTTTATGACATGCATTGAATTAGCTATAGTTCTAGAATAATTTTTATTCACATATAATTTTCCTCTTATCATTGTAAACTTTGCCTTTAGGGCATATAAATAATTGTATTTTTATCTCTAAAGATAAATAAAGGTCCTATCATTATTAATAAATCTACTAAATTATTTGGAAAGTTAAACGTGATGTATTTTTGTTCCATTTATTATATTTTTATGATTTACATGAGTAAATTTTATTTAAAAATATAGTGTATGTGTTTAGAAAAGACTATTTTATGACAAGTGAGATTTAGTTGAGACTAGTCTAATTGTTTTATATACAAAGTTTGTTATTTAGACATTGATATATGATTGGATGTGCTTATGAAAATTATAATTAATCAAATATTATTAGGATAAAATTATGAAATTATTTCAAAAATGTTTTTCCATAGACTATGTTGTATCTAATTTTATCTGAGTCATCACTAGGGCAAAGTTAGATATTATCTTAAATATGCCTAATTATTCACATAAGTTTGATTTACTTCAGAGATTTAATCTTTTCAAAGATAACACATTTATTTTATCCAACCCCTTGATCTCTCTTTGAATTTTCTTCATCTAATTTTCCCAAATTAGCTTAGAATCATCTATGCATAAGTTTTACAATAGGATTTAGAGGGAGTTTATCTAACTATCCATTTGAATAAAAAATTTAATGTGATATGTAACCCCATTACCCTCACATTTTTTAT